>JAQPPZ010017070.1:4874475-6093094 GCA_028583015.1 Wollemia nobilis
GTAAGAGGCTTGTATTAATATGGTGAAGATTGTCCTCTTAATACAATAAGAAATATGAGTCCCAACATTATGGCCTGAGGAGTTACCCATTTACAATAAATAGTTGGTGAAAAAACCCCTATGGGAAAAACCAACTATGAGAAGAAGAGAAGCTTGTCATCGTATGGTGAAGATTGTCCTCTTTATACAAAAAAAAGATGAGTCCTAACAACTTGACCTGATTAGGTACTCATTTACATTATATAGTTGGTGAAAAACCCCTGTGGGAAAAAAACAACTATGAAAAGAAGAGAGGCTTGTCTTTGTATGGTGAAGATTGTCCTCTTTATACAAAAAAAAAGATGTGTCCCAACAACTTGGCATAATTAGGTACTCATATACAACTTATAGTTGGTGAAAAAAACCCTTTGGGGAAAAACCAACTATGATAAGAAGAGAGGCTTGTCTTCGTATGGTGAATATTGTCCTCATAAAATCAATCAATGCAGTTGTATTACTCCAAGCTTATCTCGCAACTGAAGGTAATGTAGATAAGAAAATGACTTCGTGAAGATATCTGCAATTTGATTCTCAGTTGAAATATATTCCAAGTATATATCCCCATTCTGAATATGCTATCGTATGAAGTGCATGTGTATATCAATGTGCTTGGTGTGTTGATGCTCAACTGGATTGCGTGTAATATGAATTGTGCTCTGATTGTCACACCAAATAGTTATAGGCTTTTCATGAGTGAAACCAAATTCTCTTAGAGTTTGATGAAGCCAAAGAGCTTCCTAAATAGCTAAAACTTCTGCTCTATATTCTGCCTCTATAGAAGATAAGGCTACTTCTTGTTTTTTCTTGGATAACTAGGCTATTGGCGAATAACTAAGGCAAAATATATAGCCTGAGTTTGAACATTTGTCTTCTATTGAACCTGCCCAATATGAATCTATGTAGCCAATGATATCCATGGATTTTTCCTTGTATAAGATCCCAAAGTGTGTAGTGCCCTGCAAGTAACGGAGGATTATTTTTACTACTTGCCAATGACTGAAATGAGGTTGATGAGAGAATATGGATATGAGGCCAACAACATAAGAGATATCTGGGTGAGTATTAGTAAGGTATAGCAGAATCCCTACAAGTTGACCATATAGAGTTGCATCACATAGGGGGTATTAGTAGGAAGTACTAAGATTAATTCCAGATTGAAAGAGGGTAGGAGAAGGTTTGCAAACTGTCATTTTAAATATTTGAAGAAGATATAGAGTGTACTTTTGTTGACACAAAAAAAATCTTGCATCTATTTGATTTATTTGGATCCCAAGGAAGTAATGAGCTTTACCTACATCACTCATTTCAAATTTTTCAAAGAGGGAGTCTTTTATAGTCTGAATGTGAGTCAAGTTACTACTAGTGAGAAGAAGATCATCAACATATAGAACAAGAATGGTGGTATTGCCTTCATTTCTCCAAATATAAACTGTGTTATCAGACTCACAATGAGAAAAACCTATGGAAAGAAGGAAGGAGTCCATATTTACATACCAAGCTCTAGGGAATTTTTTGAGGTCATAGAGAGACTTTTTAAGCCTACAAACAAGAGAGGAGTCTTGGGTGAAACTAGCAGGTTGTTCCATAAATATCTCTTCTTTTAAATATCCATGTAAGAAAGAACATTTTATATCCATTTGATAGACAAGCCACTTATGGGAAGCAGCCAAAGCAAGAACCAATCTAACAAAATCTATTTTAGCAATTAGAGCAAAGGTTTCTGCATAATTAATACCTTCAATTTGAGAAAAATCTTTGGCTACTAGATGAGCTTTGTGTTTTTTTATTTCTCCATTAGGCCCATATTTTTTTTGAAGATCCATTTACAATGAACTAACTTCCTTCCTTTAGGCAAGGGAACTAAATCCCAAGTTTTATTTTTTATTAAGGAAGAAAATTCATTCTCCATGACATTATCCCATTATTTAATACCTGAGGCTTCTTTGAAGGATTGAGGATTAGAGGAAATAGAATGATAGACAAGACCAGTGCATATAGGGTTGGATGATTAGGTTTATGGAAGATTTTGGATGTAGGGAGTGGCTTATTTAACAATTGTGCAGGCCCATTTTAGCATAGTGGAAGGAGTAGAAGGAGTTGAAAGATCTCTTGAATGGAGCATACAATTTGCCTTTTATTTTAATGTTCAGTTTTTCCTTTCTTCAATGCCATTTTTTTAAGGATTATGGGAGACAAAATTTTGATGAATGATTCCATGACTTGATAGAAATATGGATAACTCAATACTATAGTATTCCCCCCATTATCTATGTGAATTTTCTCAATTTTGCAAGAGGTATGATTTTCAATTAAGGCTTTGAAGACTTTGAAGTGGGATAGAGCATTACTTTTATATTTTAGGAAGTAGACCCAAGTTCTTCTAGAAAAGTCATCAATAAAGGTTAGAGCATATTTTTCTCCTTTGAAATAAGGTTTAGGAAAATACATTAAATCACTATAGATTAGTTCTAGAGGGGATGAAGCTTTTAAAGAACTACTTGGGTGGAAAGGATCTTGATGTTTATTTCCAAGAGCACATCCAGGACAAACTCCAACAATAGAAGAGACTTGGGATAAACATGTTACCATATCATGGGTTTCCATGTATGTAGATATGAGGAGTGAGAAGATCAATTGAATTCATTTTGAAGTTAACCCAAAGTTCCCCCCTTTAACTTTTAAAATGGAAGTCAATGTATAAATATGTTCAAGGCCTCAAAGAAATACCAAATTTCCAAAAAAATACTCGCCCTTACGAGAGGGAAACTATAAGTAATTAGAGGGAACATGATAATCTATGAGGGAAGAGAAAAAAAATTTGGCCAAAGTTTTAGGAGCACAATTGTCAAAAATACCTGCCCTAACGAGAGGGAAATTATAAGTATTATTAATATTTGATGTTAAGTTTTATTAAAGGAATACAAATATGCCAGACCTATATATCTTGTCCTCTCAAATATTCGTCCTTACGAGAGGGAAACTATAAGTATTGATAAGATTTGATACTTGAAACATAGGCTTATATCATCTAGGCCAATATTGATTATCTTGGTAACTCGCCCTTACTTGAGGGAAACTATAAGTTATTTAGGATTCCCAATAATGGTAAGAGATATTTTATTTGTTTGATTATGGACAAGGAAATTATAATTATGCCAAAAAAAGTGAACAAGTATTATTAATGCTTAAAGGAAAAAATTATGTTGATATTGCTTAAATAAAGGGAAATACGCAATTTATTCTAATGTAGAGATATTAAAACAAATTTTAATTATAGATAGTGAAATTTGAGATCACTATTGAATTTGTATAAAAATAAATTGCAATTTAATTAAAAAAAAATTATAAAGCAAATATCCAAATATGTGATGGCAATTGATTATGAACTTAAAACTTAGTTTTAATGTAGAGATATTAAAAGAAAATTTAAGACAATAAAATAGGTGATCACTATAGAATTTGTATAAAATAAATTGCAATTATATTTATTAAAAAAAATATGAATTATAAAGAAAATAAAAAAATGGTGATCACAATTAAATTAAAGGAAATACTTTTATGTTACTAATAAAAGGATTTAATCTATTAGATCTCTAACTTAGTAAAGTTATTAAAATTTCCTTTTTGGTTTAGAGATCTTTTAGTTAAGCAATATAACCAATTTTTTAGATAAAAAATGGAGGCTAAAAAAGTGACGCAAAGAAACACCCCCCCAAATATTTGATAGGTGCAAGAAAGACACCTTATCAACCCCCAAAATTTTATTAAAAATTACAATATTGATTTTTGAGCCAAGGGAAGGCCGAAAATAAAAGAAAAACATAACGTTTTCCTCGGAAGGCTATAGAAGTGCAGATGTATAAAATAAATACAAAATATTAATAGCTTTTTTTATTTTAAATGGAGAGAAGGGGATCACCCTGGTTGCGTTGATAAGAAAAATTTTTGGCATTACAACTTTGATGAAAAAATGGTTTTGGAAGCCTAAAACCCCATTGCCACAGTCGAATCCTTGCTCGTTTCAACATTTGAAAAAATGGCATCGCGATAGAGATGAAAATGCTGGACCATAAACTCATCTACACTCAAAGGTTAGAATAAATAAATAAATAAATAAAAACTTATTTTTATCAATACCAATGGAAAAACATAGATGACATCATCCACAGAGCAACGAGTGAAGAGTGATCGAATCCAAAGAGGAATTACTTAGAAGGTAAGATGACACGACCAAGGTCCTATGAGCGATGGTAAAACATGACACTTTTCATAACGAAACCTCTACTGAAGACAACCTACGCTTAGAATGATGGAAATATGCAGACTCTAGAACAACATTGAAAAAAGGGGGTGCAATGGACCTTCAAACTGAAAGAAGACGCCTAAAAAAAACCTGTAAAACATAGAGCTTGCAAAACATATATAGAAGGGCTTATAAAGCTTTAACAACGTTTCATAGTAGAATGTTAATATTTTCCCATGCCAATGAATGTGCTTATAAAGAAAAATAGTTGAAGGACTCCCGGAGTGCCAAATGAACTAACAAGAATAAGATCGAGTTAGATCACCAAAAATATTTGAAAAAATAATATAAGATATATCGTTGGGAAAAGACTCAAGCACGCTGAAGCTTTACTTGCTATCCAAGGCCACATTTCCTCTTAGAGGACATACTTTTTTGGTTTATTTATCAAACCAATAGTGTATTATTTGATGCGATGAGGTAAATCGAATATTAAATATTGACGAAGACTTAATGATATGCAAAATAAAATCTTTTAAGATTTCCCAACGCAAATAAGGCTACGTTTTCCACAATAGTTGCAGCGAAGGCTATGGAATCCAAATTGTCTGCAATCCTTTGGAAAAAAAACATAGGCAAATATATGAGGGAAAATAATGGCCTCTTAAATGATTGCTAGTTATATTGTTTCTTCTTTGAAATTACACAGAGTTGTGCTTGAAGAAGGAGAATAAAACATAAACAATTACAATAGAGGGCATTAAAACATATTTTATTTTAAGAAGCAATATTTGACATAAAAAAATTGCATAAATGGTAAAATATAAGTTAGAAAAAAAATTTAAAAACAAATTACCATAAGTAAATATCTCAAAAAAATGCATCTAAGATAAACTATAAAATATTTTCTTCTTAAAAAAACAAATAATAAGAAGATTAAGAACCTGTTAGGAAGACTTCCTTCAAGAGAGAATGCTAGAAGAGTCTATCCTACTCTGGTACCATGTTAGAATTTCCCAAATAGATATGAAAAGCATTACAAGATATTGAAGAAGCAAAATAGACTGATTGATTTATTCCAAGGATCAAATTTGTATAAATAGAAAAGTTGATCACTAAGAGCTATTGGATTACAACTCATCAGACTTGATGAAGACACCAATGAGAGTTCTCCTGACACATGGAGGAATGGAAAATCAAGTGTGTCTATCCTAGTGGAACTTAAGAGAATATTCTCTTATTCTAACATAAGATAGAAAAATTGTTATTAGCATTTTTGTCACAAAGTGGTAAATTTGAAAGCAAGTAACAATGGTGTTAGAATTTCTCTAGATGATCTAATTGATTATCTATTGATAATTGGTGTAATGTTTGATTTTCTTAGGTAGATTGTCAAAATTAGGTTTTTATAGGGAGAAGGATGACAATTCTTTGTTTTCATCTTCATACCAATCTAAACCCTCTGTTAATGTAACTGTTGGTTTGACTTTTATACACACCCTATGAAGAATGAGCATGAAATACCGATAAAACTTATAAGGGATAAATCCCACTCACTTTAGGATCTTGCTGGTTATCCAAGGTGTGAGTTACAAAGTTGGGTCGAATGTCTATTCACTCTTTCCCGCTTCTAGAATAGTTTTCAAGCAGACTGTCTGCTACCTTACAACGGGTCTTGTTTTGGTTATAATAAACTTGACAGGTAAAGGAGTCAAGATATGCGACCGTCTAAACATCAATAACCTTCTTTCTGGTACCATGTCTGTTGAGTTCCTCGTTTCAGGGTTCTCACAACATAGGTTGGAATTGTATACATTGTTATTAATATGCGTTAATGATGAGCAGCACAACTGGGAAGAAGAGCAACAGAGGCGTTTATGTTGGCCGACAGGGAGCAAGACGCTGAACTGGTGGTGCTCGTCTTCAGAGGCACCGAGCCATTCGACGCCGATGATTGGAAAACAGATTTTGATTTTCAACTTTTCAAGTGGAAAGACAATGGCAAAGTTCATTTTGGATTTCTCGAGACGTGGAACACGACTCTTACGTGGAGGAGGACCCTTATTTAAAATGCCTGGATATCGGTGAAGTGGAAGACGATGCTGGCAAGCGAAGATGGGCTTCTTCCCTTCTCTTGCCGAAGAGCGGGGGCGCCCCCCTCGACATTTACGATCAGAAATCGGATCCTGAAAAGCGCCTGGCCTTTTACGCCATCGTGGAGAAACTCATCGACGTGATGGAGAAGAACCTGAACGCGAAGCTTATCGTGACGGGCCATAGTCTGGGGGCTGCTTTGGCAACTCTGTTTGTGGGGATACTATGCGGGTGCAGGGACCAGGATTTGAGGAACAAGAAAACCATGCTTATGGATAGGCTGTTTGCCCTTTATACATTCGGTCAGCCCAGAGTGGGCGATTACAAATTTTCAAACTTCCTCAAGGAAAATGTGAATAACAAGTACTTTCGAGTAGTATATTCCTATGACATTGTCCCCACCGTGCCCTTCGACGATAATGTGTTTATGTACAAACACTTTGGTGGAGGACACCTCTTCGACAGTTTCTACAAGGAGACGATATCACTCTGCTTACCCTAGTTTATAATAATAGTAGAATAGACAGTGCTGTGCATGCTCGATAACTTTATTAAAACAATACTACTTGTTTTCTTTTCGGTTTTGGGGGTGCTAATTTGGTTTTGTGATATGCTTGGTTCACAATCTGCCAGATGAACCTACGGAAGGTTTTCCACAAATTTTTTGGATAGAGAGTGTGGTTTCGTTCTTTCCTAAGAGACTGGTCGGTTCGAGGAAAACCCAAGGAGCCGCCACCGAAACCATTTTCCCAAGAGAGGCCGTCGCGGAGATTATTTGCTGGAGCATATAACTATCAAATATGAATTGCCATCTTCCCTAGTATTCCTAGTACCCTTCCATTCAATGGAAACAAGAATAACATGGAAGATGGTTTACTTTATGTTTGCTTTTATGTTCTAATGTTCTTGATATCCTATAACTACATGAAGATGGTTTACTTTATTTTTGTTACTGTTTTAGGGATAACTTAAGGTTTTTGAGGAAGTTTTAAGGTTAAACTATGGTTTGCGTATGGTTGTGTTAAAAAATGTAGCCCTCTGCCTCCCAAGGGGTCAGATGAAAATATTTAGTCTATGCATCTATTATAAAGATTTATCACACTACTCACAAAAAAAAAATTATTGTAATGTTTTTGGGATAAAAATACTTAACCCTATACATTATAGAAGTTAATCACATTTTGTTCCCTAATAATTAAAATTATGATAGTAATGTTCTTTCAAATGTTTTTTTAATGTGAAAAAAATTGACCCACGTGCACATTAACATAAAAAGTTGTTTGTTAAACTTACTTAGAAATGCATGAAATGATTTTAATGCAAGATTATATTATTCATATAAATTTAATCACATTAAGCTATATAGCTTATTTTGTGTTGTTGAGATTTGAACTTTGGTGTGGGTTATATTATTCATATGTTTCAACCATTGAACTAAAAAATATACGAAATGACTTTATATGGTATTATATTTAATTGAATATATATGTTAATAACATAAATAAAATTTATAGTCATTAAAAAATTTTACATCATAATTTTTAATTTGATTTGTATTAATATGAAAGTCATCTCACACAAGTGATTCTAAAGTAGAGAAGACTTTCAAATTTATTGGGATCAAACACTTAAGTCTAATATGTGGACATTATGCTTCTAAATTGAAGTGGTGTTATATCTAGTGAAAATTAATATATTTGTGGATTACTAAATGAGTTGTTCAAAGGAAAGAGGATTTTAAGGGCTCCTCGTAGGAGTCCATGTGACTTGAGTGAGGGGTCTAGGAATCTTGTGATGCTTCAAAAGTGCACACTGTCTCATTAAGATTTTTAATTTTTAGGTGATGGATAGCTAATAAAGAGGATGTTCTTAGCTGATCAACTATCACTTCTCTCTTTACTAATTTTTAATTAAGTAATTCAAGATTAAATTTATTAAGGGTCATAGTCCATTTAGCTATCCTATTGGAAATGTAGGGTTTTGATATAAGGTACCTCAACACATCAACCTTAGTTATAACATAAGTTTTATGTCTCAACATATAATGTCTAGGATTTTGAGAGGCAAAGACCACCGCTAGGCACATATTTTCCAAATAAGTATATCTAGTTTATTAGATAATAAGGGTTCTACTAATATAGTAGACAACCCTTTCCCTATGTTAATCATCTTATTTTGCCAATATCACACCTAAAATGTGTAAATGGATATGATTAAAGAGAATGTGTTAATGGCTATTACTATATGAATTTCACAATAATAGATATGCACAACATTATAAAATATGAAGAGAAGAGTGGAACTGATTGATTTATTCCAAGGATCAACTCTGTATAAATAGCAGAGTTGATCATTGAGAGCCATTGGATTACAACAACTCATCATACCTGATGAAGACACCACTGAGAGTTCTCCTGACACATGGAGGAGTGGAAACTCAAGTGTCTATCCTAGTGGAACTTAAGAGAATATTCTCTTATTCTAACACCCCCCTTAAGTGATACTAGGGGTGAATCATACAAATGAGTCCTAGCAACAAGGCCTATTGAGGTACTCATGTACAAAGACTTATTTTTGAAGAGATGGTAAAACCCAATGGGAAAAAACCATCAATCAAAAGGAAGTTAGAGGCTTGTCTTCGTATGGCGAAGATTGTCCTCCTAATACAATAGATAGTTGGTGAAAAAACCCCTGTGGGAAAAAACCAACTATGAGAAGAAGAGAGGCATGTCTTCGTATGGCGAAGATTGTCCTCTTTATGCAAGAAAGAAAGATGAGTCCCGACAACTTGGCCTGATTAGGTACTCATTTACATAATATAGTTGGTGAAAAAACCCCTATGGGGAAAAACCAACTATGAGAGGCATGTCTTCATATGGCAAAGATTTTCCTCTTAATACAAGAAAGAAAGATGAGTCCCGACAACTTGGCCTGATTAGGTACTCATTTACATAATATTGTTGGTGAAAAAAACCCTATGGGGAAAAACCAACAATTAGAGGCATGTCTTCGTATGGCGAAGATTGTCCTCTTATTACAAGAAAGAAATATGAGTCCCAACAACTTTGGCCTGATTAGGTACTCATATACAATAAATAGTTGGTGAAAAAACCCTTGTGGGGAAAAACCAACTATTAGAAGAAGAGAGGCTTGTCTTCGTATGGTGAAGATTGTCCTCATAAATCCAATCAATGTAGTTGAATAACTCCAAGCTTATCTCTCAACTGAAGGTAACATGGAGAAGGAAATGACTTGGTGAAGATATCTGCAATTTATTCCTCAGTTGGAATATATTCCAAGTGTATGTCCCCATTATGAATATGCTGCCTTATGAAGTGCATGTGTATCTCAATGTGCTTGGTTCATTGATGTTCAACTAGATTACGTGCAATATGAATTGTGCTCTGATTGTCACACCAAAGAGTTATAGGATGGTCATGTGTGAAACCAAATTCTCTCAGAATTTGATGAAGCCAAAGAGCTTCTCGACTAGCCAAAACTGCTGCCTTGTATTCTGCCTCTGTAGAAGATAGGGCTACCGCTTGTTGTTTCTTGCATAACCAAGCTATTGGTGAGGAACCAAGGCAAAAGACATAGCCTGATGTGGAACATCTATCTTCTACTGAACCTGCCCAATCTGAATCTGTGTAGCCAATGATATCCATGGAATTTCCCTTGTAGAAGAGCCCAAAATGAGTAGTGCCCTGCAAGTAACGGAGGATTCTTTTTGTTGCCTGCCAATGACTGAAGTGAGGCTGATGAGAGAATCTGGATATGAGGCCAACAACATATGATATATCTGGGCGAGTATGAGTAAGGTATAGCAAACTTCCTACAAGTTGATGGTATAGAGTGGCATCACAAGGAGGGGATGAGCAGGAAGTACTAAGATTAATGCCATATTGAAAGGGGTAGGAGAAGGTTTACAATCTATCATTTTGAATCTTTGTAGAAGATCTAGAGTGTACTTTTGTTGGCACAAAGAAATACCTTCATCTGTTTGACTTATTTGGATTCCAAGGAAGTAATGAGCTTTACCTAGATCAACCATTTCAAATTTTTTAGAGAGAGAGTCTTTTATAGTTTGAATGTGAGTCAAGTTACTACCAGTGAGAAGAAGATCATCAACATATAGAACAAGAATGGTGATGTTGCCTTCATTTCTCCAAATGTAAACTGTATTATCAGACTCACAATGAGAAAAACCTGTTGAAAGAAGGAAGGAGTCCATATTTTCATACCAAGCTCTAGGGGCTTGTTTGAGGCCATAGAGAGACTTTTTAAGCCTACAAACCATAGAGGAGTCTTGAGTAAAACCAGCAGGTTGTTCCATGAATATTTCTTCCTTTAAATATCCATGTAAGAAAGCACATTTTACATCCATTTGATAGACATGCCACTTATGGGAAGCAGCTAGGGCAAGAACCAATCTTACAGAATCCATTTTAGCAACTGGAGCAAAGGTTTCTGCATAATCTATGCCTTCAACTTGAGAAAAACCTTTGGCCACTAGACGAGCCTTGTGTTTGTCTATTTCTCCATTAGGCCCATATTTAGTTTTGAAGATCCATTTACAACGAACTAATTTCCTTCCTTTAGGTAAGGGAACTAAATCCCAAGTCTCGTTTTTGATCAAGGAAGAAAATTCATTTTCCATGGCATCATCCCATTCTTTTATACCTGAGGCTTCTTTGAAGGATTGAGGATCAGAGGAAATAGACTGACATACAAGACTAGTGCCTATGGGGTTGGATGATCTGGTTGAAGGAAGATTTTGGATGTAAGGAGTAGCTTCTTTAACAATGGTGTGGGCCCATTTTGGCATAGAGGAAGGAGTTGAAGGAGTTGAAAGACATTGATATGGAGTTACAGGTTCCTCATCTTGATTATCAATAACCAAGTTAACTTCAAGGGTTGGCTCTTCATAATATTGAGGTTCTACTATAGGAGAAGGCTCAATGGAGGAAGAGGGCTTTTGAGGATCTTTTTGAGGGAATGTTTCATCAAATTGGACATTCCTATGAAAGAAGACCTCATGAGTTGAGGGATCAAGAAGCCTGTATGCTTTCAATTCTTCACAATAACCGATAAAGATGAGCTTTTTGCTTTTCTTATCAAGAGCCTTCCTTTTCTTCTTTGGGATGTGAGCCCAAGCAGTACACCCAAAAATATTGAAATAGGAAACATCTGGTTTTAAGCTAGACCATGCTTCTTCAGGAGTTAAATGGTCAAGAGCTTTATGAGGTGTGCGATTTTGAATATAATTTGCACAGTTAATAGCTTCTGCCCAAAAATTTTTTGGAAGATCTCTTGAATGGAGCATACAATTAGCCATCTCTTTTAATGTCCGGTTTTTCCTTTCTGCAATACCATTTTGTTGAGGATTATGGGAGACAGAATGTTGATGTATTATACCATGACTTGAAAGAAATATGGAGAACTCATTACTGCAGTATTCCCCCCATTATCAGTGTGAATCTTCTTGATTTTGCAAGATGCCTGATTTTCAACTAAGGCTTTAAAAAATTTAAAGTGGGATAACACATCACTTTTATATTTTAGGAAGTAGACCCAGGATCTTCTAGAGAAATCATCAATAAAGGTAAGAGCATACTTTTCTCCTTTGAAATATGGTTCAGGAAAGGTCATTAAGTCACTATGGATTAAATCTAGAGGGGATGAGGCTTTTAGAGAACTACTTGGGTGGAAAGGATCTTGATGTTGCTTTCCAAGAGCACATCCAGGACAAAATCCATCACTAGAAGAGACTTGGGGTAATCCTGTAACCATATCATGGGTGCACAAATCCTTTAGGTAGTTGTAATTAAGATGACCAAACCTTTCATGCCATATTTGACTTTCAAGATCACTATGAGCCACAAAACAGGAGGCTCCTTCTAGATTTTGAAAACCTTTGAAGTGAAAAATATGAGAGTTATGATCAATATTCCCTTTGGCTATAAGAGAATGAGGGTCTTGAAAATTTCTTATCTCAACTCCTATTGGGGAGAAGAGAACAATTTTCCCATTTCCAAAAGTACAAATATGATAGACAGATAGGAGATTGGTGGCAATGTCTAGAACATAGAGAACATTGTTTATAGAGCCACCATCAATGGTTATATCCCCTTTTCCTTTGACAGGGATGAAGGAAGAGTCACCTACTTCTATGCTACAAGTAGAGCTAGAGGAGATAGAAGAGAAAGACTTATCTGAAGCAGTCATGTGATGAGTTGCTCCAGAATCTAGGACCCAATAATTAGAGGAAGAATTGGAGGTTTTTCCTTGAACATTAAGGGATTTTCCTATTTGATTTTTATTTTCTATCTTTTGATCCTTCATAGCTGCCTCTAGTTGTTGTAATCTTTTCCAGCATTTGTTAGCAGAGTGACCATTCTTTTTACAGTGAGTACAGGTTATGGGAGTCTTTTCCTTCTTTTTGAATTTTTATTTAGAAGAGGTGGAGGCTACTAAGGCTTTTGAAGAAGAGGAAGAAGAAGAGATTTCATATCTAGCAAGTTTGGTTTCTTCCCTAGTTAATCTATCACAAAATTCTTCTAAAGAGGGCATTTTAAAGGTTGCACCAAGAGCATATTTGGTAGATATAAAGGTGGTAGAAAAAATTTGAAAAACACCATTTAGCTTAGAAAGGATTAGATAAATGTATTCTTCTTCAGTCTTAGTCTTCCCACTACCTTTGTATTGAGTGAGGACTTCTTTGAACTTAGTGAGGAAGTCAACAATACTACTAAAATATTCAGGGGACAAAGAAGTTAGTTCGGCTTCTAGTTGCATTGATCTCATCTGATCTACTTTCCCAAACAAGGCCTTCAGTTTCTCCCAACTTTCATGAGGAGTTTTACAATCTGTAATATGAAACCATAAACTTTCATGAACATTAGAGCTAATAATACCCATTGTTTCATGCATTTTTCCCTTATGAACAAAGATTTCATATTCTTTATCAAATTTTGGTTGCTTTTCTTCTAACAAATGAGTAAGACCTTTTTGAGAGATAAGATTTAAAATTTTAGGTTTCCAAGTGTGAAAGTTATGAGGGGTGAGAGGTTCAATTGAATTCATCATTTTAAACACAAGAGAAAATTGAAGTTTTAATTAACCAATAAATCCCCCCTTAGAACTTCAATTAATTGATTAATGCAATTTTTACAAGGAAAAGATATGAAGCTTTTCAATATTAGAAAACTCAATATACCCGCCCTAACGAGAGGGAAACTATAAGTATAATGAGGTTGTAATATTGTTTGCTTTAGAGTGCCAAATCCTCTTAGTTCCTCACAATACCCGCCCTTACTTGAGGGAAACTGTAAGTATAGAGAAGAATTTGTCAAGGGTGTTTGGCTTGAAATGCAGAGATATCAACCAGATTAAATTGGGTGTTCTCAATACTTGCCCTTACGAGAGGGAAACTATCAGTGAGAGAGAGTCCCAAAATAAAGAGGAAGATTGAAAAATATTTTCCAGGCCTTTATACCAAGTGCCTCCAAAAACTCGCCCTTACTTGAGGGAAACTATAAGTTTTTAATGGTTTTTGTACATGGAATGTAGGCAAATATTTTGAGGAAGATAAGTTAAACCTTAGGTTTATGAATTCTTTAAGTGTAAAAAAAACTATAGAGATTCTCAAATAAAATTTAATTTTAATAAAAAATATTAAGAGAATAATTATAGCACCCTTAGAGAAAAGAATTTGAAAAAATCTCTATCTTAAAGAAAATAAATAAATAAGATTAGAGAATAATTAAAAAAAACTAGAACTTCTTGATAAGTTTATTATTTAGATAAAATAATGAGAAGAAGATAGTTTTTGTTAATAATTTTGATAAACAAATTAGGTTTTAAATTTTAAATAGAGAGTGTATGCTAAAAAAAGATATTAAGTATTACACCTCTATTAACTTGAAAACCTAAAAAAGACTTTGAGGAAGAGATAGAAAAAAAAACAACCCCCCCTTCAAGAGACACCAATGTGCATATGGTTGCACATAAAACCCCCCAAAAAACTTTTTATATTAAGGTTACAATAGACTACGACTTATCAAAGAGCTTTTTGTAAAAAAACTTTGAGGAGTCAATATTTTACTTCGAAATTGAAGTGAAAATAACCTTACAAAAAATAGGAGGAACAAAATAAATCGTGCATCTACTAAGAAATCAGAAGCACCCTGAAGGACAAAAAAATAGAAACTCAGACTTTATATCCATCGTTGGTTCGAGCTAGGTGGAGGAAACTGAGATGCCACCAAAGCCTTGAGAATCCTATGAAGATAAACTATCCAGAGAATAGATACTTTTCGAATACTGCGAGAGACTGAGATGCCACCAAAGCCTTGAGAAACCTACGAAGATAAACTATCCAGAGAACATATATATATATATATATATATATATAAATTAATATTTCATCGCTGGTAAGAGTCAGGCGAAGGCTACGAGAAACCTGAGACGCCGTGAAAGACCACTTAGAAACCTGCATAGACAAAACAATCAGAGAACATATATATATATCTAAAATAACTCATCTTTGATTTTATACTACGAGGGAAAAAAACTTATTTTAAGAAAAAAAAGTATATAAATGATTTGAAGCGCCCGAGGAAGAGGTTCCCCTCTGAGTCATCACTGCTTGGAACCAGGCGGAGGTAGGAATGGTTGCCGAGGATACCTAAAACTAGTGAACACCTATGCAGACTAGTTAGGAGGCAGGAAAAAAATTAAAGAACTATAGTTTTTCTCTGATCTCGTAGACTAGAGCTTTGTAGAGCTTTAGGGGAGATGAGTACAGAAAAGAACAACAAAAATGGAGCGTTGTCTTTGATAACCTTCCCTACAGATGAGTTAAAAAAAAAGGAAATATATTTTGAATCACGAAATGAAAGTCTCGAACCAGAATAGAACAGAAGAGCATATGTGATATTATTCTCAGGTGAAGAGAATAAAAAAGGAGTGATCGGTATTGAGCATCGGATAACGTCTACTTGGATATTAGATATGAAGATATTTCTCAATGATGGATTGGAGCACTCCAAGAGCCACGTCGTGGGTGGCGCGATTAAAAAACACACACGTTGTACAACTTGCAATAAATGTTAGAGACAAAGGTGATTCGCATATAAAAAATTTATTATTTTTTTAAAACAAACACCAACTTAGAGATAATCGTTGGGGCCACTATAAGTGGTTGCACCAACGAAGGCAAGGGGCTATGAAAAGGACGCGCACCAAATAATATTTGGACGATGAGTTAATATCGCAGTGCCTCTCTAGACAAAAAGTATCTAAAGACTATTTTAACTTATCCGTAGCTCTTACTGTTACATCTATGAAAAAGAGAACATCATCTACAATAATTAGATGTGTGACTTCCATTATTCTACCTACTTTAATTATCTTTATTGCTTCTTCCATATTGGCTTCTATAATACACCTATTTAATCCTTTAGCTACCAAAAGAAATAACAATAGTGACAAGGGATAACCTTATATAATACCCTAAGAAAATTTGAAGAACTGAGAGGTTGACCCATTAACCAAAATTGTAAAAGAAATGGAACAAAGACATCCCATAATCTAATTCACTATTTTTACAAAAAATCCAATATGAGTGAGTATTATTTCTTGGTATTGATTTTGTCTATAAAATTTTAAGTAATTATTTTTTAATGCTAAAGGATATTTGGATAAAAGTAAAAGAAAATGTAATAAATGTGTATATTGTTATTTCAAGACTTTATTTTAGAAAATAAAGTTATATGAGTTGTAATATTTATGATATAAATAAGTATGCAAATTTAGAGGTGTTTTGCTTTTACGTAATTTTTTCATTGCAAAATTTGTTAGTAGCTTTCAATTGGGGTGTATTTTTCATCAATTTTTTTGCTCTACTTTGGATGATCTATTTTGTAAGTTTTTTTTTTTTTTTAAATTGGTATGAGAAATTTCAATTTCTAAAATTGGTATTAGAGTCAGTGTTAAAGCTCAGAGTTGGTGTTGAAGCTAAGAGTCCCAAAAAGTGGCTTAGAGGAAATGTTGAAGTAATGAGTAACTCCTACATCCAATTGCAGGTTGGTTTAAGGAGGAGCTAAAATATCATTGGTCAAGCAACTTCAATAAATGAAGATCCTAAATTCAAATACTAACTTATCCATACTATTAATAGGATATAAAATCTAAAGTTTTCAAACTGTAAAAGATAAGCAAAAGGAGAAACTATGCTAAAAGATGAAGAATAGCAGAAGCTATATTAAAAGAGGGTGAGTAGTAGCAAGAGTATCTCCAAAGAAGAAAGGGGTAGTAATGATAACCAATGGATAAAGATTATTTGTGGTAGAAGCAAATCCTCACACGTGAGAGAAGAAATATAAAGGTTTGATAAATAAATAATAGAGTAAACCTTGTAAGTAATAATTTACTATATTACACCTAGTATTTGTAGTGATAAATATTTCTTGCAATCTTATAAGATGAGAAGGTTACCATAAAGACACTTCTAGTTTAATTTTGGGATCAAACCCATGTTGAAGAAGAAATTAAATTTATTAGATATATGTTTAAAAATATGAGAATGGAAATGCACATCAATGGACGTGCAATAGCAAGCTAAATAGAGAGATTTCTTTATAAAATTAAAAATTAGAACATTAAGTATTTTTTAAATATAGAAAGACTATTAGAAAAATAAATGCATGCAAAAGTAAAAATAAAAATTTTATAAATAAAATATGTGATTTTTTTTTTTGCATAGGGAATATCTATAAACCCTAGCTCATTGGGTAAAGATGAAGTGAGTGGAACCTTGACCATAAAAATAATCCATTGACAAGCACATAGGACCCCTAAAGAAGTTATTATTAATATTGCAATAATTCATATATTGATGGGGTGGATCATTCATCCATACTTCCAACCCAAATTATGCATAGTTGTATTATAAAGTATAAATTTCATCATTATAGTTTTCAAAGTGGTAGTACAACAACTTCACATAAGAAGGTTTGAAATATTAAAATATATTAAAAAATAACCAATAACTAAAAGTCTATATATTAGATCAACAATTTTTATTTTATATTTTACATAAATATTTCTTTTCTATGTAAATCAACCTATGTAAATCAACCTTTGATATAAGTTTCTTTAAAACTATCTAAATCAAATCAAAATTACTTTATCATAGCATTATTGCAATTTAATATATAATAAAGATTCTTATGATTGATATGTCAACATGGAAAAGAATAATGAGATAGTCCATCATAACATTATTACAATTTAATGTATAATAAATAAAGATTCCTAAGATTGAATTGTCAACATGGAAAAGGATAATAAGATAGTCCATCAACAAGCAGACTACCTAAAAAGATAGTCCCTACCTAAAGAGATAGTCCATCAACAAGCAAGCAGACTACCTAAAGAGATAGTCCATCAATAAACACACGACCTAAATACCTAAATAAATTAGTAGTGTTGTAATAATTTTAGTGGGATGATCATCCAAACTATGTATAAGTAGATTATATTGTATAAATTTCATCAATTGTGATATGGCAGCTTAACAAAACAAGGTTTAAATTTTTAAGATGTATAAAAAATTATATTGCAAATAAGAAACCAATAAATAGAACTCTAAATATTTAGATCAACGGTCTATATATTATTTTTTATATTCTTTGTATATCCTTCTTTTTATATAAATTAAAATTTGTTTATTTATTTATTTTTTTATTAAATAATAAAAGCGGCTAAACCAAATTAAAGTTTCTTTATCATCAGATTATTACAATTTCTAATGTATAACAAGTTTCTTTATCATCAGATTATTACAATTTCTAATGTATAACAAAAAAAAAAATTATTACGACTGATGTGCCAAAACGGAAAAGGACAATGGTATGCTTTTTATTACAATTGATTTGCAAAAATGGAAAAGGGCAATGGTATGCTTTTCAATTTAAAGGTGTGCATTGTGGCTTTTAAAAATTACGTACGGATAAAGCAGCATCTACAAACTTTTATTTAAATTATTTTTTCTCAAAAAGGAATGGATGACACCCCTTTTCTTTAAATTGATAATAATATATTTGTGAATTGGCTAACAAGCCAAAGCTAGATGAAGCCGGATTCACACCGGCAAACACCGACGGGAAAGCTTTACTAAACTGCCTATAGTATAGGCAAAGTTGCAAATTTGATCCTTTGCAGAGGAATCTAGATTAAATAGTTTTTAATGTTCAACCTTAAAATTCATAAACTTGAACGGTGCTAGTAATGCCAGCATAAGTACGAGTTATTTAGCTTGACTTTTAACTGGATATGATGCGTCCATCGCAATCCCACATTTCCCATATGGACTGTCAGTATTCCTTTCCAGCCTAATATACCCATTCTCTCCCCAGGTTGGGCCCCACGAGTTTTTTTCGATCCAGTAGTCCTTCTCAGCGGAGCCATAACCCACCAGTGTCACAGCATGAGTTCGACCAGTTCCACATTCTCCCGTGAATATACCCTGTCACCCGCAACATGATATAAGCAAAATTGTCGAACGAAGAGAAAGTATAAATAAAAAGGAATATGTGGAGAAAACGTTTATGGGAAGACTTACAGATTGGTAGTGCTGGAAATCAAAGCCGTTGCCATCAATGCCCACACTAATTGGCTGATGTGTGACAGCCTTCTGCAATGACATTTCGTCATTTGCTGGCACGTCCTCGAAGGCATCGATTGTCACTGCATAGGATTTTTCCTGCAAAATATACCCACACAAATAAATTATCGTGCAGTGAACTTTAACCTATAACCTAAATCCTTAATAGACAAAAGCTTCGTGGTAGAGTACCTTGCTTCTGGCACAGACACCTTGACTAGCCTGGTAAGGATAGTCGGCCTCGTTGTCAATTCCACCATTTTGGATAATAAATTGGAACGCATCATCCATCGTACCTCCGTTACACCCCTGCTGATTGGACGAGGTGTCGCAGTCGACAAGTTGTTGCTCTGACAAAGATATCAAGTTATTGGTGGCAAGCATGTTAATTCCTTCAACTGCTGCAATTGCTGAGAAAGCCCAGCAACAACCTGTGGAAGAATTAAAGCAATAAGGTTAGGCTTTCCACAATAAAATATAAAATTTATTGAATAAAGATAAAAAACCAAATCTTCATCACTACAATCCTTCTGATTCTTCACATGCGTAACGGCACCTTTCTCCCTCCAGTTCAGAGATGCGGGTAATTGATCATCGAGTATAGATAACGATGACAAAAAACAAAATGTTTTCACTACAGATTCAGAATGAATTATTAATATCTCTAAGTGTAGTTGTGAAGGATGCTACTTGGCTGTGGCATCTCAGATTCGGTCACTTGAGTTTCAGTGGCCTGAATTTGCTACACAAGAAGCAGATGGTAAAGGATTTACCCTTTATTGAGCAATCGAACCAAGTTTGTGAGGGTTGCTTAGTCAGTAAGCAACACATGGATGCATTCCCTATAGGATAGTCTTGGAGAGCATCACAGCCATTGGAGCTGGTGCACTCAGACATTTGTGGTCCCATGCAGACCAGCACATTTACCGGCAATAAATAATTTTTTACTTTCATTGATGACTTCAGCCAGAAGACCTGGATTAATTCCATCAAATTGAAGTCAGAAGTATTTGCCAAGTTCAAGGAGTTCAAGGCTCTGGTTGAGAAACAGAGCAGGTACTGTGTGAAAACCCTCAGGACTGATGACGAAGGAGAATACATCTCCAATGAATTCCACAACTTCTACAAGCAACATGAAATTCGTAAGCAGATGACTACCAGATACACACCACAGCAAAATGGTGTAGCTGAGAGAAAGAATAGAACGATTATGGAGATGGCACGGAGCATGCTGAAGACAAAAAGTTTACCACATATATTTTGGGTAGAAGTTGTAAGTTGTGCAGTTTATCTACATAATCGATGTCCCACCAAGAGTGTGAAGGACAAAATTCCGGAGGAAACCTAGAGTAATCTGAAGTCAAGTGTGGCTCATTTGCAAGTTTTTGGGTGCATTGCATATCCACATGTTCCGTATGAGAAAAGGCAAAAGTTGGATGACAAATCTGAAAAGTGCATCTTCACAGGGTACCGTGAACAATCAAAGGCATACAGGCTGTACAATCCTGTAACAAAGAAATTTGTCATCAGCAGAGACGTGAAGTTCTTGGAGGATGAAGCCTGGAACTAGAAGTCAAAAACTAGCTAGCATGAGCCAGTAATTATTGAACCTATAAACATGGAGGAAGATAGTGCGCAGGTACTTATACCTTCAAGTAGCAATAGTGGTGCCAGTAGCAACACAGCCTCATCATCCTGATCACCTCCACTTGCAAGCAGAATTCCAAACTTGAGGACACCCGTGAAGACTTGGAGCTTGCAAGATATTTATGAGGTAACCTGTAATCAAATAGATGAAGAATATTGACTTTGCTTTATTTACTGAGTGTCATCCAATGTCATTTGTTGAGGTAAGACAAAATAAAAAATGGGTGAAGGTGATGGATGAGGAGATAGTAGCCATTGAGAAGAATGAGACATGGTAGTTGACAGATCTTTCAGCAGGGAAGAATACCATTAGGGTCAAGTGGGTGTATAAGACGAAGCTCAATGCCCAAGGAGATGTTGACAGACATAAAGCTAGATTGGTGGTGAAATGCTACAAGCAAAAGTCTGGTATTGACTATCATGAGGTGTACGCACCTATAGCCTGACTTGACATAGTCAGGATGATCCTGGCATCGGTAGCTCAGAAGGGTTGGAGCGTTTATAAAATGGATGTCAAGTCTGCCTTCTTCAACGGAGTGTTGGAAGAAGAGGTCTATATAGAACAGCCACCCGGATATGAAATACAAGGACAAGCAGACAAGGTCTTGAAGCTAAAGAAGGCCCTGTATGGATTTAAGCAAGCACCCAGGACATGGTATAGCCAGATTGATGACTATTTTTAGGAGAATGGGTTTCAAAAATACCCATATGAGCACACCCTATATTTGAATACAAATGCAGTAGCAAAAATTATAATCATCTGCTTATATGTAGATGACCTGATTTATACTGGCAATAGTAGCATCCTATTTGAGCAGTTTAGGACAGTCATGAAGATGGAGTTTGAAATAACAAACATAGGGCTAATGAAATTTTTTCATGGCATTGAAGTTGACCAATCAACAGATGGCATCTTCATTTCTCAGGGCAAGTATGCTAAGGATAAACTAAAGTGTTATAAGATGGAGGATAGCAAACTTGCCATCACCCTGGTTGCCATTGGCTTGAAGTTGAGCAAAACTGACAACAGAAGTGTTGATCCAACCCTCTATGTAAGGTTAGTTGGAAGCCTTATGTACTTGATTACAACTAGGCCAGATTTGATCTTTTCTGTGAGTTTAATCAGTAGGTTTATGGAGTTACCCAAAGATACTCACTAGCAAGCCGAAAAGAGAATTATGATATATGTCAATGGCATGAGGAACCATAGACTTCACTATGCCAAGAAAAATCAACTTGAACTGATTGGCAACACTGATAGTGATTGGGCTGGCATCATAGATGACTAGAAGAGCACCTCTGGGTATGCCTTCCATTTTGGATCCGGAGTTGTTTCTTGGTCCTAGAAGAAGCAGCCAATTGTGGCTTTATCTATAGTAGAGGTAGAGTATGTTACTGCCACCTCAGCCGCATGTTAGGCAGTCTGGCTAAGAATATTTTTGAGTGAACTATATCATCCGCTAGAAGCAGCAAAAATAATTTATTGTGACAATAATTCTGCCATTGCGCTATCAAAGGACCCAGTCTTCCACGGTCGGATGAAGCACATATATATACGATATCATTTCATCAGAGAGCTGGTGAAATTTGGTGAAGTACAGTTGTTGTTTTGCAGGTCCAAGGAGTAGGTATCTGACATCTTCATAAAACGTTCTAAGGAGGAGGACTTCGCCAGACTGTGAGAAATGTTGGACGTCAAAGACTTTGTGAAATCTGGTTTAAAGGAGGGTGTTGGAAATATTAAACCAGATCTCACGCTCTCCCGCAAGTGTTTCGCTCTGAAGCAATACAAATCCGACACTTCACTCTTCAAATCTGTGAAGCAGTGACCAGGCGTAGGAAACGAGGGTCTGACATCAAGCATGGGAGTAGTTGGGGTCACTCAACGGTTGGTTAAATCTACTTCGGTATTTATTTTTTGTCAATCGATTGGTGAAAGTTTTCCCACCCCTTGTCCTCATTCTTCATATATAAATACCAGAGCTTTTGTCATTTTGTATGTAGAAGGGTTTCAAGTGTGAAACAACAGAGAAAAGCAAAAGTAGAGTAGCAGTCTCCAAGAAATCCCCATTTGTGTTTATCCGACAACTGTGTTGTAGATGTTCTCAATCTGAATCATTGTACTCCGTTTTACTGAAAAAAAAAAAAATTGTTTGTATCACGGTGTTGCGTGAAGTTTTTTGTAATATTTCATTTAACACAAACTTTGTTTTATTTATCTCACATTACTTTCCAAAAACTAATTTTGGACTGTTGTTGCCATTTGTTTGCCTTGTGAGCGTAAGTTCAAGGTTTATCTAGTCCTCACTTCGCTGTTTGGAAGAGTGAAGATCTTGCTTCGCTTAAATCTGACCCGAAGTCAAGCTTCGGGTCCAAACTTTCCCGAAGTGACATTTCAGGGAGTTTTTGTCCCTAAGTTACGCTTTGCTTTTCTCTTTCCCGAAGCTGTGACTTCGGTGATAAAAACTTGCGAAGAAACTACTTCGCCATGAAAACTCCCGAAGCACTCACCATACTCTTGAACTTTGTGAAGCACTTGTTTCTTCTTTGCCACTTCACAGTTAAGTCAAGTGAATCTTCTCTTTCCACTTAGAATTCTGTGAAGTTTCCCAACTATTGTTGCTTCACCAGAAAACCCAGAAAAGCAACCGTCTCGATGGTAAATATTCTGAACCCCCTGTTGCGGTGAAAATTCAAGCAAAGCTCGTGCAAAGTGATTTACTTCTGCCGTAATTAAAATTTCTTGCTTCAATGTTACGTTCATCCCTCATCAAAAGAGCAGTTCTTTGTGTCCGGCTAAAATTGGCTATGAGTGGCATTCCCAGCCTACTATGATACAAGAAGAAAATAAATTTCAAATTTGATCGATGAAAAGACTAATCCATCAGGCAACATCTATTTGCGCGTGTAGAGAAGCAACCAATCTATGTTCTTTAATTGTATTGTAGATGACAAATTCCAAACCAGAGGCAAAAACTTGAAAAAGTTAATTAAGATTTTTTTAATTGTAAAAATTTTAGGATTGGTTAAAATTAAGTTTTTTTCTTAATTCTAAAATTTTTAAGTTTGAATTAGGCTTTAAGTGGGCATTGGGTTAATTATAGGATGTATGTTTTAGCATGTGTGGTTGGGGTTTTTTTCTTATAAATATGTAATCTCTCCATTAGTGAGGATAGATATGTATAACTAGAGATTTTTCATTCATTGGTGGCTTTTAACTAGTATCAAGTCATAGGAGATTCTTGGAGGTGAGAGTTTTTGGTCTGTGAAAGGAGAAAGAAAGAATAGAACTTGTGTGAGAATACTTGTGTATTTAGAGAGGAGGTTGCAACTATTGCATTGTAGGATTGTTCCTTTTGGGTGGTTTGTATTGGTTTAATACAAGGATCAGATATCTTGGTCTATGTAGATCATCTTGGGTGAACCACGTTACATATTGTGTTCCTTTTATATTGCATGGTTTTTTTTGTTGTTTTAATAAGTTTCCATTTTTATTATTAGAAGGGTTTGCTCTCAAGTTTTATTTTATATAGTAGATCCTAACAACTGGTATTAGAGCCAAGTTTTTTGTTGGGTACTCGACAGAAGGGTTTTTGGATCGAGTGGGAGCAATGGTGGAAGATTTGAAGTTCAGGGTGAAAACATTTAATGGCTAGAATTTCTAACTCTAGAAAATATAGATAGAAGATTATCTATATCAGAATAATATTTATCTACGTCTAAAAGGTAAGACAAAAAAAACAACTACAATGTTTGATGATGAGTGGGCTCTCTTAGACACAAAGGCATTAGGTATTATCCGATTATGCCTTGTAGCTTCGGTGGAATTCAATATTTCAAAGGAGAAGATTGTGAAGGATCTTATGGGCACACTGAAAAGGTTGTATGAAAATCCCTCAACCTCGAATAATTTTTTTTTAATGAAGCATATTTATAATTTGCAAATGTCAGAAGGTGGGTCTGTTGCAAGTCACTTGAATGATTTCAATATGGTTGTAAGTCAGTTAGCCTTGGTTAAAATTAAAATAGAGGAAGAGATGAGAGCCATTCTATTCTTGTGCTCATTTCCAAAAATTTGGGAGAGCTTGGTTATGGTAATTAGCAATTTTGTTTTTGGTACTCTTAATTTTGATGATGTGGTTGATGTCGTCCTTAGTTATGAGATGCGAAGGAAGATCACATGTGATTCATTATATAGTATGGCTTTGACTATTAGAGGAAAACAAATAATGATAGAAATGAATTTGAGAAACCGTGAAGAGCATAGTGGATCCAAATCCAAGGGAAAGATGGAGTGCTGGCATTGTGGCAAGAAGGGACATTTGAAGAAAAATTGTTGGTCTCAGAATAGAGATCGAGGAGGAGTTCAAGAAGTAAATATAGCAGGTGAAGTGTTACATGAGGTCTTGATATTCTTTTCTGATGAAAAGGATTGTATTGATCTTGACTGTGAAAGACCAGAGATTTTTTGAGCAGTGGGAGCAATGAGAAACAAGCATGTCTAGGGGGATGGACATGGCATTGATCTTAATGCATGATTTTGATATGGATCACATGATAATATTATGGCAAGTTGCATTGTGTGTACGTATGCTATGGGGAGAAGGCATGGTATGTGGATCCTATCATGATTGTTATGGTTAAATAATCATGATACATGGGCAATCGTGGGGATGTTAAAGTATCATATATTTGTGATAGGTATATTGTGTGTTTCTTGTTGATCACAGAAAAAGTGTATGGATGACACAAGTGATGGTTCAAATTATGGTTACAATATTTTGGAGGAATTGACATTCCTTTTTTGGCTTGAAGATGTTCTTTGGCGGATGCAGCAGTGGTAGAGTTGTTGTGGATGAGTCTCCAAGTGGGATATTGTTACGTTGTGGAGTCTAATTTTGGTTAAATATTGATAAAACAATTCTCTATTCCCTAATCAAACTGTAGATGACCAATCCCAAACCAAAGGTAGAAAAGGAAAAAGGAAAAGTTAATTTTAGGATTAGCTAATATTAATCTTTTACTTATTTAAAAATGAAAATAAAAGTTAATGATAAGATTGACTAAAATTAAGCTATTTCTAATTATAAAAGGAAAAAGGAAAATTTAATTTTAGGATTGGTTAAAATTAAGATTTTTCTAATTGTAAAATTCCTATTTTTGAATTAGACCTTAATGTGGAATTAGTTACAATAGACACAAGAAATGATAAGATGATCCAAAACTTAGTTGCATTAGCATAAGAATAGGTGCCTATAAATAGGCATTAAAAGACATGACAACGAATAAGAATACCTTAAATAAGGCTTATCCATAACTAAGAATATTATTAAGATATGTGTTATAATCCATAACATTCCTCTCAACTGAAGAAGCATTGGTACCCAATGTGTACAAATGTGGAAGAGAAGAAGAAAAAATAGCCAAGAGTATCGGGTAAAACCAAAAATGTACTCCTGTTACAAAAAACAAAGATAAAAATAACAAAGTTTCATAGGTCTTCAAAAGACCAAAATCTGGCACTAGAGCTGATTCGAGCTCAAAAAACACTCTCTAATGATTGTAAACACTGCTATGCCAACGAACAATTGAAGTGGATCTCTAGAAAAGGTAGAAGAAAGCAGCATCGATGCTACAGGAAGGATACTAGAGAATATTCCTTAAATGACGTGCAAAATTATGCCAAGCAAAAAAATTAAATTTGTTGGCATGAAATTTTTAGTTTTAATTGAAGAAGGGTGTGCATTAATGAATGTGATGCACAATTTTTAAATGATGTTTTTTTTATTGTTGAGTCGCCCTGTCGATTAATAACAAAAAGTAGTAAATGAAGGTGCCACCACTAGCAACTTCAAGTTAATGTTGGCAGCAAGGGTGGTAACAAAAAATTGAATGTTGGGCCACCATGGGATTGGATGATTGAATATTGGGCATTTATGATGTGGGGCACATGGTTTAATGAGTGACACAGTTATATTAAAAATTGGTGGAAAAAACAAGTACCAATAGTCAAATTAACATGATGGACAATAGGTTCAAACACTGATGTGGTGGGGTCACAAAAATTGAGGTGAATGATGGGTAGTGTTTGATGTGATGGGGTCACAAAAACTATGGATAAACAATGCGTTTTCATGTGGGCGATAGATTGGATGACATTTCGACGACGATAAGGGTACACACTGACTGGGCTAATGAGAGAGTACATCAATAATGAACCATGGAATGGACTAGGGTGGTAGGGATAGAATGCAGGATGCAGACTATTAGGATCCTATCCTAACGCCATTTTTTAATTCTCATTTACTTATGTAATGACCCACTTCCAACGTGGGGATCCCATTATGATATTATTTTGTAATACTTTGTAATGTATGTGGTAAGTATGGTGCCTAGCCAAGTGGCACCATCTCATGTAATCATTTTTATCAAGATTGTAATTGATGGTAGGTAGGATATTTTGGGTCGAGTGGCATTTTTCCTGTAAGCCAACTCTTGAGCCTTTAGGTAGGGTTGCATTAATTTTTCTTTAAATATATGAAGCCATCTACAAATTCATTTTTTTGCAAGCTAATGAAATATTGAAGGAGGTTGCCCCCTCGAAGAGGCCTACGATTCTATGTTATTATGACATTGTTCAATCTTTGTATTTAATTTTTGCATAGTGTTATTAAGTTATTTGATGTATTTGAGTTATTTTTCAATATTTTATGTGAATATGCTTATTTTTAATAGTGAGATCCTAACAAGTGGTATGAAAACGCTTTTTAGGGCTAAGTTTTGCTACAACTGAGATGATTTTTGCCATCCATTTCACTTGTTAGGTATAATTTTCTGTGTGTTTTTCGTATTTGTTTTTTTCTTTATTAAAAATCCAAAAAATATATAGTTCATTTTTTTTGGCCAAAAAAATTAGAAAACATAAAAAATACAGTCTCTTTTTCATTAGTTGTGTAGATTAGAAACCCTATGCCAGGGGTTTTAAAATATCATGAAGGAGCTATCATTATTGGCTAAGTTAGATAGCCCATAAAGCATCTAGTGAAGTGAGGGGCGATCAGGCTCCAATACCCAGGCCTTAGACAACACTCGTGCATGAAATTGAGCTCCCACACATATTCGAGTGTATCAGGAGATAATTTATGTTTAAATAAAATTTTATCAATTACGAATCTTTTTGGCCTTGTATTATCCATATTCCATGGGACACAGCATCCCGGAAGATCACGCTCTCATACTGTTAGAAAGGCAGATAGTGTTCTCAAAGGTACGTATGGAATCCTCCTTGGATAGTGGTCTAAAATATTAGTCTGGGCACTATTTTTCATCACTGTGGTATAACAAAGGGTCTATGGGTATTACATACTCCCTTAGCATACCTTGGTTCTACAAAACATAACTTCCACCTGTAAATCAACACCATATTTGTTTTGTTATCCTGCATTCACAACCCCAAAAGTGAGCATACAAATAAGTCATTCCTTATCACAAAAAATAAACTTACAATCACAAACAGTCAGGACATATTTTGCAAGTGTCTGCAATAGCCCATGGTCAAAGACATAATAGTCAGGATAGTGATAGAAATAGTATGGTCAGTAACAGTGATAGCAAGGTTGACAGTAATAGCCCTCTATAATAGTCCAAAATTATAGACCTCCAATTTTAAAAATAATATTGTTAGTGTTAGAGAATCCATAAGGTCAGTAATAGGAACTGTGTCAGTAACCATAGTATAGGTGATAGAGAAAGAGACGGGATAGTGATAGGGTGGTTAGGGGGTAGACTACAAGTCAGAGAAAGTTGGTCCCGAACCCTAAATTTTGAACCGTAACTCCAAATCAGAAATTGGCAACACCAGTAGACTCATCAAAACATCAATACAATAAATAAATAAATATTTTGGGGTGCCCAAAATCAGTATTGTGGGATTAGCTCATTGTATGTATTTTTTTGAGCTGATTCTTTTGATATACCACATCCAAGCACTTTTTTAAATGCCTTACTAAAAATAGTTACTCTTGAAACTCCACATCTATTTTTAGTAACTCATTAAAAGAGGGCCCACAATGGTAGGGGGCACTTGTGGACAACACAAGGAGTTAGAACTTACCATAATATTGGCCGACATGCAAAAATCCCTTGATTACTTGACCACTACAAACCTCACCATAAGAGAAGAGATTCAAGAGCTTCAAACAGATCATGATGCCACTAGAATCCACTTGGTAGAACAACTTACAGAGGTGGAAACCAAATTGTAAGGTACTCTCACATCTGAACACCAAGCTAAAAACTCTGAACAAGGTCGTCGAAGGAAAATAAAATATCGAAGAAGGGAAACATAAACCACTCACTATGATCACGATCTGACATTCAAAATACATAAATTAGACTTCCTTAAGTTTAGTGGAAATGATTTCAATGGGTGGTTATGTTGGATTGATATATTATTTAGACTCCACAATTTCCCTGTATATCATTGGGTTCATATGGATTCCTTCAACTTAGAATATAACGCCTTACATTGGTTCCAATGGCTACGAGCCACTACCCCTAATCTATCTTGGGAGGATGTTGAGTCCCAATTACTCACCCAATTTGGCCCTAGTGACTATGAATACTTTACAGGAGCTTTGAAAAAGTTGAAACAATAGCCACATTTCATGATTACCAAACACAATTTGAGAAGTTGGTAAATAAAACCAAGGGCTTGAATGAGGGATTTTTTATGAGTTGTTTTGTGAGTGGGTTGAAATATGATCTCCAAGATGAAGTAAAGATGTTTAAACCACAAACCATGATGGAGGCTATCAATTTATCATGATTAGTCAAATCTAAAATCTCAGCTCAACGGTGGACACCAAAATTTTCTCAGGATTGACGTACCTTTCCTCCTTGGTTCTAAAATAATACTAATAATAAACCTCCTGCTCCTAAGCGACTAACTATAGATGAAATGGATGTGTGTTACATCCAAGGGCTATGTTATAATTGTGATGAAAAATTTGTGAAGGGGTATAGATGTACAAATAAGATATTGTTCTTAATAGATGCAGAGGAACCCGATAGCAGTGACCACAGTGATGAGGATAGTGACACAACTGAAGCACCAACTCAACAGGAAGAGGAAACCCAAGAACCTCAAGAAGAAATTTTTCCATGCTCTTTCCAGGGTTACCACTCTATAGAACATGAAATTTGTGGTTTTTTTCAAAGGCCAACACATTACTATTTTTATTGATTTAGGTAGTACACACAACTTTATTGATCCTCGAGTTGCTAAGTAGGCCAATTGCTATATACACACATGCAATTCATTTGAAGTCATGGTGGAAAATGGAGGAACTTTACCTTGTAAAGGTAAATATCATAATGTTAAAATAAATATGGAGGATTATGAACTCAAGCAAGACATGTTTACCCTTCAATTGGGAGGATGTGACATTGTGTTGGGATCCCAATGGTTGAGCACCTTGGGCACTATCTCCTGGAACTTTGTAGAACTATGGATGCATTTTTCACAACATGGACAAAAACACACCCTCCATGGTACCAAAATAGGCTCTTCCAAAATTATCAGTTTTAATCATATGGAGAAATTGTTGAAAAAGTCATCCCGCAGGGTCATTGCACAAATATTTTCAATTCAACCAAGCACTTCCACAATGGATCAAATTCCAGTAGATTTACAACTTTTTTTGACTAAGAACGATGGTATTTTTTCTAAACCAACTACCCTATCACCTCGTCGCTCATATGACCATGCTATTCCACTACTACCAAGTAATGCACCACCCAACATTAGATCGTATCAGTATCCTCATGCTCTCATGTCCAAAATTGAGTAGATGGTACAAGAATTGCTTAAATATGGTGTTATTCGACCAAGTAATAGCCATTACTCTTCTCCAATTTTACTAGTTCGCAAGAAATATAGCTCATGACGATTGTGTATAGACTACTGTGAGCTACTGTGAGCTCAAAAATATTAACATCAAGAAATATGGCTCATGGCGATTGTGTATAGACTATTGTGACCTCAAAAAATTACCATCAAGGATAAATTCCCCATTATGGTAGTGGATGAATTTCTATATGAATTACATAGAGCTATGTACTTCTTCAAGTTAGACCTTCATTCTAACTATCATCAAATTAGGCTCAAGGATGAAGATATTCCCAAAATTGCATTTCATACTCATGAAGGTCACTATGAGTTCTTGGTCCATTTGGTTTGACAAATGCTCCTTCCACATTTTAGAGCCTGATGAACAACATTTTTCACCCTCTCCTATAGAATTTCATCCTAGTTTTCTTTGATGATATCTTTATTTATAGACGCTCATGGGAAGAACCCCTTATCCATGTGGATTAGAGATTACAATTGTTGGTACAACATCAACTTTTTGATAAGGGATCCAAGTGTTCCTTTGATCTGAATGAAGTGGAGTATCTAGGACACATTTTCTCCAAATATGGCATCAAGGTTGATCCCAAGAAGATTCAGGCAGTTCCGTACTGGCCAAAACATTACACTCTTAGGGGACTTTAAGGATTATTAGGGCTTATAGGTTACTATCACAAATTTGTTCATAATTATGGTAAAATAGCAACCCCACTCACATCCATATTAAAGGATTCTTTTACTTGGATGGGGCCCGCTGACCAGACCTTCCTCGAATTGAAGGATACTATGACCACAACACTAGTTTTAGCCATGCTAGATTTTTTCAAGTATTTCATCATTGAAAGTGATGCTTCCGATCGTGGCATCGGGACAGTGTTGATGCAAGAAGGGAGACCCTTGGATTTCATTAGCAAGGCACTCTTTTATTGTAACTTGGGAAAATCTACATATTCCAAGGAGAAGTTAGCAATATTACGTGTTGTAATCCATTGGTGACCATATCTCATTGGGTGCTATTTCTCCATTATAAAATGCCATCAAAGTCTCAAGTACTTTTTTGAACAATGGGTTGCTACCCTAGAACAACAAAAATAGATTTCTAAACTCATGGGATATGATTATGATATCACCTATAATAAGGGCAAAGATAATCTTGTGGCTGATGCTCTCTCTCATAAATTTGAGGCCCTTAGTATGTTATGTGCCATTTCTTCCCCTATTCCTCAATGTATAGATTCCTTATAACAAGAGGTACTTCAGGATGTAAACTTGCAGGGTTTTTTGGTCTCACTCTGTGATGATCCTACTTAATTCCTAGGCTACAATTGGGATGGCCATGACCTACATTATTACCAATGCCTTGTTCTTCCTCGCACGTCCCTACTCCGTGAGTTTTTATGAATGAACTACATACTACTCCCTCTATAGGCCCTTCAGGATTTTTTAAAATATGTGAATGCCTCAAGCGCACATTATTATAGAAAGATATGAAATGGGATATCCATGATTTTATAGCAACTTGTGATACCTGCAAATAGATGAAAGGTGAAACAATACGTTCTCCAGGTACTATTCAACCCTTGCCCATTCCAGATCAAGTTTGGACTGATATTTCCATGGATTTTATTGAAGGGTTACCTCAATCTGGTGGTAAGTTTGTTATTCTCATGGTAGTGGATCACCTTTCAAAGTATGCTTATTTTTGTTCCCTTGGAAATCCTTACACAACCTCCACTATTGACCAAATATTTCTCGATTCTATTTTTTGCCTTCATGGTATGCCCACCTCCATTGTGTCCGATCAAGACCTAATCTTCACTAGTCATTTCTGGTAAGAATTTTTTAACTTACAAGGAACTCAACTCAAAATGATTTAAGCCTATCATCCACAAACTAATGGTCAAACTGATATTGTCAACAAATGTTTGGAGATATATTTTTTTTGCTTTGCATCAGATCATCCTACTTAATGGGCGAAGTGGTTTCCTTTTACCGAATGGTGGTACAACACTTCCTATCATACAAAAACCAAACTCACCCTTTTTGAGGCTATTTATGGACACACTCCACTCATACCTTCTTCATACATCCTAGGAAACTCCAAGGTCCAAATAATCAACACTACTCTCAGCCAACACATCGATGTTCTCTGCCAGTTGAAGTAGATTTTGGACATGGCCCAGAATAATATACGACAATAGGCTGAACAAAATCATTATGAGAATAGCTTTGATGTGAATGATATGATCTTCCTTCGCTTGCAGTCATACAAACAATCATCTCTATAACTTTGTCGATGTCAAAAACTTGTTGTAAAATACTATGGACCCTACCAAGTTCTTCAATGGATTGGTTCCACTACTTAAAATTGGCTCTTCTGCCCACCTCCAAGCTCCATCCTATTTCCCATATTTCCTCTCTCAAAAAATTTGTGGACCCACAGGTACAAGTTCAGTCAATATTACCAGAATTGGATGAAGAAGGGTCCATATTACATGAACTTGAACAATTGTTGGATTTTCGAACCCGCACTCTCTGCAACTGTATCATCATAAAAGTTCTTTTTTAGTGGAACAAGCTCCAACTAGAATATGTTACATGGGATTATCTCCATAAACTCCAGCACCAGTTCCCTTATTTTCAACTTTGAGGAAAAATATTTTAGAAGGGGAAGGACATATTAGGATCCTATCCTAACGCCATCTTGTAATTCTCAATTACTTATGTAATGACCCACTTCCAACATGGGGGATCCCATTATGATATTATTTTGTAATACTTTATAATATATGTGGAAAGTATGGTGCCTAGCCAAGTGGCATCATATCATGTAACCATTTTTATTAATATTGTAACTGATGGCAGGTAGGAGATTCTAGCTCAAGTGGCATTTTGATTGTAAGCCAAATCTTGAGCCTTTAGGTAGGGTTGCATGAATTGTTTCTTTAAAATATATGAAGCCATTTACGAATTCATCTTTTTTCAAGCTAATGAAATATTTAAGGAGGTTGCCACCTCGAAGAGGCCTATAAATCCATGTTATTGTGAGATTGTTCCATTTTTGCATTTAATTTCTACATAGTATTATTGAGTTATTTTATGTATTTGAGTTGTTTTTCAATATTTTGTGTGAGTGTGTTTATCTTTAATAGTGATATCCTAACACAAACAAGGATTGACCAATGCAAATGGAATATGGTGCAGCGAGGACATCCAACAGGTACATAGAGGTTGACATCAATAGGAATAGGGCAAAAACATGGTATGAGGTCAAGGTGCATGATGTTTTGACTAGATGACACAGGTGGTGATAGTGGGTATAGCAAACCAATGGGTTCAAAGGGCAAAAATAGTGGTAGGTTTAGGGTTGGTATAGACAACAAAAGTTGGATAGTAAATAGTATGCAATCCGATCAATATTAACATCAATTGGGTAGTATCATGGTGAATGTGGGATAATTCCCACATCCTTAAGGAAGAACCAAACATCGTACTTGATTGGAAAATTAAATGACAACAAAAAAATATGAAATGACTATCGACAACTTGGAAACCTTAAGAAGAACTTTAATGTTTCACACCGGAGAGTGGTATTTCCATCATAAAATGATGCATGATGCTAGAATATTGCAGAGGGTGGTGAAAATCATGTCAAAAATATAGAACAATGGAAATTGGTCTTATCAAAAGTGATCGAGAAAAAAAACTTTAGATAGTGGTCGTGAATAGAATGTTCATAGGGATACATTTGTGGCTTATTGAGAAACATTGGGTCGATGTAGCATCACCAGAAACATGATTTGAGAAAACTTGAATGGCCAATTGTGCTAGAATTGTAGGATGTCTAATGATGTGTAATCATCACCAGATAGCATGCACAAAAAGACACTATGGTTGATAGCAACATTCGATCGCATCAAAAATCTGGAGGTGGTGGAATGTAAAAAAAAATAATCAAAACCTATGGTGGCATCAAAGAACTAGTGATGGTGATGGGAAAAGAGTTGATATCATACAATCACCATGTTGGAGGTGGCCATGGGGTAAGCCGAAGGGTAGCGTGAGCAGCAATCACGGTTGGATAAAGCGTACCAAAAATTTAGAGGACTGTCGAACAGGATAGAACGTCAAAAAATCATGACATCACTAGGAAATGGGTGTGTCACAAATATTAGTAGGGCAATAATAGAAAAGTGCCGAAATGGTGGATAATGTAGGAAATACTACCAAAAATGATGGAGATGGGTTAAATATTGTTGAAAAATAGTGGACTAGTAGGAAAACATGGAAGAAGCACCAAATATGGACGAAATAAGCTAGATATAAGATGAGGATCTCCCAATCATAAAACAAAAGAGCATATAATAAGGAGTTATCTACCAAAAAATGTAGAGTGAAGCTAGGTAGTGATAATCATGGTGGTGGTGATGTTTGTTGTAGAGCTATTGTGATGATAGTGTAAAGGTAGAAACTATGAAATTGATGACTCCATACAGAAGCAATGGTAGGTTGCAATAAAAAAAAAATTGGTAGACCAATGGTGCGAGCAAAGAAATAGGATGATCATTGTATTGAACATGAGCTAGATAATTTGGATGGTCAAAATTGTGAGCGAGTGGTGTCCATAGTGTATCAAGTGCAACAAAGTCACAATTGGCATCAAATGGTTGTAATCCTATAATGTAGCAGCAAAATTGATTGGTTGACACATGAAGGAATCTGCAAGGGCCACGGTGCATAAATGGAAGTCATAGTAGGGCTAAAAAAGGTAGAATCAATTAGAAGGTGTGTTGAACAACTATGGAAAGTGGTAGATCGATGGCCAAACATGCAAAAAAAGTATAAATACTATATATTAGGCTATGATGGCAATATATCATCATCTAGAAATAGGAGCTCATCACCAGGAGGAATAGATAGATCATGAAGGATATCAAGCATGATGCCAATGGCAGGGGAAGCCGTTGGGTCTTCAAATATAATGGCTTCAAGCAATCTTGGACTTGCAATGTTGAAAGGGGCTCGATATACATTAGGAGCTTCAAATCAACTCAAATTCACAATAGGAGCCACATCGTCTAGTGGAAATACATTGGCTATATAACCTAGAGATATTGATTTGAATCCAGTTGTGGCTAAAAATACTTCAAGTTCTATATCAAGGATAGAATTCTAATCTTCTTTGTCATTAGTAATGATTTTAGCTTGAAGTTGTTGAATGTCATGGCTATTTGAGTTTGGAGCTGCTAAAAATCAATAAGCATGGCCGCATGAATTTTTTGTAGGGTCACGATAAGGTCAAAAATTTGGGTAAAGACTTGTTCAAATGACATGGTCAAACTTGACATTATGAACAAAGGAAGGTGCAAGTGCACAAGAATGTGATTTTGAACAAGTATGAAATGATAATGGCATTTGGAAATGGTTAATAAATGCAAGGCAGAGGTGGGACAAAACTACTTACAAAGTCAATAATTCCATAAAGAATTCACAAAATATCTAAAATGGATATACCTACTCCATAGATAGACCTCCAGAGACATTCTCATACCCCATTTGAATCAAAGTGTCATAGGGAAAGAGGATACTAGTCTGTAACGTGTAACCGACTTTGATAACGATGATGTGGAATCAGTTACAATAGACACAAGAAATTTGAAGATAATCCAAAACTTAGTTGCATTATGCCTATAAATAGGCATTACAAGACATGACAATGGATAAGAATGCCTTAAATAAGGCTTATCCATAATTAAAAAATTTATTAAGACATGTGCTATAATAAATAATAGGCCTTAAGTGGGGATTGGGTTAATTATAGGATGTTGGTTTTAGCATGTGTGGTAGGGGCTTTCTTGTTATAAATATGTAATCTCTTCCTTAGTGAGGATATATTGGTAGAAATAGAGAATTTTCATTGATTGGTGGATCTTAATTAGCATCAAGTCATAGGATATTCTTGGAGGTGAGATTTCTTAGTATGTGAAAGAAGAAAAAAGGAAGAGAAGTTATGTGAGAATACTTGTGTGTTTGTAGAGGAGGTTGCAACTTTTATGTTGCAGGATTTTTCCCTTTGGATGGTTTCTATTAGTTTAATATAAATATCATATATCTTAGTGGATGTAGCCCACATCAGGTGAACCACATTATATGTTGTGTTTCTATTATCTTGCATGATTTCTTTTGTTGTTCTAATATTTTTTTATTTTTATTAATAGAAGGATTTGCTCTCATGTTTTATTTTATATAGTAGATTCTAACACTATCAATAATTGGTCGTAGGGATAATCTAAGTGGTGTATATGGAACTAGTTGTCTACGTATGAAGCCATCCTATGCTCTGGATAAATTATCTCAAGACATCTGATAGTTTGTAATAGATGGAGCATTACCTCATATATCTATCACATCTATTTTATGTGTGTAAAAAAGCAACCTATCAACCATTCACCTTAGGAAGAATCTAAGTGGTGTATATGGAACTAGTTTTCTACGTATGAAGTCATCCTATGTTCAGGATAATTTATCTCAAGGTAACCAAAAATTTGTAATAGAAGAAGCAATACTAAAATTCATAGCAGTTGAGGTGACCTATTATTTTTTTAACCAAATAAAATAATGAGTGTAGAAAACTGAAAGCTCTAATAATTTCTTGATAAAAACTTTACCTATTAAGGGTGTTGAGTATAGTCGCACAAAGCTAAGATACATTCTAAAGGAAAAATAAAAACATAAATTCAATTTTAATATTTTTAAAAAGGTGATTGGGCAATCAATTTGGTATGATATAGCCAACTAAGGTCTGTGATCAGTACCATGGGTCCATTGACCTCCGGTTCAAATTACACTGGCTACAATAAGCTCTTTTACCTCCAAGGGCTAGGTGGATTTGTAGTTGTCTATATGGTTAGGCACTTACCAAGAAGAGACCTAGATTCAAACCTTGGGGGCATACCTCTTGTAAAGGTATTAGTTTTATTTAAATCCTCTGAGTTTGCATCAAACCAATGAGGATGGTACAAATCTCAAGTGGTGGTTCTCTTAGTTAGGTACTTACCAATAAGAGACATGTGTTAAAACCTTGTGGTCATACCTCTTATAAAGTTAGTAGTCTAATTTAAATCCTTTGAGTGTGCACCAAACCCACGAGGATGGTACAAATCCTGAGTAGTGGTCCACTCAGTCTATGTCAACAATAACAAGGTGGTATAGGCTTGTTGATATCAACCTCTATAGTTTGAACCCTATACTCTCTGAGTTCAAACCTTGGGTGTGCATAAAACCCATGAGGATGGTACGAATATCAAGCGGTGGTTTCTATGTCTAGGTCAACAATAACAAGGTGGTATAGGCTTCTTGGGATCAGCATCTATGATTTGAACCCTACACGTGAGAATTATTAAAAATAATGTGGATGTAACCAACTCCCCTATGTATCCACAAAAAAAATCTTTTAATCCTTTTAACATTTATTTTTACAAGAAAAAATACACAATTTATTGTTCTTTTAAGATTATTTATTTAAACTTATAGAGTTTAACATTCAAATAATGGAATCAACATAGATTTCAAATTTTGATAATAAAAAAAATTTAAATTTTCAAGCAACCCCTATGGTTTATAATTTTTGCCATAGATTTAGAGTTTCAATTAAAACCTTAGCATATTACCACTTAAATTTTAACTCTAGAATTCCACATTCTTTTTCAATGAAACAAACATTACACCAAAAAATTAAATTTAACTATAAAAGTTTACCATACACCATCACCATCACAAAAACCACAACTGACTTTAAGAATGTCACTCCATTAAAAATGCATCAAGCGAGCTCCAACTAGGTCATATCTCAATCTAATGGTATTGCTTATACATCCCCATGCAATGGTTATCCTCCTTGGACCCAAGCGATTTCTAAAGGCATCCACACAAAGATAATCTCATCTTATAGATACTTACAGTAAATCATAACTTTAAAGTTGTTGTAATTACAATCAAATCCTACTTTCAACAAGAAAGGACCACATGTTTTCATTATATTTAAGAACCATTACAAGTGGAACATATTCATGACACAAAATCCTTTTATTTTTGCAAACTCTAGAGTTAAGGAATAGATAGTACACAATACTAACTTTAAACATATTAAATTTAATATTGTTAAATATAACATTAATTACTGATAATATATATACATATTTCTCTTACATCTATTGTAACATGGAATTTACTCTACACACACTTAATATTATCTTTAGTTTTATTGAAATAGATATCTAAAAATCTTGGTAAGCTAAGGGAGTTATCTTTAGCATAGTTATCTTCCTTGCTCCTTTGACACCACAAGAATTTATTCAATGTGCACCTATAATGAATTTGTTCTTATTTTTACCCTAGATATCTCTTGTCGGTATAAACATCAATAATCCTTTGGTTATTTTCTTATTTGTGTCTCCTTTTCTTCTTATTGATTTTCTCTACCAGCTCTTTGCCTTAACCTAGTTAGTCCTACTTCACCTCTGCCTTATTCAATCATAACATCATCATTTACCACATCACACCACGTTAATAAATTTGATATTATTATTAGTTTTATTATTGTCTCTCACATTTTTTCTTAGTATATGTTTCCCTTGTAATTCACTTTATAATTTAACTCTTCTAATTTAGCAAAAGATCCATTTTAGATCTTATTATTTAAGGTGTTTTACATACTAAAGTTCTTCAATATCATTTAAATTGAAATTGTAAGTAAATCAAGTACAATCATACTTGACACCATTCACATAAATATTTTTCCTATAGATGACTCATAATCACATATTAATTTAAGACCTCATGATAAAATTGATATAATATAGTTTGTATACGATATGGTTATTTTCATTGGCTAGCTTCCATCACTTGTAGTCACAATGCTAGCACACATTGTCTACATTTCCATGGTTAGCATTGACATAAAATCATATTAAACAAATAAATCCCATATTGAATACATACAAATTTAATTTTCTATTTACTAAAACCTTAGATGTAATAAAATTTACCCATGCAATAATAATTCCTCATCAACAAAATAACATATTGTTATAAGTTCTAACAGTCAATTCTACTCAAATACTAGTAGAAACACTTAGTTCTAAATCAATGAGGGGAGTGGGTATCATAGAAATTGAAATAAAATTAAAAACAAATATGAAGGGACATGAAGGACAGACATAAATAGGTGTGTGGTATAAATCTAATAGGTTTTAATAATATTAGGTAATAACATCTAAGGAGATGGTAGGTTATGTGTTTTAAAAATATTGATATTAGGATGGAATATTAGGGGAGGAAGGATATGATTTTAAAAGGGAAATATAATTGTAATTACATATTATTATTATGGTGATTATAAAATTTGAGAGATTACAATATAAAATGACATAAATAGTAGTATAAATATATAAACAAAACATAAATATTATCATTTAAATACTACTATCATATTATATCAAAATAAGAATATTAGAGTGAGACATAAATATTAGATAAGTGTTATAATTTTAAAGTAGCATAAAATATGTGCATCAAGTGCTTTGAAAATTCTATACCTTATGTACAAGATCATTTTTAGACTTGAACATCCAATTTATCCTCTTAATTGGATCATTTTGTTTGTTTTTTAAATATTTTTTATTTTTGTTTATGTTTTTTACTATTTGTAAGAAGATATTATGATTAGAACTAACATGGTATTTCTTCTCAAGGAAATCATATGAGAATCTTGGAATAAAATCAATATTTACAACTCTCTTATCCTTTCTCACATATAATTTCCTTCTATCTTAAGAAATATGTGTTAAGCATGGAGGAAATATAAAAATCCAAGTCTCTTGCATATCTAACTTGTTTATCCAAGATAATGAAGTACAATTACACACTAAAATATATTTGGATTGTCATTTTAGGATAAGTTGAAATGTCAACATGGACATAGTCATTATAGTTTACCAAAATTTTAACAACTCATAAATTATTAAGGCCTTCACATTCCTGATTTATTTCACCAACACAATATTTATACTTGTATTTTTAATGTACTTCAATCCTATTCTCTATGATGCTAAATATATTGGTTAATAAAATGATTATCCTTAATCTATTCCTCAATAGTATTATTCAAAATATAAAAATCTCAATACATTAATCAAATTGAGTGGCCCATTATGATGGTGGATAATTATAATTTACATATTGTAATTCATTAGTATCAATAGGATTGAACAAGAAAAAATACTAAATAATAAGAGAATATTCCCTAATAAAACATAATAGTATAAGTACAAGTGAAAGAAGGAATATTTGAACTTTTATCTCATGGATATATGTTTTTACTCTACCTAATTTATTTTAAATAAATAAAACTATCTAGGTATTAGTCATAATCTCATGTTGAATTTTATTTGGTTATAATGAAAAAACCTTTTGCTCTAAAATGGATCTAGGAAAATATTAATAAACAAAAACTAGTTCCACCATTGTGTCACTCATATAGTTTTAAAAAAGCAATGAACTAGAATAGCATAATGCCAACTCTAAAGGTTAGTATCATAATGATGATACATTTTACACAAATGAAAAGTTATAAGTTTGGATTGATAATGTTAGCTCAACATACACGTTAAAAGTTTTGGTTAATGCTTCTTTGCTTTTTCCTTTTATAGATTTTTGGTATTTTCTTAGAAACTCTAACTTCTTTGCTATATGATGCTCTTATCTCATGAAATCTTAGCTTGATGGTGGTTTTTTGTTGATTGTTATATTAAGGGGAAAAAATCTTATGATATTCATAAAGGAAACTTAATTGTTGATTTCACATTCTTGTCTTAAGGAATTCAAAACAAATGGTAAATTTTCTCTCACTTAAGAACAATATCTAAGAATAAAAAAATTCCAATTTATGGCTTTGGCTTAAGTGCATCAAGGGCAATAATAAGAAACCAAAAATTATCCTCTTAGTATAGGAGTTACTTCATAGAATTGGTTCATTTCAAATCATGGGTTTATGGGGAAGTGACTTGTATTTAATAAAATGAATTAGTGTTAGAAAATGGGTTACTTGATGTTTATTCAACTGAAAGGACCTTGCTTAAATATCAAGTGCTTACAATCCGATCCATTGGATCATAACTAACTGAGTTAATCTTAGCCATACAAATTATCCTAGTAGCAACTTAGGATATGATTTATTATTCTAACACACCCCTTAAGTTGTACTAGGATATACTAACACCCCTCTTAAGTGATACTAAGAGGTAGTAAAAAACCAACATAACCAAAACAAGTGGCATATCCACAAGTATGAGTCTCGACAACAAGACCTGATAAGGTACTCATTTACAATATATGCATAAGAAAATTATGTTGGAGATATGAAGAAAAAAACACAAGGGAGAGAACCACCTACCAGAATAGAAATAAGAAGAAGGAGGAGGAAGATGTGCATGGAGGATGAAGGAAGATTCTCAACCCTCCTTAAGGATAACTTCCATAAAGAAGCCTGCAAAGGATCCATAAGAAGTCTAAAAAAATAGAGACTTGTTGCTAAAATGATTGAAATCATACTCCCAGACTAGTGCTTGTGACAGATCAAGGCTTTGAGCCATGAAAAAATGTCACTAAAAAAAATCCCCTGAAACCAATATGTCTCACAAATAGAAGATTGTGAAGATAGTGTGGAAAGAACCATGAGAATTGCAAGGGATGTCCAAATCGACTCCACAAGCATAAGCAGTGATTTCCACCTATATGAGCACAATGGGTTGATAACAAGGTCCAAAAAAATGGACAAACAGATTACTTCAAGAGAATAAAGGGCACCAATGTAGCTTTGGAATGTGTCTTTATGGTGATCTCCTCGTCTTACTAGAATTCACAGATAATCAGCCACTGCAATCGCTAGGTGATGTAGAGGAGATGACAATATACTAGGATCACATTAACAAATGTCTAGGAGTATCGGGTTCAACCGAGAATGCATTCCATGATACAATAATTTTGAGCCAAAAAAAGTTTAGAAAACTACTTTAAAACTAAAAATTGATTGCACCATCTTGTCCAGCTTGAAAAAACATTTTTGACGACTATAAATACCCCTATAATTGGTTGTAAATTTGGCCTTATCTTACAGGAAAACAATACCCTTCTTATTTCCCTTACAAATAATAATTTCTGAATAAATCATGGCTATAAATATCTCTCGCAGGGAATATAAAGAGTCTCTTCACTTATAAAAAAAAATGATAATATTTCCACTCTAAATGTGAAAGAAAAAACATTAAAAGAATGTTCAGTTCCTCCATTTAAAAAAAGAATGAGCCATTATCTTCCACCTAAAATTGAGTGCTCAGTTAAAAAAACATCTTTAAAAAATGATAAGCCCCCTTCCATTATAATAAAGGCTAATTTTTTGTGGACCTCATCATATAAATAAAACATTAAATGAAGTATCCAGGCCCTAATCACATCATTTTTTGTTACTAACATGCGCCATCTCACAGTCTCACAGTCACGGTGATGACATTGGGCCTAAAATCGTTGTCCACTAACAATAAAGAACCTGATCATAGGAAGACACCCTCCATGCATACCGTATGCAACTTGTGAAAAATGAGATCAAAGTGAGAAAGACTCGCTTGCATCGTATGCACTTGACGGACAATTCACATTAGATTCATCCAGACCTCCACCACGATGCAAACTCTATGCATTAAGAAATCAAAATTCCTTGTCCTGGCTTGCACACTCAAAAAAAAAAAAGAGAAAAAAACAACGTGACAGGGGATCACTTTTCTCTGTGCGGATGATGTTATTGACCGGAGAGAGGGTGAATGCATTTCAGGACCCAATGCACCCATGCAGTGATGGTCAGTGGGGGAGTTTCAAGCCTGTGACTCACCGAATGTAAAACCTTGGTAATAAAACACCAATAGAAGTTCGAGCCATGCCAAAAAGCCTTCAGATCCATCTCGATCAAATGCATGTCTCTAATTTTTTATGCACAACTACAGCCCATTCTTAGAAAAAACTAGCGCACTTTTAAAAACAAGTGTCCTCTTCAAATTATCATGCGGGATGACTTCTACTTCACTACCTGCATTACAGTAGCTGAAACTTGCATATCCCTACATGCACTTTTATCACCTCAACTATAATAAGACATTAGCTGTAGTATTATGTTTGTCACAGAGATAGAGAAGCCTTCTGAAGCAATGCCAACAATTGAAGATTTTAATTTTTAATTTGCTACCGACGGGATGAGCGTAGGGCAAAGTACGAAGTGCGAAGTGCAAAGGAGGGGGGGCCCGAAGTCGGACTGCGTAGCTGAAGTCGGGCTATGCTTTTGACTATTGCACAGTCAGGTTGTGCATGAATCGAGGTGCACAGTCAGATTACGTATGGACTGAGGTGCGTAGTCAGGTTGCACACGAAACGAGGTGTGTAGTCGGGTTACGCACGAAAGAAAGTGTGAAGTCCAACAAGCACTTGGTCAACGCCCGACTACGTCGATCAAAGGCAGCGAAGTTTGACTTTGGTATGCAGTCTGGTGGACGGTTCTAGACTTAGCCAAATTTTTGCCTTGCAAATTTTTTTGTCTGGAGGCTTGCGCGGCTTTGGCGTTGGTTTGCATACCTTGGCAAGAACTGTACGAGAGGAGAGAAACACCGAATATGAGTGCAGTGTTTTAGATCTGAGCTCAAAATTATAGAACCTGAAATAAATCGCTCTGAGGTGATTTGTACAGAGAACATCAACATATTTTAGCACACAAAGATAACTAAAAAACCCTGCAGATGCCTTAAACAACATCAAACTTTATTTTAACAAGACAAGGGTTACAAAAGTTCTCAACTGAGGAAAACTAACATTTGTAGACTAAAGCTATAGGATAAACTGAGACAAAAAATAAATTTCAAGTCTGCTGCTCAGACATTAAACATATGAGCCACACTGCTCATTGAAACGATCTCGTCTCCTACTCTGTTGTTTCTCCAAATTTGCTCCTGCTCTCCTCTCTTTCTCCATATTATTTTCATGCCTTGTCTGAAGACTCGAACTGCATTATATAGCTACAGGAAGAGGAAGATAGGGGTTATCCTCTGACAGGTTCTGACAGACCCTCAACTAGGGTTTCTGACCAATTGCCAAACTAACATTAAATCGTCGAACTAGCATTAACTTCTACGGAGATCGGATCTGTCAGATGTCACATCTTTCAGAAGGCACGTGCGACGTCAAGTCAAACTTTTTTTGCTAGGATCCCCGACTGTGCAAGCGCAGTCGAACTTCTCCCAAGTCTGAAGCACAGTCCGGATGAGGCATGAAATATGGGTTAATATTTCTAACACCGCCCTTTAAACCTGATTTCATGAGCGCTTTGACTCCAAGATGCTCTCGCAATCTGCTGAAGTCTTCGTCCTTCAAAGGCTTCATGAAAATATTTTCCAATTACTCCTTGGATTTGCAAAACTACAGTTGAATTTCTTCGGCTTCACCAACTCTCTGATGAAGTGATAACGAATATCGATGTGCTTCATCCGACCATGGAACACGGGATCCTTTGATAGTGTGATGGCCAAATTTTTATCACAAAAAATTGTTGCCATGCCTTCCAGAGGATAGTTCAGTTCACTCATAACTCTTCGTAGCCCAACTGCTTGGCATACGGTTGATGTGGCAGTGACATATTCTTCTTCGACTGTGGACAATGCAATGATGGGTTGCTTCTTGGACGCCCATGATACTGCCCCTGATCCGATATGGAAAGCATACCCGGATGTGCTCTTCTGATCGTCGATGCTGCTAGCCCAGTCATTGTCTATGAATCCCACCAGGTCCAACTGGTCCTGTCTAGAATAAAATAGGCCATTGTTTCATGTCCCGTTGATATAGCATAGAATTCTCTTGCCTGCTTGCCAGTGTGTGTCCTTTAGAGTCTCCATAAAATGGCTTATCAAACTGACTTCGAACATCAGATCTGACCGAGTTGTAGTTAAATACATCAGACTGCCAACTAGCCTCTTGAATAGTGTTGGATCTATATTCCTCCATGAATCCATCTTGCTCAGTTTCAAACCTGTGGCTACAGGTGTTATGGCAGGTTTGTTTTCCTCCATCTTGAATCACTTCAGGACATCCTTCGCATACTTACCCTGAGAAATGAAGATGCCATCTGCCGATTGGTCAACTTCAATGCCAAGAAAATACTTCATCATCCCTAAGTCCATCATCTCGAACTCCTTCTTCATGGCTGTTCTGAACTAGTCAAATAGGACATTGTTGTTGCCAGTATAAATCAAGTCATCCACATACAGTCAAACAATAATGAGCTCACCTGCTTCATTTGTCTTCATGTACAGGGTGTGCTCATATGGGCATTTGACAAACCCATTTTCCTAAAAATAACTATCAATCTGGTTGTACCAAGCCTGGGGCACCTACTTTAAACCATACAGGGCCTTCTTCAGCTTCAAGACTTTGCCCTCCTGGCCTTAAATTTCTTAACCTGGTGGCTGGTCTATGTAGACCTCCTCCTCCAACACTCCATTGAGGAAGGCTGACTTGACATCCATATGGTACATCTTCCAACCCTGTTGGGCTGCCAATGCCAGGATCATCCTGACTATGTCAATTCGGGCTACAGGCACATAAACCTCATGGTAATCGATGTCTGACTTCTGCTTGTAACCCTTCACCACTAGTCTGGCCTTATGCTTATCAACGTCTCCTTGGGCGTTGAACTTTGTCTTATACACCCACTTGACCCCAATGGTCTTCTTCCCTACTGGAAGATCTATCAGTTGCCATGTATCATTATTTTCAATGGCTTTAATCTCCTCGTCCATCACCTGCACCCACTTCTGATTTTGACTTGCATCTTTGAACTCTATTGGATCAACTTCAGTAAAGAATGCAAAGTCAGAGTACTCTTCATCTACATGGGTTTGGGTTGCCTCATAGATTTCTTGCAAGCTCCTTGTCTTCGCTAGCGTCACCAGGTTCTAGATTCTACTTGCACATGGAGGCGACCGAGATGGAGTGGTTGTGCTATTGCTGGCACCACTACTACTACTGGAGGTTGCAGGTGGCTGCATACTTCCTTCTTCCAAGTCAACAGACTCTACTACTGCTGGCTCTGATCGGCAAGTCTCTGACTTCCAGTTCCAGGCTTCATCTTCAAGAAAATTCACATCACGACTGATGATGAACTTTCTAGTCACAGGGTTGTACAACCTATATGCCTTCGCCTGCTCACTGTACCCTATGAAAATGCACTTCTTTGCTCTATCATCCAACTTCTGTCGCTTCTCTTTTGGAACATGTGCGTATGCAATACACTCGAACACACATAAATGACCCACACTTGGCTTCACATCGTTCCAAGCCTCCTAAGGGATTTTGTCCTTCACACTTTTGGTGGGACATCTGTTCAGCAAGTAGACTGTACATGTTATAGCCTATACCCAAAATTCATGCGACAATCCCTTCGCCTTCATCATGCTTCGTGCCATATCCATGATGGTATGATTCTTCCTCTCAGCAATGTCGTTCTACTGTGGTGTGTATCTGGTAGTGAACTACCTTCGAATTCTGTGTTGCTTGCAATAGTTATGGAATTCATTGAAGATGTATTCACCTCCACCATCTGTCCTGAGAGTCTTGATTTGATATCCACTTTGTTTCTCCACCAACGCCTTCAACTCCTTCAATCTAGCAAATGCTTCTAACTTCAGCTTGATGGCATAGAGCCAAGTCTTCCAGCTGAAGTCATCTATGAATGTTAAGAAGTATTTATTGTTGACAAACATGCTGGTCTGCATCGGACCATAAATTTCTGAGTGCACCAGCTCCAGTGGTTGTGATGCTCTCCAAGACTGACCAGAAGGGAATGAATCCCTATGTTGTTTACCGACTAAGCAGCCCTCACAAGCTTGATTTTGTTGCTCTATCAGGGGTAAACCCTTCACCATCTACTTCTTGTGTAGTTGATTCAGGCCACTGAAGTTTAGGTGACCAAATCTGATATGCCACAACTAGGTAGCATATTTTATAACTACACTCAGAGACATCAATAATTTGTTTTGAATCTGCAGCGGAAACATTTTATTCTTCGTCATGGACACTATAGCAATCTACCCATGTGACTTGTCTCTGATGGTGCAAGCTCCATATTTGAACTGGACCGTATGTCCCTTCTACATGAGCTATCCAACGCTCAGTAGGTTATGCTTCAGGCCAGGCACATAGTAGACATCATAGATCTACTTTTTTTCTTTGTGCTGGTGCAGATGATGATATTTCCTTTCCCCATTATGGGAACCTTGTTGTTGTTACCCATATTCACCTCAGACTGGACTGTTTCATCCAGTTGGGAGAACATCTCCTTGTTCCCCATCATGTGGTTGCTGCACCCACTATCTAAATACCAGACATTCTTCTGGCACTCCTCATCAATATTGCAAGTCAACAGAATGTTTTATCCTACCACATTTTTGGTTTCATCCATGTAATGGGCTTGCTGCTGGTTCTCCTTGGCCATCCATTTTCTACACTATGAGATGTAATGGTCAAACTTCTTGCAGAAATAGCACTAGACCTTTGACATGTCCTTCTTTTGACCAGATCCAATTTGCTAATTTTTTGAACTACCTCTTCCACATTGCTGATGGAAATTATAGTTGGTCTCTCCTTCGTTAGGCTTTGACCGTCCTCCTTGCTTGTTGTCTTTCCCACGCCTGCCTCTGCCTCTTGCTCTGTGAGAATTAGAGGCACCATGGAGGGAATCTTGTCTGTTGTTGTCTCGAAATGAGACCTGAGCCCTGAATGCTTGCTCTAGAGAGGTCTGAGACGAACGACTCAACCTCTATTCATGTGTCTAAAATGAACCCATGAGCTCATTTGTCGAGAGGGTTGTCATATCCCTCGACTCTTCGATTGCTATCACAACCGAGTCAAACTTGGCAAACAAAATTTTGAGAATTTTCTCCACGATTCTTTGGCTCTGCACATTTTCTCCATTCAATCACATCTGGTTGATAATGTCCTTCGTCCGGGTGAAGAAATCACACATGGACTCAAACTCACTCATCTGTATATTTTCAAACTCCCTCCTGAGCATCTGCAGCTTTACCAATTTTACTTTATTGGTGCCCTAGTATGAGCTGGTCAGAATATCCTAGGCTTGCTTCACCTTGGTGGCTGATGTGATCCATGAGAAGTTGGACTCATCAACCACTTGCATGATGTAGAAGATGGCCTTTTGGTCCTTCTTCATGTTCTCTTTCAACAGGTCCTTGTTTTCTTGAGAGAGGGCGACCAGTGCTACTGCATCTACCGGTTCTAGGCAGCCATTCTCGACTAACTCTCATAACTCTTGAGATCCAAACAGGATCTTCATCTGGATGTTCCAGTAATCGTAATTCTTTTCGTTGAAATGCGGGATCTACAATTGTAAGTTGTTACTGCTAGAAGCCATTCTCCTTCTATCTTCGCATCAAGGGATCAGTGGCTCTGATACCAATTTGAAGATTTTAATTTTTAATTTACCACCGACGGGATGAGTGTAGGGTGGGGTGTAAAGTGTGAAGGAGGAAGGGCCTGAAGTCAAACTGCGCAGTCAAAGTCAGGATGCGCTTTCGACTATTGCACAGTCAGGTTGCAAACGGACTGAGGTGCGTAGTCAAGTTGCGCACAGACCGATTTGCACAGTCGGGTTATGCACAAAAGAAAGTGTGAAGTCCAACAAGCACTCGGTCAACACCCGACTACACAGGTCAAAGGCAACGAAGTCCGACTTCGCTGCATAGTCAGGTGGACAACTCCAGACTTAGCCAAATTTTTGCCTTGCGAAATATTTTTGCCTTGCAGACTTCTGTTGTCCAGAGGCTTGCGTGACTTCGACGTTGGTTTACCTGGCTTGGCAAGAATTGTATGAGAGGAGAGAAACACCGAATCTGAGTGCAATGTTTCGGATCTGAGCTCAAACTTATAGAACCCAAAAGAAATCGCTCTGAGGCGATTTGTACAGAGAACAACAACAGATTTTAGCACACAGAGATAACTGAAAAACCCTACAGATGCCTTAAACAACAACAAACTTTATTTTTATAAGACGAGGGTTACAAAAGTCCTCAACTGAGGAAAACTAACATCTACAGACTAAATTTGCAGGATAAACTGAGACGAAAAACAAATGTCGAGTCTGCTGCTCGGACATTAAATAGATGAGCCACACTGCTCACTGAAACGATCTCGTCTCCTACTCTGTTGTTTCTCCAAATTTCCTCCTGCTCTCCTCTCTTTCTCCACCTTTTTTCCATGCCTTGTCTAAAGACCCGAATTGCCTTATATAGCCGCAGGAAGAGGAAGATAGGGGTTATCTTCTGACACGTTCTAACAGACCCTCAACTAGGGTTTCTGACCAATCATCGAACTGACATTAACTTCTATGGCGTTCAGATCTATCAGACGTCACATCTGTCAGAAGGCACGTGCGATGTCAAGTCAAACTTTTTTTGTTAGGATCTCCAACTATGCTAACGCAGTCGGACTTCGCCCAAGTTCGAAGCACAGTCCGACTAAGGCATGAAATCTGGGTTAATATTTCTAACAACTCCAATTATCCATATTTTTCTGTAGAAACAATCTGAGGTAATTAATCAACGCAAATTAGATCCACTAAATCAAGAGGTAACAACATGCGGAGTGAGTCAACAACGTATCCGTTGAGGAAGAATTCAGTTCCACCTAATTACTGCCAGATGCTAAGTAGGGAAACACATTCTGCGACTCGACTTCTTCTAAATGGCAATGATATTTCTTCTCAGGTGCATATTGTAGAGATATGATCTATCAAACGGGCTGGAAGTCTGTCTCCTCTGAAAAAAAAAACTTCCCATAAAGTCACATGGCAACAAAAAATCCAATTCATTAATACACGTCCTGTGTTCGAACCGCAGTTCAGTTTTGGTCGCCCATATTTCACTAGGTTGTGACTTCTAAAACAATAGGTAGTGGTTTGTTGATGCAAGGGCACGCCGTGACATCTTAACACCAGCATGATGGTCTTTCGTGTGGACTCCAGATTTTTGATGGTCCAAAAAACAATGTTGTCTTTGACGTCAACCTCTGATGCACAACCTCACTCCAACATTGTAGGATGGAAGAATTGAGCGTCGAACTTATTTGGAAAAGATCCAATGCTATAAAACCTCCAACAGATGGACGGTACACAACATGCTGTAAAACCTCCAACAGACAGACGGTACATAGCAGCACATATGGCATCTATTCTCAAAAACAACAAAAACAACTCCATGGATGCTACGCTTCTCCTTTTCGTGTAGCTCAGCCTCCCGAAAGATAGCAGCACCATTATTTTCTCCATCATCATCCCAGATCTTCTGGCGTGTAGGTATCTCTGATAGCAGTAGGTTAATGAAATAGCTAGCAATTGTACTTCACTTCTAGTACTTCACGATCACAGGGACCCAAAATAATCAAATTTGGCATCAACCTCCTTGATTGTGCAAACTGCTTTGCGGTAATCCTTCACACAAAAGGCAAAAGATGCATAATCTGGCATCAGAAGAAATCACCAGCATCATTGCTATTGTGTGGTCATGGCAGAAATGGATTAACTGAGCTCTCCACTATCCATCCTCTGCAAGCTCACCATGTGTCAACTATACATGCATCATATTGTATAAACTCTATATGGCCGCATCACCCTCCCCTTCGTCGGTGACATAGCCCCACATCAGGCCAATCAACGAACATTTTGCAATATTGACGGCAGCAATTCATTGGGCTCAAACTTCTTCGCAGCCTTCCATGATCTCGATTCCAAACACAACAAAGTGTGCATGATCTCAACTCTCGTCAAATAGCACCATCAATTCATGCAGTGCCAAAAATCAACAAATTTTAGGAGCAGGTGACATTAATTCAACAGTTGCAATCAATAAACATGGCATCGTCTTCTTTTACTGCACCGATTGCACCGCCTTCTATCGGGATGGCAACGACTACAACGGTACTTCTCCACTTGGCACCTCAAAGACGACTTCGCTCGGCTGAAACAAATTATAGGTGGCCATATGATAATTTGACGTGAAAGATCAACCGAAAATCTCGATAAAATTGGTATTAACAGTCGACAACATTACTGCAATGCTGCTACAGTATATCCCCACATCTGGTCTTGTCGACAATCTCTGCGATAGATGCCCGAGCGTAATTAGTTCAAAACAAAATATTTTCTTCACCAACATACCCAGAAAAAATAAACAGAATGGAGCACAACATTAAGATGGGGGCTTCCATGGAGTACGTAAATCTTTCAAAATAGAAAATTTGAAAAGCAGCATCACAGAATCAGATGGTGAATGGTGAAATTTTATTTTGTTTTTGCCGTCGTTGGGAGCGCAAGGCGAAGGGGGGGCCCGAAGTTGGGCTATGCTCCCGAAGTCGGGTTGCGCTCTCGACTTTTGCGCAGTCAAGTTGAGCAAGTAAAAAACTTGCGCATTCGGGATATGCACGAATTCTTGTGCGCAGTCGGGTTGCACATGAAAAATGTGCGCAATCGGGCTGCGCATGGAATTAAGTGAGCAGTCAGGGAGCGGGTGGTCAACGCCCGACTGCGCTGGTCAAAGGCAACGAAGTTTGACTTCCCTGCATAGTCAGGTGGACAGCTCCAGACTTAGGCAAATTTTTGCCTTGCGAACTTTTGCTGTCCGGAGGGTTGCGCGGCTACAGCGATGGTTTGCTTGGATTGGCAAGAACTGTATGGGGAGGAGAGAAACACCAAATATGAATGCAATGTTTGGGATCTGAGTTCAAACTTATAGAACACAAAAAAAAATGCTCTGAGGTGATTGTACAGACAACAATAGATTTTATGCAGATAGAGATAACCGCAAACCCTGCAGATCCCTTAAACAACATCAAATTTTATTCTTATAAGACGAGGGTTACAAAAAGTCCTCAACTGAGGAAAAACTAACATCTGTAGAATAAAGCTGCATGATAAACTAAGAGGGAAAACAAATGTCAAGTCTGCTGCTCGAACATTAAACAAATGAGCTACACTACTCACTGAAACGATCTCCTTTGCTGCTCTGCGAATGACTGTTTTTCTCTTATCTGTTTCTCCAAATTTCCCCCACTCTCCACCTTTGTTTGAAGACCCAAACTGCCTTATATAGCCGTGAGGAGAGGAAGATAGAGGTTATCCTCTGACAAGTTCTAAGAGACCCTAAACTAGGGTTTCTGACCAATCACAAAACTCACATTAAATTTTGCGACGATCGGATCTATCAAACGTCACATCTGTCATAAGGCACATGCGACATCAAGTCAAAAAAATTTGTTGAGATGTCTGACCTCGTGAGTGCAGTCCAGCTTCGCCCAAGTTCAGAGCGCAGTTGGGCGGAGGCGTGAAATCTAGATTAATATTTCTAACACCCTCCTTTAAACTTGATTTTACGAGCTCTTTGACTCCAAGTTGCTCACGCAATCTGTTGAAGTCTTCCTCCTTCAAAGGCTTCGTAAAAAAATTTGCCAACTACTCCTTGGATCTTCAAAACTGTAGTTGAATTTCTCTGGACTTCACCAACTCTCTGATGAAGTGATAATGAATATTGATGTGCTTCGTCCGACCATGGAACATGGGATCCTTTGACAGTGCGATGGTTGAATTGTTATCACAAAAAATTATTATCGCGCCTTCCAGAGGATAGTTGAGTTCATTCAGAACTCTTCGTAGCCAAACTGCCTGGCATGCGGCTAACGTGGCGATGACATATTCTACTTCGACTGTGGACAATGCAACGATGGGTTGCTTCTTGGAAGCCCATGAGACTACCCCAAATTTGAGATGGAAAGCATACCCAAAGGTGCTCTTTCTATTGTTGGTGTTGTCAGCCTAGTCACTGTCTATGAAGCCCATCAGTTCCAACTAGTCCTGTCTGGCATAAAATAGGCCATTGTTTCGCATCTTGTTGACATAGCGCAATATCCTCTTGCTTGCTTGCCAGTGCGTGTCCTTTAGAGTCTCCATAAAATGACTGATCAGACTGACTTTGAACATCAGATCTGGCCGAGTTGTCAAATACATCAGACTGCCAACTAGCCTCTTGAACAACGTTGGATCTACATTCCTCCCTGAATCCAACTTGCTCAGCTTCAAACCTGTGGCTACAGGTGTGATGGCAGGTTTGCTGTCCACCATCTTGAACCACTTCAGGACATCCTTCGCATACTTGCCCTGAGAAATGAATATGCCATCTGCCGATTGGTCAACTTCAATACCAAGAAAATACTTCATTAGCCCTAAGTCCTTCATCTCGAACTCCTTCTTCATGGTTATTCTGAACTGGGCAAACAGTGTTGTGTTGTTGCCAGTGTAAATTAAATCATCCACATACAGGCAGACGATTATGAGCTCACTTACATCATTTGTCTTCATGTACAGGGTGTGCTCATATGGGCATTTTACAAACCCATTTTTGTAAAAATAATTTTCAATCTAGGTGTACCAAGCCCGGGACGCCTGCTTCAAATCATACAGGGCCTTATTCAGCTTCAAGAAGTTGCCATCCTGGCCTTCAATTTCGTAACCTAGTGGCTGGTCTATGTAGACCTCTTCCTCCAACACTCCGTTGAGGAAGGCTAACTTGACATCCATCTGGTACATCTTCCAACCCTGTTGGGTTGCCAATGCCAGGATCATCCTAATTTTGTCAAGTCGGGCTACAGGCGCATAAACCTCATGGTAATCAATGCCTGAATTTTGCTTGTAGCCCTTTGCCACCAGTCTGTCCTTATGCTTGTCAACGTATCCTTAGGTGTTGAACTTTGTCTTATACACCCACTTGACCCCAATGGTCTTCTTCCCTACTAGAAGATCTATCAGTTGCCATGTATCATTCTTTTCAATGGCTTTAATCTCCTCGTCCATCGCCTGCACCCACTTTTGATCATGACTTGCATCTTTGAAGTCTACTGGATCAATTTTAGTAAAGAATGCAAAGTCAGAGTACTCTTCATCTACATGGGTTTGGGTTGCCTCATAGATTTCTTGCAAGCTCCTTATCTTCGCTGGTGTCACCAGGTTCTGGATTCTACTTGCACATGGAGGCGATCAATATGCAGTGGTTGTGCTACTACTGACACCGCTACTACTGTTGGAGGTTGCAGGTGGCTACACACTTCTTTCTTCTAAGTCAACAGACTCTACTACTGCTGGCTCTGACTGGCTAGTCTCTGACTTCCAATTCTAGGCTTCATCTTCAAGAAACTTCACATCATGGCTGATGATGAGCTTCTTTGTCATAGGGTTGTACAACCTATATGCCTTTGCTTACTCACTGTACCCTATGAAAATGCACTTCTCAACTCTATCATCCAACTTCTGCCCCTTCTCTTCTAGAACATGTGCATATGAAATGCATTCGAACACACGTAAGTGAGCCACACTTGGTTTCACACCGCTCCAGGCCTCCTGAGGGATTTTTTCCTTCATGCTTTTGGTGGGACATCTGTTCAGTAGGTATACTGCACATGTTACAGCTTTTGTCCAAAATTCTTGCGGCAATCCCTTCGCCTTCATCATGCTTTATGCCATCTCCATGATGGTCCAATTCTTCCTCTCAACTGTACCGTTCTGCTGTGGCGTGTATCTGGCAGTGAACTGCCTTCAAATTCTGTGTTGCTTGTAGTAGTTATGGAATTCTTTGGAGATGTATTCACATTCGCCATTTGTCCTGAGAGTCTTGATATGATATTTGCTCTATTTATCCACCAGAGCCTTGAATTCTTTGAATATAGCAAATGCTTCTGACTTCAGCTTGATGGCATAGATCCAAGTCTTTCAACTGAAGTCATCTATGAATGTTAAGAAGTATTTGTTGTCGACAAATATGCTGGTCTGCATCGGACCGCAAATGTCTGAGTGCACCAGCTCTAGTGGCTGTGATGCTCTCCAAGACTGATCAAAAGGGAATGAATCCCTATGTTGTTTTTCGACTAAGCAGCCCTCACAAACTTGATTTTGCTGCTCTATCAAGGGTAAACCCTTCACCATATGCTTCTTGTGCAGTTGATTCAACCCACTGAAGTTTAGGTGACCAAATCTAAGATGCCATAGTCAGGTAGCATCTTTCATAACTGCACTCGGAGACATCAATGATTCATTCTAAATCTGCAATAGAAATATTTTATTATTCGTCATGGATATGGTAGCAATCTGCCCATGTGACTTGTCTCTGATGGTGCAAGCTCCATATTTGAACTGGATCGTATGTCCCTTCTGCATGAGCTATCCAATACTCAACAGGTTGTGCTTTAGGCCAGGCACATAGTAGACATCATAGATCTGCTTTCGTTCATCATGCCTGGTGTGGATGATGATATTTCCTTTCCCCATTATGGGAACCTTATTGTTGTTCCCCATATTCACCTTATACTGGACTGTTTCATCTAATTGGGATAACATCTCCTTGTTCCCCGTCATGTGGTTGCTGCACCCGCTGTCTAAATACTAGACATTAGTTTGGCACTCCTCGATGTTGCAAGTCAACAACATGTTTCCTCCTACCGTATTTCTGATTTCGTCCATGTAATGGGCCTACTGCTAGTTCTCCTTGGCCATCCATTTTCTGCACTATGAGATGTAATGGCCGAACTTCTTACAGAAATAACACTAGACCTTTGACTTGTCCTTCTTCTGACCAGATCCAACTTGCTGATTTTTTGAGCTACCTCTTCCACCTTGCTGATGGAAATTACAGTTGGTCTCTCCTTCGCTAGGGTTTGACCGTCCTCCTTGCTTGTTGCCTTTCCCATTCCTGCCTCTGCCTCTTGCTCTATGAGAATTAGAGGCATCATGGTGGGAATCTTGTCTGTCGTTGTCTCAAAATGAGACCTGAGACTTAAATGCTTTCTCTAGAGAGGTTTGAAATGAATGGCTCAGCCTCTGTTTATGTATCTGCAATGAACCCATGAGCTTGTCTATCAAGAGGGTTTTTAGATCCCTCGACTCTTTGATTGTTATCATAATCGAGTCAAACTTGGCAGGCAGACTTCTAAGAATTTTCTCCATGATTCTCTGGCTCTACATAATTTCTCTGTTCAACCGCATCTGGTTGATAATGTCCATCATTCAAGTGAGGAAATCACTCATGGACTCGGACTCACTCATCTGTAGATTTTCAAACTCCCTCCTCAACATCTGTAGCTTCACCAACTTTACCTTATTGGTGCCCTAGTACGAGCTGTCCAGAATCTCCCAGGCCTACTTCGCCTTGGTGGCTGATGCGATCCATGGGAATATGGACTCCTCGACTACTTGCATGATGTAGAATAGGGTCTTCTGGTCCTTCTTCGTGTTCTCTTTCAACAGGTCCTTGTATGCTTGAGAGAGGGCGACCAGTGCTGCTGCATCTGTCAGTTCTAGGTAGCCATTCTCGACTAACTCCCATAGCTCCAGTAATCGTAATTCTTCCTATTGAAGCACGAGATCTGCAACTACAAAGTGGTTGCTACTGGAATCCATTCTACTTTGGTCTTCACGTCAAGGTATCAATGGCTCTAATAGCAAATTGAAATTTTATTTTGTTTTTTCCATCGTCGGGAGCACAGGGCGAAGGGGGGCCAAAAGTCGGGATACGCTCCCGATGTCGAGTGGTGCACCTGAAGTCAGGTTGCGCTCCCAAAATAAGGTTACGCTCTTGAATTTTGCATAGTCAGGCTACGTAAGTAAAAAACTTGCGATGTCGGGCTGCGTACAAAATCTTATGCACAGTCGGGTTATGCAAGAAAAATGTGCGTAATTGGGATGTGCACAAAATTAAGTGCGTAGTTTGGGAGTGGGTGGTCAATGCCCTACTACGCTGGTCAAAGGTATTGAAGTCCAACTTCGTTGCACAGTCGGGTGGATAGCTTAGACTTAGACAAATTTTTGTCTTGCAAACTTTTGTTGTCCGGAGGCTTGCATGGCTATAACGATGGTTTTATTGGCTTGGAAATAAATATATGGGGAGGAGAGAAACATCGAATCTGAATGCAATGTTTGGGATATGATTTCAAACTTATAGAACAAAAAAAAAATGCTCTGAGGTGATTGTACAAGCAACAATAGATTTTATGCAGACAGAGATAACAGCAAACCCTACAAATCCCTTAAACAACAACAAATTTTATTCTTATAAGACAAGGGTTACAAAAAGTCCTCAATTGAGGAAAAACTAACATCTACAGACTAAAGCTGTAGGATAAACTGAGACGAAAAACAAATTTTGAGTCTGTTGCTCAGACATTAAACAGATGAGCTACATTGCTCACTAAAACGATCTTGTCTGCTGCTCTGTGAATGACTGCTTTTCTCTTGTCTGTTTCTCCAAATTTCCCCCACTCTCCACCTTTGTCTGAAGACCAGAACTACCTTATATAGCCATGGGGAGAGGAAGATAGAGGTTTTCCTCTGATAGGTTCTGACAGACCCTAAACTAGGGTTTCTAACCAATCGTGAAACTTGCATTAACTTATGCGATGATTAGATCTGTCAAACGTCACATCTGTCAGAAGGCACATGTGACATCAAGTCAAAAAAAATTGTCGGGATGCCCGACTTCATGAGCACAGTCCGCCTTCACCCAAGTTCGTAGTGTAGTTGTGTGGAGGCATGAAATCTGGATTAATATTTTTAACAAATGGCATGGGGTACTTAGTATTAAGCATGAAACAACAACATCTAAAAACCATCGTAAACATCTAGCCAGTTATGTCTGGATTGGTACTAATCCTATTTCCAACAACCATATGAGTGAGGGATGGTTACCATTTTGTTCGTAGTTTCCACCTATTTTTTTTCTCAGCAAACCAAAGTCGTGCAGGAATTAACGGTTCTAAAAATCAACACGATGGACGTTTACATCTTGAACTTCACCGCGGAGCACCATTCTTGGAGATAATCATGGCCTCGTCTCACAACAAAACAACAAGCTCACTGCATGTAGTTTACTTAGGGTTAACATAGGGGCCCATGAATTCCCAAGCCACGTCCTAAAATAAATTGATTCCATCATTCTATAAAATTAAAAAAATTGCACGTATTTCATCAATGGCGGGAACTAGCTAATGTCTAAAATATAAAAACTCACATGATCACAAACAACCTTATTAGAGGCAATACAAACACAGATAGACAGAGGCAAAAAAGAGAACATAATTTTATTAAATAACTAATTCATCACAAAGGGGCTCTGCTAAGAATACAGATGCAGAATACACAATCTGCGGAATTCATCGTCGAATGCAAAAAACTATCGAATGCGGAGTAGTTTTTTGAATCGTCTACATTGCTGATGTGAAGGGAACCTGATGCTGCTACACCCAGATTGTCGAATGAGGTCCCAAGAGCAGGCAAAAACTAGTGATGGGAATCTATAGACTAGCTGGAGCTTATCTACTGCATTAAATCTGCACCAACTTCTTCTGCCATAGGACCAGATGACAGGACACTAGAGTCGGCAAAAATGCATGCGGAATGTCGTGTCCCTAGGTCATACATGAACGCCCAAAATTTAGATTAAAATAATTTTCAACATCCCCCCTTAATCTAAATTCTAGCTACAATAAAACAATTTGTTATGCCTATCATAGGAGGTTACAAGAAAATCACCAACGTCGGGAATCAGAGAAAAAACACCATCGCATACAGGAGGCGTAGTGTTCTGCAGCGAGATCGGGAGATGTTGCACCCTTCTAAAGGAAGAATTTTAAGTTGCGTTTGATTTTTGAATCCTCTAAGTGCGCTGAGGAACCTAGTGACATCAGGTTGGCAGACATAATATGCAACACCGAGAGGTGCAACACCCAAAGGCGTGGTTTGGTCAAAGTTGCCCCGTCCGACTGCATAGTCGGGTTGCACATGAAATCTTGTGCGTAGTCGGGTTGCGCACAAAAAATGTGTGCAATCGAGCTATGCACAGAATTAAGTGCACAGTCGGGGAGCAGGTGGTTAACGCTCGATTACACTGGTCAAAGGCAGCAAAGTCGGGTCGATAGCTCCAGACATGGGAAAATTTTTGCCTTGCGAACTTTTTCTGTCCGAAGGCTTGCACGACTACAACAATGGTTTGCTTGGCTTGGCAAGAACTGTATGGGGAGGATAGAAACACCGAATCTGAATGCAATGTTTTGGATCTAAGTTCAAACTTATAGAACACGAAAAAACATGATCTGAGGCGATTGTATAGACAACAATAGATTTTATGCAGATAGAGATAACCGCAAACCCTGTAGATCCCTTAAAAAACAACAAATTTTATTCTTATAAAATGAGGGTTACAAAAAGTCCTCAACTGAGGAAAAACTAACATCTACAGACTAAATCTGCACGATAAATTGAGAGGGAAAAAAAATTTCGAGTCTACTACTCAGACATTAAATAGATGAGCTACACTGCTCACTGAAACGATCTCGTTTGCTGCTCTACGAATGACTGCTTTTCCTTTTTCTGAAGACCCGAACTACCTTATATAGCCGTGGGGAGAGGAAGATAGAGGTTATCCTCTGACAAGTTCTGATAGACCCTAAACTAGGGTTTCTGACCAATTGCCGAACTCACATTAACTTATGCGGCAATCAGATCTGTCAAACATCACATCTGTCAGAAGGCATGTGCGACATCAAGTCAAAAAAAAATTTTGGGATGCCCGACTTCATGACCGCAGTTCGGCTTCGCATAAGTTCAGAGTGCATTTGGGCAGAGGTGTGAAATCTAGATTAATATTTCTAACACCCTCCTTTAAACCTGATTTTATGAGCGCTTTGACTCCAAACTGCTCACACAATTTGCTGAAGTCTTCCTCCTTCAAAGGCTTCGTGAAAATATGTGCCAACTACTCCTTGGATCTGTAAAACTGTAGTTGAATTTCTTCGGGCTTCACCAACTCTCTGATTAAGTGATAACGAATATTGATGTGCTTCGTCCGGCCATGGAACACGGGATCCTTTGATAGTGCGATGGCCGAATTGTTATCACAAAAAATTATTATTGCACCTTTCGGAGGATAGTTCAGTTCATTCAAAACTCTTTGTAGCCAAACTTTCTGGCATGCGACTAACATGGCGATGACATATTTTGCTTTGGTTTTGGACAACGCAATGATGGGTTGCTTCTTGGATGCCCATGAGTCTGCCCTTGATCCGATATGGAAAGCATACTTAGAGTTGCTCTTTCGATCGTCGATGTTTCTAGCCCAGTCACTGTCTATGAAGCCCATCAGTTCCAACTGGTCATGTATGGCATAAAATAGGCCATTGTTCTATGTATCTTTGACATAGCACAAGATATTCTTGCTTGCTTGCTAGTGCATGTCCTTCGGAGTCTCTATAAAATAGCTGATCAGACTGACTTTGAAAATCAGATCTGGCTGAGTTGCAGTCAAATACATTAGACTGCCAACTAGCCTCTTGAACAACGTTGGATCTACATTCCTCCCTGAATCAAACTTGCTCAACTTCAAACCTCTGGCTATAGGTGTGATGGCAGGTTTGATGTCCTCCATCTTGAACAACTTTAGGACATCCTTCGCATACTTACCCTGAGAAATGAAGATGCCATATGCTAATTGGTCAACTTCAATGCCGAGAAAATACTTCATTAGCCCTAAGTCCTTCATATAAAAATCCTCTTCATGGCTATTATGAACTGGGCAAATAGTGTTGTGCTATTGCTAGTGTAAATTATATCGTCCACATATAGGCAGATGATTATGAGCTCACCTACATAATTTGTCTTCATGTACATGGTGTGCTCATATGGGCATTTTAAAAACCCATTTTTCTAAAAATAATTGTCAATCTAGGTGTACCAAGCCCGAGGCATCTGCTTCAAACTATATAGGGCCTTATTCAGCTTCAAGAATTTGCCCTCCTGGCCTTCAATTTTGTAACCTGGTGGCTGGTCTATGTAGACCTCTTCCTCCAACACTCCGTTGAGGAAAGCTAAATTGACATCCATCTAGTACATCTTCCAACCCTATTGGGCTACCAATGCTAGGATCACCCTGACTATGTCAAGTTGGGCTACAAGCGCATAAACCTCATGGTAATTGATGCCTAAATTTTTCTTATAGCCCTTTACCACTAGTCTGGCCTTATGCTTGTCAACGTATCCTTGGACGTTGAACTTTGTCTTATACACCCACTTGACCCCGATGGTCTTCTTCCCTATTGGAAGATCTATCAATTGCCATGTGTCATTCTTTTCAATGGCTTTAATCTCCTTGTCCATCGCCTACACCCACTTTTGATTTTGACTTGCATCTTCGGACTCTACTGGATCAACTTTAGTAAAGAATGCAAAGTCAGAGTACTCTTCATCTACATGGGTTTGGGTTGCCTCATAGATTTCTTGCAAGCTCCTTGTCTTCACTGGTGTCACCAGGTTTTGAATTCTACTTGCACGTGGGGCAACCGAGATGGAGTGGTTGTGCTACTACTGGCACCACTGCTGTTGTTGGAGGTTGCAAGTGGCTACACACTTCTTTCTTCCAAGTCAATAGACTCTACTACTGCTGGATCTGACTAGCTAGTCTCCGACTTCTAGTTCCAGGCTTCATTTTCAAGAAACTTCACATCACAACTGATGATGAGCTTCTTCGTCATAGGGTTGTACAACCTATATGTCTTTGCCTGCCCACTGTACCCTATGAAAATGCACTTCTCATCTCTATCATCCAACTTCTATCGGTTCTCTTCTAGAACATGTGCATAGGTAATGCACCTGAACACACGTAAGTGAGCCACACTTGGCTTCACACTGCTTCAGGCCTCTCGAGGGATTTTTTCTTTCACACTTTTGGTGGGACATCTATTCAGCAGGTAGACTGCACATGTTACAGCTTCTGCCCAAAATTCATGTGGCAATCCCTTCGCCTTCATCATGCTTCATGCCATCTCCATGATGGTCTGGTTCTTCCTCTCAGCTATGTCGTTCTGTTGTGGCGTGTATCTAGCAATGAACTACCTTCAAATTTTGTGTTGCTTGCAGTAGTTATGGAATTCGTTGGAGATGTATTCACCTTCACCATATGTCCTGAGAGTCTTGATCTAATATCTTCTTTGTTTCTACACCAAAGCCTTGAACTCTTTGAATCTTGCAAATGCTTCTGACTTCAACTTTATGGCATAGATCCATGTCTTCCGACTAAAGTCATCTATGAACATTAAGAAGTATTTGTTGTCAAAAAATGTGCTGGTCTGCATCAAACCGCAAATGTCTGAGTGCACCAGCTCTAGTGGTTGTGATGATCTCCAAGACTGATCGGAATGGAATGAATCCCTATGTTGTTTTTCAACTAAGTAGCCCTCATAAACTTGATTTTTTTGCTCTATCAGGGGTAAACCCTTCACCATATGCTTCTTATGTAATTGATTCAACCCACTGAAGTTCAGATGACCAAATCTGAGATGCCACGGTCAGATAGCATCTTTCACAACTACACTCAGAGACATCAATGATTCATTTTGAATCTGCAACACAAACATTTTATTCTTCGTCATGGATATGGTAGCAATCTACCCATGCGACTTGTCTTTGATGGTGCAAGCTCCATATTTGAACTGGATCGTATGTCCCTTCTGCATGAGCTATCCAACACTTAGTAGGATGTGCTTTAGGCCAGGCACATAGTAGATGTCACAGATCTACTTTTGTTCGTCGTGCCTGGTACGAATGAGGATCTTTCCTTTCCCCATTACGAGAACCTTGTTGTTGTTCCCCATATTCACCTTAGACTGGACTATTTCATCTAGTTGGGAGAACATATCCTTGTTCCCCATCATGTGATTGTTGCACCCACTATCTAAATACCAGACATTCTTCTGGCACTCCTCGATGTTGCAATTCAACAACACATTTCCTATTGTCGCATTTCCGATTTCATCCGTGTAATGGGCCTGCTGCTGGTTCTCCTTGGCCATCGATTTTTTGCACTATGAGATGTAATGGTCGAACTTCTTATAGAAATAGCACTAGAAATTTGACATGTCCTTCTTCTGACCAGATACATATTGCTAAATTTTTGAGCTACCTTTTCCACCTTACTGATGGAAATTACAATTGGTCTCTCCTTCACTAGGGTTTGATCGTCCTCCTTGCTTGTTGCCTTTCCCATGCCTACCTCTACCTCTTGCTCCATGAGAACTAGAGGTTCCATGGTCTCGAAATGAGACCTGAGCCTTGAATGCTTGTCCTAGAGAGGTCTAAGACAAACAACTCAACCTTTGTTCATGTGTCTACAACGAACCCATGAGCTCGTATGTCGAGAGGGTTGTCCGATCCCTCGAACCTTCGATTGTTATCACAACCGAGTCAAACTTGGCAGGAAGACTTCTAAGAATTTTCTCCATGATTCTATGGCTCTACATAATTTCTCCATTCAACTGCATCTAGTTGATATTGTCCATCATTCAGGTGAAGAAATCACTCATGGACTCGAACTCACTCATCTACAGATTTTCAAACTCCCTCTTGAGCATCTGTAGCTTCACCAACTTTACCTTATTGGTGCCCTGGTATGAGCTGGACAGAATGTCCCAGGCCTGCTTTGCCTTGGTGGCTTATGCGATCTATTGGAATATGGACTCATTGACTGCTTGCATGATGTAGAATAGGGCCTTATGGTCCTTCTTTGTGTTCTCTTTCAACAGGTCCTTGTCTGCTTAAAAGAGGGCGACCAATGCTACTGCATCTATCGGTTCTGGGTAGCTGTTCTTGACTAACTCCCATAGCTCCTAAGATTCGAATAGGATCTTCATATGGTTGCTCCAGTAATCGTAATTCTTCCTATTGAAGCGTGGGATCTGCAACTGCAAGTTGTTGCTACTAGAATCCATTCTACTTTGGTCTTCGCATCAAGGGATCAATGGCTCTAATACCAATTTGTAATTTTGTTTTGTTTTTTCCATCATTAGGAGCACAGGGTGAAGGGGGACCCGAAGTCAGGCTGCACTCCTAAAGTCGGGTGGGGCATCCAAAGTCGTGTTGCACTCCCGAAGTTGGGTTACGCTCTCGAATTTTGTGCAGTCGGGCTATGCAAGTAAAAAACTTGCGAAGTCGGGCTACGTACAGAATCTTATGCGTAGTTGGGTTGCACACAAAAAATGTGCGTAATCAAGATGCACATAGAATTAAGTGCATAGTTGGGGAGCGGGTGGTCAACGCCCTACTGCGCTTGTCAAAGGCAGCAAAGTCCGAATTCGCTGCACAATCGGGTGGACAGCTCCAGACTTAGGCAATTTTTTGCCTTGCAAACTTTTGTTGTCCGGAGGCTTGCGTGGTTATAGCGATGGTTTTCTTGTCTTGGCAAGAACTGTATGGGAAGGAGAGAAACATCGAATCTGAATGCAATATTTGGGATCTAAGTTCAAACTTATAGAAAACAAAAAAAATGCTCTAAGGTGATTGTACAAACAACAACCGATTTTATGCAGACAAAGATAACCGCAAACCCTACAAATCCCTTAAACAACAAAATTTTTTATTCTTATAAGACGAGGGTTACAAAAATTCCTCAACTGAGGAAAAACTAACATCTATAGACTAAAGCTACAGGATAAACTGAGAGGGAAAACAACTGTCGAGGCTGCTGCTTATACATTAAACAGATGAGCTACACTGCTCACTGAAATGATCTCGTCTACTACTCTGTGAATGATTGCTTTTCTCTTATCTATTTCTCCAAATTTCCCCCACTCTCCACCTTTGTCTAAAGACCCGAACTGCCTTATATAGCCGTGGGAAGAGGAAGATAGAGGTTATCCTCTGACAAGTTCTGACAGACCCTAAACTAGGGTTTTTGACCAATCGCCAAACTCATATTAACTTATGCGACAATCAGATCTATCAAACATCACATATTTCAGAAGGCACGTGCGACATCAAGTCAAATTTTTTTTTTGGGATGCCTGACTTTGCGAGCGCAGTCCGCCTTCACCCAAGTTCAGAACGTAGTTGGGTGGAGGCATGAAATCTGGATTAATATTTCTAATAAATGGCATGGGGAAGTTGGTATTAAGCATGAAACAACATCTAAAAACCATCATAAACATATGGCCAGTTATACCTTGCTTGGTACTGATCCTATTTCCAAAAACCATATGAGTGAGGGATGGTGCCCATTTTGTTCGTAGTCACCACCTATTTTTTTTCTTAGCAAACCAAAGTCATGCAGGAATTAACGGTTCTAAAAATCAACACGATGGATGTTTACATCTCGAACTTCACCATAGAGCACCATTCTTGGAGATAATCACGGCCTCGTATCACAACAAAAAAACAAGCTTGCTGTGCATAGTTTACTTAGGGTTAACATAAGGGCCCATGAATTCCCAAGCCACATCCTGAAATAAATTGATTCCATCATTATATAAAATTAAAAAAGCTACACGTATTTCATCAATGGCGGGAACTAGCTAATGTCTAAAATATAAAAACTCACATGATCATAGACAACCTCGTTAGAGGCAATACAAACGTAGATAGACAGAGGTAGAAAAGAGAACATGATTTTATTGAATAACTAATTCATCACAAAGGGGATCTATTGAGCATACATATGCAGAATACACAACCTATGGAATTCATCGTCGAATGCAAAAAAACTACCAAATGCGGAGTACACCACTAAATCGTCTGCATTGTTGATGTGCAGGGAACCTGATGCTGCTACACCCAGATTATCGAATGAGGACCCAAGAGCAGGCATTTATAGAAATTCTTCAGAGGCACAAACTAGTGATAGGAATATCTAGGCTAGCTGGAGCTTATCTACTGCATTAAATCTACACCAACTTCTTCTACCATAGGACCATATGAAAGGACACTAGAGTCAGCAAAAATGAATGCGAAATGCTGTGTCCCCAGGTCAGACATGAACGCCCAAAATTTAGATTAAAATAATTTTCAACATCCCCCTTTAATATAAATTCCAGCTATAATAAAACAATTTGTTATGCCTCTCATAGGAGGTTACAAGAAAATCACCAACATCGAGAATCAGAGAAAAAACACCATCGCATACGGGAGGCGTAGTGTTCTGCAGCGATATCGGGAGATGTTGCACCCTTCTTAAGGAAGAATTTTAAGTTGTGTTTGATTTTCAAATCCTTTGAGTGCACTGAGGAACCCAACGACATTAGGATGGTAGACATAATATGCAACACCAAGATGTCCAACACCTAAAGGTGTGGTTTGGTCAAAGTTGCCCCATTCGACTGCATAATCGGGCTGCGCAGCGCAGCTGGGTGGCAAAAAAAAACTTTAAAAATTCCTACGAAAGCTCAACCTCGATGAAATAACATACTTCTCGATAGGAGACATCATCAATATTGTTAATAGGTTGTACAAGAGGCCCCAGGCCATAACTCCTAGGTCATAGGTGCCCAGATGTCAAGCGGAGGGTTGCAAGGTCGACTTGACTGCTACCAAGCACTACCATCAATAGCACAAAGTCTAAAATTTTCATTTCAAGTTTGCCACCATCGTAAGCAATGGTATCAGTCAACGTTTTTGTCAACAATGCAAGAGATTCCACGTTTTGTCTGAATTCGATGAGGGCAATGCCTTGCAGATCACAATAGACAGAGAAGGGAACCTGAACCTCAACCTAACATAGCAGAAGCAAGTGTGAATGCATCCAAATGAGAGGTGCCTTCTAGTGCTACAAAGCCCTTCAAAGATCAGGAAACTAACATCAAAATCAATCAATCAAGTGTGCGTCATCGAGCTACGCGGAGGAGAAGAACGCGATGGTGGACGGTGGAGGAAGGACGTGATGGTGGGTCAACCGAGCTAGTCAATGCTCGACTATGCATAAACTTACTTGCATAGTCCGACTATGTTGCGATTAAAATAATTTTCAATAGCTAACAAGGGAAACCTCAAGTATTATATTCTGAGGAGAAGATCACAGATCTGGAAAAAAAATAGACATCATGTTGCCAGTATGCTAGAAGCTTTTGCTGTTGATTTCAAATGACCATGGACCCTATGGAAATCAATGCATCATGTTCAATCACAGCGGGAATCTCCATCAATCATGGCTAGCCATGCACCTTCTTACAAAATAAAAAACTACAGCACTTGTGGTTGCATCTAAATTTGCAATCATCACCATGAAGACCAAATATAGTGATTAATAGAGTTTTCATGGTCCCGCACAGAGGAAGGTCAATAGCCAAAGAGACAACATTACTTCGGCAGCCAAAAAATAAAATTAGGATAAGAAACTTTGCTATTCAATATAAAAACATGGCTTATCCTCTCTTCATGAACAACACCAATGCATAAATGGTGGTCTACAATCTGAGAAAAAATAGACGGGACCTATAGCCTTTACCAATGAACCAAAAGCACTATGTTAGGAGTTCCAGAAAGCTACATCTTAGGCAGCCACCGCTGGTGGTGATAAAATTACTGCCATAGTAAGAGGAAAACCTGAATGGCTGATATGTGGTAGCCAGAATGGTGAAAACTAGCTCTTCAATCAGAAAACCTTGATCTACAGTAAAATGCTGCAATCCACAAAAAACTAAAAAAATAAACTAAAATGACCTCAAAAAAATTTAAACCATCTGGTTTTTAATCCATCAGAAGATGTAGAGCATTCTCCCTTGGTAAAAAAAATGGAGGAAACAAAATAGGGGATGGAAATCCTCCCATGAGGAAAATATCCTCAGGCTCATAGGGCACAGAAGGCTTGCTCTGATACCATGTTAGAAAATGGATTACTTGATGTTTATTCAACTAAAAGGACCTTGCTTAAATAGCAAGTGCTTGCAATCTGATCCATTGGATCATAACTAAATGAGCAAATAATCTCAGCCACACAAATTATCCTAGTAACAACTTTTGATATGATTTATTATTATAACAATTAGTGGTGTGACATAGATTTACATCTAAACATAAATAGTCATGTTCTTCTAGAAATTTTTAAGAGATGTTATTGCTTGTAAGGAAGATTATACAACAATATTTGAAGGAGAGACCTTATTCTTCAATCAATTAATGCTATTAATAAGTCATTATTCCCCAATATTTGATCGTTAGAAAAGAATTTGTATACTACTCCCATTTAGATATGATGGTGACTTTATGATCACTTTTTTAGAGGATTCATTACTATATGAAGTTGTACTATCTTTGAGGATAGTAGATTATATTTTATGATACACTTTGAGAAAAATGCACTTACTTTCCCTTGTATTTGTATTATGTTTAATGTTTTTGTAAAATATTGTAGATAGTTTTGGTTAATTAAAACATAGTTGTATCCAATAATAATAAATACCTCTCCTTAATGATCGTATATATTTAATTCATACATCAATATAATGTTTATAATAGCCAATTTATATTTCTAGCATTTGGTATTAGAGTGATATAATATTTTAGGGGTGAGACCAAAGTTCTAAAGTTAGAAACATAGATTTGTTCATGAAGATATCCTATCCAATATAGGAAGCCAATTGATAATTATGTTGTGTGAGAAGTAGACCTTACAAATTTGAAAAGAATATCATTATTTTTTATCGACCTATATCTAGATAAAAATTAGAACTATATAGTATCCTATTGGTTTGTAGAAAGAAGAAATGATTTTTATTTTCTAAAAAAACTTATTCTAATGTTTAATAAGATGCTTGAAAGATACCAAAAGGGTGTATACCCAAAACGTGAAGTGTTGATCTACTGAAAAATAGTGTTGAGACTTGTTAATAATGCACTTAAAATATCTAAGAAGTAGAGTTAAAGAAGAGTGCTAATGTTAAATATTTTGTGTCAACATGAAAGTTGTCAACATAAAATTGTTGATGATATCAAACAATTAATGAATGATTACTAGCAATGAATGGGTCAATGTCAAATGAATATATTTTTTCTATTGAGAATAATATTTTAGGCTTATTTGATAAGAAAGAGTTTAATAATTCTATTTATATCAAATTTAAAATATTCTAATGATGTGTAATCTTTCTTTTGACATCTAGTGTTGTCAACCCAGTTATCTTACTAGAAACAAAGAAGTGCAAAACATATACCAATGGATAGTTGATGAGAAGGAAGAAAAATTTTACTAATGAAGGAGATGTGGAGATATTGTTGGTTTTTTATCTAGAAAAAAAATAATTAAAGGAGTTGATAACATCAAGAGATTACTGATGAAAATTTTTATTTTACCATCCAAAAGAAGAAAACTAACATAAATTGTTGCATGCATTTGAAACTAGCTATAATGATAATAATAGAAAAATAATCATTTGATGCATTTAAAACTAGCCATAATAATAATAATTTTAATAATAATAATTTTAATAATAATAATTTTATTAATAATAATAATAATAATAATAATAAAGTAGTTCTTGGATGATATTGAAACAACTATGACAATAAAATATTTAACTATTACCAAATAGAAGTAGAAATTTTTATTTTTGACAATGTGATAGAGTGTTATTTGGGTGCTTGTTGGAATCAACTTCTTGATGAAGAAATCATTTTTTGACATGAAAATATTTGTCCCACAAACATTCTAATATATTTTAAACACTACTTTCTATTGATGATTTGAATAAAAGAAATTAAATCTATATGGTTGGGTGGATTTTGAATGAATTGTTGGAGAAGTGTTAATTTTTTGTAAGTATAGAAGCATTTATGCTAATTGAACAATAAATTTCAAATCAAATGTGAAAAAAATATTATTTTTAAAATTTTTAAATTTTGAATATCGTGGTCAGTGCGCCAAATATGTTATTGTCTAATTTGTAGTTGAAAGTTGACAACTATTTTGTTGTGTATGTTGTATCCTTTGCGAGGATTAAAAAAATATAAATTCCTTGGTAAACAAATTGTTCTTTCAGAATAAGCTTATCTCCTTCACATGAATTAAGGGAATTTTATGGTGGAACATCTCAATGCTTTTAATATTGTGGTAAGTTAGCCTTTATTGATATTAAAATTAATGAATATGATACGTGTATTACGTTATTATATTCTTTGCTAGATTCACTGAATAATATGGTTGTGGCCATTAGGAGTACTACTATAACTAATTTAAGGTTTGAATATATGGTTGTATCGTTGTTATAATAATAAATGATGTGTAAATGAATGTAGGGATCATCTAAGGATACCTTGTTTATAAGGGGTCATTCCCAAGATAAAAATAATTATAACTCTAGGAACAAGTTGAAGTCAAGTGGCATATAGAAATTTATATGAAAATATTAGAAAATTGGTAAAGTTAGGCATTTAAAGAAATCTTGTAGATCTAAAATATTGATAAAAGTAAGGTATATGATGATGCTTCTTCCACAGAAGCAAAGACCTCCATAGAAGAATGAGGGGGTGTATAGTTGACATATTTGAGTACACATTCATATCATGATTTGTGGTTGATCAAATCAAGGGCTTATCTTGATATGAATCCTTATAGAGAATGGTTTTATGAATATAAAAAATATAATGGAGGTGATTTCTTTATAGGACATGACTCGATCACCAAAATTATAAGACATGGAAAGGTCAAACTATTATTGATATATGAAAATGTTAAAACCCTCCCTAGTGTTTTGCATATTCTAGGGTTGGTCATAAACTTGATATATGTGAGTAGAATGAGTGATGCAGGTGTGCATATAGTATTTGAAAATGAAGAGATGTATAGCTAGAAAACTTGAGTAGACATTCAGATCATGATGTGTGGTTGATTGACTCAATAACTTCTTTTCATATGACTCCTCATAAAAAATGGTTTTATGAATATGAATAGTATAACGAAGGTGATGTCTTCTTAGGAGATGAATTAATAACAATAATTATAGAACATTGAAGGGTTAAAATATTATTAAAATATGGAAGCGTTAAAACCCTCTCTAGTGTTCTACATATTCTAGGGTTGGTCATAAACTTGATATCTATGAGTAGAATGAGTGATGTAGGTGTGCAAACAATATTTGAAAAGGATACCTATAGAGAAATGGTGTTGACAATAGGAGTTTGAACTAGGACACTATAAAATCTATTAAGCAAAACTATAATTCATGGGTGTAATAGTTTTGTTATTATTTTAAAATGAAATGGATAAAACCCCTACTCTTCCCATAGAGAATACAATGCTTTGGCATCAAATAATGAGACACATCACATAAAATGGCATTCAAGATTTGTACAATACAGGTATGGTCAAAGGTATTTCTAACTTTTCTTTAGATTTTAATTTTTGTGAACATTTTGTATATAGCAAATAGAGTTGTATAAAATTTCCATTTGGTGCTCCAAGAGCAAAAGAAATTTTGGAGCCAATACATAATGATTTATTTGGACCTATGCCTATTCGATCATTAAACTATATCTCATTTATAGATATTTTTTCAAGGTATGCATGGATATATTTTGTCCAAAATAAATTTAATGTATTCACAAAAAGCAAAAAGTTTAAGGCTCTTGTATAAAATTGTACTAAGAAGAAAATAAAGGTTTTGTGGACAAATAATAGAGGAGAATTCTACAATAATAAATTTGAGGAGCTTTTTAAGCAATATAAAATAGCAAGGCAAAATACAATTCCATACACTCCTTAACATAATGGAGTTGCAAACAAAATGGATAGGACATTGATGAAAATGTCAGAATTTTGCTCAATGGTGTAGGTTTAGCACAAGAATTCTAGGAAGAGGTCGTTGACACTACATTTTACCTAATAAATCAATCACCTACATTAGCATTGGTTCATAAAACTTTGTATGAGATATGGATTGGTAAGAGACCCTATCTTGAACATATTATATTTTTTGGTTGTGATGTTTATGTGTATGTTCCAAAGGAGAAAATGAGTAAGTTAGATAATAAAGCAAATAATTGTATCTTATTTAGTTATAAATATAGTTTAAAAATATATAATATTTACAACCTAGAAACTAGGATAGATGTGTATACCAAATATGTAATATTTAGAGAATTTAAAAGTGCGACCAAGTAAGAAGACTAATTGAGAGAGGAATGACTAGAAAAGCTGAAGTTGAGTTCATGGATAAAATATGTTTGGATATTATTTAAATATAAAGGAAAGAGTTGGGAAAAAATATTACTTCAAAAATATTTATCTTCTCTTTATGCAATTAAATTATTATGTAAAGAACACTACCCAAAGGATCACCAACATGTAACCTCATATCAAATGGTTTACATTAAATCAATAAACATATTAGATGGTAACTCATTAATATGAATTATGTAATTTTTTGTTCCATTGCTTGGTTGAAGACTTATCCTCTTATATTTGATTCAAAATGGTAATCATTGGCTCAGGTATGTTTATCTTATAAAGGTCAAAATGTAAAAGATGATATTAATGTGAGCAACAACTCTAGATCATGGAATTATATTAGTAACTTGGTTAATAGAAATGAACATAAAAAAATAGCAAATGAGCTTCAAAATTTTTATTTACCTATTTTTACATGAAAGGATGAGTTGGATTTAAATATATTTAAAAACGATAGATACTTGATCATGTTGGCATATGAGGATTTATAGCAATCAAAATTTTGCTCTCAAATATATTCCTTGGGAAATTACTTGGTCACTATAGGCTCTTCCTAAGGCCTCAACATTCCATTGGTTATCAATTCAAAGTAATATTGCTATAATATATTCTATACAAATAAGAGGGTATTATGTACCTTTCATATGTGACTTGTGTGAGAAGAATTTAGAAACACCGAACCATTAATTTATGCATTATCCCTTTGCTCACACAATTTGGTGTTACTTTTTCAAAAATATGATAATACATTTGGTAGCTCCATAAATATTGAATAAGTCAATGAAATGTTGGATTAATTATTTTAAATCTAGAGTATTATGTATTCTATGGAGGATTGGTCCTACCATAATTTGTTAAATTTTATGGCTTGAAAAAATAATATGATTTTAAAAATTAAATTTCAAAATCATACCCATATTTGTAGTTGTGTTATTGCCTCTCTTGCAAAATGTTTACTTATTTTTTAGAATTTATGGCTTGAAAAGAATAAAGTTTTTTTTGTAAATAAATTTCAAAATCATACCCATGTTTGGAATTGTATTATTTACCTCTCTTCTAGGAAGTTTATAAATATGGTACTCATCATGGGAAGCCTCAAGTCTGGAAAAATATGTGCTAGTCACTTGGTTATATGATTTGGATATACATAGAAGAATTATCTATGAAAATAAAATTAAAACAAAGGATCCACTTTGATCTGTGATAAAATAAAAATGTTAAAAAACTGGCTTATAAAACTTAATTTTGATGGTGCTTCAAAAATAAATGTAAGAAAAGCTGATGAAGGTGGTGCTTTTTGAAGAAAATATTCTCCTTACTCATAAGCATATAGAACCAACAACTAAGTAGAGCCTAGGCCACTTCTTATAGGGGTTAGAATTATAGTTGAAAAAGGTTTGAAATATATTTCAATTGAGGGGGTTTCACAAATTATCGATAATGATATCAACAAAAATAGACATGAGCATTGGATAAGAAATAATATTATTTTTGATGGTATTAATTTATTATTGGAGACAATCTCTTGGAAATTTGAGTATATCTATAGACAAGGAAATTAAGTAGCAAATACATTAGCCAATCATGATGTTGATTTTCATTTTTGTGAAATTTAATTTAATTTCATCTCAAAGTAACAATGTATTTTTTTCAAAATAGAAAGAATATTTATGGTGTAGTCATTGCATAGGAGACCATACATTCTATTCATTCCATAGAAAAATAATTATTCTTATGAAATTACATATGAACAAAGCATATGATAGGTTTTAATGGAATTTTTATATGATATCTTAAAACATTTGGTTTTGATGAAGGTTGATGCAAATGGAATAAGTATTTTTATAGAAATCCAAAATATTCTTGATTAATGGTTCTCCTGCTACTTACTTTTGTTAGAATTTCACAATAATAGATATGCAAAGCATTACACAAAATATGAAGAGAAGAGTGGAACTGATTGATTTATTCCAAGGATCAACTCTGTATAAATAGCAGAGTTGATCATTGAGAGTCGTTGGATTACAACAACTCATCAGACCTGATGAAGACACCACTGAGAGTTCTCCTGACACATGGAGGAGTGGAAACTCAAGTGTCTATCCTAGTGGAACTTAAGAGAATATTCTCTTATTCTAACACCCCCCTTAAGTGATACTAGGGGTGAATCATACAAATGAGTCCTAGCAACAAGGCCTGATGAGGTACTCATGTACAATGACTTCTTTTGAAGAGATGGTAAAACCCAATGGGAAAAAACCATCAATCAAAAGGAAGTTAGAGGCTTGTCTTCATATGGTAAATATTGTCCTCCTAATATAATAGATAGTTGGTAAAAAACCCTATGGGGAAAAACCAACTATGAGAAGAAGAGAGGCATGTCTTCGTATGGTGAAGATTGTCCTCTTTAACAAGAAATAAATATGAGTCCCAACAACTTGGCCTGATTAGGTACTCATTTACATAATATTGTTGGTGAAAAAACCCCTATGGGGAAAAACCAACAATGAGAGGCTTGTCTTCATATGGCAAATATTGTCCTCTTTATACAAGAAATAAAGATGAGTCCCGACAACTTGGCCTGATTAGGTACTCATATACAATAAATAGTTGGTGAAAAAACCCATGTGGGAAAAAACCAACTATTAGAAGAAGAGAGGCTTGTCTTCGTATGGCGAATATTGTCCTCATAAAAGCAATCAATGCAGTTGTATAACTCCAAGCTTATCTCGCAACTGAAGGTAACGTGGAGAAGGAAATGACTTGGTGAAGATATCTACAATTTGATTCTCAGTTGGAATATATTCCAAGTGTATGTCCCCGCTCTGAATATGTTGCCTTATGAAGTGCATGTGTATCTCAATGTGCTTGGTTCGTTGATGTTCAACTAGATTTCATGCAATATGAATTGTGCTTTGATTGTCACACCAAAGAGTTATAGGCTTCTCATGGGTGAAACCAAATTCTCTCAAAATTTGATGAAGCCAAAGAGCTTCCTGACTAGCCAAAATTGTTGCCCTGTATTCTGCCTCTGTAGAAGATAGAGCTACTGCTTGTTGTTTCTTGCATAACCAGGCTATTGGTGAAGAACCAAGGCAAAAGACATAGCCTGAGGTGGAACATCTATCTTCTATTGAACCTGCCCAATATGAATCTATGTAGCCAATAATATCCATGGATTTTCCCTTGTAGAAGAGCCCAAAGTGAGTAGTGCCTTGCAAGTAATGGAGGATCCTTTTTGTTGCTTGCCAATGACTGAAGTGAGGTTGATGAGAGAATCTGGATATGAGGCCAACTACAAATGAGATATCTGGGTGAGTATGAGTAAGGTATAGCAAACTCCCTACAAGCTGATGGTATAGAGTTGCATCACATAGAGGGGATGAGCAGGAAGTACTAAGATTAATGCCAGATTGAAAGGGTGTAGGAGAAGGTTTACAATCTATCATTTTGAATCTTTGTAGAAGATCTAGAGTGTACTTTTGTTGGCACAAAGAAATACCTGCATCGGTTTGACTTATTTGGATCCCAAGGAAGTAATGAGCTTTACCTAGATCAGCCATTTCAAATTTTTCAGAGAGGGAGTCTTTTATAGTCTGTATGTGAGTCAAGTTACTACCAGTGAGAAGAAGATCATCAACATATAGAACAAGAATGGTGATGTTGCCTTCATTTCTCCAAATGTAAACTGTGTTATCAGACTCACAATGAGAAAAACCTACTGAAAGAAGGAAGGAGTCCATCTTCTCATACCAAGCTCTAGGGGCTTGTTTGAGGCCATAGAGAGACTTTTTGAGCCTACAAACAAGAGAGGAGTCTTGAGTGAAACCAACAGGTTGTTCCATGAATATTTCTTCCTTTAAGTCTCCATGTAAGAAAGCACATTTTACATCCATTTGATAGACAAGCCACTTATGGGAAGCAGCTAGAGCAAGAACCAATCTTACAGAATCCATTTTAGCAACTGGAGCAAAGGTTTCTGCATAATCTATGCCTTCAATTTGAGAGAAACCTTTGGCCACTAGACGAGCCTTGTGTTTGTCTATTTCTCCATTAGGCCCATATTTTGTTTTGAAGATCCATTTACAATGAACTAATTTCCTTCCTTTAGGTAAGGGAACTAAATCCCAAGTCTTGTTTTTGATCAAGGAAGAAAATTTATTTTCCATGGCATCATCCCATTCCTTAATACCTGAGGCTTCTTTGAAGGATTGAGGATCAGAGGAAATAGACTGACATACAAGACCAGTGCCTATGGGGTTGGATGATCTAGTTGAAGGAAGATTTTGGATGTAAGGAGTAGCTTCTTTAACAATGGTGCGGGCCCATTTTGGCATAGAGGAAGGAGTTGAAGGAGTTGAAAGACATTGAGATGGAGTTACAGGTTCCTCATCTTGATTATCAATGACCAAGTTAACTTCAAGAGTTGGCTCTTCATAATATTGAGGTTCTACTATAGGAGAAGGCTCAATGGAGGAAGAGGGCTTTTGAGGATTTTTTTGAGGGAATGTTTCATCAAATTGGACATTCCTATGAAATAAAACCTCATGAGTTGAGGGATCAAGAAGCTTGTATGCTTTCAATTCTTCACAATAACCGATAAAGATGAGCTTTTTGCTTTTCTTATCAAGAGCCTTCCTTTTCTTCTTTGGGATGTGAGCCCAAGCAGTACACCCAAAAATATTGAAGTAGGAAACATCTGGTTTTAAGCCAGACCAAGCTTCTTCAGGAGTTAAATGGTCAAGAGCTTTATGAGGTGTGCGATTTTGAATATAATTTGCATAGTTAATAGCTTCTACCCAAAAACTTTTGGAAGATCTCTTGAATGGAGCATACAATTAGCCATCTCTTTTAATGTCCGGTTTTTCCTTTCTGCAATACCATTTTGTTGAGGATTATGGGAGACAGAATGTTGATGAATGATGCCATGACTGGATAAAAATATGGAAAACTCATTACTACAATATTCCCCCCATTATCTGTGCGAATCTTCTTGATTTTGCAAGATGCCTGATTTTCAACTAAGGCTTTAAAAACCTTAAAGTGGGATAGAACATCACTCTTATATTTTAGGAAGTAGACCCAGGACCTTCTAGAAAAATCATCAATAAAGGTTAGAGCATACTTTGCTCCTTTGAAATATGGTTCAGGAAAGGTCATTAAGTCACTATGGATTAAATCTAGAGGGGATGAGGTTTTTGGAGAACTACTTGGGTGGAAAGGATCTTGATGTTGCTTTCCAAGAGCACATCCAGGACAAACTCCATCACTAGAAGAGACTTGGGGTAATCTTGTAACCATATCATGGGTGCTCAAATCCTTTAGGTAGTTGTAACTAAGATGACCAAACCTTTCATGCCATATTTGACTTTCAAGATCACCATGAGCCACAAAATAGGAGGCTCCTTCTAGATTTTGAAAACCTTTGAAGTGAAAAATATGAGAGTTATGATCAATATTCCCTTTGGCTATAAGAGAATGGGGATCTTGAAAATCTCTTATCTCAACTCCTGTTGGAGAGAAGAGAACAATTTTCCCATTTCCAGAAGTACAAATCTGATAGACGGATAGGAGATTGGTAGCAATGTCTGGAACATAGAGAACATTGTTTATGGAGCCACCATCAATGGTTATATCCCCTTTTCCTTTGATAGGGATGAAGGAAGAGTCACCCACTTCTATGCTACAAGTAGAGCTAGAGGAGATAGAAGAGAAAGACTTATCTGAAGCAGTCATGTGATGAGTAGCTCCAGAATCTAGGACCCAGTAATTAGAGGAAGAATTGGAGGTTTTTCCTTGAACATTAAGGGATTTTCCTATTTGCTTTTTATTTTCTATATTTTGATCCTTCATAGCTGCCTCTAGTTGTTGTAATATTTTCCAGCATTTGTTAGCAGAGTGACCATTCTTTTTATAGTGAGTACAGGTTATGGGAGTCTTTTCCTTCTTTTTGAATTTTTCTTTAGAAGAGGTGGAGGCTACTAAGGCTTTTGAAGAAGAGGAAGAAGAAGAGATTTCATATCTAGCAAGTTTGGTTTCTTCCCTAGTTAATCTATCACAAAATTCTTCTAAAGAAGGCATTTTAAAGGTTGCACCAAGAGCATCTTTGGTAGATATAAAGGTGGTAGCAAAAATTTGAAAAACACCATTTAGCTTAGAAAGGATTAGATAAATGCATTCTTCTTCAGTATTAGTCTTCCCACTGCCTTTGTATTGAGTGAGGACTTCTTTGAACTTAGTGAGGAAGTCAACAATACTACTAAAATATTTAGGAGACAAAGATGTTAGTTCAACTTCTAGTTGCATTGATCTCATCTGATCTACTTTCCCAAATAAGGTCTTTAGTTTCTCCCAACTTTCATGAGGAGTTTTGCAATCTGTAATATGAAACCACAAACTTTCATGAACATTAGAGCTAATAATACCCATTGTTTCGTGCATTTTTCCTTTATGAACAAAAATTTCATATTCTTTATCAAATTCTGGTTGCTTTTCTTCTAACAAATGAGTAAGACCTTTTTGAGAGATAAGATTTAAAATTTTAGGTTTCCAAGTGTGAAAGTTATGAGGGGTGAGAGGTTCAATTGAATTCATCATTTTAACACAAAAGAAAAGTTTGAAGTTTTAATTAACCAATATATCCCCCCTTAGAACTTCAAATTAATGCAAATGTTTAAAGGGAAAGAATGAAGCTTTTCAATATTAAAAAACTCAATATACCCACCCTAACGAGAGGGAAACTATAAGTATAATGAGGTTTGAATATTGTTTGCTTTTGAAATGCCAAGTCCTTTTAGTTCCTCTCAATACCCGCCCTAACTTGAGGGAAACTATAAGTATGGAGAAGAAGTTTAAAGGAATATAGGCTTGAAATGCATAGATATCAACCAGATATAAATATGGATAACTCAATACTCGCCCTTACTAGAGGGAAACTATAAGTAAGAGAGATATCCAATATGTAGTAAGGTTGATACAGAAAAATATATGCCAGGCCTTTATACCAATAGTCTCAAAAAACCCGCCCTTACTTGAGGGAAACTATAAGTTTTTAGAGACAATGATACATGGAACGTAGGCAAATATATTTTGATGGAAAAATTTAGAAAAAATTATAGAGTTTGCTTTTAACAGTGTTTTTAATTATAGAAAATTAAAATTTCTAAATAAAATATCAACAATGTGACATACATAAAGATTAATGAAAAAATATTAATTAAAAAAATGAAGAGGTGTAGAGTTATCTTCTTAATGAAATATAAAGAAATATATCATAAACAAATAGTTTTAAATATAACTATTTAAATGAAATTATTTTTATAAGAAGATTCAACCCCCCTCTAAATATTCTAATTGTAATTTTTAAGAAAAAATTTATGTATATGGGTGATGCTTTTTTTGTAAGTAACTTTTCTATGAAAATTTAAAGGAAATATCAACAATTATATCCTTATAATTATGACTTACTTTAAAGTAAGTAAAAACTATAGAAGAAGATAGGCAAAAATAAGAAATGCAACGCCCCTTTGAAACACAGATGTGCAAACACTTGCACTCTACCCCCCAAAGATTTATTTTATTTGAATGGTTACAATAGTGACTCACATTTCTATAGAGCCATAAAAAATAATGGCTCTTAGAAAAGGAGACAAAGGTGTTTCTTCGAAACACGGGTGTTCGAAAGAAACTTTTAACCTAAATAAAAGATAATGAAGGAGGAATTAAAGAATAAAAAATTACAATTTTTTGGCCTCAAAAGATACCACTCTTTTTAAAAAGGCCTTCTGTAAATTTTTGTCCACTTTGAAGACGCAGCTTCGACCTCTGCAGGTGACGGTCAGAGCAGATAAGATGCTCGAATGAGGATGAAGAGGCGGCCGCGATGATGATATTATTTTTTTTTACCTGCGCATTCAGGGAGGTTCTAGAGCAGAGGACATCGCCGAGAGAAGAGGACGCGAGAGGGCAGATGGAAAAGCGTTAGATTTTTGAAGCTTGACAATGTGCCTTCCCTAGAAAACTATGTTAAAAAATAAAATATATATGATAACATGAATTTATATCTCTTCCTCGGATGAACCAACGACCTCTGTAGAAAAAAACCAGTCCTCTGCAGAAAAAAATGTTAATGAAATAATTTGATAAATTATAAAGTACTTTAATCCTGATATCGATTCAGAGAAAACCGAATAGAAGGATATTCAATCCCTGAAGACGTCGTTGAGAGTAGAGGACATGAGAGGGAGAGCGCCTAGGGCCGATTTTCTTGACTGTGAGTACTCCCTGCAGAAGATATGTTAAAATAAAAGAATATATGATAACATGAAAATTTGATTCCTCGGACGAACCAGCGACCCCTTTGAAATGTTAAATAAAATGAGCGAGCTCTGCAGAATCGTTAACGAAAATATATGAAAAAAAATTAAGCACTTAAGCTTGATATCCTTGTAGAGCAATCAACAGAACTTCACACTTGAAAACGTATCAGGGAGAGGAGAATATAAGGTTCGAGGAAGAGGGAGCGCCAGACGAAAACAAATCTTTTGAGAATAATTTGATCTCGAGACAGGAATAGTAAATATCATCTTTTGAGAGACGTTTCGAATGACGCCAACCATGTGTCACGAAGTGGCTAGAGAAAACACATCGGGAATGAGAAGACCCGTTGCCCGAGGATCAAAAAAGAATCTCAAAACATTTATAAAACCATTACTCAAAAGATATTGGTTAGAAATACAACGATAATTTCGCTAAAAAACAAAGCGGAAATTTAAATTATATTTCTAATTATGGTGGGCCTTCTATTTTAAAGAATTCGAAGAGAGGGAAGAGGGCTCTTTCTTTAAAATATGGGCTAGAATAGCGCCATGTACGGAAGAGCTATATATTTTTTAAAAAAAATTCCCGAAGCACGAATTCAACACAAAAAAAAATTGCAACATATATTTAAAAAATAAAATATTTTGTTGAAAGAATAAACTATGGATTAAAAAATGACTATTGTATACTTCAAGTAAGATAGCAAAAAAAATATCCAAAGGAAATGAATCAGATCCTAGAACCTTCAAGAGAGAATGCTAGCAAAATCTAACCTGCTCTGGTACCATGTTAGAATTTCACAATAATAGATATGCAAAGCATTACACAAAATATGAAGAGAAGAGTGGAACTGATTGATTTATTCCAAGGATCAACTCTGTATAAATAGCAGAGTTGATCATTGAGAGCCGTTGGATTACAACAACTCATCAAACCTGACACTAAGAGTTCTCCTGACACATGGAGGAGTGGAAACTCAAGTGTCTATCCTAGTGGAACTTAAGAGAATATTCTCTTATTCTAACAACTTTAATCCATCACATGGGCTCCACCAAGGTGATCTACTACATTATTATACATTCATTGTTCTTGTGGAGGTATTAGGGAGAGGTTTCTCAAAGGCAATAATTGAAGGAAAAATAGAAGGTATTCAAGATGTAAAAAATGGTCCTTTCAAGTCTTATCTCCAATTTGTTGATCATACTTTTTTTGGACCATCTCTTAGTTAGTGAAGCCATGAATTTTAATCATTATTATCATGCTATGAGAAGGCTATTGAAAATTTGGTTAATATTACAAAATCCATAATTTTCATTAACATTGTCTCACAAAGGAAATAAAAATAATCTTTGGCTCTCCTGTTAGGATAGGATAAAATTTTATTCGAAAAACTATAAATATGAGCTCTTAATCATGAAAGAAGGCTACAACTCATAAATACTACATTGCAATCCATTCCTTCTTATATGATGTCACTTTCAATATTACCAAAGGTATACCATCAAAATTTGATAAAATTCAAAGAGAATCTATTTGGAAAGGATGGGAGAAAAAATTTAGGTTTCCTCTATATGAGTGGGATATGATTTACAAAGAATTGAATATTAGAGGAATAGAATTATGGAATTGCAAACTTCTAAGCTTGGCCTTAGGGATAAAACATGGGTGGAGATTATTTAGATGTCACAGAAAGAGTTGGTAAAAAATATTACTTCAAAAATATATAATTTCTCTTGATAAAATAAAATCATTAGGAAAATAACCCTACCCAAAGGATCACCAACATGGAACTTCGTATCAAAATATTTACAATTAATCAAGAAATATATTATATGGTCATTCATTAAGATGAATTATAAAAATGTTTGGTTTGATGTTTGGTTGAAACCTTATCCTTTATATTTGATTCAAAATAGTAACCATTTACTTGGGGATGTCTAGCTTATACAGTTCAAAAAATAAAATATTTTTATTAATGTATGAAACAACTCTAGGTCATAGGTCTGAGGTGTAGACCAATTGATTCATCCAAACCCCATAAGGGTGGTAGAGGTCCAAGGTTCAAATCTCAGGCCTCACCGAACTAAATGCTTGTCCTCTTCCTGGTGCTTTCAGTGGCGTAAAAGGTTTAAAATGATTGTGGCATGGTGGTTATAGGGGCGGTCTGCACGAAGATCTGTGTGGTGGCTTTCAAGGTGAACAACGTAGAGTATTGTGGTGGACATAAAAATTTGGACAGCCTGTCAGGATTCGTGGCGGCTACCGATTCCACCATGTAAATTCAAAAAAAAAAAAAACTCTAGGTCATGGAATTATATTAGCAACATGGTTGATAGAAATAACTAAAACAAATTGCAAATGAGTCTTATCTACTTATTTTTACATGAAAATATGATTTGGCTTCAAATATATCAAAAGATAGCAGGTACTCAGTCATGTTGGGATATGAGGATTTAGAGCAATAAAAATTTTCCAATCTTAAATATTTCCCTTGGAAGAATGTTTGGTCACTAGAGGCTATTTGTAAGACCTCAACATTCCTTTGGTTATTAGTTCAAAAAGTATCTACAAAGAAGAGGATATCATAGACATTTCAAATATTTCTTGTGCGAGAAGAATTTAGAAATACCTAACCATTAATTTATTTATTGTTCCTTTTCTCACACAATTTGGGGTTCTTTTTTGAAAAATATGAGAATATATTTGGTAGTTCCATCAACATTCAAGAAGTAAATGAACTATTGGATTAATAATTTCAAAGCTAAAGCATTATATATTCAATAGAGGATTGGTATTATCATTATTTGTTAGAATTTATGTCTTAAAAGGAATAATAGGATTTTCAAAAACAAATCTCAAAATCATGTCCATGTTTGTAGTTGTATTATTACCTCTCTAGCAAAATATTTACTTATTAATTGTATTATTTACCTCTATATGGTACTCATCATAACGAGTCTCGGGTGCAAGAAAATAGATGCTAATAAATTGGTTATAGGATTTGAATATACATGAAAGAATCATCTATGACAATGACATTAAAACAAAAGATCTACTTTGATCTATCATAAAATAAAAATGTTAAAAAAAATTGGCTTATCAAAATTATTTTTTATGGTGCTTTGGAAATATATTTAAGAAATGCTTATGAAGGTGGTGGTTTTTGAAGGAAAAATTCCCCTTACATGTGTTAGAGTTAAAATTTAAAAAGGATTGAAATATATTTCAATTGAGGTTGATTCACAAATTATCATTAATGTTATCAACAAAAATGGGATGTAGGGATTGGATAAAAAATAATAATGTTATAAACAAAAATGGGATGTGGGGATTGGATAAAAAATAATATTATTGTTGATGTTATTCATCTATTATTAGATACAATTTCCTGGAAATTTAAGTATATTTTTAGAGAAGAAAATAAAGTAGCATATAATTTAGCCCATCATGATATTGATTTTCATTCTGGTTAAATTCAATTTTGAAAAAGCAATTGACCAAGTGAAATGTTATTTCTTAATGAAAATAATATCAAGAAACATGGAAAATTGTGAAAGATGAAGAATACATTTTAAAGAAAAATAAATAAAAAACATCCTTGATAAAAGGTCAAGTTAAACATAATTTAATTAACCTAACAACAAGTGTATTTTTTTTTATATTTTGATGGGAGTGGCCCTATGAAAGCTACATATAACTTATTTAAAAAAATGACCCTAACGTAAAACACAACAATAAAAATCTTAAGGACTTTAACATGTGATTAGATAAACACATGAATAAAAGAGTTTGTCAAAGATAAGTGAAATATTTAAATAATAATATAATGATATCAACATAGATAGTTTTTGTTATTAATAAAATAAATATAAAAAAACATTGTAATATATATATAATTAAATGCATCAAAATAAATTAATATAAAATGCAACCATACCGTTTAATTTGAGCATTATATGCTTGGTTTTTACATTGAGGTCATGTGCCCACCTTGTCAAGTTGTGATTTGCCTACATAAAATATATAATTTTTCATCTCCCCTCTATTAAATGTATGCTATCCTCTTCATTGCTATATTGTATATCATATGTCATCATGTTTACTGTTTTTCTTACTTTATTTTTTCTGGAACTGCATTAGGCAAACTCCGTTGCTTTGTATATGTCATAATTTACAATCCTATTAACCTCTTTTGACCTCTTTGGTCACAATAAACATTAATACAAATTCAAATTCAAAATTTCTTTCCTTTTTCAACTTCTTCAGCACTTTTAAAATTGAGTGTTGTTCAGGTAGTTGATATTCGAGCTAGTTGATATCCAGCTTTCTTAAAAAATGAACCCTCAAAAATTTTAAAGCGAATTTTAAAGTCAAAGTCAAAATTAATTTATGCCGATAATTTGGATTTTTATCAATTAATATATATATATTTATATTTTTTAGTTTTAATGTTGGTAAGAAATGCATTAACTTTTGCATAGGTTTCTTCACTTTTGTATAATTTGTTACTTAAAGTTTGATATGATTTTAAGTAATTAAAAAAATATATATTTTTATTATTTAAAAAATGATATTTTATGAAGTTTGGTGTTGTAGTTTATATATAGTTTGTTAATTGAGCTTTTATATAATTTTGAATAATTGAAGCAAATTTTACTTTTATTATTTTTAAAACCATCACTTCCACATTTTTTTAAAACTATTTTTAAAGCTTGAAACATTTGCTATTAGTTTGAATTCCTCTTCTTCAACTAAATTATTAATAAAAATTTATGATCTAAATTATTACTCATATTATAATATTCAATTTTTATAAGAAACATGATGAAGCCAATAAATATCACTTTAATAAGAAACAGAATAATAAAACTTTAACTAAACATCTAATAATATATTTCTTTGATCTATAAAATTTCATATTCGGGAATTTATTTTGACCCAACTCTTTTCATAACCATTGGATTATGAACGATAGAAGATTATTTCCAACCAGGTTTTGTTATTTCACGGTCACCCATCCCGTCAAACCCAAATCCCATGTGAAGTCTGGATGGTTTATCTCCGTAACGGATGGGAAATGGGGTGAAACCCATCCCCATTAAACCCAAATCCCATGTGAAGTCTGGATGGTTTATCTCCGTAACGGATGGGAAATGGGGTCGATAGTAGGGCCTAGGAAAGTTCACTTCCTTTAGACCACACGTAGTCCAGACATATTCAACTCTCACTGTTCACGTTAAACAGCGTTTCTATTCTCTTGTAGTCTTGTACGTTCGCCGAAGATGACATCTTCCAAAATCAGAAATCCACGTGTCATTAAAAAGCTAAAAATACGGGAAGTGGACGTCCATGCCTTTCTCCGACGTCTTCAAATTTGCGTGTTAGAAGAAAAACGAAAAATGGACGAAAGTGGAAATGAACGTCAGCGGTTTCATGACTTTCTCCGACAGACATCGTCAATCCGCATTGTATTAAAAAATGAAAAAAAAATAAAAATAAACTACACGGTGCGTCCGTGACTTTGTCCGACTTCGTCAAATCCGCGTAAAATGCAGGAGAAGGGGAAGGGGAAGTGGACGTGGACGTGGAGGTCAGCTGTCGATAACTTTCTCCCACATCGTCAAATCTGCGTGTAAGCAGGGAAGAGGTATTAATGTGGAATTTTCAAATCTGCGTGTAAGAAGGGAAGAGGTATTAATGTGGAATTTTCAAATCTGCATGTAAGAAGGGAAGAGGTATTAATGTAAAATGAAATTCCATTACGTGACGGAAGTGGAATCGTCCATAACTTTCTCCCACATCGTCAAAGCTGCGTGTAAGAAGGGAAGAGGTATTAAAAGCTGCGTGTAAGAAGGGAAGAGGTATTAATGTAAAACGAAATTCCATTGCATGACGGAAGTGGAAGTGAACGCCAGCCTACCATGATTTTCGCTAATAACATCTGTCTCTTAGAAAAAGAGTAGAAACGGACTTCAAACGCGTCCAGAATAAGGATTGATTAGGGTTTCAATTCTAAGGGTTTTCGATGGAGTCAAGCTTCAGCTTGAAGCGATTGAATCGCTAGAATATTAAAAGAGATGTAGATATCATTTTCCTATCCAAATGGTTGTTTTCTTGGTATATTTTTAGAGGAAGACCATATTCATGTTTTTCAAGGTGGTTCTTTAGATTTATGGTCATGTAAGGTTTGTTTTATGAAGTTTTGGTAAACTAGATTTAAGTTAGACGAAGAAATGTTATCTTCATCTTTAATTTCGAACAAGTTTTTTTGTCTTAAAAATTTTCAAAGCTATTGCAAATACCTTAAGGGTGTACATAAAGGTATAAGATAAAACACATGGAGTTAACTTTATAACCTATGCACAAATCTGCATTTATTTAAACTTGAAAAACCCCTTCTAGAGAAGGTCGAAGAATTGGAATGGGATCAATCAATTGATTATGAGAGTCTTCATTTGGTGCTAAATATACCATGAATATGTTCATCTTCTTAGGAATTGTTGTCAAAATCTATAAAAACTCATAGGTGAAGAAGGCAACAAGGAGGGCTTTCAACTATCTTCAACGAAGTGAACAACTCGTACACAACCAAAAATCAATTTGAATGTTAGGACTAATAGAATTTTTTAAAGCTTTCCAACCGAAGAAGAAAGCGAGGATGGAAAAATATTGGAGCCTTTAGAAGCCCCAAATGAAGAAAATAATAATGAGTATTGGATAAGGCTCGAAGAAGAAAGTCTAAACGAGGTATCTACTATACAACAAGGAAAATTTTGGAGCCTCTAGAAACCCCAAATTTTAAACAAGGATATTCCCATAGGGATAGAAATCAGTAGCATGCTAAACAAGGAGGTCTCTACCCAACATGCTTCTAAAGGTGAAGAAATTCCTAAGGATGAGGGAATGATCAAGCAATGAAAGATCTGTCATGACCCTCCCAGATGGACCTTTGAACATGGAAAAATAATGTATTAACAAATGTGGCTAATACTCAATTTTGTGCAATTAAGCAGGCTCGCCATATTAAATAGATAATGAAGGATATGATACTGCTAATGAATTGCCAATGTGTAGGATCAGGTGCACTCGTGAGTGGAGGAAATTGAGTCATCCACCGGAGATGAGGGTACTTGAGGAAGGGGAAATGATGATAAGGCAACTTGAAGGTAACATGGATAGATACCTTCATATAGACATGCATTCGGTTAGGGATAATGGTCAATAGCTAGTCACCTTAAGCCCCACACCAATGATCTAGTAGCCATGATAAGTTCTAGAGGCTGAGACAGGTGATTAGCATGATGGAAAAACTCCCTCTTTGTTTGGTGTAGTTGCATGATTATCTTTTACTTCAAAATTATTATCCATGATAATCGGTGAGCATGAAGTAAATGATTTACCTTCACAACTTGATATATACCTTGATAAAGAAATGATTGATCTATTTAAAAAGCAAAAATATATTGTTGAGATAAATGATTGATTTGTTTAAAAAGCAAAAAGATATTTTTTAGATAAATGATTGATTTGTTTAAAAAGAAAAAATATAATGTTTAAATAATTATTTATTTATTTAAAAAGTAAAAAGATATTGTTTAAATAAATGATTGTTTTATTTAAAAAGAAAAAATATATTTTGTAAATAAATGATTGATTTATTTAAAAAGCAAAAAAATATTGTTTAAATAAATGATTATTTATTGATTAATTTATTTAAAAAGCAAAGAAGATATTGATTAAATAAATGATTGATTTATTTAAAAATAGTAAAAAGGATATTGTTATAAATAAGTGGTTGATTATTTAAATAATGTTGGTAGATGTTATTTGAAATAATGGGTTGATAGCATTAGTCATTTAAATAAGCAAAGAGATGATTGATTTAGCCAACAATTGATTCATCTAAGCAATGAATAACACATCCTAAAATAAAATAAGAAATAAATATGATTCTTTAAGCTCCAAAGGTCAAGCTTGTCATCATGGAGTTAATTGGAAGACATTGCTCTACCAACGATTGACCATATGGCATAAGTGCAACAAGGCAACATTTGATATAGGGTCGCCCTTTGGAGGCTTGATGTGGTTAGATACACTAAGCTCCTTTGACATGAGAGGGAACCTCTTTATGGTGATCACCTTGGAAAGAGAATAGGGGATGTCTACCCTGTCGCCTGTTGAAGGTGGTTAAAAAGTAATGGCAAGTAGGTAGGGATATAAACCAAGGAGGGGAAAGAGGTGCATAAGGTAAATAGATGGAGAGGGGAAAGAGGTGCATAAGGGAAATAGATGGAGAGGAGAGCACAGAGGGGAGAGCACAAAGAGAAGAGCATTGAGAGGAAAGCACATATAGGAGAGAAGAGCACAGTGAGCAAAGGGAAGTGGATGATGGACGTCCATCCAAATAGTGCAGGTGATCCATATTTGTCGAACGAACCAAGTTGGCCTACGTTCCTAAAATAGTTGTTACCTTCATTTATTTAATATCATTTTTTACCATTGTATTTGTGGTTGGTGTATGTCCTCCCTATGTTGGAGAAGATGCATTAAGCATCGTGGTATACCACTGTATTGGTTGTTGATGCATGTCCTCCCTATGTTGAAGAAGATGCATTAAGCATCATGGTTTACCACTACGTTGGTAGTTGGTGTATGTCCTCCCTATGTTGGAGAAGACACATTAAGTTTCATTCTTTACCACTACATTAGCAGTTGGTGTATGTCATCCTTATGTTGGAGAAGATGCATTAAACATCATGGTTTATGATTGTGTTGGTAGTTGGTATATGTTCTCTCTATGTTGGAGAAGATGCATTAAGCGTTGTGGTCTACCACTACATTAAATTGGTTTATGCCCTCCTTGTGTTGGATAATACACATTAAGCATCATGTTTTAGCACTACATTGGCAGTTGGTTTATGTCCTACCTATGTTGGAGAATATGCATTAAGCGTCATTGTTTACCACTATGTTGGAAGCTGATGTATGTCCTCCATGTGCTAGAGAAGACACATTAAGCATCAGTGTTTACCACTACATTGGAATGTGGTGTGAAAGTCCTCCCTGTATTGAAGAAGATGCATTAAGCATCATTATTTACCACTGCATTGGTAGATGGTGTGAATGTCCTCCCTGTGTTGGAGAAGATGCACTAAGCATCGTTTTTTACCATTGTGTTGGCAGATGGTGTGAATGTCCTATCTGTGTTTTAGAAGATGCACTAAGCATCATTATTTACCACTATGTTGGAAAATGGTGTAAATATCCTCCTTGTGTGAGAGAAATACGTGTTAGTGTTGCTTGCCTTGCCACTATCATGGGAAGTTCGGCTTGTTGGTCTATTGTAGTTAGTTGTGCTAACACCGAAACTCACCTATTTCTACCTAAGCTATTACTATAGAGTAGACATCTTGGGTTAAGGAATGAGAGAGAAGATCTTAGTATAGATCATCTAATTGGGTGTCATGGGTAACCATACCTATGTGGGTTGTAGGTGGGTTACGAGTCCCCTTGGGTGTCATTGGCATCGAGGATGATCTGCCCATGTCATGGTAGATTTTTGTGCCACATGAATGAGCGCTTTTCCTATTCTTGGGCTATATCAGGGGTGAAAGCCACATTGGCCAAACCTCTATTTATTTGGTACTTTGTCAACCAATAGTTTAATGAAAGTGTAGAAGCTTTAATTTATGTTCATTATCTATAATTGTAGATTTTAGGGTAATGAGAGCGTAGAAGCTTTAATTTATGTTCATTATCTAAAATTGTAGATTTTAGGGTAATGAAAGTGTAGAAGCTTTAATTTATGTTCATTATCTAAAATTGTAGATTTTAGGATAATGAAAGTGTAGAAGCTTTAATTTATGTTCATTATCTAAAATTGTAGATTTTAGGGTAATGAAAGTGTAGAAGCTTTAATTTATGTGCATTATATAAAATTGTAGATTTTACGGTAATGAGAGTGTAGAAGCTTTAATTTATGTGCATTATCTAAAATTGTAGATTTTAGGGTAATGAAAGTATAGAAGCTTTAATTATTGTTTGTTACCTAAAATTGTAGGTTTTAGGGTAATGAAAGTGTAGAATATTTAATTTATGTTCATTATATAAAATTGTAGATTTTAGGGTAGTGAAAGTGTAGAAGCTTTAATTATTGTTCATTATCTAAAATTGTATATTTTAGGATAATAAATGTGATGATGGATTGTTTTGTAATTTAAGGGTATGAGACCTTATTTTACAAACTAAAGAAAAAAAATGATTTGAAAATTACATTAGATGACTTTAATTGGATAATAAATGTAATGATGGTTTAGTTTGTAATTTAAAGGTATGGGACCTTATTTTATGAAATGAAAAAAAAAAGGTTTATTTAAAAATTAGAGTAGATGACTTTAATTGGATAATATATGTGATGATGGTTTATTTTATAATTTAAGGGTATGTGACTTTATTTTATGAAATGAAGAAAAATATTTATTTGAAAATTAGAGTAGATGACTTTAATTGTATAATAAATGTGATGATGGTTTTTTTTGTAATTTAAGGGTATGGGACCTTATTTTATGAAATGAAGAAAAATGTTTATTTGAAAATTAGAGTGGATGACTTTAATTGGATAATAAATGTGATGATGGTTTGTTTTGTAAATTAAGGGTATGGAACCTTACTTTATGAAATGAAGAAAAAGTTTTATTGAAGATTAAAGTAGTTGCTTTAAGTAAAGGAATGTGTGAACCTAATTTATTTAGCAATTAAAGGTATAGAACTTTAATTGTTAAGTAGGATTAGTTCATTTATTGCAAATAGAGCATATGGGCTAATACATGGTTGACTGAATCTCATGAGTGGATGAAAGGGGAATTCAAAAGAGTAGTTTATATGATAGTAACTATGCATTAGTAAGTTGAATTTCATGGGTTATTTGTATAGTTGTAATTTGGTAATAAAATAAGTAAGTGCATTTAGAAGCATGTCTATTTGAATCCATGAGTGTCCTAGTCCCCTACTATCCTCACTGATCGATGGAAGAGTGGGAGGGCGAAATTCATGAGATGGACCGATTCACATATCTTCTCTCTACCTTACATATTGTCAATTATGCAATAGATTATATTATGGGGAGATTTCCCTAATGAAATGGATGTAAATTATTGTGGAAAGTATGGGGTGTACCATACTTTTATAATTAAATAAACATTGGAACTACCACATTTTGTACCTCTTTATTAGTGTATGGTATTTAAATATTTTAATGTATATTTATTTGGTGATTGTTGTTTTACACTTTGATTATCCTTGCTTTTTGATAATTGATATTTGTTAGATTTAGTATCTAGATCTGTTATGCTCTTGTGATGTTAAAAAATAAAGAAACATTAGTAAGTTCTAGGTGAACTTAGAGGTGGAACTAAGGGCCTGAGACCCCCTTAGGAATATTGGTAACTAGGTTTAAAATATTGTACCATAGTTAAGATAGATTTTTAGTGGACAAGATTGATATATTAACTCGTAGTATACTTAGAATACCCACACATAATGGCTTTTGTAGAATATGGAGATGCATGTACACATTCCAATGATTGAAGGTGGTAAGTCTAGCTCATCAAGACTAATGAGATGGATGGACTTATATGCATAACATAAGATAGAATTACATAGAAGGGACTTGCATGAAGGGAATATTGTGTGGTATAGTTCTTGAGAAAATTAGAGGATGTCAAAAATTAAGTTGGTCTAAGGTTGGTTAGGTATTTATGAATCCTTCTCCTTAGTTAAATAGAAAAATATAAATTTTTCTTTCTATTTTGTGTGTTTTCTTATTTCATGATTTTTTGGGGTGTTACATTTGGTATCAGAATTCTAGGTTCGAGGGTATAGAGCTTCTTATATACTAAAAGGTATTTGAGGATCTCTAATAGAGGTTTGCTTAAGAATAAGCTTAAAGTTGGAGTAACCTAGAGTCTCTACTTACTTAGGATCTAAAGGAATTGATTCTAAGAAAGGATGAATGTTACGATACCTTAGTATGGGCTTTGGTATTAATGATACATATTAACCCTCTAACCTTATCCTAGTTAGATCTCTAATGAATAGTGAAATAAGGACTTTGTATTGTGGTCGAGTTAGTAATTTAGTTTAATATGAATCTTTAATGTAACTATTTTCTTGATGGAAACTAGATCAAAATGCCACCCAAGGCTAGGACAAAAAGGCCTCCACCTAGACACACTCAACAAAGTAATGTCAAAGAAGATATCTGGAATGAGGATCCAAAAGTTCCCAATACAAGAATAGAAGAACTTACTACTACAATTTTTGAGTTATAATATCAGTTAAGACAAGTGTTGGAAACTATGAAAAATCAAAATTTGCAAGCTAGATATTCAGAAGTCAACCAAGTTGAGAGGCTGATAGTAGAACAAAAGCAAGCAATAAACCTCTTAGAAAAAGAGACGATAAGAGACTTAAATAATATCTGTATCTTTGAGTTTTATGGATAAGGAGAGGGAGATGAAGTTGAGGCTTGGTTAAGGGAGTTTAAATTCTTCTTCACAGTAAAGGGATATTCTTCTAGAACCCAAATGGTTTGGTCTACTATTTACTTTGAAGGATCTACCCTAGATTGGTGGGATACTTACTATGAGGAAACCGAGATTGAACCAATAAACATTCCATAGAAGGAATTTATAGTCATATTCAATAAGATATTTCTCATGAAGCATTTATATGCTCTAAAATTCAAGGAATTTTCTGTTAGAATTCCCAATAGTAGAACTACAAAGCATTACAATATTTGAAGAAATAAAATAAATTTGATTGATTTATTCTAGGGATAAACTTTGTATAAATAGCAAATTTGATCATTGAGAGATGTTGGATTAAAACAACTCATCAAGTCTGATGAATACACTACTGAGAGTTCACCTAAAACATGGAGGAGTGGAACAACTCATCAAGTCTGATGAAGACACCACTAAGAGTTCACCTGACATATGACAGAGTGGAAATTCAAGTGTGTCTATCCTAGTAGAACTTAAGAGAATATTCACTTATTCTAACACCCCCCGTAAGTGATACTAGAGGTGTTTTGTAAAAATGAGTTCGAGAAACAAGGCCTGATGAGTACTCATGTATAATGATTTCTTTTTTGAAGAGATGGTAAAAAACCAATGGTAAAAGCCATCAATCAAAAAATAAATAAGGAAGAGGCTTGTCTTCGGATGGTGAAGATTGTCCTCTTAAAACAATAAAAGTATGAGTCCCAAAAACATGGCCTGATGAGGTACTCATTTACAATATATAGATGGTGAAAAAACCCCTTGGGAAAAAACCATATGTTACAAGAAAAATATCCGAGATAGAGGTATATCTTCGGATGACAAAGGTTGTCCTATCAACACAAAAAAAGAATGAGTCCCGATAACTTGGCCTTATTAGGCACTCATGAAAAATATATACTTTTGGAGAGATAATGAAAAAACAAGGAAAAAAACCCATCCTCCAAAGAATACAATAGTGAAAGGAGAGGTGGAAGACATCTATGTCAATGCAGCTGTATTACTCTCTCCCGCAACTATATGTAACATGGAGAAGGAAATGACTTGGTGAAGATGTCTGCAATTTGCTCCTTAGTTGGAATATAGTCCAAGTATATGTCCCTGTTTTGAATGTGTTTTCAAATGAAGTGCATATGTATCTCAATGTGCTTGGTGCGTTGATGCTCAACTGGATTTCATGCAATGTGAATTATGCTCTGATTGTCACACCAAAGAGTTATAGGTTTTTCATGGGACAAACCAAATTCCCTTAGAATTTGATGAAGCCAAAGAGCTTCTTGACTTTCTAAAATTATTGCCATGTATTTTGCCCTTATAGATGATAAGGCTACTTCTTGTTGTTTTTTTGCATAGCCAGGCTATTGGCGAAGAACCAAGACAAAAGACATAGCTTGAAGTTGAACATTTTTCTTCTATTGAACCTACCCAATATGAATCTATGTAGCCAATTATATCCATGGATTTTCCCTTATATAAGAGTCCAAATTGAGTATTTCCTTGCAAGTAGTAGAGGATTCTTTTTGTTGCTTACCAATGACTGAAGTGACGTTGATGGGAGAATCTAGATATGAGGCCAATAACATATGAGATATCTGGATGAGTATGAGTAAGGTATAACAAAATCCCTACAAGCTGACGGTATAGAGTTGCATCACATAGAGAGGATGAGCAGGAAGTACTTAGATTTATGCCAAATTTTTGAGGATTATGGGATACAGAATACTAATGAATGATATCATGATTTGATAGAAATATGGAGAACTAATTACTAGAGAATTCCCCTCCATTATCTGTGCAAATTTGCTTTATATTGCAAGAGGCATGATTTTCAACTAAGGCTTTGAAGACTTTGAAGTGGGATAGAACATCACTTTTATATTTTAGGAAGTAGACCCAATTTATTCTAGAAAAGTCATCAATAAAGGTTAGAGCATATTTTGCTCCTTTGAAATAAGGTTGTGGAAAAGACATCAAGTCACTATGGATTAATTCTAGAGGGGATGAAGTTTTTAGAGAACTACTTGGGTGGAAAGGATCTTGATGTTGATTTCCAAGAGTACATCCAGGATAAACTCCATCAATATAAGAGACTTGAGGTAAACCTATTACCATTTTATGGGTTCTCAATTCCTTTAGGTAGTTGTAACTAAGATGACCAAACCTTTCATGCCAAATTTTACTTTCAAGATCTCCATGAGCCACAAAATAGGAGGCCCCTTCTAGATTTTTGAATCCTTTGAAGTGAAATAGGTGAGTGTTGTGATCAATATCTCCTTTGGCTATGATAGAATGGGGATCTTGAAAGTATATTATCTCAACTCCTATTGGAGAGAAGAGAACAATTTTCCCCTTTCCAAAAGTACAAATATGATAGACGGAGAGGAGATTTGTGGTAATGTTTGGAACATAGATAACATTATTTATAGAGCCACCATAAATGGTTATATCACCCTTTCCTTTGATTGGGATGAAGGAAGAGTCACCAACTTCTATGCTACATGTTGAACTTGAGGAGATAGAAGAGAATGACTCATCTGAAGCAGTCATGTGATGAGTTGCTCCGGAATCTAGGACCTAGTGATTAGAAGAAGAATTGGAGGTTTTCCCTTGAACATTAAGGGATTTTCCTATTTGCTTTTTATTGTCTATATTTTGATCCTTCATAGCTACCTCTAGTTGTTGTAATATTTTCCAATATTTGTTTACAGAATGACCATTATTTTTGTAGTGAGTACAAGTTATGGGTTTATTTTCCTTCTTTTTGAATTTTTCTTTAGAAGAGGTGGAGGCTACTAAGTATTTTGAGGAAGAGTAAGAAGAAGATATTTCATATCTTATAAGTTTTTTTTCTTCCCTAGTTAGTCTATCACAAAACTCTTCTAAAGAGGGCATTTTAAAGGTTGCACCAAGAGCATCTTTGGTAGATAGAAATGTGGTAGCAAATATTTGGAATACACCATTTAGTTTAGAAAGGATTAGATAAACGTATTCTTCTTTAGTATTAGTATTTCCATTGCCTTTGTATTGAGTGAGGACCTCTTTGAATTTTGTGAGGAAGTCAACAATATTGTTGAAGTCCTCAGGAGATAGAGTTGTTAATTCTGCTTCTAGTTGCATTGATCTTATTTGATCTACTTTCCCAAACAAGGTCTTTAGTTTCTCCCAAATTTCATAAGGAGTTTTACAATATGCAATGTGAAACCATAAACTTTCATGCACATTAGAGCTTATAATACCCATTGTTTCATACATTTTTCCTTTGTGAAAAATATTTCATATTCTTTTTCGAACTCAGGTTGCTTTTCTTCTAATAGGTGTGTGAGCCCTTTCTGAGAAATGAGATTTAAAATTTTGGATTGTCATGTATGGAAGTTGTGATGAGTGAGAGGATCAATTGTATTCATTGAATTTATTTTGAAGTTAACCCAAAGGTCCCGTCTTTAACTTTAATTTAGAGAATGCAATGGATATTAGTCAATAGAAGCCTGTAAAAACTACCAAATTGCTCAAAAATACCCGTCCTAATGAGAGGGAAACTATAAGTAATTTTTAGGTTATTTGATATTTAATGAGGTTAATGAGATAAATATGCCAAAGATTTTAGGAAACACCAAATAACTCAATAAATAACTGCCCTAACAAGAGGAAAACTATAAGTATTTTGATTAAATTTGATATTAATTATGGTTAAGAGAACAAATACGCCATACCTATATATCTTTTCTTCTCAAATACCCGCCCTGACTAGAGGGAAGCTCTAAGTATTTGATTAGATATGATACTTGGAACATAGATGAATATCAACTAGGCCTGTATTGGTTACCAAATAACTTGACCTTGCTTGAGGGAAACTATAAGTTAAATAGTATGTACAATAAGGTGAGAGGTGATATGAATTATTTGTTCTTAGGAATTTTAGAATGAGAAATAATGCTTTTAAAGAGATAAAAATACTCTTTGTCAACAATAATAAATTGAACACATAAATATTTTTAATTTCTTTATGAAATAATAAAGAAAGAATAGATATATTTTATTTATTCTTTATTATGAAAGGATTGGATTGAATACCCTTTTATTTCATTTAAGCTGACTATATGTAACAAATTAATTTCAAAAAATTTAATTAATATAGAGACTGTTTTGAAAGAAAATATATTTCATTCACTAAAATATCTCTATAAAATATTAAAGACGTTTTGAAAATAGATAATTTAAGTTGTTAATACAAAATTTTGCTTAATGAAATAAAAAATAGTAAAAAAATATTTTAATAATTTCTTTAATTAAGGATTGAAGATTTAATCAACACCTTTTTAATATTAAGAAAGATATATAAACAAAATTAATATTACCAACTTAAGAACGAAAGTAAATAAGGCAAAAAGTGACACAATGACACCCCCGAACTTAGTATAGGTGCAAAAGGCACCTATAAACCCCCCACAAAAAACATTTTATTAAACGTTTTACAATTCTCCTTTGATTTTTGGGCGAAGAAAAATCCGGAAAGGAAAGGGAATGAAATGCTTTTTTTTTCTTGCTACAATATATATAAAAAAAAAAGATATTATAGCTTAAATTAAAGGGGTTGACATCAGAAAACGGATGTAGTGGAAAAAACATATTGAAAGGCAGCGAGTAAGGGTCCACGAAGCACCTTTCAATGAACAAGTAGCGAGGAAGGGTGGCATCTATGTTCGCTACTCCAATGGCAGCATCCAAGAAAAACAAGACTCCCTTTATATCTGCACTGGATATAAGGAAGGGTGGCATCTACATTCACCGCACCAATGGTGACGTCCAAGAAAAATGAGACTCCTTCTATATCTGCACTAGATAAGAAAAATGTTATTTTAAAAAATCATATAACACCTTACCATATGATGTGTTGAAGAGGCATTGAGAGGAGTGACGCCAAAGTAGAGAGTCTCCCTTAGCAACTGTGCCATAGACCAACTTTAAAATATGAATTGTAGACATTGAGAGCAAGGCGTTGAAGAGAGGATGTAATGACCTAAGTTTTTTTGAATATTTCACTTGCAGAAAAAATTATCTCACCACACACTAACCTGAAGAAAAAACACTTGCAGAGATTTACAGGGAATAGTATAAAATGGGCCCAAAGAAATATCAATCTAACCTTTATCGAAGAAAATCTTAGAAATACAAAATAGTTATGATTTTAAGCTTAGAAATATGTTTCTATAACAAGAGGAAATAAGATCCTCTTCAGATCCGAAGGACAAAGAGATATGATGAACTTCAAGTAGAATGCTTCTTAAAATCTCAAGATCTTCGAAGAATATAAAAAATTAAAGAGGGAAATACCCATTGCGAGATGCAGTATCAAGGCACACCACAAAAAAACGTTGGCCAAAGGCCACGTTCGGAAAAAAAATTATGAACTTTGGTCTACGTAGGTAGACCAAGATTCATTAATTGGTGACACAGAGAGAGATCCTTACATTAATTAAAATTTATGAAGACAAAATGATTTGAGATTGTAAGATAAAAAAAAATTAAATGCCCACCAAAAGTAAGGGCCTACGATTTTTCTCTTTCCTCCACATTAGAAGATACACAACGAGGGAAAAAGGATTCTGAACGTTTATCTTCTACGTTATAAAATACGCAGCGAAGGCTATTGAAAGCCGAATGAGCTATCATTTAAGGGAAAAAAAAATTAAACGTAGGTGAAGTAGGAGGACAAATAAAAACAAGGGGCCTCTAAAAAAATGTTTTATTTATATTAGTTTCCTTCTTGAGTGAAACACAATGATTGATGTGTTTGAGAGGGAAAGAAATAATATAAATTAAAAAACACCTAGAATGGGACGTAGCGTTGCTTTAATTATTTTAAAGCAAGTTGCATTCGTTAAGAAGGAGTATTTTTATAGAGGCAAAAAAAAATTCAATATGCATACACAAAGTAGTGAATAAATAAATTTTGAAAGATTTGCATCAATGGTAAAACAAAATTATATAAACTAGTAGGTATTACCATAAGCAAATATCTTTTTAAAAAATTGCATATATGAGCATACTACAATATAAAAAAAAACCTCTTTCTTTAAAAAAAATAAAGAATAAGAGATTAAGAACCAGTTAGAGAAACCTCCTTCAAGAGAGAATGCTAGCAGAATCTGTCCTGATCTGATACCATGTTAGAATTCCCAAGAGTAGAACTACAAAGCATTACAATATTTGAAGAAAAAAAATAGAACTGATTGATTTATTCTAGGGATAAACTTTGTATAAATAGCAAAGTTGATCATTGACAGTCGTTGGATTACAACAACTCATCAAGTCTAATGAAGACACCACTAAGAGTTCACCTAACAGATGGAGGAGTGGAAATCACGTGTGTCTATCCTAGTAGAACTTAAGATAATATTCACTTATTCTAACATTTTTCCAACCTAAGGCAAGGGACCAACTTAGTGGAGGTATACTATAGGAAGCTGGTAAAGTTGTTGAAGTATGTACCTGCCTATAATGGGAAGAAGTAGATTCATATGTTTACTCATGGATGGCAATCTAGGATAAATCATGACATAGATATGCATGAACCTGAATTATTGCAAAAGGCTTATGATTTAGCAAAGAAATAAGAGTCACATTTTTGCTATAAGTATAAAATCCTGATCGAGAAGTAACGTCAGGAACTAGAGAAGAGGAATAGCAACGGGGTTTAAAAATTGGAGGTAAAGCAATAACAAAAGGCTAAGAACCTCTAGAATCTAGAGAAGAAATTCAATAGAAACCAAAATAAATTCAATAACTTTTAAATAAAGGTAACAAACCCAATAATACTAAACCTCCCTTGCAAAATCCATCAGCTCGAGTACCAATGATTAAGGACAAATAATAGGAAATAGAAAAGAGATAAGAGCCCAAGGATGGATGTTATCATTGTATAGGGCCTCAATTTTCTAAGTAGTACCCATATCGACTAGGACCAAGCACACCTAGAAATAAAGGAAAGGAAATGATGCATACAATTTACACTACAACTAGAAATCAAAAACTTGAGGGGCAAACCACCCCGCTAATCATCAAAGGTAAGATTTTCAGTAAGCAAATAGATATCTTAATAGATATTGAATTCACTAATAGTTTCATTTCTTGTAATTTATCCAAGGATATGCTAGAAATGCCAGGGTATTTGACTCATGGATGGTAGGTTGAGTATGAATCTGGATAGACCTACTTCGTAAAGCAAAGATTCCTAATGATGGAAATTAATTTAGGCAATGCAACCACAGAAGGTTTCTTGTATGTGGCCCCACTTCATGCTTTCGATGTGATTCTAGGAATGGATTGAATACAAGCCCATAAAGTTATAATTAATTTTTGAGATAGATGTATCAAGTACTCTCAAGTAAATAAAGGGATACTACGAATTTATAGCGACCAAGGAGCATTCAAACCCTAGATGTTGTTAGCTATGTAGTTGAAGAAAGCCCTAAAGAAAGGAGGTATTGTTTATATAGTAAATATGAACAAAGTTGAAAGGGATTGGATGGGAGAGGTGGTTGAGACACACCCAGATTTACAAGAATTCTAGGATGTATTTCCAAAGGATCTACTTGGGCTCCCTCCTATGCAAGAATTTAATTTCACTAAAAATCTCATACCAGGAGTGGAACCCATCCACCGATATCCATATAGGATGTCACCTATTAATATGTAGGAGTTAAAGATAAAACTACAAGGGTTATTATATAAGGGTTTGATAAAACCAATTTTTTCACATGAGGTGCACCCATTTTATTTATGAAAAATAAGGATGAATCTTTAAGGTTGTGCATTGACTATAGGATGTTGAATAAAGCTAAAATAAAGAACCTGTACCCCTACCTAGGATTGAAGACTCATTTGATTAGTTAAGAGATGCCATAGTATTTACCAAGATAGACTTAAGATCAGGGTAAGACCAATTGAGTATTTGAGAGAAATATACTCACAAAATGATATTTAAGACAAGGTATGAGCATTATGAGTTCATCGTCCTACCTTTCAAGCTATTTAATGTTCTCATTGCATTCATGAATTTAATAAACAGTATATTTAGAAGGCACCTAAACCAGTTTCTCCTTGTATTTCTCAATGACATCCTAATATACACTTAGAATAAGGAAGAGCATGATAAGCATCTCAAGATTGTATTGGAGTTGCTAAAGGAAAATCAAATCTATAGGAATATAGCCAAGAGCGATTTCTATGTTTCAGAGGTACACTATTTAGGGCTTATCATATCGACTAAAGGGATCATTGTGGATCCAAAGAAAATAGAAGCTCTATTAAACTGACTGCTCCCTACCAATGTTACTAAAGAAAGAATCTTCATGGGGCTAACAAGCTATTACAGGCATCACATAAAGGATTTCTTAAAAATTGCCTTGGTGATAACTAATCTTCAAAATAAGGGGAAGGAATTCAAATGGACGAAGAAGTGTGAGGTTGCTTTCACCTTATTTATTCTTTCACCTTATTCAAATATTCTATATCCTCAAGGATATTTTACAGTATGCATTGATGCATCATTAGAAGCGCTAGGAGTGCTCATGCAGGGAGAGTCAGTAGTAGCTTATACTTCAAGGATGCTTAAAATTCATGAGGCTAACTATGCTACTCATGATTTAGATCTAGTTGTTGTAGTTCACACTCTAAATGTTTGGTGCCATTATGTAGTAGGAATACCCTTCAAGTTAAAATCAGATCATTAGAGTCTAAAGTACATATTTACTCAACCAATACTCAATGCAAGGTACATAAGTTGGGTTGAGTTCCTTGCTGAGTACAATTTTGAAATTGAGTACATAAAAGAAAAAGAAAATAAGGTTGCATATGCCTTCAGTAGAAGGAGGCACATAAAGCTCATGGACTAAGTAAGATAGGAGCAATATCACAACAAATATTATTAGGAAATTCAAGCCAAGTTAAGAGAAGACCCGAAGAGCAATAAGACATTTGGGATAATAGTTGACCTTTTATGTTACAAAGGAAGAATCATCATACCAAAATTAGGGGATTCATGGAATCTATTGATGCAATAATCCCATATATCTCCTTATATTGCTCACCCAAGAGGGGTAAAGATGAGATAAAATCTAAAAAGGGCCTTTTTATGGGTAGGGATGAAGAGGGATATTATAGATTTTGTGGCCTGATGCCTTGAGTGTCAGAAGATCAAGGCAGAATGCAATCATATTGTAGGATATTTGTACCCCCATAATATACCTACTCATAAATGGCAGATCATATCAATGGATTTTATTATAGGCTTACCTAAGACCAGGTACCAACATGATGCAATATTTGTTGTAGTCAAAAAATTGACCAAGGTCACACACATCATACCTAGGAGTACCAAGAATGACACTCAAGTGGTGGCTAATAGATTTATCAAGGAATTGTTCTGATTGTATGGATTTTTGAAATTAATTATATAAGATAGGGATTCCAAGTTTACTTTAGAATTTTGGAGTGTCTTACATCAGGAAATAGGCACAAAGTTGCATATGTGTTCAAAATACCACCCTAAAATAGATGGTCAAACAAAGTGAGTAAACCAAGTACTGATATGCTTCAAATATATTGTATGGATCACAAGTCTCTATGGGAATACTATCTCCCATTGGTAGAGTTTACCTACAATAATGAGAATCACTCCTCTTTAGGGATAACACCTTTTGATGCCTTGTATGGGTGAAAGTGTAGAACACCACTGTCATGGGACAACCCAAAGGATAGAGCGATAATTGAACTAGAAATGGTCATGGAAATGAAAGAGTAAATTAAGGTAATCAGGAGAAGACTCAAGGAAACTGCTAATAGGAAAAAGAGCTATGTTGATTTAAAGATGACTTAAATAATACTCAATAGGAGATAAAGTGTCCCTAAGGCTCAAACCAATGAAAAGTGTGATCAAGTCCATAAAATTGGATCCACAGTTTGTAGGACCCTTTGAGATCACTAAAAATATTATCCTGGTTGCTTACCAACTCGCCTTACCTCCTAATTTATCAAAAATCCATGACACTTTCCACATATCTTTGCTTAGAAAATATATTGTTGATCCTAAACATGTGTGGGATGTCTCTAACTTGCATATGGCAAATCTGATGGAAATCAAAGTAATGTCAGTAAGAATCCTCAAATTCCACTCTAAGGCTATGCAGAATCAGACCCTTGAGTCATGTAAGGTCCAGTGGGACCATTTCTCTAAAAGAAATTCCACTTGGGATAAAGTCATGGATATACAAAAATATTTTGCTTTTTTGTTTGATGAGTTTTAAGATATTGCAATGAATTGTTTGATTGTGTATGCCATATATCACTATGGAACATCGGGGATGGTGTTAGTCCTAGTGGAGTAGGATTTCATGACCCTCCTAAATGGACTTTTAAACATGGAAAAACAATGTATTAATAAATATGTCTAATACTTAATTTTGTGCAATTAAGTAGCCTCACAATATTAAATAGATAATGAAGGATATGATACTGCTAATGAATTATCAATGTGTAGGATCAGGTTCACTCGTGAGTGGAGGAAATTGAGTCATCCAAAAAATACGAGGGTACTTGAGGAATGAAAAATGATTATAAGACAAATTGAAGGTAACACAGATATATGCCTTCATATAGGCATGCATTCGGTTAGGTATAATCATCAATAGCTACTCACCTTGAGCCTTATACTGATGGCGTAGTAGCCATTGTAAGTTCTAGAGGCTGAGACATGTGATTATATTGATGGAAAGACTCCCTCTTTGTTTGGTGCACTTGCATGATTTTATTTTACTTCAGCATTATTAGCCTTGATAATCGATGAGCATGGAGTAAATTGTTTACATTCACAACTTCATATATAACTTGATAAATAAATGATTGAATTATTTAAAAATAAAATATATATTATTTAGATAAATGGTTGATTTATTTAAAAAGAAAAAATATATTGTTTAAATAAATGATTGATTTATTTAAAAAGCAAAAATATATTGTTTAAATAAATGATTGATTTATTTAAAAAGCAAAAAGATATTGTTTAAATAAATGATTTATTTATTTAAAAAGCAAAAAGATATTGTGTAAATAAATGATTTATTTATTTAAAAAGCAAAAATATATTATTTAAATAAATGATTGATTTAATGATTGGTTTATTTAAAAAAAAAGAAAGATATTGATTAAACAAATGATCGATTTATTTTAAAATAGCAAAAAGGATATTGTTATAAATAAGTGGTTGATTATTTAAATAATGTGGATAAATTTTATTTGAAATAATGGGTTGATATCATCAGTTATTTAAATAAGCAAAGATATGATCGATTTAGCCAACAATTGATTCATCTAAGCAACGAATAATCCATCCTAAAATAAAATAAGAAATAAATATGATTCTTTAAGCTCCAAAGGTCAATCTTGTCAACATGGAGTGAATGGGAAGCCGCTGCTCTACCAATGATTGACCATATGTCGTAAGTGTGATAAGATAGTCTTTAGTAGAACAGGTTGGGTTACCCTTTGGAGGCCCAATACGATTATATACGCGAAGCTCCTATGATGTCAGATGAAATATCTTTATGGCGATCACCTTGGAAAGAGAACAGGTAATGTCCACCCTACCGCCTAAAGGTGGTCGAAGAGTAATAGAAGGCAGGCAAGAATGTAGACCAATGATAGGAAATATGTGCATAGGGAAGATAAACAAAGAGTAGAGCACAGAGGGAAGAACATAGAGAGGAGAGCATAGATAAGAGAGAAAAGCATGATGAGCAAAGGGAAGAGAATGATGAGCATCCATCTGAATAGTGCAGGTGATCCATATTTAGCAAACAAACCAGTTGGCCTACATTCCTAAAAATGTTGTTAGCTTTCTTTCTTTAACATCGTTGTTTTCCACTGTGTTGGCATTTGGTGTATGTCCTTCCTGTGTTGAGGAAGACCCATTAAGCATCATGGTTAACCACTGTATTGGTAGTTGGTGTATGTCCTTCCTCTGTTGGAGAAGACGCATTAAGTGTTGTGATCTACCACTATATTACTAGTTGGTGTATGTCCTCCCTATGTTGAATAAGATGCATTAAGCCTCATTTTTTGCCACTGTGTTGGCAATTAGTGTATTAAAGCAGAGTTGCATTAAAAAAAATACATACAATCCACTGAAAACCAAAAATGCTAAAAGGAGCCAAAGCTTTCCATTACTTTCATGCTAATAATGAGGATCCCAAAATAAGATTCCTTTTACAATTTCGAAAATTCCTACTTATTCTCTATTTTCCCCTTTTTTCCCACCTAAAACTTGAAATTTCAAATTTGAAATTTGGGGCAACTTGCGGAGGTCATAACTTCACGCTCGTTGACCCGATTGACTATTACAACATATTTTTGGAAATGGCATGAAATGATCTAAGCAGGTAAAATATTGGCATGAAGAGCAAAGGCTTGTGTCTAGCAAAAAATCCTCAAATTTAACCTCTAAGACCTTTAAAAATCTCCTACAAAAAAACTAGTTTTACTAGTTTTACTTGTTTTTACTAGTTTTACAAAATTAAACAATTACAATTTTTTTTGGGTGATGCAAGATCACTTTTACACCATTGGATGCTCCTGCATTAGACACCCGGGGTAAATTGAGAAGTTACCTTCACTTCTTTGTTGTTGGAAGAAAACCAAGGCGTTCAACATCAACCTTCGATAACCAAGACGAATCTTCAACAAGCTTGTCCTTCCACTTAACTAGATATTCTGCATACTACCTATTTCTTATGCTTTTGCCTACATGGGTATCTAGGACCTCTTCTATCTCTTCTATCTCTGGAGTAGATGTAGGAATACTCCATAATTCTACGGTTGGTCCGCCATTATTGTCACCTTCATGATATTCTGCCAAATCGAAAATGTTGAACACAGGTGATATATTCAGCCCACTTGGCAATTCTACCTCATAGGCATTCCCTGAATATTGTTTCCCTATGACTCTGCATGGTCCAAAATTCTTCATTTTTAACTTGTTTTAGGTTTTAGAAGTAAATATTTCCTTTCTCAAGTGAACCATAACTTGATCTCCCACTTGGAAATCCTTAAGTTGTCGCTTCTAGTCCGCTCTTGTCTTATACTGTTCATATTGTTTATATGTTGCTTCACTTCATCATGCAGGCTCTTCAGGTGCTCTGCAAATTCCTCAGCCTCAACACTACTCTTTTCCCCTCTGTCCATCTTTCTCAACTTGGAAGCATTCCTTGGGCTACTCCCATACACAATATGGAATGGGGATTTATTAGTATTCCTATTGACAAAATTATTGTATGCAAATTCTGCCTATGGCAAAACCAAATCCCATCCCTTGGGCTTATCTCCTACCAAGCACCTCAGTAGATTTCCCAAACTTCTATTCACCACCTTTGTTTGTTCATTAGTCTATGGGTGGTATTCAGAACTGAATTTTAGGTCTATCTTAAATTTCTTCCATAAGGTCCTCCAGAATTACCCAATAAACTTGGTATCCCTATCAAAAACAATACTCTTTGGTAGACCATGTAGGTGTACCACCTCTTTGAAAAACAACCCTGCAACATGAATTGCATCATTAGTTTTCTAGCAGGGAATAAAATGTGCCATCTTCGAAAACCTGTCAACCACCACAAATATGGAGTCATTCCTCCTCTGTGTCATTGGTAGGCCAAGAACAAAATCCATGTTGATGTCCTACCATGGCCTATCTAGTACAGGCAACAACTGATATAATCCAGTGTTTTGTCTCACACCCTTGGCCATTTGGCATACTCTGTAACTCTGTACAAACTTCTTCACATATTGCTGCAACTGTGGCCAATAGTAGTTCTGAGGGCAATGGTCTTATCTCGACCAAATTGTCCAGCCAACCCTCCACTATGCTTCTCCTTGACCATATTATCCCTCATTGAACTCTTAGGAATGCATAATTGATTTCATCTGAACAACATCCCATCTTGGATTAGAAAATCCAACCATTTAGTCCTATCTAAAGTAACAGGTGCTAAGCAAGCCCTCAAAGCATCTGCAAAATCAGGATCTTCAGGGTACAAACCCTTAAGTTCATCAAACCCTACAACTTCCACCTTCATTTATGTCAACAAACACTACCTTCTACTTAAGGCATCTGCAAATCTATTTGACTTCCCACTCCTATGCTTCAACACAAAGGTATAACTCTATAGAAACTCAACCCACTTTAAGTGCCTCTGATTTATCTTCCCTTGGCTATTAATATACTGTAAGGCCTGATTATCAGTATATAGAACAAAATATTTTGGCAACAAATAATGCCTCCACTTATTTAGAGCCTAAACTATAGCATAAAACTCTTGATCATATACAAAATACTTCTTCCTAGCATCATTGATTTTCTCACTAAAATAAGCAACAGGTTTACTTTCTTGACTCAACACAGCTCCTATGGCACTACCACTAGCATCACAGTCTACCTGAAATACCTTATTGAAATATGGAAGTGCTAAAATAGGTTGTTCTGTGACCTTTTTCAACATATCAAAGCTCTTATCTGCTCCTAAGGTCCACTTAAATTCTTTCTTATCCCCTCTCATTGTTTCTGTTAGGGGTGCACAAATACTGCTAAAATTTCTAATAATTTTTTTGTAAAAACTTGCTAGACCATGAAATGATCTTACCTCAGTTATGCTCCTTGAAGTAGGCCATTCAATGATAGCCCTCAACTTTTTTGGGTCCATTTTTAGACCTTCAGCTAAGATAACAAATCCCAGATACACTAACTCCACAAAACTGCACTTCTTCATCAGTAATTGTTCCTCCTTCAACTTCTCAAAAACTCTTTTGATATGCATCAGATGCTCTTCCAGGGTCTTGCTAAATATTAAAATGTCATCCAAATAGACAATGATGAATTTTCCTAAAAACTCCTTCAATACCTCATTCATCAGCCGCATGAATGTGCTTGGTGCATTAGTTAGCCCAAATGGCATGACCAACCACTCATACAAACCCTCTCTCGTCTTGAAGGCTGTCTTCCACTCATCCCCTTCTCTGACATGAATTTGATGGTACCCACTCTTCAGGTCAATCTTTGTGCAGTACTTGGCTCCACTCAAACAGTCCATAATGTCATCCATCCTTGGACATGGGAACCTATATTTTATGGTGATCTTGTTAATAGCTCGAGAGTCTGTACACATTCTCCACTCTTCATATTTATTTGGTGCAATACTGCAGGTCCTGCACATGGAATCAGGCTCTCCTGAATCAATCCCTTTTTTAGCAACTCTTGGACTTGTCTATTTAGCTTCTCACTTTCTACAGGAGTCATTCTATGGGCTACTTTATTGGGTAAACTAGATCCTGGTACCAAATCTATATGGTGACTGATCTTCCTCACTGGTGGCAAACCCTCTGGTACATTATCTGATGTAATATCTAGAAATTCTTCTAATAGACCTGAGACTTCTACTGGGGTATCTTTGCATTCTTCTTCCCTATCTCTAGGAATTAATGCATAGCACATATGCTCATGTTTCAAACAATCCAAAAACCTTCTACCTTCAACTAAATAGATTCTGGCACTACTACATACCTTTTTATCCACCTCCATTAGGGGCTTCAACTTATGGCACACTCCATTATTTGTTAAGGAGTAAGTGTTGGCACGCCCATCATGCATTGCACACCGATAAAACTACCACGGCCTTCCCAATAGCAAATGGTAAGCATCTGTAGGCAGGATGTCACACAAGACCTCATCACAGTAATTCTTGATATTAAATTTTACCAAGCACTGCTCACTGACCAAAGACCTATGGTCCTTCTGCAACCATGCAATCCGATATGGATGTGGGTGTCTCTTCCTCTCTAACTATAGTTTGGTAACCATTCCTTCTGCAACTAGGTTATCTGTGCTACCATTATCTATAATAACATTACAGACCTTACCTACATATTTACACCTTGTGCAAAATAAGCTCTTTCGCTAATTTGGATCTTTCTCCTCATTCATCAAGGCTCTCCTTGTTATCAGTAATTCTATTTTTTCTTCTTCAGAGTGCTCAGATTCAACACCTTCATCAACAATAGCAGCTTGGGCATTACCTTTAGGCCTCTTATTTGTTCCTCCTTGGTTTTGTGGACACTCGTATGCTCGATTTCCTTCTTCCCCACAGTGGAAATAGGTTCCACGAAATCCTCCTCTTCCAAACCCTCATCCAGACCTTCCTCTTCCTCTATGGTAACCATTATTTTGGTAGTTATTATTCTACTCACAGGGGCAGTAAGCATTTTATCCCTTCTGGTCTTGATTGTTGCTTGTATCCCCAATTTTCTTTTGGTCCTAATTCCATCCTCCATTTGTTCTCCCACCATTTCTTTCACCATGACCTCTTCATATTTGTTTACTTTCAAACCTCTTGTTCAACTTCTCTTCTACCTTAAAGGCAAACTGGTAAGCATTTTCAATGGTGGTCATCCTGACCAAACTCAACTCTTCTTGAATACTTGCTCTTAACCCATTAATATAATGGGCTACCTTCTCCTTTTTGACCTCAGAATGGCCTGTTCTAATCAGGATCTTAGAGAAATCCTCTGTATATTATTTGACAGACTTACTTGATTGTCTCAAAACCTGCATTTTCTTGAGTAGATCCAACTCATAATCAGCTGGAATAAATTGTCTCTTCAACTTCTCCACCATCCTCTCCCACCTTGTTATCCTTTCTTTTTCTCTTTTGTTTCTGTCTAGCTGCACTCCCTTCCACCATATGCTAGCATGACCCTTAAGCTTGGTCTTAGCAAACTTTACCCTCTCAGGATATTCTACCTCCTCATACTCAAAGTATTTCTCCATGTCATTGATCCAGTCGATCAACTCTTCTGGGTTGATATTTTTAGAATATGTGAAGACATCAAACTTTGGTCTCTTTCCAATATGTGATATGGCCTTATACAATCTGGCTTGTGTAGGATCTATTGCCTCTTCTTATTCTTCTTTGAACTGGGCCTCTTCTTCTTCAGCTTCATCTTCACTCCCTTCTTCTCTCCTTGGCTCAAACCCTCTACACAGCTCCTCTTGCAGAGCTTGAACTTACCTCTGCAAAGATCTAAAATCTTCTTCTGGCACCATATTTCTCCCACCACCATGGTTTTTTCATGGAGGCATTCTACTCACTTCTCTTACAAACCCTAACCACATATCTTGGTGTAAACTACCTCATGTTTGACGCTCTATTTACATACTCAGGAACTCTCGCTCTGATACCACTTAAAGCAGAGTTGCATTAAAAAAAATACATACCATCCATTGAAAACTAGAAATGTTAAAAGGAGCCAAAGCTTTCCATTACTTTCATGCTAATAATGAGGATACCAAAATAAGATCCCTTTTACCATTTCAAAAATTCCTACTTATGACCTATTTTCCCTTTTTTTCCCACCTAAAACTTGAAATTTCAAATTTCAAATTTGGGGAAACTTGCGGAGGTCATAACTTCGCGCTCGTTGACCCGATTGACTATTACAACATATTTTCAAAAATGGCATGAAATTATCTAAGAAGAGAAAACCTTTTAGCAAGGATCCAAGGCTCGCATCTAGCCAAAAATCCTCAAATTCTACCTCTAATACCTTTAAAAATCTCCTGCAAGAAAAACTAGGTTTACTAGTTTTTACTAGTTTTATAAAATTAAACAATTACAATTTTTTTTGGGTGATGCAAGATCACTTTTACACCATTTGATGCTCCTGCATCATGTACGTCCTCCTTGTGTTGTATAAGATGCATTAAGCATTGTTATTTACCACTATGCTGGTAGATGGTGTTAATGTCCTCTCTATGTTGGAGAATATGTATTAAGTATCAGTGTTTACCATTGCATTGGAAAATGATGTGAATGTCCTCCTTGTGCTGGAGAAAACTTATTAAGCTTCTTTGCTTACAAATGTGTTGGCATATGGTGTGAATATCCTCCTTTTTTTTAAGAAGAAGATTCACTAAAGCATTGTTGTTTACCATTGTGTTGGTAGTTGGTGTGAATGTCCTCCCTATGTGAGGGAAAGATGCATTAGCGTTGCTTGCCTCACCACTGTCATGGGTAATTTGTTGTAGTTATTTGTGATAATGTTAAAACTCACATGTCCCTACCTGGGCTATTATTGTAGAGTGACCTTATTGGGTTAAGGAATGAGAGAGGAGGTCTTAGGATAGAGCGTCTGATTGGGCACTGCGGGTAACCTTACCTATACGGGTTTTAGACGGGTAGGGAGTCCCCTCGGGTGCCATTGGCACTAAGGATGATTTACCCACATCACGACAACTTTTGGCACCACAAGAATGAGTGCTCCACCTGTTATTAGGCTATGTCGGGGTTAAAATCCACCTTGGTTGGACCTCTATTTATTTGGTGCTTTACTAACCGATAGTTTAATGAAAGTATAGAAGCTTTAATTTATGTTCATTATCTAAAATTGTAGATTTTAGGGTAATGAGAGTGTATAAGCTTTATTTTATGTTCATTATCTATATTGTAGATTTTAGGATAATGAGAGTGTAGAAGCTTTAATTTATGTGCATTAACTAAAATTGTAGATTTTAGGGGAATGAAACTGTAAAAGCTTTAATTTATGTTCATTATCTAAATTTGTAGCTTTTAGAGTAATGAGAGTGTAGAAGCTTTTATTTATGTGCATTATCTAAAACTATAGAATTTAGGGTAATGAAAGTGTAGATGCTTTAATTATTGTTCATTATCTAAAATTATAGATTTTAGGGTAATGAAAATGTAGAAGCTTTAATTTCTATTCATTATCTAAAATTTTAGATTATAGGGTAGTGAAAGTGTAGAAGTTTTTATTATTGTTCATTATCCAAAATTGTAGATATTAGGAAAATTAATATGATGATGGTTTGTTTTGTAATTTAAGAGTATGGGACCTTATTTTATGAAATGAAGAAAAATGATTATTTGAAAATTAGAGTAGATGAATTTAATTGGATAAAAAATGTAACGATGGCTTGTTTTGTAATTTAAGGGTATGGGACCTTATTTTATAAAATAAAGAAAAAGTTTTATTTGAAAATTAGAGTAGATGAATTTAATTTGATAATAAACGTGATGATGGTTTGTTTTATAATTTAAGGATATGGGACCTTATTTTATGAAATGAAGAAAAAAAATTATTTGAAAATTAGAGTAGATGACTTTAATTGGATAATAAATGTGATGATGGTTTGTTTTGTAATTAAAGGTATGGGATCTTATTTTATGAAATGAAGAAAAATGTTTATTTGAAAATTAGAGTAGAAGAATTTAATTGAATAATAAATGTGATGATGGTTTGTTTTGTAATTTAAGGGTATGGGACCTTATTTTATGAAATGAAAAAAATATATTAATTTGAAAATTAGAGTGGATGACTTTAGTTGGATAATAAATGTGATGATGGTTTGTTTTGTAAATTAAGGGTATGGAGCCTTACTTTAAGAAATAAAAAAATATATTTATTGAAAAGTAAAGTAGTTGCTTTAAGTAATGGAATGTGTGAACAAAGTTTATTTAGTAATTAAGGATATGAGACTTTAATTTTTAAGTAGGGTTAGTTCATTTATTGTAAATAGAGCATATGGGCTAATGCATGGTTGATTGACTCTCACGAGTGGATGAGAGGGAAAATGGAAAGAATAGTTTCTATGATAGTAACTATGCATTAATAAGTTGAATTGCTTGGGTTGTTTGTATAGTTGCAATTTGGCAATGAAATAAGTAAGTGCATTTAGAATCATGTATATTCGGATCCAGAGTGTCTTGATCCCCTACTATCCTCCCTGATCAATGGACGAGCGGGAGGACCAAAGTCATGAGATGGATCAATTCACAAGTTTGCTCTCTACCTTACATCTTGTCAATTAAGCAATAGATTAGATTGTGGAAATATTTTCTCGATGAAATGGATATAAAGTATTATGGAAAGTATAGGGTGTACCATACTTGCTTATGTAATTAAATGAACATTGGAACTGTCGCATTTAGTATCTATTTATTGGTGTGTTGTAATTAAATCTTTTAATTTATGTTTATTTGGTGATTGTTGTTTTATGCTTTGATTATCCTTGCTTGTTGATAATTCATATTTTTTAGATTTAGTATCTAGATATTTTATGCTCTTGTGATGTTAAAAAATAAGGAAATATTAGTAAGTTCTTGGTGAACTTAGAGGTGGACCTAACGACTTGAGAACCCCTTAGGGAGATTGGTAACTAGGTGTAGAATATTGTACTAGACTTAATATAGCTTATCACTAGATAATATTGATAGCTTAACTCGTAGTATACATAGCATACCCACAAACAATGGCTTATGTGGTATATGGAAATATGTGTACACCTTATAATGATTGAAGGTGGTAATTCTAGCTCATAAATATTTATGATATGGATGGACTTATGTGCATAACATAAGATAGGCTTACACAAAAGGGACCTACATGAAGAGAATATTGTGTGGTATAGTTCTTGAGAAACTTAGGGGATGTCAAATGTTAAGTTGGTCTAAGGTTGGTTAGGGATTTATGAATCCTTATCCTTAGTCAAAAAAAGATATAAAATTTTCTTTATATTTTGTGTATTTTCTTATTCATGATTTTTTGGGGTGTTACAGAATATTTAGACTATGGGAATTACCGAGACCAAGAAAGAGAACAATTTGATACTTACAACATAAAAAAATAAAGGTAAAACAAAATTCTTGATGATCAAACAAATACCAAACAAATTGAAGGTCACAAATATGGGTCCTAACACAACAAGAGGGAGAAAATCCAACCAATAAATGTTCTAGAAAATAACATTAAGAGAAATAAAGAAGGATTCCAAAACCTATATTGATGGTCTTTTGGATACCAAGAGGTATAAGTAATCTTCATAAGTATCATATTGTAAAATATAAGGGGTTTCCATTTCTTCTTCAAATGTAGAATGGTCAATAAACTTGTAAGTAATCAAAAGTTTGATGTTATTTTCATTCAAAAATTTAAAATTTCATCTAATGAAATAAGATCGAATCAAAATGAAAATATGACCTAATAATATTTTCATTTCAAGTAACATTGTAGAATTCTTAGGAGGCTACTCATCCTATGGTATAGGTTAAAAATAGAGTGTGTCATTGAAAAATAGAGACAAATAGGATTGTTGTAAAAGACACCAATTGGTATATTTGTCTCATTAATATTTATGGCACAAACACTCCTAATCAAAATACAGATTATTGGTAGACTATTACTAGTTGGTTATCACAATAAGTAAACTTACCCTGCATCATTGGGGGTGACTTCAATGCTATAATATACCTTGATATATAAAAAAGGGGGAACTATGAAGCTTTACCAAGCCACAAAGCATTTTATCACCTTCCTTGAAGATCTAGATATTATGTAACCCTTTGTTCTATGAGCATCTACAACTAGAGCAACAAAGGACATAGGAAGCAAAGGATATTATAGAAATTTGAAATATTTCTTACTTCTATATATTTCCTTAATAGGGGAGTATTGAAATATAAAATTCTATGATATGGGGAATCTGACTATTGGCCTATCAAGATTAGTATTGAGGTTGATGGTAGACCTAAAATAATTCTATTTTATTATGAAATAATGTGGATTAGACATGAAAAAATTTATGAACTAGTGAAGAGATGGTGGAAAGAGGAATCCTACATTTATAAACAGATATGTTCAAATTTACAACCAAACTTTAAAGATTAAAGAAATAACTACACATTTGGAATAGAGAATATTTTAAAAATATAATTCAAGGAAAATATTAGCTAGAAAGCAACCTTCTACGAATTGAGGAGGATCTACAACATGCTCAGTATGACCCTTTTTATAATAAGAAAAATACTTGTTGGATACCTTAAATGAAGTTTACCTAAAAGAAGAAATATTCTGACAATAAGAATCTAGAGTGCAATGGCTAAAATAAGGTGAGAAGAATACTAAATTATTCAATCATACCACCTTGGATCATAGCGTATATAATAGAATCTCAACATTGGAATTGAATTAGGGTTGGCTAATTTCTACTCTAGGAGAGGTGGAAGATCACATCATATCATTTTTTGTAATGACTCTCCTCACACGATTATTAGATGAAAGTAAAGAAAAAAATAATATTATTTTTTTGTGAAACATGGTACTATTAATAGTCTCTTTGAGTGCAGGATAGTTGCAAGGTGTCAATGAAAGAAAGCAATTTAGAAAAAAATGTAAGAAATAAAAGTGATGATTCGGCTTGCGAACACATGGAAACTCATGCTTTGCATGTCATTTAGGTGCATTAAAATTGCATCTTTGTGTGAGTTATATTTTTTTGAATGTTGTTTGCTAGCATGGAATAAGGAATAATTTTTAGGTGGAAATGATGATGGGAGCCACATTCTTGTTTAGGCATGTCTATGTTTAATATTTGGAATTTTATTTTTAAAAAAACTTGATAAAAAAAAAGTTCTTCCATGTGTTGAAGCCTATATTATTATTTTTTTTTTGCTTTAAAAATAAGAGTAAAGTTGATCATGAAGTTTGTGTATTGGTAATATTATATTTAATAAATATTATGCTCGTGAAACGTACTCCTCAATGGTTTTTGTTAGTTTAGGAAAAAATACCAAAATTTGTTGTATTGCCATGATACCAAGTTATGTGTGTGAAGTGGTGGGAAAAATACTTGGTTATATGGCACTTTGCATGAGGGAGGAGTAAGAAGTTTTCCCAAGTTCTCCGTATAGGTAATGGTAGGAAAAAAGGTATTAGGACCCTAAGTTTTGGGATTAAAAGAGAACAAAAAATCTTTCTTGGTGTGTATGGGGAAGAGTGCATGCATCTTGGACTAAACATCTGCAAGGAAGGAATGAAGATAAGAAACACCATATAGTTGGGAAGCGAGAATTTTAGGTTGGATATTCTGTAATTTTTCCTTTTAACGAATGTTTCTTCTATGGTTCAACGTGATGAAATATGAATGTTTCTCTTATTAATTTGAAGTGAATCTAGATAATTTACTAGTGTTTTAATAAAATAAATTGAGAATCATTCTTTGTGTTTTACAAATTATGGAATATCGGGTAGAGTGTTGCCATGTTGTTGTGAGTAAAATGGATTTGGTTATATGTAAAAGAAATTACTTATGAATTCCTTATTTCTTTTTATTATAAAAAATAATCATGGTTGTGCAACAAAGAATTCATGAAGTTTTGACTGTATAAATGTAGTCTAAAAGAAGAATTTTGTTTGAATTCTTTGAGTTAAGTCTCATGAAAAGGAGATGTGTGACCTTTTGTTTGATATTGCTATAAAATAGTAAGTGTGTGTGCATAATAGATTGCATATTCATTTTTCTTGAGTCATATATGATCCATCGTGGTTCCTTATGACCAGCCCTATGCAGGAAAAGAACTGAATACTTGGATAGTCATCATGCTAGATATCCTATGAGCAAGAGTTACTATGTGGATATAAAGTTAGCAGTACCAAGTGCTTACATGCGAGTAATGACAAATTGAAAATATGTTGTAGGGCAGATACCAATAACCCAAGTTTACAAATATAAAAAAAATATATGCATGGCTATATTTGAGTCTAGAATTAACTTAGGATGTCATAGCTAAGCGTCCAAAGAAGTGCGTAGAACAAACTATAGCTAGGAAGTAGTCTGAATATTTAGAAAATATAAGAAACTTATTTATGTATAAATAATGGTGGTCAAGGCCCTCTTGTAATAATGTCCACTCCGGTATTGTTGTGCAATTGAAATCAACGTTGAAAATATTTATCAGCTTTGGGTATTGGAAATTATTAATTAAATAAGTCACTATCTATCATGTTATCTTTTATTTAATAGAAAATTATGTACTTTGTAATGAAATCTCAATTTGATCTTGGAATAGTTTTGGATGAATTGTAAAATATATTTGTGTTATCAAGATTATCTAGCGTAGCTAGCAAGCCTCAATGTCATTTGTGAAAAACTGTTAAAAACCTATTCTAGTTTGTAGAATTGAGCAGCTACATTTGGAAGCAACATGATAATTTTTTTTTAAATGGAAGTTATGAATAATAGCTTAAGCACATGGGCAGTGTTATAGTGAAAATACTCATAATGCCTCTTTTTTTTTTTTAAATTTAGGAGTAAACTAGGTTTTTGAGTAATGCTTAAATGCATGGAATGGTAGATCAAAACTGGGTCAAGTTTTTGTTATCAGGTTTCTCAAAAAATAGGGAATACTGATACCAAGTATTGCATGTTAAATAAGGTCTTATTTAATGAATCACATCAAGACTAGCATTGAAAAAAAATCTCCTTCGTGCAACCTAATCATGGTATAAAAATAATATGTATATTAACTACGAAGTTAGCCGAATCAAACTTAAAAGGAAGCAACCTAATAGTAACCTCTAATTGTTAGATAAATTGGTACCCATCAGTTGAGTATGTTTTTTTGAGTAAACCATCCTTCTACAATTTGATTCTATGGTAAGAAAATTTTAGTAGTTTGTGTAGCCTTAAAATTGAGATAACTTGACCTTGTTTATGTCAGTTTTATAACTCTCCAAAATCTCATAAATTTAGGGTATCTTGGTAGAAGTTATTGTATGGGATCAATAGAGAAAAGTACATGATTAAAATATATTTCTAAACCTTAGGGTTGGTGATATTTTTGTAGTAGTAAAATTAAATTGGTTTATTATTAGAATGCAATTGCCCTTGTTTCAAAAAAATAAAAATAAAATAAAAAATTTAATGGAGAAAGGATTGTATGCTCTTGATGAGATGGGTTAGTATAACAAATTTAATGAGGTCATCGAGAGGTTATAACTAAAAAAAATAAAAAAATATCCAATGTTGTTGAGGTATGAGTATGCACACAACAAGCTTCGGGATAACTATTGACTAATATAATTAGTCATAAAATATGACTTAATCAAATATGGTATGAGAAGGTGGTATGGGAAATATTTTATAGGTTGCTACTCAAAGAGCACTATGATAAATTTTGTACTCATTGAACTTAGCTAGAATAACCATAGGGTTTGGTATGGGATGAACCACTATGAGTTATAATGATTATGTGTGATGAAGCCCAAGGTCAAGGTATTGACATGGCACTAACTAAATATAGAAAAAGGGAACCACCGGTTAGTCATGGATGCATGAATACGTTTTACTCTTTCATAGTGGTTTTAGAATGATTTGGCTAGTTAGTTGAATATTTTGATGAAGAATGGGAATAAAGCGTCACCCTCTATGTGTTATGGGCCCTAGAGGATAATCCTTGCTGTGCTTTGATCCTCATGTTGGAATACATGGACAATAAATGAGGGCAATCGAATCCACAAAATGTAACTCCTAATAGGAGTTGGCCAATCTTATCCACTTAGGAGGCTGGCTGCAACAATCTTGAACCCAAAAGTTGTTTGTTATGTTTGTGCTATATTATGTATATGTGAATTAATTCACTGGGTGATCCATAATTTTGTTAACTTGAAATAATTCTTAAAATCCAAGAGAATATTTTTAGTAGTAAACAATAAACTTATAAAAAAAACCTTGAGAATTTACTTGTCCTTTTTTCCATGCAACCAGGTGAGTAGTCATATCAAGGTTGTTACATTTTTCAAGTTCTTGCTATCCAAAGAAGATGGCAATAGGGTTGATGCTAAAGTTACACGCTTTAGTTCATCCTAAAATGTATCACTCTACCTCAAAATACTTTCTTAACAAATCAAGTGGAAGAAGAAGAATTGAAATAAGCCCTATTCTAAATGAATTACTTAAGGGTGCCTAGCCTCAACAAATTTCCTCTAGGCTTCTTTCAACACTTCTAGTACTTTTTGAAAGATAAACTTATAACTATGATTTAGGAATCCTTATCTAGGAAACAAATTATGGATAAGTTAAATTACACCTTTCTTACACTCATTCCCAAGCTGGATAATGCCAAAAGAGTGGGTGCCTTCATATTTGTCTCTTTATGTAATGCAATTTTTGAAATCATTTTTAAGGTTGTCATAAATAGGCTCAAATTGATTACCCTAGACATATTTTTTATGAGAAGAAAGCAATTTTTAAAGGAAGGAATACACTGGATGGAGTCTTTATCATTATCAAAGTAATTCACTTTCTCAATAGTAAAAAATTATGGGGCCTACCCATTAAGTTGGATATGAAGAAGGACTTTGACAAAGTATGCTTGAATATTTTAGATATAGTGATGGAAAATTTTGGTTTTGATGAATATTGCAGGCAATGGCTAGTCTCCTTACATAAAAACCCCTTCTTTATTTTGATCAATGAAAGCTCGAGAGGATTTTTTAAAAGTTCAAGAGGTCTTAGGTACGCAGACCCCATATCCCCCTACTTATTTATCATTGTTGTAAAAATCATGCACAAGGGCTTGGAGCATCTTCAGTCAAAAGGATATATCTTATGACTAAATATTAATATTAGGTGTTATTTTATTACTCTCTCCCAATATGTATATGATTCCATCCTAGTAATAAACCAAATTGTAAATGATATTAATAGAGTACTACTTACTACATATGATATTACCTCTTGATAAGAGATCAACAAAATCAAATCTAAATTATATGAAATCAATCTATAAGAGAGACATATTAGATTATATGCTAGCCAAACTAGTATGAGTATCACTACCATCCCTAGTAATTACCTAGGTATACCCCTATTTAGTGTCAGCAATATTTGAAAGTTATGGGAGCCAGTAATCTCTAAATTCTAGAATAAAATGGCTTTATGGAAAAAAATTGATATTTGTAGTATGTAAAATAGTTAAAATTAAAGTAATATTTAGAGCTATACCTATTATTTGTATGGGTGCATTCAGGCTCCTTGATGAAATCATTAAAAGAATGGAAAATATTAGGAGAAAATTATTATGGAGAGGAAATGCAAGAGATAAGAAAATTCATCTATAACATGGGGTAAAATTTGTAATAATAAATATTTAGGAGGCATCAAAATAAAAAACCTTCAAAAAGTTAACAAGGTATTGCTAGAAAATATAATTTGGAGAATCTATGTAGATCATGACTACCTTTGGAGTGATAACTAACCTCTTGATTTTAGAGAAAATTCTAAGCTTTCTTTGTAGGGACTAGGGAGAATATGTATAGAACTACTAGAATTTAGATGAACAAAATGGAAGAGATACTAAAATGTGGAAGAGCCTTGCAACTATCTCACTAGAGTTTAGTCAAGAAAGTATGACTCTCTAATCCATCTTGCTAATGACTTTTAGGGGTGAGAACAAAATAAGATGGAGTCCCATACCTTTGAGGTACTACACTATCAAATTAGCTTACTCTACCTTCAAAGAGGGAAAAATTAACAAGGGTTTGATATTATAAAGTCTAGCCAAAAGCTATATTTTTTCTTTGGCTAGTTGTACATGACAATTTTCTATTTGGTGAACAAATAAAAAAGAGGTTGACCTAAATCAAAATATTTTATGTGTAATAACATAAATGAAACTGGTACTCATCTTCTCCTCCATGTCATCTTTGACTATAATCTAAGGGAGAATTTAATGGATAATTTCAAAATCTCATGAGTTACCTACATCTTTTGAGTCACTGTTGGCTAAAATAAAAAAATACTTTAAGGATAACACTCTTCTATTATTATAGAATATGATCCTATTTATGCCTGCTTGGTGCATATGAAGGGAAAGGAATACCAAGATCTTCAAAAACATCATATATAACAAAGATAAAGTCTGGAGTAGGTTCAAGGCTCATCTTGTAAAAATATGTGAAGTTTACTATCCTTGCATTCAACCACCAATATAGGATATGTGAATTTTAATATATTGGGTGACCATTAGAATTATTGTGGAAAATTGTTGGTTAGGTGCCAAGAGAAAGAATAGACTAATACAAAAACTATAGATCTATTTTGGACCAATCCTATTCAAATATATTAGAAGCTCAATTTTTATAGTGTTAATAGGAATAACCCTGACCATATAGATAATGATTAGATCTTACAGAATGATCATGGCTCTTACATTACCCTTGGAGCTAGCTACATTTTAGTAGAATACCAACAACCTTATTGAATCAAAATTCAATTTTAGGGGTATTCTAGGCTATATTTGTATGTCGCTCCATGCACTTCGTATGGAAGGAAACTTATAAATGATCCTTAATGCTCTAAAGAAAAGAAAAAAATTGGACTAAGTGGTCATAAAAATCGAGGAAGCATAAGAGGTGCTAAATAGAATTCCACCAATTGACTTCCACCATGTAAAACATTTGGCCAAAAAGTTAGATGACTCATTGGCCAACTAGGATCTTGACTACATATTTCAAGTAGAACAAATTATCATTTGATATGATTTGAGAAAATTAGTAGACCTAATTTAGAATAATGTGGCTTAATTAACATGTAGTGCATGTAAAAATGGCAAGTGTAGCACATGTAGAACATATCATTTTATTGATTTGGAACATACAATATATAGCAAAGTGTTACACTCTACATTTTTAGTGTAAATTAAAGATTTTTAAATTACAAAAAGAAAATATGAAGATGTGCATACAAATTGATATCATGTTGTTTGCTTTAGTATTGTGTTCCTTGTTTCTCTATTAAAGTCATGTGCCCACCTCATTAAGTTGTGATTAAAATACCTACATCAAAATATAGTTTTCATAGTCTATCGTATATGTGCATCATCCTCTACATTGATTTTAATATATATATATATATTTTTTTTTTTCAACTTCTCTTATAGGTACAAAATCTTATGCTTTTCGTGTTAAAAGAGTAGTTGATATTTAGGTGTCCTAAAAAATTAATGGTGAAAAATTAGAAATCCATATTTAAAGTCAAGGTGTACTTTTTCTAGGGTAATCCTGGACATGCTAGCATTGGCGGTGTTGGGAGAGATTCTACTGGTGGTGTCAGTTTTTTCTTTTCCATTTATAAAGGTGTTCACTCCAACAATTTTATGGAAGCTCTTGCAATTCTTGAGGCCTTACGGATGGGGTTTTCTCTTTGCTGGCATAGGATTATCTGTTAGTCTGACTCTCAAATTGTGGTTAATATTTTAAACAATAAAAGGGTGGAGGAAGTTAATTGGTTGTTGGCCTCTATAGCCATTCAGATTCTTAGAATGAGTGAAGAGTTTGAAATTATATCCTTTGTGCACATTCCAAGGGAATAGACTGTGGTTGCTGATTACCTGGCCAAAAGGGCTTCTGAGCTACTGGATCCTTGGAGTATCGATAATTGGGAGAGTCTCCCGTCTAGGGACTCTCAATGCCTATGGGAGTTGATCCACAAGGATGTACAGATTTAATGTGGTTTTTTCTTGTTGTCTTTTTTGGGTGTCATTCTAGTCTAGTGGTTTTAGCCTGTTTGGCTATTTATTTTAGTGTTGGTTGGAAGCTCAGTTGTACTCTATAATCCACTTTTCATCAATAAATTTTTACCCCTTTATTTAAAAAAAGGTGTACTTTTTCCATGAAATATTTAGTTGTGTTGCTTCTATCAAAGTAGAAATAATTATCTTTACCTACCCTAGGTTTGTATTGGCACATTCATTCAAATTTGTATAATCTTCACGTGAGTGATGTAATCACATTTCCAAATGATAGTCTTAATTTGATAAAAAAAAATTTCTATCCATCATAATAAAAACTTCATTTAGGAGTTGCTCAGAAAAAACAACATGAAATATATCTATTGATGTAATACTACATTTCCATTACGATACAAAATAATACCCAAGTAAGTTGATAATTTTTTAAATTTTAAACCCTAAAATATTCACAAAAAAATATTGTAAATCTACGACATTCTTAAAGAGAAAATCCTATATTTTATTGTATTAACCAACTATTTAGTAGATTTATCATAGCATGATATAATTTATTTAAACTCCACAACCTTATTGATTAAGGGATGACCTAAAAGAAAAGTGTCATCAACAAATTGAAGATGATATTCGAAGGATCATTTTTTTAAACTTTAATACCTTTAATTTTTTCTTCCATTTTTTTCTTTGAGAGAGATCCCCCTAATTTCCTTGCAAGAATAATAAATAGATAAGAAGATAATATATCTCCTTGGAAATCTCTACAATATGACTTGATGTAACTAGCAATATTACCATTGATCAAAATAGAATATGTTTTAGTGCTATAATAATGTTTAATCCATTCATACCAATTGTAATCAAAACAAAACCTATGAAAACCTAAAATGCATCATGATGAGGAGAATCCTGAAAATCCTCATTTCTAACTCACACAATCCATATTGGGTAGCCTTGGGATTTGTTCAATAAATTTTTTCAACAACAGGTAACATTATCCATTAAAATCCTAACCATATCGACTTGAGACAATCTTAGGATCGGGACCATATCAACCCAAGATGGTCATGCAAAAATAAACTTAAAAAATAACTAGTAATGAAGCTGGTTGTTAGTATGGTACCTAATTTCACACCGATGCTACATGCCCTACAAACAATTATTTCACCTTACACTTGCATTCATTTAGTGGTAGCCAATTAGGCTTCCCATGATTGACACTTGCCACATTTGTGGTAGAGTGTGACATTTTCCAATAGATGAAAGGCAAAATATTGTATTCTTAGGGAACTCTTTCACCCTTACCTATTCTTGACCAAGTCGAGATAGATATTTCCATAGATTTTATTAAAGGATTACCTAAGTCCAAAGGAAAATTAATTATTTTTATGATAATGGATCATCTTTGGAAGTATGCTCAACTTTGTTCCCTCTCCAATTCTTACATAGCCTCCACCATCACCTAAATGTTTCTTGATTCTATCTTCTACCTTCATGGAATACCCATATCCATTGTGTCATATTGAGACCCTACCTTCACTAGTAATATTTGGCAAGAACTATTTAAGTTATAAGGAACTTAGCTCAAAAATAATTTCATATTATCATTTATAAAGATATCATTATAATATCAACAAATATTTGGAGACCTACCTTTGCTGCTTTGTCTTTGATCATCCTACATAATAGGCTGATGAGCAAGGTGCAGCAACAATATTGTCATTTTTGTCAACACAGTCAGACAGATCGGTTGATGCAGTGGATAGGAGTTTCAGACAGATTGGTTGATGCAAGTGGACAGAGTTAAGAGGTTCTTCAGAGTATGTACAGTGATTATCCAAAAGATCAAAGTGGCCCATTTGCTAAAAATCAAAAGAAAATCACAAGGAAGAAAAATGTCACGATATCGCGACATGTTGAGCAAGGAAGAAAACTGTCACGATATCGAGACATGTTGAGCAAGGATGAAAACTATCACGATATCGCGACATGTTGAGAAGAAAGAAAAACTGTCGCAATATCGCGACATGTTGGGAAGAAAGCAAAACTGTTGCGATTTCGTGACATGTTCGGAGAGAAAGCGCAAGCAAGCAAAATTGTCATGATTTCGTGACATGTTCGGAGAGAAAGCGCAAGCAAGCAAAACTATCATGATTTCGTGACATGTTTAGAGAGAAAGCGCAAGCAAGAAAAACTGTCATGATTTCACGACATGTTCGAAGAGGAAGCGCAAGCAAGAAAAACTATCACGATTTCATGACATGTTCGAAGAGAAAGTGCAGGAAAGAAAAATTGTCACGATTTCGTGACATGTTCAGAGAGAGATAGTACGAAAGAAAAAGTTTTGCGATTTCTTGACATGTTGGAAGAGAAAAAGGCAAGTAGAAAAAGTATCACGATTTCATGACATATTGCAAGAGAGACTGTACGAAAGAAAAAGTGTCGCGATTTTGTGACATATTGCAAGAGAGACTGTACGAAAGAAAAAGTGTCATGATTTCGTGACATATTGCAAGAGAGAGCCCGAAAGAAAAGTGTTACGATTTCGCGACATGTTGCATTTTTGCAGTCCAAAGTGAAGAGAAAATGCAAGGAAGAAAAAGTGTCGCGATATCGCGACATGTTGCATTTTCGCGGTCCGAAGCGAAGAGAAAATGCAAAGAAGAAAAAGTGTCACGATATCGCGACATGTTGCATTTTCGTGGTCCGAAGTGAAGAGAAAATGCAAGGAGGAAAAAGTGTCGCGATATCGCGACATGTTGCATTTTCGTGACTTGAAAAGTGCAGGAAGGTCGAGAAGGAAAAGTGTCACGATATCACGACATGTCGCATTTTCATGACTTGAAAAGTGCAAGAAGGCAGAGAAGGAAAAGTGTTGCGATATCGCGACATGTTGCATTTTTGCGACTTGAAAAGTGTAGGAAGGCAGAGAAGAAAAAGTGTCGCAATATCGCGACATGTCGCATTTTCATGACTTGAAAAGAGCAGGAAGGCCGAGAAGAAAAAGTGTCATGATATCGCGACATGTCGCATTTTCGCGACTTGAAAAGTGCAGGAAGGTAGAGAAGGAAAAGTGTCACGATATCGCGACATGTCACAATTTCGGGACTTGAAAAGAGCAGGAAGGATGAGAAGGAAAAGTGTCACGATTTCGCGACATGTCGCAGTTTCGTGACTTGAAGAGAGCAGGAAGGCAGAGAAGGAAAAGTGTCGTGATATCGTGACATGTCGCATTTTCACGACTCGAAAAGGGCAGGAAGGAAGAGAATGAAAAAGTGTCGCGATATCGCGACATGTCGCATTTTCGTGACTCGAAGGTAAGATAAAGTGCCAGTGAGAAAAAGTGTCGTGATATCGCGACATGTCACGTTTTCATGACCCAAAGGCAAGAGATAGAGCAAAGGAGAAAAAGTGTCGCGATATCGCGACTCTAGGAAGAGAGAGAATGTAAGAAGGCAGAAGTGTCACGATATCATGACAAAAGTAAAAAGGAAGAGTACGGAGGAGAAAGTGTCGCGATATCATGACATGTGTTTTCGTGGGTATAGGCAAATAGAAGCAGTAAGGAGGTGAAAGTGTCATGATATCGTGACATGTGTTTTCACGGGTACAAGCCAAGAAGAGGACAAAGAGGCAGAAGTGTCACGATTTTGCGACAGGTCGCTTTGGCGCAAGCTAAAAATAGAACCCAGCCAAAATAAGATATGTGACCATTAACTGAAGTTATGCAGCAGTTACAGGGGACGTTACAAAATAAAATCATGCAGCTAATTTAAGAACAGTCGAAGAAGGAGAAAATGAACAGTCGTATATATAGAATTGAATATGCATGCATGCATAGAAAATAATACGAACAGTCATGACCGAGAAGACGAACAGTCATGGTAGGGGTATATGTGTAAATTTGTAACATGCATCATGTTTGACGAAAATCCTACCCTATATTTATACAAAAGTAGTTACAGTTAGAATGCATTACAACTAACAAGTGACGCATGAGAAATGAAAGGAGTTACAACTGGAGTTACAAAAATAAAATATGGGTATAAAAGGTGGTCTGCGTGGAGATTTACATGCTACTGAAATTGGGTGAAAGTGCTACTAAAAAAGAGTGAGGGCTCTCGGGATTAAAGCGAGAGGCACGCGAGAGGCGAGCGAGAGAGGTGTGCAGTATGTGAAAAGTGGGCAATTTTGAGAAAGTAATAGACTAGTCAGGGTCTTGTAAAAGTGAAGGCATCTTTATGTCAATATTCTAGATACAGAACATAAGTCCAAGTTGGTGCTTGGAATCAGGGGTTGGTGCTCCTTCCAGTTGGTGCTGATAAATCAGGGGTTGGTGCTCCTTTTTGTTGGTGCAGATAAATCAGGGGTTGGTCCTCCTTTCTGTTGGTGCAGATAAATTAGGGGTTGGTGCTCCTTTCTATTGGTGCAGATAAATCAGGGGTTGGTGCTCCTTCTAGTGGGTGCTGGTAAATTGATTGTAAAATTGATATTTTGTAAAGGTTGGATTTGGATGGGAGTCCAAACAGTCAATTTTGAGGAGTAGCCAAAACTGGTGAACCTCGGTACATCTTGTGTTGTATGATGCTCTTTTGGTATATTTGCTTTATTGATTTTTAAGCTTTCATTGTTTTAGCATTAAGAATTGAAGATTTAAGTTTTTAAGAGCTACACTAATTCACCCCCCCCTCTCAGTATCATAGTGAGACTAACTATTTGTATCAGAGTCAGTTTCCCTTGTTAGGCTAAATCAGTTAGGGTTGATCTTGGATTAGTACGCAATGGGTAAGAAGAATAGATCCTCCTCCAATAAGGCATCTCAATCAGTTTCAGTTCCTGTGGAAGAGAAAATTGAACTAGAAGTATGTGACGAAAACCTTGAGGCTGAAGTATATCTAGAAGGTGAGTTTATCGCTGCACTTGAAGAGTTGAATATAGAAAGGAAAAAGAACAAAATACTGTCCAAGAAGTTGGAAGAATATGGGGATAATATTGAAGATATCTTCTTACAAATTTAGAAAGCCAAGAAAATAGAAGAAGCCTTGAAGTCACGCCTGGATGATAAAGGCGATGTATGTAGCAAACATGAAGAGGAATCTAACAAAGTTATTAGTGATCTAAAGCTGCAAGTAGAAGAGTCCAAATGGACTGAAGAAACTCTCAGGTCATAGATCAATGAGAAAGAGATTGTTTGCGGAAAACAAGAAGAGGAGATTGTTGTATTGAAGAAACAACTAGAAGAGGCAAATACAAATCTCAAATTTGAGAAGAGCACATTGTTGCTAGATGAAATGATAAGGCAACAAAGAAGCCCCATGTGTAAGCTTGGTCTTGGATATGAAGTTGAACAACCTACATCTTCTAAATCTGTAGAGAAGAAGAAGTCCACTACTGAAGGATCAAAGCAAGAAAATCTTGAAGCTAAATCTTCAAAAGGAAGAAAATATCAAAGGAGATCTACAGCAAAGCAACCACAACGAAAGAGGTTCTATCACTCTCACTTTATTCATAATAATGCTTTTAATGGCTATTGTTTTAGATGCAACCATTATGGTCACAAGGAAATTTATTGTGGATTGAATAATAGATCAAAGAGATATGCTGGTAGAAATACATCTGCTTTTCTGATTGAACACCATATGCAATGTTTCAAATGTAATGGTCATGGGCACATAGCAAGGTTTTGTCCAAGAACTGTTGTATCTAATCTAAGGCAAGACAGTAGATTTCATCAGACATAAAGAATGCAACATAGACAGGGAAGAAAGCATGTGCATCAAAGAAAGGAAAATAATCATCCATCAAGGATGCACAAGAGACAACCACCCAAGAGAAATGTTCAAGTTCTCGAAAAGGTTCAAAATAGGGATGCAATTGAAAATCTCAAGCCCAAGTTCAAGAAAGCTTGGAGAAAGAAAGAAGAGAGGAAATTATGTCTCCTTGGACTGATGGAGACTACTCCTCTACTACACTAAGCAGCTCCAAGTAGCACATCCTTAGGGGGAGCAATGTTAAAGTTTTATTTTAATGCTCCTATGTATTTGTGTGGTTATCTAAGGATGAAAGGAAAGTAGTCGAGGAGTTTTCGGATAGTTTTCAAAATGTGTTTCAGTTCATGTAGATGTTTGTGGAGACAGTATCAAACTGATGTGCTTTAGCAGAACAACATGGTGAACAACTAGGTTTTTTGATGCAGTAGCTGATAGGAATTATCTGAGATAGAACATGCAGCACAGGTCGATGTTTCATGGAAGCATAAGTTGGCAGGTGCTGGTTTTGAAGCCTGTAACATTCCCAATCTGTAGATAAAATAGAATCCATGTTGTGAGTAGGAAGGCGTGCATTTCTTAACCAAAAATACATTACATCATTTGGTATAAGAGAGCATTAATTTTCTCTAAAGAAGTAGCCGTTATCAAAGAGATGCCAGAGTCAAAGCAAATAGTGGCACTAGCACCTAGTTCGTCAAGAGTGCCAAGTGGCACATGCAAGGCAGATACGTTGAGAGAATAGCATCCAGGTGGTGAAGCACCAAGGAGGACAAGATGCTTATGCACCTAAGAAAGTCTTACATTTTTTGAGAAATGCGAGATATTGCCCAAGGAATCCCTTGATCGTAGCGAGGAGAAATGCTCCATGGAATCGCGTGAAGAACGTTCGTCTAAGACATTGAGCATTGTTGGAAATGTTTGAGTTGGTTGATACATACTTGGACTAGGGTTGTGTGAGAGAGAGTTGTCCCCTGTGATGATTGATTGAGCCTTTGAGAAGGCCTTTGGGAAATATTTGAGGATAGTGTTGGGACAGACTTCTAGAGCAGATTTGGGCAAGTTCTTAGTGAGCTTGTTGGAGCAGATTTGGACAGGTTTTGTATGAGCTTGTTATTTAGCATTGGACAAGTTCTATGTGAGCTTGTTAAGTAGGTTCTATGTGAGCCTATTGACAAAAAGAGTACCAGTGAAGGTGCATTCTATCTTGGAGATAGGTTGGTCACGTGGAACAGTAAGAAACAAGAGTCATTTTTCTTATCCACAGTAGAGGCAGAATATATTGTAGCAACAGTGTGTTGTACACAGAGGGAGCATTCATATATTTGATTATCTTTTTGCTCATGTTTGTAATTTTTGCTAACTGTCATAACATGTGCCTGAGAATGTTGTGTATGGACTCAGGGGGAGTTTGCAGTAACCCTTTGGTATTATTGTCAAAGGGGGAGAAGAATTACAGGAAATTGCATGTGTGTTGCCAATAATTCCAAAGGAGGAGATTGATGAGCAAGGTGCAGCAACAGTATTGTCATTATTGTCAACACAGTCAGACAGATCGGTTGATGCAGTGGATAGGAGTTTTAGATAGATTGGTTGATGCAAGTGGACAAGAGTTAAGAAGTTCTTCAGTGTATGTAAAGTGATTATCCAAAAGATCAAAGTGGCCCATTTGCTAAAAATCAAAATAAAATCACAAGGAAGAAAACTATCGCGATATCGCGACATGTTGAGCAAGGAAGAAAATTGTTGCGATATCGTAACATGTTGAGCAAGGAGGAAAATTATTGTGATATCGTGACATGTTGAGAAGAAAGAAAAACTGTCACGATATCGTGACATGTTGGGAAGAAAGCAAAACTGTCACAATTTCGTGACATGTTCGGAGAGAAAGCGCAAGCAAGCAAAACTGTCATGATTTCACAAGTTTGGAGAGAAAGCACAAGCAAGCAAAACTATCATGAATTCGTGACATGTTCAAAGAGAAAGCGCAAGCAAGCAAAACTGTCATGATTTCATGACATGTTCGAAGAGGAAGCGCAAGCAAGAAAAACTAACGTGATTTCACAACATGTTCGAAGAGAAAGCGCAGGCAAGAAAAACTATCGTGATTTCGTGACATGTTCAGAGAGAGATAGTACAAAAGAAAAAGTGTCACGATTTCGTGACATGTTGGAAGAGAAAAAGGCAAGTAGAAAAAGTGTTGCGATTTCGCGACATATTGCAAGAGAGATCGTACGAAAGAAAAAGTGTCACGATTCCATGACATATTGCAAGAGAGACTGTATGAAAGATAAAGTGTCATGATTTCGTGATATATTGCAAGAGAGAGAGCCCAAAATAAAAAGTTTCATGATTTCGTGACATGTTACATTTTCGTGGTCCAAAGCGAAGAGAAAATGCAAGGAAGAAAAAGTGTCGCGATATCGTGACATGTTGCATTTTTGCGGTCCGAAGCGAAGAGAAAATGAAAGGAATAAAAAGTGTTGCGATATCGCGACATGTTGCATTTTCGCGGTCTGAAGTGAAGAGAAAATGCAAGGAGGAAAAAGTGTCACGATATCGTGACATGTCGCATTTTCGTGACTTGAAAAGAGCAGGAAGGCCGAGAAGGAAAAGTGTCGTGATATCGCAACATGTCGCATTTTCACAACTTGAAAAGTGCAGGAAGGAAGAGAAGGAAAAGTGTCACGATATCATGACATGTCGCATTTTCGCGACTTGAAAAGTGCAGGAAGGCAGAGAAGGAAAAGTGTCGTGATATCGTGACATGTCGCATTTTCGTGACTTGAAAAGAGCAGGAATTCTGAGAAGGAAAAGTTTCATGATATCGCGACATGTCGCATTTTTGCGACTTGAAAAGTGCAGGAAGGTAGAGAAGGAAAAGTGTCGCGATATCGCGACATGTCATAGTTTCGTGACTTGAAAAGAGCAGGAAGGCCGAGAAGAAAAAGTGTCACGATTTCATGACATGTCATAGTTTCGCGACTTGAAGAGAGCAGGAATGCAGAGAAGGAAAAGTTTAGCGATATCGCGACATGTCACATTTTGGCGACTCAGAAAGGGTAGGAAGGAAGTGAATGAAAAAGTGTTGCGATATCGCGACATGTCACATTTTTGCGACTCGAAGGTAAGAGAAAGTGTCAGGGAGAAAAAGTGTCGCGATATCATGACATGTCATGTTTTTGCGACCCAAATGCAAGAGATAGAGCAAAGGAGAAAAAGTGTCGCGATATCGTGACATGTCGCATTTTCGTGACTCTAGGAGGAGAGAGAATGTAAGAAGGTAGAAGTGTCGCGATATCGCAACAAAAGTAAAAAGGAAGAGTACGAAGGTGAAAGTGTTGTGATATCATGACATGTTGTGTTTTCATTGGTATAGGCAAACAGAAGCTACAAGGAGGTGAAAGTGTCGCGATATCGTGACATGTCATGTTTTTGCGGGTACAAGCTGAGAAGAGGACAAAGAGGCAGAAGTGTCATGATTTAGTGACAGGTCACTTTGGCGCAAGCTAAAAATAGAACCCAACTAAAATAAGATTTGTGACTATTAACTAAAGTTATGCAGTAGTTATAGGGGACATTACAAAAGAAAATCATGCAGCTAATTTAAGAACAGTCGAAGAAGGAGAAAACGAACAGTCGTATATATAGAATCGAATATGCATGCATGCATAGAAAATAATACGAACAGTCATGACCGAGAAGATGAACAGTCATGGTAGGGGTATATGTGTAAATTTGTAACATGCATCGTGTCTGATGAAAAGCCTACCCTATATATATACAAAAGCAGTTACAGTTAGAAGGCGTTACAACTAACAAGTGGCGCATGAGAAATGAAAGGAGTTACAACTAGAGTTACAAAAATACAATATGGGTATAAAATGTGGTCTACGTGGAGGATTACGTGCTGCTGAAATTGGGTGAAAGTACTATTGAAAAAGAGTGAGGGCTCTCAGGATTAAAGCGAGAGGCGCGCGAGAGGCGAGTGAGAGAGGTGTGCGGTATGTGAAGAGTGGGCAATGTTGAGAAAGTAATAGACTAGTCAGGGTCTTGTAAAAGTGAAGGTATCTTTATGTCAATCTTCTAGATATAGAATAGAAGTCCAAGTTGGTGCTTGGCATCAGGGGTTGGTGCTCCTTCTAGTTGGTTTTGGTAAATCAGGGGTTGGTGCTCCTTTCTGTTGGTGCAGATAAATCAGGGGTTGGTGCTCCTTTCTGTTGGTGCAAATAAATCAGGGGTTGGTGCTCCTTTCTATTGGTGCAGATAAATCAGGGGTTGGTGCTCCTTCCAGTGGGTGCTGGTAAATTAATTGTAAAATTGATATTTGGTAAAGGCTGGATTTGGATGGGATTCCAAACAATCAATTTTGAGGAGTAGCCAAAACTAGTGAACCTCGGTACATCTTGTGTTGTGTGATGCTCTTTTGGTATATTTGCTTTATTGAGTTTTAAGCTTTCATTGTTTCAGCATTAAGAATTGAAGATTTAAGTTTTTAAGAGCTACATTGATTCACCCCCCCTCTCAGTGTCATAGTGAGACTAACATAGGCAAAGTGGCTTCCCTTGGTCAAGTGGTGGTATAACACTTTATATCACACTGCTACCAAGTTCAACCCTTTTGAAGTAGTTTATGGATGACCCCATCAAAATTATCCTCCTACATTCTAGACAACTCCAAGGTTCATGTGATCAATACTTCACTCAACCAACATGTTGAAGTCCTTTTTCAATTGAAGATGAACTTAGAACTAGCCTAGAATGGGATGCACTGATAAGCTAATCAATACCATTTTAAGTGTAGATTTAATGCTGGTGATATGGTCTTCCTTTGCTTCTAGCCATATAAACACGCATCACTCTAGCTTCACATGTGTCATAAACTCACCACCAAGTACTATAAGTCCTACCAAGTCTTACAATAGATTGGTATCATAACCTATAAATTGGTCCTATCATCTACCTTCAATCTCCATCCTATCTTTCATGTATCTTCTCTCAAGAAGGTTATGGACAATTAGGGATAGGTTCAATCTACCTTACGTAAATTGGATGAAGAGGGTTCTATATTGATTGACCTAGAACAAATGTTGGACCATAGGATACACACTCTTCACAACCAATAAATTATTGAGGTCCTTGTCAAATGTCATGGTCTACAACCAAAATATGCTACATGGGAGTCTCTCTTACAACTACAATACTAGTTTCCTCATCTAAATTTTTAAGGACAAAGGTTTTTTAAGGGGAAGAGTATGTTACAATTCCATCCTAACATTATGTTTATAATTCTTGTATGATTATGTAATGACCCATATCCAACATGGGAACCCCTTTATAATATTATTTTGTAATACTTTTGTAATGGTATGTGGCAAGTAAGGAACCTAGATAAGTGGGGTCATTTCATGTAACCATTATCAAGAATATAACCGATGTTTGATATAAAATTCTAGATCAAGTGGATTTTTGCATGTAAGTCAACTCTTGAGCATTAGGTTAGGGTTGTGTGAAGTGTATATTTAAAATATAAGGATCCTTGTATGAGTGTATCCTTTTACAAAATAATAGAAGTATTGAATGAGGTTGTCCCCTCGAAGAAACTTATGATTATGTGTTACTTTGTGAGATTATTTCATTTTTGCACTTAATTTTCATATTGTAATAGTTTTTTTTTCAAGTATCTATTTTTATTTGCAATATTTGTGTGAATGAGTTTATTTTTAATAGTAGGTTCCTAACATGTGATCTATGGATTCTTGGGGTAACTTCAACATAGTTCTATCTCCTCTAGATGGTTTAAACTATATAATATTCTACTTTATTTATCAATTTTAATGGCTTTTGAGATGTTATTCCTTCAAGTTTCTAATATTCATAGGATAAGAGATGGATTGGAAAAAATAATATATTTTAAAGATTTGATAGATTATAGTTATTCAACATATGGTTGCAAAGAATACAAGCAAAAATAGAAGCTATGCTAAAAGAAAATATAGATAAAAGTATAAGTTATGCTAAAAGAGGAATAACAGTAACAAGAGTATCTCTAAATGAGAGATGAGTAGTGATGATAACCAATGGATGAAGGTTATGTGTGGAAGATGCAAGGTCCCACACATGAGAGAAGAAATATGAGGGTTTGATGCAAAAATAAAAATAAAAAATAGAGTAAACTTCATAAATAGTGATCTACTATGTTACATGTGATAGTTGCAGCAATTAATTAACCCTATAGTCTAGTAGGATGAGAAGGTTTCTATAAGAACACTTTTGGCTTAGTTGTAAGATCAAATCCATGTTGAATAAGAAAATAAACTCACTAACAAAGCTTCAAGAATATGGGAATGTGAATGCATAATAATGCAAGAGCAAGTTGAAAAAAGAGTTTTCTTCATAAAATTGAAAATTAAAACATTAAGCATTATGGCAAGACTGTTGGAAAAAGTAATGCTTAATGTGGAAAAGCACATGCAAAGATTATGAGAAAATAAAAATAAAAACATTTCTAAATATGAAAAGGTAATTAAAAAATAAAAATAAAAATTCTATAAATAAAGAAAAAATTATTATTAGCATTTTTATAATTCTAATATAATCCCCATCAATTAATTTGTCCATCCATTTTAATTTGGGTAGATTATCCATCCATCTATACTTGGGTTGATCATCAACCTATGTATAATTAAATTAGATCATATAAATTTATCATTATAATTTATAAAATAATATAATAATAATACTACCAAACAAGGTTTAAAATATTAAAAAACTTTATATTACAAAATAACTAATCAATAAATAAAATACTAAATATCATAACAATAATTAATATTTAATATTTTTTCTTTCAAGTTACTTTATTATAATATAATTAAAATTTAAAATTCAGATTTATGTATTAACATGAAAAAGATAATTACCAATTCCCCTATATCAAAAACATATATATACTTGACAAGTGCAAGTGAAAGTTAACTAGCTCTTTAAAAAAAAAGTATTTGTCGCATCAGCCTGAGTGTTGGAAATTACATTTAGCGCCATCTAGAGAAAGACATAATATTTTTTTGAATTTATACTTATTATTTTTTAAGAAAATTAACTTTCAAAACACATATTATAAGAATTTGCAAGCTGAGCCGGATTCACACAGACAAACACCCAGTGGAGAGCTTTACTAAACTGCCTATAGTATAACCTTGCTAGTAATGCCAGCATAACGACGAGTTATTTAGCTTGACTGTTTTTTTAAACTGAGGAAACATTTATAATCTTGGTTAAAAAACTCAATCAAACCTCAATCTTTTGAGTAAAATAGTTTAGGCCTAAAATATAGGCAAATCTAGTTCCTCCCATATTTTAATTAAATCTCTTCAATAGAACCCAAAAATATACCACCTTTGGATATACTACCTTCGCTGGAATTTCCACTTGACTTTTAACTGGATATCATGCTTTCATCGCAATCCCACACGTCCCATATGGACTGTTAATATTCCTTTCCAACCTAATATACCCATTCTCTCCCCAGCTTGGGCCCCATGAGTTTTTCGCGATCCAGTAGTCCTTCCCATGAGCGGAACCATAACCCACCAGTGTCACAGCCTGATTTAGGTCAGCTCCACATTCTCCCGCGAATATACCCTGTTACGCGCAACATGATAGAAGCAAAATTGTTTAATTAAGATAATATACAAGTAAAAAGGAATATGCGGAGAAAACATTTATGGAAATACTTACAGATTGGTAGTGCCGTAAATCGTTGGCATCAATAGCCACACTAATTGGCTGATGTGTTACAGCCTTCTGCAATGACATTTCGTCATTTTCCGGCACGTCCTCGAAGCCATCGATTGTCACTGCATAGGATGCTTCCTGCAAAACATTCCCACACAAATAAATTCTCCGGCAGTGAACTTTATCCCATTACCTAAATCCTTAATAGACAAAAGCTTCGTGGTAGAGTACCTTGCTTCTGGCACAGACACCTTGACTAGCCTGGTAAGGATAGTCAGCCTCGTTGTCAATTCCACCATTTTGGATAATAAATTGGGACGCATCATCCTTCAGACCTCCGTTACACCCCTGATTGGACGAATCGCAGTCCACAAGTTCTTGCTCTGATAAAGATATCAAGTTATTGGTGGCAAGCATGTTAATTCCTTCAACTGCTGCAATTGCAGAGAAAGCCCAGCAACAATGAAGTCACATACCTTTGACTTGAAAGCTTGGCTTGTGATTGGTTCCACCAGATTTAAGTGAGGATATGATTCTAACGGTCTATCATCTGCCCATGTGTCTTTCCAAAAATCAATGCTCTAACCATTATCTAATACCCATATTTCACCCTTTATGATATCAAAGTGACTATTAACAATGTTGCACCAAGGGTAGGACTTGGATCTGTGAGAAAATTACCAGTGTGACCTAAATATTTGGCTACCAGTATTTCTTTTTTTGGTAATGTGGTGGTTCTATTAAGTGGGTTTTGGTTGGGTCCCAATCCCAAATGTACATAAAATCCCAAAAGATAGATAGAACATACTGCTAGAAAATACCATATCGAGGAGGATAGATATCATTGTGACTACCATTCCCACACAAGGGGGGTTAAAATAAAAATTTCCCATGCAGGGAGGGTGGTACTATCCCAAAAGAAAAATTGCCCATGCAGGCGTGGTTGATTGTGGAAACTAAACATAGATAGACAAAAAAAACCAGAAGCCACATAGGGCCAACCTAGAAACTAGAAAAAAACAAACGTAGAAAGAAAACCTGACCATATCGCAATCCAAAAACCCGACAACCCAAAGACGCAGAAGTTGGATTACAGAGGTTCGGCCTCCGGGGATTCCTCCTTGGTGTTTGCTATGTTCTGCTATAGGTACTGTTTCATGGTGGAACTAGCACTCTCGAAGGTGGAAATAAAACACTTGATGAATATCCTGGAGATTTTATTGGAAATTGTAGAGCCAACGAGTGAATTCTCATTGATTTCCTCGGAGATATGGACAAGGGAATTCTCGCTCAATTTTGCTTTCACCTTCTTGACTCTAGACGACCTTCGAACCTGGGCAGAGTTCTCTTTGACCTTGGCTTTACGCTTAGCTAATGCTAGTTTGTTGATGCTCGTATCAAGGGGCTTGGAGGGAGTAGCAACATATGGAATCCCTTTTTTGGATATAGGAGTGTGGACTTCAGGGGCTTCCTTACTCACCAGAGATTCACTAGAGAGGAATGGTAAGGACTGTGAGTGGAAGAAAGGGGGGATTGAATTGAATGGGGTTGTCTGGAATGGGAGGCGAGGTGGAGGTGGCAACATGGTGGAAAAGGACTACAAATAGCCCCTGGTGAGTGGGATCTGAGTGTTTCTTATGAGCATTGACCACAAAGAGCCTAATGGATCGGTGGAGGAAAGCAGAGAGGTTCATGGGTCTATATCCCTGAAAGTGGTTCACCAGGGCAAGATGGAATTTAGAGAGCGGTTTGGACGGATCATAACATGATAGATACTGAAGCAGATGGATGGTGACAATGGGCCATGGGGAGGGAAAGGATTCTTGCTCTAGGGCCACTCCAAACCACTTGAATTCTTGATCATTCAGGAATCCTTCGAGCTCTTGGTCCCAGTTGTGTTTGTCACGCCGAACAAAGCATCTTGTGAGAGGAAGGCTAGAGACCTCGACAATGATCTTAGGAGTAACTTTGAGGCAGATGTGTCTCACTGTAATGTGGTCATTCAACCAGGTTCTCATAAAATTTGTTGTGATATTGGCCTTAAAACCCATGAATTTTGATAGAAAAAGGATAAGGCCATAGCATTGTAGATAGGAGGATGAAAGGGTATCAAGATGCAGGCTGCTCAGCTTGAGGAAAGCCATGGTAGCAAAAAATAGGGGTAGATGGAAGGTGATGAGGGAGCTATGGAAAATACTGGGATGGCAGAGATGAAGGACATAGTTCTATATGGTGGATCGAACTATTCTTAAATAGGCATGTGGTGAGACGTTGATCATGATGTTGGCTACAAGGTGATAATATGTGGAGGGGTGATGGATAGGGTAAGGTGATTGGCGATTGGTGTGGTTCCATGACCCAATATCCACACAGGTGGAGATGAAATGCCATAAGGACTCGATGATAACTAAGCTGGGCAAGATATTTGGCAATAAATTAGAGAGGCATTCATGGTCGGGAATTTGCAACTTTATTTAGAAATCGATGACATTTGAAACGTGCACTTGATATCGAGCATCACATTCATAGGTACTAGAAGGTTGGCCAATAATTTGGTGGATATGGGGTACACACCACGGAGATGATAACCGAGGAAATGCACATCATGAGACCTACAAAAACCTGATCATAAAAACCATATATTAGTGTGGAAAATATTAAAGGTAGCGAGTCTATCTTGACAAATCCATGGTTGCTAAGTGGATGACACTCAGTAGAAAAGAGCTACACCACACGAATAAGGATGGTTGGGTTGTGCCCAAGTTGGCAAGACTGTCAGCAAGCCTATTGGCTTCCCGATACACATGGGTAGCAATAACCTGTCTTTGCTGACCAATGAGCATTCTTGATTCATGTATTAGGGATCAAATGTTCCATGGTGGGATATTGTCATTGTTTATGTACCATATGATATTGAGATAATCCCCTTCAACTTGGAGGTTGATTCTACAGTACTCTATGATGTTCAAACTACGTCATAGTACCCATGCTTCAACCATGTTGTTTTTTTGGTGATCCAAGTTCTCAAAGAAGGCTATGACAGCTTCACCTTTATGATTTTTGATAATACTACCTGCTCCTACTAAACCTGAGTTCCCTTTGGAAGCACCATCAAAATTGAGCTTTAGCCAGCCTTCCGAGGGGACCTCCACAGAGCCTTCTTTCTGGGATGGGGTATGGGAGGGAGCAATTTGGGAGGAAAGGGAATGTTTAAGGATTGAAGGATCTCCACTTCGAGGTTGTTGATGGGATAAGAGAACGGGAGGAGTTGGGAATTTTTAGTAGCGTAAGCAATAGCTTTGGAGGTAGTGGACAGAGGTTCATTGGATATCATGGAAAAAATTATATGGTTCCTCTCTAGCCATAATTTCCAAAGGAAATGGTGGAGGCAGACCCTCCAAAGGAAGGAGGTATTAGGATTTTTGAATGGGGTAGGCCACTAAATGAAGAAGTCCAAAAGGGAATCAGGTGGGACCCATTGAATTTGAAAAGTAGTCAGCAAGTGGCTCGGTCCTTCTTTAGTAAAGTCACAATCCACGAAGAGGTAGTTGACCAATTCCTAATTGGAAATGCAAAGGTGACATCTATTCAGGACATATATTCCTCTTTTCATGAGATTATCGGTAGTGAGGGCTTTGTTTTGGATGGCAATCCAGTAGAATAAGCCCCTTGGTAATGAGATGCTTGAACCACACCATGCTGAATGGAATAGGGGAAACTTGGGATCTAAGCAAGAGGGATTAGGCTGACTTGATGGAAAATTCCCCACTTCCATTCCTTTTCTAGATGAGGTAGTCCAAGGTGGCAGTGGTTGGGATGATAGTGGTCCTGAGGAGTCTAGAAGTGGGAATGGTTTTCCATTTTCCTTGGCTATCAATATAGTCCATCACTTTAACGCCTCAACTTCTTTCCAGGATAGGCATGATAATGGAGACCTCAGGGATTTCCATAAGGGGTTTATATTTTAACCAAGTATCATCCCAAAAGTTGATGTTAGAACCATTGCCTAGCTTCCATTGGATACCTTTAACAATGAGGGATTTATCCTTAATCACAACCTTCTAGAAAGAAGATCCATTAGTGGGGATGTTGTCCTCTACCAAGAATAGGTGCCAGAGATATTTGTCTTGAATTATGGAAACCCACTCTACCTTGTAGTTGGTAAATATTTTCCAAGCTTGCTTGGCAAGGAGGGCAAGGTTCATGTTTTTTGATCTTCTTAGGCCAAGCGATCCTTGGGATTTAGGTTGGCAAACTTTATCCCAGTTGACTAAGTAAAATTTCTTATTTTCCTTTGGCCTGAATCACAAAAAAATATTTTTAATTTGCTCAATCTTGGAGTGCACTGACACTAGAGCTTTGAACACTGACATGAAATAGACAGGGATGCATTGGAGGACTGACATCATGAGAGTTGTTTTGGCTTCCTGAGACAGAAGAGAACCCTTCCACCTTGTGATTTTTCATATGATCCTATCAATGAGATTGCCCCACGTGGATTATTTCAAGATTTTTGTAAACAAGATAAGATCCAAGTAAGAAGTGGGGAGATCATCAATGCAGCATTGGAGGATACAAGTAATCTTACATTATCTGTTGCCTAGGGTGTTGAGAAAATAACATTTGCTCTTCAGGTAGTTTATTTTTTGCCCTGCTGCTAAAGCATACATGTCTAGGGTGGACTTGATAGTTTTAGCTTGAAGAATAGATGTTAATATCACAATGATGGTATCATCCACAAATTGCTGATGGGACAGGGGTGGGGAGTTAGAACAGGATTTGGTCCTAGAGACACTCCCTAAAGCATAGGTAGATTTAAAGGCTCTACCTAGGAATTCTATAAGAATTATGAAGATGAAGGGGGATAGGGGATCTCCCTATATAAGGCCTCTGGATCTGGAGAAAAACCCTATAGTAGAACCATTCACTAACGCTGAGAACCATTGGGAGGTAATGCAGCCTTTCATGAGGTTAATCCATTCCTGGTGAAACCTAAACCTGGACAGGATCTTTAGGAAGACATCTTTTTTAACTCTGTCAAAAGCTTTGGAAATATCCAGCTTTAATAATATGACCACCTTCTTGTTGCACCAAGTTGAGTGGAGTGTTTCATGGAGAGAGATGATGTTGTCAGTGATGGATCTACCATCCACTGAGCTTCCTTGATAGGGATCTATGATCGTGGGAAGGATATTTTTGAGCCTTGATTCCAATGATTTTGTTAGGATATTGTAGATGATGTTGCCTAAGATGATGGGGCTAAAATCCATCATATATTTGCATTGAGGGGTTTTGGGGACCAAGGCAATGAAAGTGGAGTTCATCCCTCTAGGAATGATTTTGGTTTGTTGGAGTTCAATGATGGCCTTGTAGATATATTCCTATAAAGTATCCCAAAAGGTTTGAAATAAGTGGGGGAGAAACCCATCTGTCCCGGGGGCTTTGTCAGTTTGCATGGAGAATAGAGCGAGATTGATTTATTTATTACTAAGGGGTTGGATGAGGGAGGATTTCATAATAGGGGTGACTAGAGGAGGAAGTTTCTACAGGATAATCTCTTGGGATTCAAGATGTTCAGGGGGATTGGTTCCCATAATGTCGTTGAAGTAAGATGTTTCTTCATCTCTAATTTTGAAGATATCTCGTGATATTGTGCCATCATATAGGGTGAGCTCCTTAATTTTATTTGTACTTCAATTTCGCAAAGTAGAGGTATGAAATAACTTCATGTTTGCATCATCATATTTTATCCAAAGGGTATGGTATTTTTTTCGCTAGTAGGTCTCTTCTTTGGCTAAGATTGTGTGGTATTCTGATAGGATATAACTCTCTTATTCTCTTAGACGGAGGGTCCATTGGTCATGCTGAATTTGTTATTCTAAGGTTTTGAGATTGCCCATGATATGTTATTTACTCTCAAAAATATTCTTGAATACTTCCCTTTTCCAGATTTTGAGGTTTTCCTATTTCAACCTTAGTTTCTTGGATACCTAAGAAATAGTAGACCTAGAGTGAGGGAGCCCCCACCATTGAGTGATTCACTACCTTAGATCAGTATGTTGGATCCACATATTCTTGAATCTAAATGGTGTTTTGAAGGATGAAGCCTTTTTGTATTCCAGCAAGAGGGGATAATGGTCGGAGCCAATTCTGGGAAGAGATATGAGGAAGGTGTCTCCAAATATTAGAATGGCCTGTTGGGATAGGAAAAATCTATCTAGCTTGACTTGAATGTGTTCAAAACCTACTCTTTTATTGGTCCAGGTGAACTAGCATCCTTTAATCTGAATATCAATGAGTTCATTATCTATGGCAAATTTTTGGAACTGTTTGATGCTTTTTGAGGGAGTGGAGATGTCGCATTTCTTATCATAGGGAAAGAGGGGGGAATTAAAATCCCCTGCTAACATATAGGGAAGTTTGGAGAAGGTATCATTTATATGGTACAGGTATCTCTAGAGCATATATATTTCAAGAGGGTTATTAGGGGTGTAAATATTAGATATAACCCAGGTAAAATAATTTTCCTTGCAATAGAAAACTAGGTTCAATGTTCTATCAGAGGATGAGATAACCCTGCCTTCAACTTTATCTAGATCCCACATGCAAAGGAGGCCTCCAAATGAACCTTCGACGGGGAAGGAAGCCCATGGACAATTATTCCAAACTTATTGGGAAATGTTATTGGTTCTTGATGCATCAAATTTCGTATATTGTAAAATGAGAATGGTAGGTTTATAGTCCTTCCTTATGGTTTGAGCTAATATATATTTTCTCATGCTATTGATACCTCTAATATTACAAGACATAATCTTCATCTGGAAACTTTAGCAAGTTTTTTACCTCCCTTCCCCAGTAGGGGGCAGGTCAAGATTTTTGGATTCATCCTTTGCCTGGTTGAAGAGATCTGGGAACAAGTTTGACTGCACCCCATTGGTGACATTATTTTTGGTGTCCTTTTTAATTTACATAGATATAGTGGGTCTACCTCTCTTTTTTTCACTTATTGTTTCAACTGGACCTTTTTTATTCTAGTGATGATGGGGTTGAGGTCCATTCTGAGATGGGTAGGACTATCAGCTTCCTTTAAGGATTCAACAGAGGATTTGGGTGGGGATAAGGGCACATCCAAGGGGGGATGTGGGATCAGTCCCTTGAAGAGAGGTATTAGTAGTTAGAGGTTCGAATATGGATATAGCAGGGGATGGTAGTACGAGAGGGGGGAAGGGATGGATCAGATATGGAAGGGGAGGTATGGGGGTGGGGTTTGGAGGGTGGAGGGGGAGGAGGGGTAAATTCATGGAAAATGAATTCATAATTGAAAATAGATAAAGGTCCAAACCTATTAGGGAAAGTAAACATGGAGCTTACATGGCTTGATTCTGCAGAAGGATGGTTTGTGAGGACTATAAACCTACCATTCTCATTTTACAATATGGAAAATTCGTTCGAGGGTTAAATTCCTCCCCTTACATGGCTTGATAAGCCTTGAGTTCAAGGGTTAAATTCCTCCCCACACTTTTTGAGAAATAGGATTTTTCTACCATAAAACCATGGTCCTCCTATGAGGATGCGAGCATAGTCATTCTGGTTATTTAGCTGGATAAGAAAAAACCCTCTAGATAGGGCCACCAACAGAAAGCTCCCTATTGTTCACCATTTAAAACCCACCCATTTCCATATGGACTCCATGTTGGGTCTGCCTTCGACATATTTCCCCACTAGGGAAAGATATTCAATGGACAGTTTTGGTGCCATGATTGATTTTGGGATAACAATATATTTTCTTGACGTGGTCAGTAGGGGATGGGTCATGATCCTAGAATAGCTGGGATTTGGATTACCCATTACCTTCTCAAGGTATGATTGAGGGACTCCATGTTGTATATGGGGTTTTATAACCCCTTTGTAGTTTTCCATGGTCGATCGTAGTTTAGGCTACAATGCCCACTAGGATCGGGTTCAGGGTCCTTGGGATCGTCTATCATGGTAGCTTTGTCTGTAGGGGGATATCTCTTAGTTTTAGCTCAAAAAACCCTACAAGGGTTTGGTAAATCCCACCTGAAGTCACCAGGGTAGTCGAGGTCACTCCTATTGTTGTCACCATTGATTCGTTCTCAATTACCTTTATTTTTTAATCATGCCCTTGTTGGCTACCAATATTTTAACCCAATTAACATTATCTTTTTGAACCAATATCCAATCATGTTTAGTTATTAGTGCTATGTTTAACATTTTCATTCTTCTTAAGCCTAGACCTCCCAACATTTTCCTACTGCACACTTGATCCCATGCCACAAGCGATAAATTCTTCTCCTTAACACCAAACCAGAGAAATGATCACTAAATTTGTTCAATTTTTTGAAAAATGTTTCCTTAAATTTGAAAGAGAGAAAGGAAGTACACTGGTATGGTCTAAATAGTAGACTCAACCAGCATAATTTTACCTGCTTGGCTCAAAAGCACTCCTTTCCATATCATCAATTTTATTTGAACTCTTTCTACAATTGGTTTCCATAGAGAAGTCTTAATCTCCCCTTTGAACATTGGTAGTCCCAGATAAACTAACGAAAGAGAGTGACTCTCACAATCCAAAATATCAGCAATTTTCCTCTACCTACCAAGAAGATTTTTCAGGAAGAACACCTTTCTTTTCCACAAACTCATTTTCTATCGAACCACTCTTTCATATTATTGGAGTATATCTTTGATAGCTTTGGCATGAGGGATTAAACTTAAAAAGGATAATAACATATAATAAGCAAATTGGTGGTGTGATATCAGTTCAATGGCAACTGTAGGTTTGATTCCCACTATTGTAGGATTTTCCTTCAAAGCTCTTCCTAAAGATACAAACACATAGGATCCACTGATGAATGTCTCTACAACTACTAAAGTAACCATTTGATGATCCATTAAATAATATTGAGAATTTTTTTGATGATATACAAGCTCTGACAAATCTAATCTAGCAAGGCTAAAAATCAAAATTTTCTAGAACTCTAAGTAAAAATATCCATGAGATTCGGTCGTATGATTTATGAAAATCAATTTTGAGGAAAGTTACTGGCCTTCTACTTTTGTCTACAAAATGAATCAACTCATGCACTACAATAACACCATCCAAAATTTATCTTTGTACTAAAAATCCACTTTGAGGATGGTCAATAATTATTGGAAGGTATACTTTGAGTCTATTTGCTATAGTTTTAGTGAGAATTTTAAAAAGTGTATTATAGAGGCTAATGGGCCTAAAATTAGAGAATTCTTTAGCACCCATAAAATTTGGGATAGAAAATTAAAATGTTGAGTTTACATCAACCGAAAATAAATTAGACTCCTAAATTTCCCTCATGGCTGAACAAATATCACCACCTACGATGTACCAAAACCTTTGGAAGAAAATAAGAAGAAATTTTTTTGGCCATGGAGTTTTCAGACCACCCATAGATAATACAACAACCCTAATTTCCTCATCCTAAAAGGGATCATAGAGGTTTTTGTTCATATCATCTAAAACTAGAGTGGGTATGTGGTGCAGTAGCCTCTGATCAGCTTGAAGGTCCTATCATCCCTATAGTGGAGGAGGGTTTTGAAAAACTTGATCACTTCTTCCTTGATTTCTGTAATATCCTTTGAGACAAGATATTGGCTCTATTCGATGTTGGGAAATTATCAAATGGAAGCCACTGTGGTTGATTGATATTATTGCAATATCTAATGCCTTATTCCTCATAAAACTAGATTATGAGTAGGATGTGAAGCACATTTTATGTGAAGGTCCCTCGTTCTTTGGAAAGAGGAGTGTCTTTCTATGAAAATGTGATCCAAACTTCAACCTCATTATGAAAAATGTGAACTTGACCCCATTTGGGTGTGACTCCTGGATTTACCTTTTCATATTTGGCATGAAGATATTTTATGAGGCATAGCTAAAGCTATTGGGTACCTATCCTTGATTGACTCATCTACCAAATCCAAGACTAGGATAATTTTTTCCAAAATGTACATCATGGCAAACTCGAAGGCTGATTTACCTAGTCAAATTGAGCTTGTGTCCAAATAGGGTACCTAGATTCAATGGATTATTTATGATAACATACACATGATATGTTCTTCTTGTAAGAGGTATGGTCACTCATATGGATTGTGCTCTCATAAGGTCCCATGTGGGAGTACCCAAAGGGAGAATGAGACCAAAAGTCTAGTTAGTTTAAGCCAAGAACAAGGAGCCCCTTCTAAGAAAGTATAGCATGAATTTATTTTGAATGAGCTTGAGCTAGAGGAAAGGATAATGGACCAAGTCCCTATGGTGGATGTTAATGAGTCTAGCAAAGCAGTGGTTCAGAATATGAACCCATCTAGCAGCATAAGTGTGGACCAGGTTCTCCCAAAATACTTGGTGATGAAGACTTTAATCCATTTGGAGTTCCTTAATAACTCCTATCAAAGATTATTTTTTGAGGATCCATTCATATAAGAACTTTGGTCCCTCATAAGCCTAGTGAGGCTCCTGGTTAGGATTTTCTAACCTTGATCAATTTGAAACAGTCATCGTTCCCAGGGGTAGGCTTTTTGTGCATAGCCAATTCCAGACCCAAAACCAAAAGTATCCAAAAAGGTTAGATGGATTTTTGAGGTAATCGTAAAGTAGAGAAACCTTTTAACAAAGTGTTGAGGATTTGTGAGGCAGAGTCAAAAATTGCTAATGAATTTCATTACCAATTTTTTTTTTTAAGCAAAAAACCCTTTGAGGATCCGCCTTGGTCTGAGAGACCACGAACAGGGGGTTCTACAACGTCAAAGTCACCCGGGGTCGCACCCGACCCTGCCCACACCAACATTATCAATTGGATTTTAGATACCCAATTCAGCTTTTTGGTAGGGTGGAGATTTGAACCTGGGACCTCCCTTGGAGGATTGCCCTCTCCTATCCAACTCACCTACAACACCTGGGTCATTACCAATTGAAGTTTGAGAAAGAGAATGATAGAAAAGGTAAACAACTAAAACTTAACATATTTTGTAGCTCCATCAGTTCTCTGAGTGGGAATATTGGCTCCAAATCTCAAATATGAAGTTGTTATCGTGGAATATCAAAGGACTTAATGGGCCCTCTAAGCAATGAATTTTGGCAACACTGAGGAGAGATGTAAGACCTGATGTTATATTTATTCAAGAAACTAAGATGGATAATTGCAATTTAGAGGCAGTTAAAAAATTATTTTGGAATGAGGTAGGTTTTGCAGCAAACTCTACCAATGAAGCTTCTAGGGGTCTTCTTTGTCTATGGGACCCTAGAAGACTAGATGGATCCATTCTATTTATTTATGATAGAGTGAATAGTATTTTATTTTGTAGTAAGGACTCTAGGCAAAGATGGATTATTTCTAATATTTATGCCCCTAATATATTTATTTTTTATTTTTGTAAAAGAGGGTAAAAATTTATTAACTCAGCAAAACATTCATGATACAAAGAAAAAGCAGAAGCTATTCAGACATATCAGCTCTCAATAAAGAAGAGAGATATTGAGAGCAATCAGAAGAAATTTGAGACCAATTTTGAACATCCCAACCATCTTGAAACTTAGAAGCCCATTTAGCTAACAAATCCGCTACCCTATTCCACTCCCGAGGAATATGCACAAAAGAAATGAAGTCCAAGTGAGTAGATATATTAAGAATTTTCTGAGCAACCCAACTCAACCACCAACAACCATGAAGACTATCTCCAGAATTTAACAAATTTATAACAATCTGAGAATCATATTCACAAACAATCCGACGCCAAACCAAAGCATACCCTTGCTCCAAAGCATATAAAATTGCGAGTGCTTCCATGAAGTTATTAGAATGATGTCCCTTAAAGCAAGAGAAAAAAAATTGGATAGTACCACTACTATCCCGCCCCACACCACCAATACCAGCATTACCCGGATTACCCCGGGAAGATCCATCCGTATTAATTTTCAGCACTCCCGGAGGAGGCGGATTCCATTTTCCAGCCCTCCGCACCCGATTATTCTGACCCATCCATCTGTAAGAGACATTAGGACCAGGACCATTAACCATCAAGCCTAATATTTCCATGATCTGACGTTCCGTATGGTCCATGGGAGAAATAATCTGACATTTTGTAGACACAGTTTCCTGGATCATTCGCAAAATCCTCTGCCAGACCTGGGAAGTATTTAACTCCTTACCTTGGAAAATCCGACGGTTCCGTTCAATCCAAATCTGCCAAAAAATGCATGAAGGACCAATACTCCATCCAACTTGTAAAAAGAAAGCCGCTGCAGGAGGCCGCCCCATACTCCTCCAAAAATCAACTATTGATGAAGCATGCGAACAAGGGTGATTCCATACTCCCCACCAATAATGCCAGACTTGTCGAGCAAAGTCACATTGGAGAAGTAAATGCCCAACAGATTCTTCAGACTTCCCACAGTTATAGCATAAAGAGGGGCCAGCAAACCCACGCTTTTGAAAATTATCCCAAGTGAGACAACGATTATGAGTAGCCTGCCACCCATAAAAACTACACTTCGGCCAAATAAACTTATTCCAAACTTGCTTCCACCACGGAACCTCCTCCTCACCAAACCGCTGTCGATCCAAAACACAATAACCAACAGCAACCAAAAATATCCCTCTATTATCTCTTCCCCATGCTAGCACATCATCCCCAGGTAGAGAAGAGCAGGTACGGCTAGCGAGAATACGGGCCAGCTCTGCCCTCGCATCCATAGTGCCACTAGCAGGCCATTCTCAAGGATCCTTTCACTGGAGACTAACCATCTGACCAAAGGACTTAACAGTTTTGAAATCTGCCACCTTCAACCATCCAGCATCCCAAAAGCATTGAGCAAGATCTTGAATATGTGGAAACTCGCTAAGAAGAGGAGCAAAGCCATCCCAAGAATCTTGCCAAAAAAGATCCCGATACCCAGTATAACAAATCCAGAATAACCCCTGCTTAACCAGCTCTGCTCCCTTTTTCAAAGTATTCCAAACAAATGATCCTCGACCAATCAAGCTGTATCGAGGAATCTCTGAACCTTCCACTCCCCTAAGATACTTGTGGGATATAATCTTGGCCCAAGTTTGCTCCTGATTACTACACCAACACCAATACAACTTAGCAGCCAAAGCAGTCCCAGAAAGAGAGCTTAGACGAAGACCCAACCCCCCAGCTTGCCTTGGTCGACAAATAGTCTCCCATTTAACAAGACTCCATTTTGAGGAACCAAGATTGCCAGCCCATAGGAATTGCCTAGAAAGAGAATCTAGATCATGAAGAAAACTTGTTGGAGCAATCTGAATAAGGCATCTATACACCGGTAAAGCCTGAACAACTGACTTCAAAAGTAAAACCCGACCAACAAAAGTTAACCATCTATGAGTCCAATGACTAACTCGACTACGAAATTTGTCAAGTATGTTAGTCCAAACCGCCCTAGGTAGAGGACCAACAGAAATGGGAATCCCCAAGTATGTAAGAGGAAGAGTTCCAACCTGAAACCTGAGAATCTGAACAATTCTAGCTTGAACCCTGGGATCTGTATTGAAAAATAAAATAATAAAATATATTTTTTTTTAATTAAGTGATATTTTATCTCATTTAAAAAAATAGTGTTTAATCTCTCATGTCCTATCACAAATTTTAAAACGACTCTCGAAGTATGTCCTCCTCTCTTAGCTAAAGTATTAAAATATTGTTGATGGGTTAAAGCTTGATTGTGTGAAGATTTGTGATCTAAAACTCAAAATTTTGAGTCAAGTAAGATAAAGAAAAAATGCAATTCAAAAGTAATAGAGAATAAATATGTAGGACAGATATTTAAGGGAGAAATATAATCATATTATTTCTTAAAAATAGAGTACAATGTAAGTAATCTCTAAGAAGTAATATCAGTCTATGAGATTGTATTCATTCCTTATGGTTTTTATAATTAGGAATGCATCTATATTTACATAGTATTTTTTATGTATTGAAAATCCATCATGTTGAATATGGAAGATCACCCATAGAAAAATATGGTGGTTCACCTTGCATGAGTTAGAAGATCACCAATATGAAAAGTTTTTTATTTGTCTTCCATGAGTTCCAAAGAGCATAATAAATTAAAATTACATATATATGAATTTTATTTTTGTATACTATCTTACACTTATGTGGAAACATAGATACAGAGTCATTTTGACTACACAAATCTAAAAATAAAAAATACTATTTTTAATAAGTATTTTGTTTTGCATTTTCAAGGCCTCCAAAGCATTTTTCCATGTAGCTACTACCAATCCTATCTATGACAAGTTTGTTTATTGAAATTATTATTTTTTCTCTATGATTTTCAATAATTTCAAAGTATCTATGTCAAGATCATTCATACTCTCTTAAAAAGCAATGGTCCTTATTGCATCAGCCATTGACACTAGGTACGGAAATTATTTCTTTATCTTATTTTTGTAAGAGATTCCCTTTTGTAACAAGTTTTCCTATGTTTAAAACTCAATAAATCTAAATGGATTTTATTCTAGTGGTATTAATCCATGGTTTAACAATCCAATCCTTATCCACTAGTGCTAAAATAGCTAGATTTAATTATTAAAAGTAAAAATATTCTACTATAATGGAAACACCCAAAAAAGTTGGATGATAGGGCTTAATAAGTTCAAGGTTGAAGGTTTAATGTGAACCAACATAATATGGATGATTCAATTAAAATACATCATCTCCCACATTCTTGATGATGGTGTATGGTCCATAAAAAATAGGTTTGACCTTCCTATAGGTTCCTTGAAGTTGCTATTTGTTAATATGTAACCATACCTTATATCCAACTCAAATTAATGTGGTATCAAATACTGGTCATGGTATTTCTTGTATTTTTTATTTTTCTTCTCCAAGAGGTCATGGACTTGTTGGATATTTTAATTTTGATTCACAAAGCATGCTACTTATTTTAATACTATATGAGTACTACATGGGTTGCATAAGGAGAGCTACATTAGTGGGTGACAAGGATTTGGACACATAATAAATATGAAATGGATTTTTATAGAGTTATATTAATCTTATATGCATCCATCTTGAATATAGGAAAGGATCTGATCTCATCACATGTGTGTGGATGCTTGAAATTATCTACCTCTTGATGTCACTCCTTTGGGCTAGTAAAAGCACTTGTGAAGAATTTCCAATATTTTCTCCACCTATATTTGACCTATATGCTATTATGACATGCATTTTCTAAATCATTTTTAGACAGTCGTTAGCTGGTTTACAAACATGTCCCGTGTGATAGAGGATGTTATCTTGCAAAGAAAATTCAAGAACATGATTACCCATATTAATAACTTAGTATGCATCTACAAAAACAAAATTGACTTGATACAATGTGGATCAATTGGAAATATCATACCTATAGGAATTAAAAATGTTGAGAATTCTATAATTCAAGGTTAGATCAAATAATTATTTCTTGAATTGGAACATCCTTTCTTGTGATTGATTATCGTATGAAACTATTACAGATTTATAACCCATAATTGATGTCTTTTATTTCTTATCTACCATTACATCTGAATAATATTTATAGGTCTATGATATTTATGAATGATGGTTTTCTTACCCAAGATATAGTGCTTCTACTATTCACATGCTTGGACAATAGCATAGAGATATTTGTAATATGCAAGATGTTTTTGAACTACTTCATTAATTTTTTCCATGATAGGAAACTAAATATCCATGTTGCATGAGAAAAAATACCAATGCATACTTTGATGTATCAACCATTATATTAAAAATGCTGCTACTAATCAATTAGGAAATATGTAAGATATTAATACAATTTGTCCTTCAAATTCTTAAATACTCTTTAACCTGTAGCCCCATAATGGATCTTGGATTTGGCATATTTTTTTGGTGGCCTAGAGCAGTGGCCAAGAAATGTGTGAGAACCCAAATAAAAATGTTTGGTATAAATTGGTATGTTCGAAGAAGCTATGAAACTATATCAATGTCTTTTGGGTAGTCAAATATCTAATTACTTGAATCTTCTGAGGATCAACATGAACTCCTATGTAAAAAACACATGCAAGTTACTAAAATTTTATCATGCCAAGTGACCACTTATACAAATGAGCGTATAGCTTATGTCTTTAAATAGTAAAAAGTACCTATTTAGAATGCTATAGATGCCCCTTCAATATTTTATTATACATAATAATGACATCTACATATACTACCATAAATGAGTTGGTCTAGGGAAGTAGGATGTCATCCATCATCCTCATGAATCTGGCAAGTGAATTGGTCATGTTAAAATACATAACCAACCACTCAAATAAATCCTCCTTGGATTTGAAAAAAGTCTTCTATGCATTAGTGGTATTGATAGGTATTTGATGATAGCTAAATTTGAGATCAAATTTGACAAATAACATTGCACCATGAAACAAGTCTAGTATGTTGTTTATTCGATGGAGTGAACAGTAATTATTTATAATGATTTTATTTAAATATTTATTGTTGATACACAATATTCATGTTCCATAATTATTTGTATCTCAAATTTTTATACAACCACATGTTGAACCAATTGGTTTGATGTGCGTCTTTTGAGTCAACTTTTGGATTTACCTCTTGCTTTCTCATTTTAAAGGATAATTTGTTGGAAATTTTGAGTAGATAAGTTGTCATTGATGTTAAGAGTGAGTGTTCATTGATGTCAAGCTTTCAGCACCAGTCAGTGGCAACTTCAATTGGAAACATCAGTTTCAGGTTCTCCAATATGTGTAAAAGATAGCCAAATATTAGGATATCAGATGTGTACCAAAGGATAAAATAAGATGCCCAAGTAAATAATATTATAATATTTTTATAATATTATAAAAGGAGGTTTTAAATTAATTATAAATTAATTAATATAATTTTTATTATAAATTAATTTATAATTTAATTTACTTAACCTATGTAAATTAATTATTAATTAGTTTTAATATTAATTATAAATTTAATTTATATTAATGTTTTAACCCAAATGTGGGTTATTAAAATCATAATTTTAATTTTAATTTGAATTACTAAAAGCACCGACGTGGGAGAAAAATCAAATCATTTATAAAAAGGGGGATCCACCCACCTTAGAACTTACCATGCCTTCGTTCAAAAATTAATGTGAATTGCTTGCGACGTGTGCTACAACAAAGTGGAGAGAGTAGTGGACTTTGAAGAAGTCAAAATGCGCACGAAGCATAAGGTGGAGGAAGTGCTTTTTCCTTCACATGGGGACTATAGCCCACGTTGTGGGATCCCAAGCACTAAGTATCTTATGCCTTAGGGAGACGACGTATCGAATCACGCCGGAACCTCCTTTTGGGGAAATCAAGGTATGCATTGGAATTTAGGCATCAAAATTTTTGAAAGTGGTTGTTAAAAAATAAAAAATTAATTTTTGCATTATATTTGGTTTATAAGGTTGCATGGAGAGTTATAATGGTTATCCAAATTAATTTTTTTGATGTTATTTGCTTTAATGGTTGGAAAGAGTTGTAAGGTATTTGTGAAGTATTGTATAATATTTTAAATAAGGAGTTTATAAGGTGTATTCAAGGAATTATTATTTTCATGTATGATTTGTGTATGTTGATTTAGAAAAGGGATTTATAAGGTATAATTAAGTTTTAATTATTTTTTTCCAAGGAATATTTTGAGAAGGTGTTGGAATAATATTTTGTTATCTAACTATTAAAATTGAAGAGACGAAAAATTATGATTAAGACAGGTTTTTCTTAAAGGCACTTTTACATCAAATAAAAGGTATGGGCATATTCTTCCTTGGGTGAAATAGTTGATTGATTGTGAATTTTTGAAAATAATATTGGAGTGAAAAGGACTTGGTTAAGTTTCCTTATTGGTTTGATGAGTTGATGAGTTTTCTGAAATGGTGATAAATGCTAGAAATCTTGTTTGATTAGCATTGTTGTTAAAGTGATTGATTAAGTGAAAACTTGAAAAAGGGTTTTGCAAATATTATGAGTACCATTTTTATGTGAAGTTTGCAAAGTGAGACTAGCATTGTTGTTGAAGCAATTAACTTGGTGATGAAATTGAACTAGAATTTACAAAATATCATGAGTATCATTGTTATGTGAGATTGGTTAATAATAATTGTTGAAAACATTTTAGTGAGTGTTCATATGTTTGGACTAGGGTTTGTGAGCAAGGATTATTTCATTAAGTGATTGATTGAGTAGATTTGGTTGAGACTAGTCAAGTGGATGTGTGAAATGATAGCTCAAGTTCTATGAAACAAATTGTTCTATACTGAATTGATTTGAGAAAATAATTGAGGTTTTGTGAGTGTGAAGCATATTGAGTCTCTAACAATTATCTATATTTTTTTGTGATAAAAGAGAGATTGAAAGTGATTGAGAGTTTGTGAGTGTGAAGCATATTGAGTCTCTAAAAATTCTCTATATGTTTCTAAAAGAGTGAGTGAAAGTAATTGAGCATTGAGGTGAATGTGAAGCATATTGAGTCTCTAACAATTCTATATATGTTTCTAAAAGAGTAATTAAAATTAATTGAGCATTATGATGAATGTGAAGCATATTGATTCTCTAACAATTCTCTTTATGTTTCTATGAGATTGAACAAGTTATACTAAGGACTTGTTGAGCAGATTTGGACAAGTTCTAGTGAGGAGTTGTTGAGTAAATTTGGACAAGTTCTAGAGAGGACTTGTGAACAGATTAGTGTGAGCTTTTGTGGAAGCTTACAAGGTAGATTTGAGACGTCTTTGAGAAGGCTTGAGAGCATAGTTGATTGATTGATTTGTTCAAACCTTGGGTTAAGATTTGGGACAAATCTAGTAGTGTTGATTTATGATTGGATCAAGATTTATGCTAAGGCTTGAGGACAAAGATTGAGGATATATTTGTGCTAGACCGAAGGACTAAGTTTAGTGCAGATCAAAGGATAGAGATTGAGGATAAATTTGTTCTAGACCAAAGGACTGAGTTTAGTGTAGATCAAAGGATAGCTATTGAGGATAAATTTATGCTAGACCAAAGGATTGTATTTAGTACAAATTACATGATAGAGTTTGGTGTAGATTTTAGGATAAGTTTGTGCTAAACTAGAGATAGAGATTGAGCAGATTTATGCTAGAGTGAAGTGCTATGTTTAGTACATATTTGAGATAGATATTTTAAGGTGATAGAGTATAAAGGACGACAGTATCCAGTGGATATAGATCCATTATCCAAGGTAGTGAGGATAGGCATCTTCAGTGGATAGATATCTATTAGCTAGAGTAGAGGGAGAAACCATTCTTCTAGAAGATCACCAATCAGATCTAAGGAGAAAGGAGTTCTCTTATGGATAGATATCCACAAACTTGATTAGGGAATTGGTGTCTCTTTTGGACATAGGTCCGTAAATATTGTAATATGTAAAGGATTCCCAAGAGTTTTATTGAAAAAATATTAGTGAAATATTTTCTCCGTGGAGTAGCCCACATTGGGTGAACCACATTAAATTGGTGTCTTTATTGTGTGTGACGATTTGTGGATTGCTTTAGTTATTGCTATTGATATTGCAATTTATTATATTGGATAATACTATTTAAGAAAGAAAAGTAAAAAGTGATCTTATATTGTTCACCCCCCTCTCAGTATAAGCTTGTGTTATTTAATTAGTATCAGAGCTGATTCCTTCGGAAAAGGTTTAACAATTTGAAGGAAGATCTTATAAGAATACAAATGGCAAAGAAAGACAAAGGCAAAACCATGAGACACAAGAATAAAATAGCACACATGGTTATAAAAGAAAAATAAGATGAATTTGATATTGTTATTTTGGGAGGAAAAATGAAAATAGATTCAAGAGATGAATCAAGCAGTGGAGAAAATATCATATTGATAAAGTTTTATACCAGATGTAGGAATACAGATCACCATGCAGCTTATTATCCATACGAAGGTGAAGAATACTTTATTTGTGGTCAACTCGGTCATGATGTAGGTTATTGCAATGGGTTTAGTAGTGATGAAGATGAAGATGATATTCTCAGAACTGAAGCCCTAGAGGTTGGTTCAGAAAAGGATAACAGGGACAATCCAAATAGGTATGAAGAAGAAACTCTAATTTTAGTAATAGAAGAAAATAATCCTATTGAAGACCAAATAAAAGAGAGAAATTTAGAAAAATAGGAGTAAGATACTCTTAAGGAACTAGTGTGTGAATAATTAAAGAAGAAGGTATGATTGAATAATTAAAGATAAAATATCTAGAGTGTGAATGATTAGAACATGAGATAGTTTCACTAAGTATGGAAGTGAAAGGCTCTAAGGAAAAGGTACATAAGTTTGAGAAAAATTCAAAATATTTGGACAGGATTATCAATGCACAAAAATCATCAATCACAAAAATAGAACTTAGTTTTGAAGAAGAACAAGGAAAACAGGAAACAAAAAAAGGAGAGTGAAGCTCAAGTACAAAAAAAGAAGAATCCTGAAAATAAGAGAGTGAAAGAAATAGTGAGACTTTTGAGGAAGAGTTGGACAATAGAAAGTTCAACAAGGAAAGAAACAATGCACAAAGGAGAAACAGATGGAACATGAATCAAAATAGGTTAAGAGAGACTAAGAGACCAATGAGGTCAAGACAAGGAAACTTCAATGGATGATGTTTCTTATGTCATATATTTGGGCACATGCCTTCATAGTGCAGGACACAAAATATAATAAAATGGGAATTTCATAACCAAGAAACTTTTCCATGGGTATTGCTACTCATGTAATTAGTTTGGTCACAAGGCAATTAATTGCAGGGTTCGTGATAGAAAAGGACATGGCTTCACCAGGAGAAATACCAAGACATTTGCACCTCCAAGGAATAATAGTATTAAGTGTTATAAATGCAATAATGATGGACATACAACAAAGTGGTGTAGAGAAAACATTCCTAAATCAAGCATGAATAGGAATAGGAACAATAACAGGAATATGGACATGGACATGAATAGGAATAGGAACAAGAATATGGATATAAACAAGAATAGGAATATGGATATGAACAGGGATAGAAATAGGAATAGTCAAAGAAATCAGAAGGATCGGATGAAAATAAAAGAGGATAAAGGTAAATACCATTGCTTTTTGGGAGTAGAAATACTCCCACCCTAGAATTAACCACCTCAAGAGGAGGTGGGAGAGGGGTTAATCTAAGAGACTCATTCTTAGCCCCAAGCCCCAAAGGTGACCCTTTATCATTGATGTTAAATTATGGAGATATTTGAGTAAGGGGGAGATATTTGGTTTAAGAAGAGAGCATTAAGTCAGGGGGAGCAATGTCCTAGGGGGAGCATAACGAGAAAAAGGTCAAGTTTTTGATAAAAATAATTTGGGTTACCATCAATGACAAAGGGGGAGATTGTTGGAAATTTTGAGTAGATAAGTTATCATTGATGTCAATAGTGAATGGTCATTGATGTCAAGCTTTCAACACTACTTAGTGGCAGCTTCAGTGGACAGCATCAATTTTAGGTTCTCCAATATGTGCAAAAGATAGCCCGATTTCAGGAGATCATATGTAGACCAAAGTGCAAAAGAAGATGCCCAAGTAAATAATATTATAATATTTTTATAATATTATAAAAGGAGGTTTTAAATCAATTATAAATTAAATAATATAATTTTTATTATAAATTAGTTTATAATTTAATTTACTTAACCTAAGTTATGTAAATTAATTATTAATTAGTTTTAATATTAATTATAAAGTTAATTTATATTAATGTTTTAACCCAAAGGTGGGTTATTAAAATCATAATTTGAATTTTAATTTGAATTACTAAAAGCGCCGATGTGGGAGAAAAATCAAATCATGTATAAAAAGAGGGATCCACAAACCTTAGAACTTACCATGCCTTTGTTCGAAAATTAATGTGAATTCCTTGCGATGCATGCTATAGCGAAGTGGAGAGAGTAGTGGACTTTGAAGAAGTCAAAAGGTGCACAAGGCATAAGGTGGAGGAAGTGTTTTTTCCTTCATGTGGGGACTATATCCCACGCGGTGGGCTCCCAAGTGCTAAGCCACTTAGGCCTTATGGAGATGACATATCGAATCATGCCAAAACCTCTTTTTGGGAAAGCAAGGTATGCATTGGAATTTAGGCACCAAAAATTTCGGAAGTGGTTGTTGAAAAATTAAAAAATTAATTTTTGCATTATATTTGATTTATAAGGTTTCATGGGGAGTTATAAGGGTTATGCAAATTATTTTTTTTGATGTAATTTGTTTTAATGGTTAGAAAGAGTTGTAAGGTGTTTGTGAAGTATTGTATATTATTTTAAGTAAGGAGTTTATAAGGTGTATTCAAGGAATTATTATTTTCATGTATGATTTGTGTATGTTGATTTAAAAAGGGAGTTATAAGGCATAATTAAGTTGTGATTATTTTTTTCTAAGGAATATTTTGAGAAAGTGTTGGAATAATATTTTGCTATCTAACCATTGGAATTGGAGAGAAGAAAAATTGTGATTTAGACAGTTTTTCTAAAGGGCACTTTTACATCAAACAAAAGGTATGGGCATATTCTTCCTTGGATGAAATAGTTGATTGATTGTGAATTTTTGAAAATAATATTGGAGTGAAAAGGACTTGGTTAATTTTCCTTATTGGTTTGATGAGCTGATGAGTTTTCTGAAATGGTGATAAATGCTATAAATCTTGTTTTATTAGCATTGTTGTTGAAGTGATTGATTAATTGAAAACTTGAACAAGGGTTTTGCAAACATTATGAGTACCATTGCTATGTGAAGTTTGCAAAGTGAGACTAGCATTGTTGTTGAAGCAATTAACTTTGTGATGAACTTGAACTAGAATTTGTAAAAGATCATGAGTATCATTGTTATGTGAGATTGGTTGATAAGCATTATTGAAAATATTTGAGTGAGTTTTCATATGTTTTGACTAGGGTATGTGAGCAACAATTATTTCATTGAGTTATTGATTGAGTAGAGTTGGTTGAGCCTAGTCAAGTGGATGTGTGAAGTGATAGTTCAAGTTCCATGAAACAAATTATTCTATATTCTGAATTGATTTGAGAAAGAGGTTAAGTGTTGATGAGTGTGAAAAATATTGAGTCTCTAACAATTCTCTATATGTTTCTATGATAAAAGAGAGATTGAAAGTGCGAGTTTGTGAGTGTGAATCATATTGAGTCTCTAAAAATTCTCTATATGTTTCTAAAAGAGTGAGTGAAAGTAATTGAGCATTGAGGTGAATGTGAAGCATATTGAGTATCTAATAATTCTCTATATGTTTCTAAAAGAGTGATTGAAAGTAATTGAGCATTATGGTGAATGTGAAGCATATTGAGTCTCTAATTTTTCTCTTTATGTTTCTATGAGATTGGACAAGTTCTAGTGAGGACTTATTGAGCAGATTTGGACAAGTTCTAGTGAGGACTTGTTGAGAAAATTTGGACAAGTTCTAGAGAGGACTTGTGGACATATTAGTGTGAGATTTTGTGGAATATTACAAGGTAGATTTGAGACAAGTCTTTGAGAAGACTTGAGAGTAAAGTTGATTTATTTATTTGTTTAAACCTTTGGTTAAGGTTTGGGGTAAATCTAGCAATGTTGATTTATGATTGGATTAAGCTTTATGCTAAGGCTTGAGGACAAATATTAAGGATCGATTTGTGCTAGACTGAAGGACTGAGTTTAGTGCAGATCAAAGGATAGAGATTGAGGATATATTTGTGCTAGACTGAAGGACTAAGTTTATTGCAGATCATAGGATAGAGATTGAAGATATATTTGTGCTAGACCAAAGGACTGTGTTTAGTGTAGATTCAAATATAGATTTTTGTGCAAATTTGAGGATAGATTTATGCCAAACCAGAGATAGAGATTGAGCATATTTGTGCTAGACCGAAGGACTGTGTTTAGTACAGATTTGAGATAGAGATTTGCAGGTAATAGAGTATAGAGGATGATAGTATCTAGTGGATAGAGGTCCATTAGCTAGGGCAATGAGGATAAGTGTCTTCAATGGATAGAGATCCATTAGCCAGAGCAGAGGGGGCAATAGTTCTTCTATAATATCACCAGTTAGAGCTAAGGAGAAAGGATTTCTCTTATGGATAGAGATCCACAAACTTGAATAGGGTATTGGTGTATTCTTTGGACATAGGTCCATAAATATTTTAATAGGGAAAGGATTCCCAAGATATTTATTGATAAAATATTAGTGAAATATTTTCTCCATGGAGTAGCCCACATTGGGTGAACCACATTAAATTGATGTCTTTATTGTGTGTGATTATTTGTGCATTACTTTTGTTATTGTTATTGATATTGACATTGATTATATTGGATAATACTATTTGGAAAAGAAAAGTAAAATGTGGTCTTATACTATTCACCCCCCTATAAGTATAAGCTTGTGTTCTTCATAATTTATGATAAATAGATGCATTAGACAAAGGATGATAATAACTAAATCAATGGAATGCATTACCTCACAATAAAGTGGAAACCTAGTTGGTGACATGAACAATCATCATATTCTACTAAATATAGTCTGTTTTGTTCTATTGTGTAGATCCTATGATTAATGTAATAATTGTAGACACCAAAACAACACCATTCGATTAAGTGACTACAAACACTGATCGCATGCACATACACAGCTTTCAGGGCAGTTTTTAGAGGTCAAACTGTGGTCTTGACCACTTGCACAACAGTTCAGAGGGTCAGAAAAGAATCAAAGCAATGTTAGTCATCTTCAAAACAAAGCCTTAACAGAGCCTTAACAAAAGGGGAGTCCAGCCTTGGACGTCGCGAAATTGTGACGTCGCGATTTCGTGACGTCGCGATTTCGTGACGTCGCGATATCGCGCGTCGCGATATCGCGCATCGCGATATCGTGACCGTCGCGATATCGTGACGCGCGATATCGCGCAATCGCGATATCGCGACCGTCACGATATCACGATGCGCGATATCACAACGCGCGATATCGCGCGATCACGATGCGCGATATCACAACGCGCGATATCGCGCGATCACGATATCACGCGGTCGCGATATCCTGATCGTCACGATATCGCGCGATCGTGATATCATGACGATCGCGATATCATGACAGCGCTCACCATACGCCCTGCAACGAAGGCATACTTACGATAGTCAAAGGTGGACTTTGACGTGGCCGCCACATCCAATGAATAACCGCCATGTGGCACCCCTACGTGCCCCCTTTTAAAGAGACCCCGTGGGTCTGTAAAACGGTGGATTTTACGGTGAGCTTTAATGGAATAACAAGCGGTTTCAAAATATCCGATCCGAGGCCACGCCTCATAACTGCGATCTGTCAGTGCGAGCCATGTCCCATAATGGCCCGATAAGGATCAAATCTGAGCGGCCCTTGCGGATTTAGGGTTTAACATTAATGCGTTAGAGGCGAAATCCTCTATAAAAACCAACTCAACGCAATATGAGAAGTTACGAAGCATTTTTCTGAAACATAGCGAAGTGCTGCAAAACCAGAGACTTGTTTACAGTCTTTCTTCACTACATTCTTCTGACTTTCAGACCCGACCATTGGATTACAATAATCCATCAATTTGCCGACAACACATTATCCTGGATTTTGAGCCAATTCCTCGTGGGTTGGTGTCGAAGTTGGATTTTAACAGGGCGGCCCGCTTGGGCACCCTACGCATGTTCAATAGTTAATTTAATATATGCTGCCTTTGGATGTTTTAAAACAGTGTATGTTCTATTATCAATGATGTTGTGAATATATTAAAGCAGTTTATGTCTTTCTATTTTCGAATGAAAATTGTTTTCGAATGTTTTAAAACGGTTTATGTTTTAAAGACAAACATTTTATTCACACACTTAATCAGCCATTTATACGCATTTTTCATTGCTCTCTACAGTCAAACGTTCTGTATTTTTGTTGCGGGTTCTATTAACAGTTGATTGTTTCTTTGAATACAAGAAGAACAGCAGCAAGCTAAAATTCATTAAACACCAGCGGTGGCAATACAGTTTGACCCGCCCATTTTGCATGTGGGCATGCGGAAAGAGACTACTGTTCATCGGTTGTAACTGAGGATATGTCATTCGAAAGATTTATTGTAACCGAACGGAATCTTATTAATAACAAGGGCTGTGCTCCTGTTTTAATTTAATTCTATCTGTGTTATTTTATGCACCAATCTAGTTCTATTTTTATTACATCTCAGTGTTTTATTTTCGGAATCTCATGCTTTCAATAATAGTCCTTTTTCTTTGTGACTTTATCATTGATAGAGTGATTTTTTTTTTTGGATGTTATCTTCCTATATTGGTTGACACTAATAAATAAATAGATGTAGTAGAAGGTAAATATAATATGATAAAGCACCACCCTCAATGATGATGACACTTTTAGGACTAGATTCATACACACCATACTTCTTCAACATGAAAGGTTTACCCAAAATCACATTATAAAAATCCAAGGCTAAAAAGTGAAAAAAAAAAATTACCTTTGAAGGATTCAATGGAATAATAAAGAAGACATTATTAGTGATATGAATGTCTATCACTTGTTGTAACCATCCAATATTAAATGGTTGTGAATACAATCCAAAATACATTCAAATAATTTACAATCTAAGTAGTAATCAAATTATTTTGGCTACCACTATCAGCTATAAAACACAATGGATTTCCCTTGAACCATATTTTTGAGTGAAATAAGTGTTCATCCTCTTGTAAATCTTCTTTTTTTCCCTTTGATATGTCATGCATGGTGGTAATAGTCACATTTGGCTTAGCTTTTTCTTTCCTCTATCTTTAACATACATATATAGAGGTAGTGGTGTAGTGGATGTAGAGGGTTGTGACTCAACAAACAATGATGGAATTGTTGGACACTTCTTCTATAAATATTAGTTATTTTTGTGATAATTTCATTATTTTTTCAACCTTGGCCTTTGAATGATTATTTTCTTAATAGTCATGTTAACTTCCAATTCTGATTATAGGGATAGAGTCCTTTATCTTAATTCTTTAGAGTGCCAATATTGCATTTCTTTGGCTAACACTTAGTGTTCTAGTTCTTGTTATTTACTCATTATCCTTTTCTATTTTTATTATTTCTCTCTTCTTCAATTTGATAGATAATTTTACATCTCTTCCAATATCTTAAATTCAAGTAGGTCCATGTTCTCACAAATGTACCATTACAATCCACTATGGCACTTGTGAATTATATACTCTTTCATATCTTGAATACCTAGTTTTGTTTCCATAGAATTGAAAGCATTACTATAATCTTCAACAAACCAATTTTTAGATTATCATAATTATTTACATCACATACATTGGTCTTAATAGGCTCTTGCATGACAATATTTTTTCTTGACTTCCATTAAATAATACCATATGAACACTAATTTTTCATCTTCATTCCCCTTCTTGACCTTATTACAATATGGTTTCCTCCAATTTTGAATATATAATGAATCTATCAAGAGTACATAAATGATTTTCTAACTATCAATGAATTTATTTACAGATAAGTATGAACATAATTAGTCCAACCAAGTTTCTAGGGCATCAATATTATTTTTTCTTCAAAAGTAGGAATATCAAAATCTATTTTTACCTTAAAATGTGTGGGAACATTTAACGGTATTAGAGAAATGAGGGGTTATGTATAGGAGGTTATAAAATTTGTAATAGGAAGTTGTTGAAGAATTTTAGCAATTGATATATCATCTCATTCCTCTATTTCATGAGGACTTTATTCAATATTTATTTAAAATGATCGACTATCTTGATGTTATCCATTACAATTCCCATCTAAGAGTTTTTAGAATGATAAGTGAGGTCATCATAGGGGTCTTGCATTTGAAACCTAATTTTATAGCAATTGTATGTTGTCTTTATGGACATAAAATTAAAAGAAAGACCACTATCAAATATAGTAGGATAAAATAAATCTCTAAGAAGAGATATGAGACTATAACATTACATCCTTTCTTACACTCAATAAAGTTTTTGGTGTGTTGGAAATACACTATATGAAATATGGAATATTATTGCCTTGACCCTCCCCTGACAAACTTATTCATATGATGGACTTATGACATGACATGTTATTTTAACGATAGGTTAATATGGCTATATGATGATTACTTGTCATAAGTGCTTGATTTATTATATGATGTTGCTAATGGATGAGCTTGTGCAGGTATAAGTAATATCACGGGTAGGAAAACCCCAAGGGCTAGGTGTATCGGTAAGTGCATGTGTGGCTGGGAACTTACCAAGAAGAGACCTAGGTTAAAACCTTGGGGGAAGCCAACCCCTTGTAAAGGTAGTAGTCTGCTATGAATCCTTTGAGTGTGTGCCAGACCGACGATGATAGTATGAACCTCGAGCGATCGATGGTCCCCATCTCACGTCGGGTCAAAAAAAATGAGACGGATAGGGACTGGAGGTTTGTTGGGATCAGTCCATGTGGTTTGAACCTTGGCAAGAATTGTAGATGTAACCAAATCTCCTATGTAACCAAAAAAATATATCATGGGTGAACAAAGGACTAACCACTAAGAGCGAAGTGTTCCACGAAAAAAAGAGAAATGGTGACTAAAATAGTCTAAACTAACACATGATAGTTATATTTAGACCTAATTCATATCTTTGCATTTTACATTTATCATTCCTACATTTAAATATTTGTTACCATTTCTCAATATCCATGCAATTTAAATTAATTTAAATAAATAAATCCATATATAAATAAATGGTAGAAGTTATAAACCATAAGAGTTGTTGAAACTTTAAATTCTGTTATTTTAAAAGTTTGAAATCCATATGATTCCATTATTTCAACATTAAACTATATAATTCTGCGTATGTTTAAAAAAAAGAAATCCGGAAAAGACAACGAATTGTGTATTGTGTCTGGTATAAGAAAAGTTAAAAGGATTAAAAGTGAACTTGTCTTACAGGCAAGTTTTTGTGTTTTTATTTTTACTTTGGAATATATCTCATCTTTGTGTGACTATACTCAATATCTTATCAAGAAATTATCAGACTTTCCGGCTTTCTCCCCTCGTTATTTTATTTGTTTATGTTCGGTTCAAAAAATAACAGATCGCCTAAAGCGCCATGAATTTCGGTAACGCTCCATTTATTACAAACTTTCGATTGTCTTGAGATAAATTATCCTGAACATAGGACGACTTCATACTTAGGCAACTAATTCCATATACACCACTTAGATTCTTCTTAAGTTGAATGGTTGATAGGTTGCATATTTACACACGCAAAATAAATGCGACACACATATGAGGTAACGCTCCATCTATTACAAACTATCGGATGTCTTGAGATAATTTGTCCTGAGCATAGGACTTCATACGTAGACAACTAGTTCCATATACACTACTTAGATTGTCCCTACGGCCAATTCTTGATAGGTTGCTTCTCTACAGCGCAAAATAGATTTTGCCTCATGGATTAGTCTTACATCGATCATCTTTGAAATTTATTTTCCTCCTGTTGTTTTAATTTTTGTATCACAATAGGGTGGGAGTGCCTCTCATAGCCAAGTTCAGCCGAACACAAAGCACTTGTTATGTCCGCGCTCTATTGATACATAATGCAATATAAAGCAAACCACAAGGCCAAGACCAACCTGGCTAGAATCCAAATTCGGTTCACCCTCTTAAGATAATTTTTTTTAATTGTAGGAGAGTAGGTCACAATCACATTATTTTTTAGTAATTTATAAGTGCAGGGTTTAAATTACAGAGGTTGCTTTCACCAAATCTGTTCTGTTTAGTTATTGTAACCAAGGCTGCTTCCACCAAACCTATTATATTTAATTATTGTTAGCGTATGTTATATGCTTTACTACATTATTAGGTTAGTTGTTAGCTTTGTTATAACTACAATCTAAGTTGGCTAATTAGCTCCACTAGTTACGAACTAATCTAAGCCACTAATGTACTATTTAACTATTCATTGATTAATCTAAATAATTGTTATTCCTACATGGTATCAAAGCGGGAGAGCTAGCTCCGCTTCTGATTTGGTCTAAGTTATTTTGGACATTGATCTGAAAGGTGAGCAACACAGCCAGTGTTATCTGTTGATGTTGTTCAGCTCGTTCGGGGATTTATAGCGAGGACAATCGCTCCAGGTTTTATCTGTTGAGCACAATACTTTTTTTCAAATCGAAGCCATCTAATCAGATCTGGTGGCGAGTCGATTAGATCGATTACCAGCGGGAGATTTGCAGCATCGACTACAAAATAACCTGGCTAACGGACTAGCAACGGGGCGTCACAGATTTGCTCCAAGCTAGATAACCATTGCGATTGCGATTCGAGTTGTTGTTCCAATTTCCCGCTTCGATCAAGACTCCCTTAATGGTTGTAGAAGAGACAGACTGTTGGTGTTTTTACCTAACAGTGAAGGCAAATAATTTTAGTACTTCGTTCCCCACCAAGCAAACTCTATCTACTCTCTGACTGACTCACATGAGGAACGTCTGAAGAGCACATCGCGGAGGAGAGCAAGACGTTGTTTCTATTTTTTTCCTTCGGCAGAGCACAAGACCTCCGCCAGTCACTCGGAGTAGTGTTCATTGGGTGAAGATAAGCAGCGGCGGCCAAGTGCACGAGGAGCGGCGCCGTCGCTCGGTGGAGGAAGGGGCAGCTGGCCACTTGCTCCTGTGGGCATGCAAGGTAAAGAAAGGGGCAAGTTCCCTTCATTAATCAACGAGCTTGGTAGCTCAGTTGGTTAGAAGCTTCATTTTCAAGCCAGAGGTCACAGGTTCAAAACCCGTCGACCCCCTTTGCCTTTTTTTTTAATATTTTTGGAAGGTTAATAATTTTTTTTTAATTATTTTTATATAGTAAAAAGTAAAAAAAAAAAAAAAAAAAATTATTTTACTATATGAAATAATTCTTTTTTTTATTAACCTTACTAGCAAAATATTTATAAAAAAAAAAAAAAAGTGTTTTATTGAGAAAAATTTTAGGGGGGGTATTTTTTCAAAGGGAGGATATTTTTTCCGAAGAGGAAGAGTGGACATTTTTTTTCAAAAATCAAGGGGGGAAAGTGAGTAATTTTTTTTTTTTCAAAAGCAAATTTGGCATTATTGTAAAGGTGCATTCTCGGTAGTGCCCGACACCTAGAGGTTTATTTTCTATGGGCACTTTTATGTTGTATGTTGCATTTTTTTTCTTTGCACTACATCATTAAAAGTTAAAATCAAATTCACTCCCTAAGTCCCCAGAATAATTAAAACTCATCCGTGCAATTTATTGCACTGCAGTGTTCGGTATTTGTGATACCTCTGGCCAGCACTTACAGGTAAAGCTGTCGTGATTGCACTACTGTATCCGTCGCCTAATATAGCTGCTAAAACGACGTTTGAGCTTGTTCTCTAAAAAATTTCAAGGAGAGATAAGTTTGCCATTTTGCATTTTTTTACTCCATCCATTACCCTAATAGTTCTTGTGTTTAGGCGTAAATCCTGACGGAAGTTCTGAAATCCAAAGTGTTTAGGGGAAGTTACGCCCCACGCATGAGGATTGCAGACTTTCTATGGTAGATGCCATCAACAAGACTATTCCCTTTCAGTACTGCTTAAGTACCACGTATCGTATGATCTCTAAAAATTACCTAAAGTCTCCCTCACGTCAGGGTGGGTGATTTTTTTTTATCTTTCTAAATACCTATAGTCTCCCTCACGTAAGGGCGGGTATTTTGTACGATATAACGGCCTAGCATAAGGTATATCGAAAGGGGGACCAATTGGTTTTATAAGGAACCTTCACCATGTCTACAAAATTAATGACTGATTCTCATCAGTTGTTGAAAGGTCCTAATTACACACCATGGAAAAACAAGATGAAGGCAATCCTAGCAATGGATGACTTATGGGATGTTGTATCTGGAACAAAAAAAAGATCTTCATCTGCTGTTGGCGCTACAGCTCCATCTGTCGTTCAAAAAGACTTTGACAAGAAAGACATCAAAGAAAAAGTTCTCATTTTGCTTGTTGTGTCTGATGAAGTTCAACCCCATAATGCTGACTGTGAACATAGTAAAGAGGCATGGGATGCCCTTAATACTATATATGAGGGAAAGAATGATTCCACTATTCTATTTCTTCAATCTCAATTACACAGTATAAGCATGAAGCAAGGGGAGACAGTTGAATTTTTTCGTTGCAGAGTGTCTGAATTGAAAGCAAAGTTGAATTCTTTGGGAGAACCAGTTGATGACAAGCTCCTTACCTCAATTGTATTGAGAGCTTTACCTGATTCTTATAGGGTGTTGATCGCTTCCCTTCAAGTGTCACAACAGAAAGTTACTTTTGTAGAGTTGGTTAATATGCTTCAAGAAGACGAGGCATGCCAACTACAGCGAGATTATTCTTCTAGCATTGCCCTCTACATCAACAGGAAAGGGCAAAACTAGAAGAAGGGTAATTTTCAGAAGGGAGGGAATTCACAAAAGAATTCAAAAGGGAAAAAAACTCAACAACCTCAACAAAAAAAGAGATATTGTAATATCTGTGACAAAGAAGGTCATGATACAAACAGATGTTGGCATAAGAACAAACAATCAAAACAGAAAAGGCCAGAACAAACCACAAAAGAACAAACAACAAGTGAATGTTGTTGTTGAAGAATCTGACATGGATTCTGAGAGAGCCCACAAAGTTCTCATGACTACCATAGTGTCCAAGCAAACGGATCCTATATGGTATGTTGATTCTGGAGCTAGTAAGCACATGACTGGTGACAAATCGTGGTTTGAGTCTTTTGAGGCCAAAGAGGGAAAACCGGTCACTATTTTCGATGATAAAACCTACAAGGTTCAGGGAGAAGGAACAATCTCTTTCACTCTTCCTGATGGCAAGTGCCATATTGAGAAAGTCCTCTATGTTCCAGGACTGGCAAACAACTTATTGTCAGTGACACAAATTATGGACAAAAATATGGTTGTAAATTTCAATTTTGAGGGGGGCAAGAAGTGTTGTTCTATCACCAGGAGAGGTAAGAACATTGCAACCGCTTCATATAAGAATGGATTATTTGCCCTAGATATTATCTCTTCTCCAGATGTAGCCATGATTGCTTCTACAAAGGAGGCAACTTCCCTATGGCACAAGAGATATGGACATTTGAGTTCTGGTTACTTGAGTTAAGTAAGTATGAAATGGTAAAGGTTCTTCCTTCCCTTTCTACCACTTTACCATTTTGCTTTGACTGCTTGGCATGAAAGTAGCATAGAGTGCCTTTTGAAAGGAGCTCTACAAGAGAAAAGAAACCTCTGGAGTTGATTCACATCGATCTATGTGGTCCCTTAACTCCCAATAGTTGTGGGGGTAAGAGGTATTTTCAGTTATTCGTGGATGATTACTCATGAAAGATGTGGGTATTATTTCTTCAACTGAAATCTGAAGCATTTGGCTTATTTCAACAATTCAAGAAATCTATTTAAAAGGAGTCAAGGACTTCTATAAAGACCCTCCACTCAGATCGAGGAGGGGAGTTCACCTCTAAAGAATTCTCTGAGTTCTTGAAATAAAATGGGATCACACGATAGTTAACTACTGCTTATACTCCTTAGCAAAATGGAGTTTCTGAAAGGAGGAATCGTTCCATCATGGAAATGGTTCGTTGCATGCTCACAACAGCTAGTCTTGAGCAACTATATTGGGCAGAAGTTGTCACCACAGTAGTATATCTGTTGAATAGGGCACCCACAAAGGCCCTACAAGGAATGACTCCACAGGAAGCATGGAGTGGTAGGAAACCCTCCATTTCTCATCTACGCATTTTTGGATGTAAAGCTTTCATGCACATACGAAAGAGAAAAGGAAGAAGCTATATGAGAAGACATCGAAGTGTATTCTTCTTGGCTATGATGAGCACTCTAAGGGTTATCGTTTGATTGATCCCTTGAACAAGAAGATACACATTAGTATAGATGTAGTTTTTGATGAGGCTTTCACATTAGAAAACACATCAGATGTATACCTAGACCTTGTGGAAACTAAGGTTGATAAATCTCCTTCATCAAAGGTTGTAGGTCCTTCTTCATCTTCTTCAACACCTCAGAATAATAATCCAAAGTGGTATAAAAATACAATCAAAGACTTTAAGCTATCCACTCCACCAAATTTGACATTGGATAGGCCTCGTACTTGCAACATGACTCGACGGGAGAAAGCTACAACAAAGAATACTGGGGTTGATGATCTATGTCAATATTTTGAGGAACTTTCTGTAGATCCAAAGAGAGATACAGAAGATATGGATATTGCTAATGATAGGGTGTTTATGTATTCAATAGATGATCTTGAACCCGCATCATTGCAAGATGCTCTTGGTAAGCCTCAGTGGAAGGTCGCTATGGATGCAGAGTATATGTCTTTGATGAAAAACAAAACTTGGAAGCTTGTCGATCTGCCATATGGAAAGAAGCCCATAGGCTACAAATGGGTGTATAAAGTTAAGTATAATGCAGATGGGACAATAGATAAGCATAAGGCATGACTTTTTGCAAAGGGTTATGCTCAAAGAGAAGGCATTGACTACGAGGAAACTTTTGCACCTACTACTCGGATGACAACCATTCGAGTTCTTTGTGCTATGGTAGCACAGTATGGGTGGAAATTACACCAAATGGATGTCAAGAGTGCTTTTCTAAATGGTGATATCCAAGAAGAAGTCTACATGACTCAATCGAAAGGATTTGAAGTGGAATGCCAACAACAAAAAGTTTGCAAATTGGTAAAATCCTTATATGGTTTGAAACAGACCCCTCGGGCTTGGCTTATAAAAATGGATAATCACCTCCTGTAGCATGTATTTAAGAGATGTTTGTCAGATGCAAACCTTTATTTTAAGAAACAAGGTTCTGAAATAGTGTTGCTTGTACTCTATGTTGATGATCTACTCATTACAGGGAGTTCAGAAACTATGATCTCTACTGTCAAAAGAGACTTGTGTCAATATTTTAAGATGTTAGATCTCAGACTTCTCCATTATTGTCTTGGTCTGGAAGTCAGCCAAAAGGAGCACTACATCAAAGTGTCTTAGAAAAAATATGCCAAGACCCTATTAGAAAAATATCGCATGACTGATTGCAAGCCAATGTCAACTCCAATGGAAACAAGAATTCATTTATCACGATATGATGATTCACCTCAGGTAGATGGTACTCTCTATTGACAGTTGATTGGGAGTCTCATATATCTGACCAACACTAGGCCAGATATCGTATTTACTGTCAACTATCTTTCGAGGTTCATGCAGGATCCTAAGACTACACACTAGAAAGAAGCAAAGCGAATTCTTCACTATGTCTGTGGCACAATGGAATATGGCCTAGAATACAAGAGGAACAACAAATTCTTCTTACAGGGATACACGAACTCCGACTATGTCGGATCATATGATGATCGTAAATCAACTTCAGGATATTTATTTCATCTTGGATCTGGTCCTGTATCTTGGCACAGTAAGAAGCAATAGGTGGTCACTATTTCATCAATATAGGCAGAATATCGTGTCGCATGTGAAGCTGTGTGCAAAGTGATATGGTTGCGTCACATCTTCACAAGTATAGGTCTTCCCTCAAAATCTCCAATACACTTGTTCTACGACAACATGGGTGTTTTGAATCTTTTCAATAATCCAGTACATCATGAAAGAACCAAGCACATTGACACACAATGTCACTTCATTCGAGAGTAAGTTCCAAGGCACCGAATTCAGCTTCAGTACATTCCCAAAAATGCTCAAGTTGCAAAAATTTTCACTAAGGCACTTGCACGTGTCAAATTTGAATTGTTTTGTAGCTCTCTATGTATTTCAAAATAATGTAATGGTGGGATATTAGCATAGCTAGTAGTTATTCCTACAATTATTGTTGAACTAGCTTGAAGTGGACCACCCGTCCCTCTGAAATTGTACCGTCATAGTCGGTCTGGCGCTCATAATCGAGACGCACTCAAAGAATTCAGATTAGACTACTACCTTTAAACTTAGGTATCTTCGATAAATGTCTGAACAAACAAACACTTACCAATTTACCTAGGGATGCAAAGATGACATCTTAGAAAGCAATGATACTAATGTGGTTTTTCACGGGCCAATTCTTACCCTTTCTACATGAAAATTATATTCCAAAGAGTGTGGAAAATACCAAGAAACTGAAACATGATCGGTACTCTAGGAGTATGTCGGCTGGCCAGTCTCGAATGACTGCAGATGGTATGCCTATCTGTAAAGCTTGAAGCCTTCCCAATATCATCTCAAAAGCTTCAAACCATGGCCTTTGTTTTTGAGGTGGGGGACAAACATTCCAAGCTCTACTTCTAATTATTACGAACCTTCAATTGCAATGGAAAATTTTGTATTCGCTTCATTAGCGCTTCTCCTTCTATTGTGCATAGAAATATCCTCTTGCTCCAGGGAATATATGATCAGTGGATATGACCATGAAGACTTGGCCTCCGACAACAAACTTTTCAAGATTTATGAACGATGGATGAGCCAATATGATAAAGTCAACAACAGATCGAATGAGAAACAAATGTGGTTCAACATATTCAAGAGAAATTTACTCCACATTGATGCCCAGAACCAGAAAAATCAATCGCATTACGAGGCCTCAATCATTTCGTAGACCTTACCCATGACGAGTTCAAGAGCATGTACCTGGGTAAACTGTTCCATCCCTCCATGGGCCATCGAAAGAGTTCTTCCAGTCTTCGTTATCTATACACACTCGTTGATCAATTACCTGCATCTCTGAACTGGAGGGAGAAAGGCATCGTTATGGATGTGAAGAATTAGAAGCATTCATCCAGGCGTCGTTACGGATGTGGAGAATCAGAAGCATTGCGGTGATGAAGAATTTGTTAGAAATATAAACCCTGAGGTTCAATCTCCATCCAACTGTGCTCCGAAACTGGGTGACGCTGGATGGCGCTCGCCAAAAATAGCAAACTTAGACGTCCCACCTAAACCTCTTATGTGACCCTACACATTTTGTTGTCCAATCAGCATTTACTTCCTTTCGTGCGAGGTAGTTGATTGGTTCAATTTCCTCAGCTATATAAACCCTTGCATTCACTTGCATTGTTGAGGTTGTTGTGGGCATAGTGTAGAGAGGAAGAGGAGCCAGAAGCAGTCATTTGGAAAGCAGCATAAGAGAGCAGTTTAGTGAACAGAGAAGCTCATCTAGTTCAACTCTGAGTAGCAATCTTGGTAGTTTTATATGTCTTTGTTATCTTGTAGTTTCATCTGCAAAAGATTGTAAACCCTCTTTTGAGGTTCAATGTAACTTGTCTTTCTTAGATAGATAAACTCTTGCCATTGTTTAGTTATTTTTTAAGGGTTTGTTAAATTTGTCTGTTTATCAGTGCTTTATTCCTCTTCTTCAAGCCAAGCTTAGTCGTGGTGATGAATTAACGCAACTCTTTACCACTTTTGAATGCTAATATTTGTGGACTACAATCATCATTATTTTCTTTGTGAAAATCCATCATTCGCCATCTGAAAGAGCGATTTCAAAAATTATTTATGTCCTAGTCGTGCGCTAGCTGAATTCATCACAACTCCCACTAGTACAGCCCTTGGCGTGCACTGACCGACATTGGAGTGACTTTTGACAGAGTGACATTAGAAACAACAAGTCTCTTAGCCTTTTTTTGCCTAAGTCTTCGAGTCTGCGACACCCGACAACACAACAAATTTGGAAGCTTGGCGCTGCCCAATGGTGCAACAACTCTCACCAGTGCCAAGTCTTGCATGCACCACTTGACTACGTAGTGCTACCTGACTGCACCAAGCTTCATGTGCACCGCTCGACGACACAGCCTTGGCACACGACGTTCTTTATCGTTGAAAGTAGAAATACACGCCCACTGTCGCAGCTCGTGGAGCACAGAGCCTGTCATAGTAAGAAATTTTTGCAACATATAGCATTTGGAAATTAAACTCGTTCTTCAAATTGGTATGAGAGCGTATTAGTGCCTTGACATGGAGACCAAAGCAGAATGGATTCTGGCAGCAACCACTCGCTGCAGTTGTAGATCCCATGATTCAATGACAAGAACTACAACTACTAGAGCATTCAGATGAAGATCTTGTTTGGATCTTAGGAACTTTGGGAGTTAGTCGAGAAAAACTACCTAGAACTGGCAAATGCAGCAGCACTAGCCACGCTCTCCCAAGCTAACAAAGACCTGTTGAAGGAGAACACAAAGAAGGACTAGAAGGCCCTCTTCTACATCATGCAAGCGGTTCAAGAGACCATCTTCCTGCGGATCGCATCAACCACCAAGGTGAAGTAAGTCTGGGAGATTCTGGCCAGTTCATATCAGGGCACCAACAAGGTGAATTTGGTGAAGCTACAGATGCTCAAAAGGGAGTTTGAGAACCTACAGATGAGTGAATCTAATTCTATGAGTGATTTCTTCACACGGATGATAGACATCATAAACCAAATGCGGTTGAATGGAGAAATCATGCAAAGCTAGAGAATCATGGAGAAGATCCTCAGAATTTTGCCTACCAAATTTGACTCGGCTGTGATAGGAATCGAAGAGTCAAGGGATATGATAACCCTCTTGATAGACGAGCTCATGGGTTCATTGTAGACACATGAACAGAGGCTGAGATGCTCGACTCAGTCCTCTTTGGAGCAGGTATTCAAAGTGCAAGTCTCATTTCAAGATAGTGCAAGACAAGACTCCTACCAAGGCACCTCAAGTTCTCAAGGAGGAAGAGGTAGAGGCAGGCATGGGAAATACAACAAGCAAGGAGGATGGTCAAACCCTAATGAGGGAGAGACCAACTGCAACTTCCATCAACAAGGAGGAAGAGGTAGTGGGAGAAACTAGCAAGCCATATCTGGTCAGAAGAAGGACAAGTCAAATTTATAGTGCTACTATTGCAAGAAATTCGGCCACTACATCTCCAAGTGTAGAAAAAGGATGGAAAATGAGAACTAGCAACAATCCCATTACACAAATGAAGCCAAAAATATGGCAGGAGGGAATGTGCTGCTAACTTGCAATATTGAGGAGGAGAGCCAGAAGAATATCTGGTATTTGGATAGTGGGTGCACCAATCACATGACGGGGAACAAGGATATGTTCTCACAACTGGATAAAATAGTCAATTCCAAAATTAATATGGGAAAAAAAAATAAGGTTATCATAATAAGGAAAGGAAAGATCCTCATCTGCACCTGGCATGATGAACATAAGTAGATCTGTGATGTCTATTATGTGTCTGGTCTGAAGTACAACCTACTGAGTGTTGGACAGCTCGTGCAGAAGGGGCATACGATCCAGTTCAAATACAGAGTATGCACCATCAGATACAAAGCGCATGGATAGATTGCAACTATGACCATGACAAAAAATAAGATGTTTTCGTTGCAGATTCAGAATGAATCTTTGATGTCTTTGAGTGCAGTTGTGAAGGATGCTACCTAGATGTGGCATCTTAGGTTTGGTCACCTAAGTTTTAGTGGCCTGAATCTGTTGCACAAGAAGCATATGGTGAAGGGTTTACCCATTATTGAGTAGCAAAATCAAGTTTGTGAGGGCTGCTTAGTCGATAAGCAACATAGGGATTCGTTCCCTTCTGGATAGTCTTGGAGAGCATCACAGCCATTGGAGCTGGTGAACTTAGACATTTGCAATCCGATGCAGACCAACATGTTTATCGACAATAAATACTTCTTGACGTTCATAGATGACTTTAGCCAGAAGACCTGGGTTTTTCCCATCAAGCTGAAGTCAGAAGCGTTTACCAAGTTCAAGGAGTTCAAGGCTCTAGTGGATAAATAGAGTGTATATTCGGTTAAAACTCTTAGGATAGATGGTGGAGGTGAATACATCTCCAAAAAATTCCATAAAATCTGCAAGTAGCATAGAATTTAGAGGCATCTTACTGCCAAATACACGTCGTAGTAGAACAACGTAGCTAAGAGGAAGAACAAAACCATCATGGAGATGGCATGTAATATGATGAAGGTGAAGAGATTACCGCACGAGTTCTGGGCAAAGGTTTTATCCTGTGTAGTCTATCTGCTGAATATATGTCCCACCAAGAGTGTGAAGAACAAAATCCCATAGGAGGCCTGGAGAAGTCAGAAGCCATGTGTGTCTCATTTACATGTATTCAGTTGCATTTCATATACACATGTTCCAGAAGAGAAGATACAAAAGCTAGATAATAGAGCAGAGAAGTGTATCTTCACAGGATACAGTGAGCAGGCAAAGGCGTATAGGCTGTAAAATCCTGTGATGAAAAAGGTCATCATTAGCCATGATGTGAATTTCTTGGAAGATGATACCTGGAACTGGAAATCAAAGACTGGCCAACCTGAGCCAGCATTTGTTGAGTCTGTTGACTTGGAGGAGAGTAGCGTATTGCCATTTGTAGCCTCAAGCAACAGTAGAGGTGCCAGCAGCAACACAACCTCACCATCTTGGTCACCTCCACTTGCAAGCAGGATCCCAAACTTGAGGACACCCATGAAGATGAAGAGCTTGCAAGATATCTACAGGTAACCTGAACTCATCAATATGATGAATACTCTGATTTTGTGTTCTTTATTGAGGTCGATATAGTTGAGTTTGAAGAAGAAAGTCAAAATCAGAAGTGGGTGAATGCGATGAACGAGGAGATAGAAGTCATTGAGAAGAATGATACATGGCAGTTGGTAGATCTTCTAGTAGGGAAAAATACCATTGGGTCCAAGTGGGTGTATAAGATAAAATTCAACACCCAAGGAGAAGTGGACATGCATAAATCCAGACTGGTGGTGAAGGGTTAAAAACATAAGTTAGGCATTGATTACCATGAGGTATATGCACCTGTAGCCCAACTTGACATAGTGAGGATGATCCTGGTAGTGGAAACTCAAAAGGACTGGAGTGTTTACCAGATGGACGTCAAGTCAGCCTTCCTTAATGGTGTGTTGGAGGAGGAGATCTACATAGACTAGACACCAGGTTATGAGATTGAAGGCCTGGAGGGCAAAGTCTTGAAGCTGAAGAAGGCCTTGTATAGTTTGAAGCAGGTGCCCTGGGCTTGGTACAGTAGGATTGACAACTATTTTTAGGAGAATGGGTTTGTTAAATACCCATATGATCACACCCTGTACCTGAAGATAAATGAAGCAAGGGAGCTCATAATCGTCTTCCTGTATGTGGAAAGAAATTCTAAAATTTTTAGAGAGGAGTTCAATCCAATGGAGTTGGTTTGGCATAAAATTATTACCAAGATTTCTAAAACTATTAGAGCTCACTTTAGGGATAAGAAAACTCATGTGAATGAGGGGACTCCCAAGCCATAGAAGTTGGGACCATGGTAGCCCCCTCCCCTAGGTTGGGAAAAGATTAATTTTTATGGTGTGGCTAAGGATAACCCGGTAGCTATAGGCATTAGTTTTATTAGAAGATATTTTAAGGGAATATCCTCCATTGGGAGATATATGGTCTTGGAAGGGCTACTAACAATGAAGTTAAACTCCTGGCTATCAAACAAGGTTCTCTCAATGCTTGGGAGAATGGGGTTAGAAAGGTCATAGTTGAGTCTGATTTACAAATTATGGTGGGACTTATTAGAAATTTTAGACCAAAGGCTTAGAGGATAAGAAACATTATAAGCCAGATTAAGTCCATTTGGCAGTAGTTCTTGGATGTCGTCTTAGTCTATGTTGACAAATAAAATAATGCAACTGATGACTTTTTGGTTAAACATGGAAGTGAAATTTTGGTTGGATACATGCTGAATTCTAATAAGGATAGGGATACTTTTGAATTGTGGGAGGTGAACCAAATAGTTCTTAAATTATCCAGCAAAGACTTAGCTAAGGATGAGGATAGGTACAAAATCCATTGAGTCTTGTAGATCAATGGAGGATGAAATATTATTTGTTAGGTTTTTTGCTATCTTTTACAGCGCTCTTTGGTCCTTTTTAGGATAACACGAATATTGTTTGCAGGACTATCAAGCCTGCTAGGTTTCTTAGGATTAGTATAAAGCAAAAATGAGAACAGGTTCAAAGTTTCTATTTTTCTAGATGGTACTTATTTTTTTGTTATTTTTAGAGATATTAATGCAAGTTTTATTTAGATTTTAGGGCTTGCCAAAAATAGCAGATGGCAAACCTATAACTATAATTTGATTCTTGTTCTATCAATATAATTTCTTACCTTTTCAAAAAAAATTATTACAATTAATATGCCAACATGGAAAAGGACAATGATATGCTTTTCATTTAAAGGTGTGCATCTTGGCAAGTGCAAGTGGAAAGTTAACTTGGCCTTTAAAAAAATAATATTTTCTTAAATTACATTAAATGGATACATCGATATCTACAAACTTTTTAAATTATTATTTTTGATATGAAGACATGATATTTTGTTGAATTTATACTCAGTATTTTTTAATAATATTAAACCACTTTGAAAAAAACACATATATTTGTGAATTTGCAAGCTGAAGCCAGATTCAGACAGGCAAACACCCACTGGAAAGCTTTACTAAACTGCCTATAGTATAACTTTGCTAGTAATGGCAGCATAACGACGAGTTATTTAGCTTGACTTTTTTAATGAAGGACATTTTTATAATCTTGGTAAAATAAATTTAGGATGAAATATAGGTAATTCTAGTTTCACCTATATTTTAACTTAAATCTCTTCAATAGAAATCCATAGATATACTACCTTCAGTGGAATTTCAGCTTTACTTTCAGTTTTACTTTTAACTGGATATGATGCCTCCATCGCAAGCCCACACTTCCCATATGGACTGTTAACATTCCTTTCCAACCTAATATACCCATTCTCTCCCCAGCTTGCACCCCACGAGTTTTTCGCGATCCAGTAGTCCTTCTCAGCGGAGCCATAACCCACCAGTGTCACAGCATGATTTAGATCAGTTCCACATTCTCCCGTGAATATACCCTGTTACCCGCAACATGATAGAAGCAAAATTGTTTAATGAAGATAATGTATAAGTAAAAAGGAATATGTGGAGAATACAATGTATGGGAAGACTTACAGACTGGTAATGCTGGATATAGTTGCCATCAACGGCCACACTAATTGGCTGATGTGTTACAGCCTTCTGCAATGACATTTCGTCATTTTCCGGCACGTCCTCGAAGCCATCGATTGTCACTGCATAGGATGCTTCCTGCAAAACATTCCCTCACAAATAAATTCTCGTGAACTTTAACCTATAACATAAATCCTTAATAGACTAAAGCTTCGTGGTAGAAAACCTTGCTTGTGTCACAGACGCCTTGACGAGCCTCGTAAGGATAGTCAGCCTTGTTGTAAACTCCACCATTTTGGATAATAAATTGGGACGCATCATCCTTCAGACCTCCGTTACACCCCTGATTGGACGAATCGCAGTCCACAAGTTCTTGCTCTGATAAAGATATCAGGTTTTTGGTGGCAAGCATGTTAATTCCTTCAACAGCCGCAATTGCTGAGAAAGCCCAGCAACAACCTGTGGAAGAATCAAAACCATAAGGTTAGGGTTTAAGAATAAAATATAAAATCTTTTGAAAAAAGATTAAAGCAATTCTTCATCACCGCAAAGCTCCTGATCCTTCACATGCGTAACGGCACCGTTTTCACTCCAGTCCAAAGATGCGGGTAATTGATCACCGTGTACGTATTGATAACGATGGCTGGAAGAACTCTTTTGCCGGGGCGTGGAGGGACGGAACAGTTTACCCAGGTATATACTCTCGATCTCGTCATGGATAAGGTCTGCGAAATTATTGAGGCCGAGAAAATACGATTGATTTTTCTGGTTCTGCGCGTTGATGTAGAGTAAATTGTTCTTGAATATGTTGAACCGCGTTTGTTTCTCATTCGATCCGTTGTAGACTTTACCTTATTGGCTCATCCATTGTTCGTAAATCTGGAAAAGTTTGTCGTCGGAGGCCAAGTCTTCGTGGTCATTTCCACTCAGCGGATATTCTCTGGAGCAGGCGGATCTTTCTATGCACAGCAGAAGGAGAAGCGCTAATGAAGCGAATACAAAATTTTCCATTGCAATTGAAGGTTCGGAATATGGCAGAATTAGAAGTAGAGGTTTGAGTGTTTGTTCCCCACCTCGAAAACTAAGGCCGTGGTTCGAAGCTTTTGAGATGATATTGAGAAGGCTTCGAGCTTTATAGATGGGCATACCATCTGCAGTCATTCGAGACTTGTCAGCGGGCATGCTTCGTGGAGTAATGATAACGTTAAAGTTTCTTGGTATTTTCCACACTTTTTGGAATATAATTTTCGTCAGTCATTCGAGACTGGCCATCGGTCATCCTCCCTAGAGTAACGATCACGTTAAAGTTTCTTTGTATTTTCCACACTCTTTGGAATAGAAATTTCGTCAAGAAAGGGTACGAATGGGCCCTTGAAAAGCCATGTAATTTTCGTCAAGAAAGGTACGAATGGGCCCGTGAAAAGCCGTGTTGGTATCAATGCATTGTAAAATGTCATCTCTAGCGAGGGTGAACCGAATTTCGATTATAGCCAGATTGATCTTGGCCTTGTCGTTTGCTTTATATTGCACTTTAACTGTGCCCCCGTACATTTTAATTTGTTTTTTACATAAATTGTTGTTTCTAGGGACATAGTGTTCAACGATATTTCATTCCATTTTTATAAATGTATTTCTAAGTTTATCTAAGTTTATCTACTCATTTTGCTTGTTTCCCTCGGACAATATTCTTCATGTTATGTTCATCCCTGATCAATAGGGCGCGGACTATCCCTGATCAATAGGGCGCGGACATGATGAGTGATTTGTGTTCGGCGGAACTTGGCTATGAGTGGCACTCCCACCCTATATTGTGATAGAAGAAGAAAAAGAGGAGGAAAATAAGTATCAAAATTGATCGACGTAAAGACTAATCCATCACGCAACATTTGCGCGTGTAGAGAAGCAACAATTGGCCGTAGCCTAATTTCGCGACACGTAAACTCGCGAGCCTAATTTTCGCGAGTTCTCGCGATAAACACGGCAAAAACTCGCGAATAAAAACTTAAAAAAAAAAAAAAAATTAAAAATAAATAAATAAACAAACAAATAATTTTTTAACTTAACGTCACAACATTAGACTCTCGCGTGGCCATAGTTGGCATTGGAAGAAGAGACATAAGATCTATTCCTTAGTTTAGTTATCAAATTTATTGAATTTTTTATATGAAATTTGAAAATTGTTAATTTAAATTGTTAATTTTTTTTTATAAATTCGGATAACAAACTCTAAATTTAAAAAAAAATTAAAAATAAAAATTGAGTGAAAAACAAACATTAAAAACATTAATACAATTTTTAGGTGGTGAAAAAAATACAGATGAAGAGCTATAAAAACGGCAGGTATGAACAAACCCCAAACCTTCATGTAATCTCCCTCTTGTAACATGCAATTTGGAAGCTTGAAATTTATTGCAGATAAACCCTCCTGCAATCTCCCTCTTGTAACAAGCAATTTGGAAGCTTAAAATTCTGCGCAGATACTATTAGAAGCAGCTCTGAAAGTTGCAAACAAATTTGGAAGCTTCATTATTTGAAATCCTCTTTGTCTCAAATAATCTGGAAGTTCAAATAATTAAAAACAAATATTGCTCTTTAACCTTAAAATAAAAGAAATAAAACATTACTCTTTAACCCATAATAATAATAAATAAATAAAACATTGCTCTTTAACCTTAAAATAAAAGAAAAAAACATTGCTCCTTAACCTAGGAAAAAACCATTACTCCTTAACCCTAGTTTAGGAAACCTAAAATTAAACTTTTCTAGTTTTAAACTATAATATAAGATATTTTAAGTGATTTTTTTTTAAATGATTTTTTATTATAGTTCGTAGAAAACTTTTAATTTATATTTAAAAAATTATTGATTTCACCTTTAAAAAACTTTTCATGTCTTAAAAAATTATTATATTTACATAAAGTTTACATAAAGTTATAAAAATATTTATATTTTAAAAAATATTATAATATATTTTAAAATATATATTTTTAAAAATATTATTAAAAATAAATATTATAATTTTGTATATTTGATTTTTTAATTTTATGTGAAGATTAAAATTAAAATTATACGAGAATATATATATATATATAGGAATCAACTACAACCTTTTTTTTTTTTTAATAAGTGGTCACATAGTCAAATAGCATTGCCTCTCATGGTAGCATCAAATCATGTTGCTACCACTATAACCCTTACCTCACAGCTCAGTAAATAAGTCTCGAAGTGAAGAAGACCCTCGGTGCCTGTGGGTTGATACCACCATCAATTTGCATACTCATCTCCGTAAATACGTCTCGGAGTGAAGAAGACCCCCGGTGGCTGTGGGTTAATACCACCATCAATTTACATACTCAGCAAACTCAGGTGAGACTACTATAAAATATATATATATATATATAATTTATGTCAAAGAATACAAACTCAAACTTAATAACTAAAAAATAACAAAAATAAATAGCCGGGGAACACCCATTGGCATGCCGGAAGGCAAGGTATCGGTAGAAATTAACATTTTACGCTATCGCACCTTTCTAATCTCAGCCCCTAAGTAGAAATTAGCATTTATTTCTAATCTCAGCTCCTCGTAACCCGCGGGGGCCTTCGCATCCTTCAAATTCTGTGACTTAGAAGGCCGAGTCGACTTCGCATCCCAATGCATTTATTGCACCTCCAAGTACTGCTTGATCGTAAAGCCATGAAGTGGAGACTTGAGTTTATGACGTATTTATTTGCTTTGTCTAGGGTTTGTGTTTTTTTTGGTTTGTGTGCTGATTTTGAGTGAGTCTTTGAATAAATCGTGGTTACAGCTGGGCTTTTAGCACTTGGAGTTCATATTTATCAGTTTGCCTGTTCGCGGAACTGTGGCGCTCGAAGACTCGGAATATTTATCCCTCCCTTGCCTCTTCCCCGCCTCGGGCCCTGCCTCCCGTGTCTTTCCCCTGCTTCTCTCCTTACTAATCTCGCTAAGTGGTGTATATGGAACTAGTTGTCTACGTATGAAGTCCTATGTTCAGGTCAATTTATCTCAAGACAACCGAAAGTTTGTAATAAATGTAGCGTTACTGAAATTCATGGCGCTTGAGGCGACCTGTTATTTTCTGAACCGAACATAAACAAATAAAATAACGAGTGTAGATGACAATATGTTTACTTATTAAGGGTGTTGAGTATAGTCACACAAACCTCATATACATTCCAAAGTATAAATAAAAACACAAAAACTCGCCTATATTCACTTTTAAGTGGGCAATGTAGTTGGTGTGAGGTGGTCAGTTGAGGTCTGTGATTATAGGTCCATTCACCCTTCCAAATGTTAGGTGAATTGGTAGTTGTCAGTTTGGTTAGGCACTTACCAAGAAGAGACCTGGGTTCAAACCTTGAGGGCATGTCTCTTACACAGGAGTGAGCATCAAACGGACGAGGATGGTACTAATCCCAAGCAGTGGTCCCCTCAGTCTAAGTCAACAATAACAAGGTGGTATAGGTCCCTTCAGTATAGGTCAACAATAACAAGGTGGTATAGGCTTGTTGATAGGTCTCCTGTGCATCAAACGGACGAGTATGGTACTAATCCCAAGCAGTGGTCCCCTTAGTCTAAGTCAACAATAACAAGGTGGTATAGGCTTGTTGATAGGTCCCTTTAGTATAGGTCAACAAGCCCTATGATTTGAACCTTACACTTGACAATTACTAGAAATAATGTTGATATAACCAACTCTTGATAGGTCCCTTCAGCAACAATAACAAGGTGGTATAGGCTTGTTGATAGGTCCCTTTAGTATAGGTCAACAAGCCCTATGATTTGAACCTTACACTTGAAAATTACTAGAAATAATTTTATATAACCAACTCTTGACAATTACTAGAAATAATGTTGATATAACCAACTCTTGACAATTACTAGAAATAATGTTGATATAACCAACTTCCTTATGTAAAAAATAAATAAATAAATTTAAATATTTTAACATTTATTTATACAAGAAATAATACACAATTTATTGTCCTTTTAGGATTATTTTTTTTAAAACATAACCAGAATTATATAGTTTAACATTCAAAAATTGAAATCAATAAATTTTCAAGCAACCCCTATTGTTCACAATTTCTGCCGTAGATTTAGAGTTTCAATTAAAACCTTAGTGTCTCACCACTTAAAAATTAACTTTAGAATTCTACATTCTTTTTCAATGAAACAATCATTATAAAATTTTTATACCAAAAATTTAAATTTAATTATAAAATTGTAGTATACATCATCATACACTATCACCATCATCAAAGCCATTATTACCTTTAAGAATGTCATTCAATCATTGAAAATGCATAAGCAAACTCCAACTAGATCATATATCACTCTAAGGGGATTGTTTATACATCCCCATTGCTTATACATCCCTATGCAATGGTTATCTTCCTTGGACCCAAGCTATTTTTAAAGGCATCCACACAAATACAATCTCATCTTATAGATACCTATGGTAAATTATGACTTCAAAGGTGTTGTAATTATAATTAAATCCTACTTTGCACAAGAAAGGACCTTATGTATTCATTATCTTTAAGACCCATTATAAGTTGAACATATTCATGACATAAAATCTTTTTATTTTTGCAAACTCTAAATTTAAAGAATAGATAGTGCACAATACAAACTTTAAACATATTAAATTGATAAAATAATATTTTATTAACATTAATTATCGATATTATATATATTTCTCTTGCATCTATTGTAACATGGCATTTCCTCTACACAATGGACTTAATATTATCTTTAGTTTTATTGAAAAAGATACCTAAAAATCTTAGTAAGCTAAGGAAGTTGTCTTCACTATAGTATCTTCCTTGGTCCTCTGACACTACAACAATTTATTCAATGTGCATCTATAATGAATTTGTTCGTATTTATACCCTAGCATATCTCTTATCCGTATGCACGTCAATAATCCTTTAGTTATTTGTTTCTTTGTGTCTCCATTTATTCTTCTTGATTTTCTCTATCACTCCTTTCCCTTAACCTAGTTAATCCTACTTCACCTCTACCTTATTTAATCATAACGTCCTCGTCTACCACACTACATCACATCAAGAAATTTAATATTATTATTATTTTTATTATTGTCTCTCACATTCTTTCTTAGTAGATGTTTCTATTGTAATTTACTTTAAAATTCCACTCTTATACTTTAGCTAAAGCTCCATTTTAGATATTATTATTTGAGGTGTTTTATATACTAAAGTTTTTCATTATCATTCATATTAAAATTGTAAGTAAATCAAGTACAATCATACTTATACCATTCACATAAATGTTTTTCCTATGGATGACTCATAATCACATATTAATTTAAAACCTTATGAAACAATTGAAATAAGATAGTTTATATAAAATATGGTTCTTTCCCTTGGTTAGCCTCCATCACTTGTAGTCACAATGCTAGCATAAATTATCTACATTTATGTCACAATGCTAGCATAAATTATCTACATTTCTATGGTTAGCATTGGCATAAAATCATAGTAAACAAATCAACCCCATATTGAATACATACAAATTTAAAGTTCTATTTACTAAAACCTTAGATGGAATAAAATTTACTCATGCAATAATAATTCCTCATCTACAAAACAACATATTGTTATAATTTCTAACACTCAATTCTACTAAAATACTAGTAGAAATACTTAGTTCTAAATCAATGAGGGGAGCGGGTATCATAGAAATTAAAACAAAATTAAATACAAATACGAAGGGACATGAAGGGAAGGCATAAAGAGGTGTGTGGTATAAATCTAATAATTTTTAACAATATTAGGTAATAACATATAGGGAGATTATAGGTTATGTGTTTTAAAAATAATGATATTAGGATGGAATATTAGAGGAAGAAGGATATGATTTTTGAAGGGAAATATAATTGTAAGTACATTATATTATTATGATGACTATAACATTTGAGATATTATAATATAAAATGATATAAATAGTAGTGTAAAGATATAAACAATACATAAATATTATGATTCAAATACTACTATTATATTATATTATAATATGAATATTAGAGAGATGTAAACATTAGATAATTGTTATAATTTTAAAGTAGTATGAAATATGTGCATCAAGTGCTTTGAAAATTCTACATCTTATGTACAAGATCATTTTTAGACTAGAACATCCAATTTATCCTCTTAATTGGATTATTTTATTTTTTTAAAATATTTTTATTTTTTTTTATGTTTTTTACTATTGCTAAGCAAATGTTATGATTAGAACTAACATGGTATTTCTTCTCAAGGAAATCATATGATAATATTGGAAGAAAATCAATATTTACAACTCTCTCATCCAAACTCATAAATTATTAAGGCCTTCACATTCATGATTTATTTCACCAACACAAAATTTATACTTGTAATTTTAATGTACTTTGATCCTATTCTCTATGATACTAAATATATTAGTTAATAAAATGATTATCCTTAATCTATTCCTCAATAGTATAATTCAGAATATACAAATCTCAATACATTAGTCAAATTGAGTGGCCCATTATGATGGTGGGTAATTATAATTTACACATTGTAATTTATTAGTATCAATAGTATTGAGCAAAAAAAATACTAAATAATAAGAGAATATTCTCTAATAAAACACAAATGGTATAAGTACAAGTGGACGAAGGAATATTTGAATTTTTATCTCCTGTATATATGGTTTTACTCTACTAATTTATTCTAAATAAATTAAACTATCTAGGTATTAGTCATAATTTCATGTTGAATTTTATTTGGTTATAATGGAAAATCCTTTAGCTCTAAAATATATCTAGGGAAACACTAATAAATAAAAACTAGCTCTAACATTGTGCCACTCATATTGTTTTAAATTAGCAATAAACTAGAATAGTTGTTAGAGTATATTATAGCATATAGGTCATGTAAATGTACCACCCTTGGTACATAACTAGAGTATTAGATTACTTTAGGGGGTAGTTAGCTAGTTAATTCAAGTAATATAGTAAATGCACAAGTGTCTATGTGCAAGTTGTAAATGTGCAAGGTATCCCCTTGTATAGCTAGGTAAAGTGTTGTCTAAACAATCCATATTTCTATATAAAGGGTGTCATAGTGAGTTATTAGATATCATTGTAGGTAGTAGTAGGTATATTGGGTAGATTACCATATAGATTTATGATGGAGTACAACGTAGTTCTTTAGCATTAGTTTTGGAGTGTTTATTTCTTCCATACTGCATTGTTTTATTTTCATCACTTTCCATTAATAACATAATTTAGCGTCTTACAATTATGCATATTATGAATCTAGTGATTGCATTATCCCTTGGCATACATTATCAAAATCTAACAATGGTATCAGAGCCACAGTAGATCAATAGGATTAAGGAGAGCCACAAGAGAGATAGAGAGGAAAAGTAAATCTCAGTTCTAAAATTTTTGAGATTGCATTTGGCTAGAGTATTTCCACAAAGTTATAGAAAACTCGTGAAGACTAGGACTCAGTATTCATTCCACTAGATTGACAAATCAACTAGTGAATATTCATCATTGATATATTTAAGATTCATTATAATAATAGTTTATTGTAGGAAAAGGAGATTCAAAAAAGTTGGTAAGCTTCCTATAAGAGAGCTAGGAAAAATATATTCTTAGAATCAATCTAGCACCAAAAGCAATAAACTAAAGAATAAGAGATTACAATAATTTGAGGGAGTCTTTTTTCAAACCTAAACATTGCTAAAAAGAAGGCCATATAAGCCTTATTGTAGAAGAAAAGGTCATAGAAGCCTTGATCCAGAAGAAAAGGCCATAGAATACTTGAACCTAAAGAAAATTCTAGAGAAGAGTTCTTGTGCCAAAATAAGACTCTAGAGAAGAGTCATTGAACCATAAAAAACTCTAGAGAAGAGTATGTGAGAGATAGGATATTTGTGATCTCCTTCACTGATAGAATACTTCCTCTAGAAGAAGTTGAAGAGATTCATAAAAGGTCTCATTGAAGAACTTCCATCCCTGGAAGAGATAGAGAAGGATTATAAAAATTCCTATTCCAAGGATCCATGAAGAAGATATCATTGTCAACACTTATGTAGTTGAAGGTTAAAGTAAATGTCTCATCAAGAAGACCAGAGAATATGTAAGACTAAATACCTTGGAGAGGTCTCAAGGAGAAGGCTTGGAGAGCCTCATTGCAAAAATTGGAGAAGCCATCAAATAATTTCCTAGGAGAACTCATTGGATAAATTCTCTATAAAATATAGTGAAAGAATTGGGACAATTATCACCAATAAGCCTAAAGGAGAAATATTTGGTAAATAGTTTGTCAAACTTTAGAGAGAAGATTCGTTAAGACCTTAAGACTTTCATATTATTGAGAAGAAATCCCTATTTGAAGTTAGAACTCAGGCATAAGAAACCTATGAAATCCAAGAGGATTTAAATATTATCCTTCAAAGCGAAGAAGACACATTTCAATGAATAGATTTACTGCTAAAGGATAATAATCAAGATAGTATTACTAACTATAAAACTTCAAAGTTCCAGGCGAGATCCTAAAGGAGAAGTTAAAAGCATCCACTATAATTTCATAGTAGTATACTAGAAGCATTCATAGCTGCAAGCAACCACTACTTAAGATAATAAATTTGGTGAATCAACTCATCAAGATATTCATCATCGAAGGTAAGAAACATAGATGCAAAAGGTTCATTAGTTGAACACTAAATTCATATTACTACTTAACTTCATTAAGCATCTTATTAGAATCCAAAAGTTGTAAAATAAAAGTTTGCATTTTAAGTCCTTAAGGAAAGTGCAGAAGATAGTTTCTTTTAAGTTCCATTACTTGCACATTAATATAAGTTAGATACATGCTTCCTATTATCTAATTATTAAGAAGAGGGCTACCTTAAGAAATTTACAGTTTTCATTAGTGCATTTGACACTACTTTGAGAGCTTATTAATAGGAGAAATAATGTGAGATTATTAAAGTGCATTAAGTTGGAAATATTATTGGTTCGTTGCACTATACTAGTTGTTCATTAAACTAGTTACTCTCAAAGGGTTATTTTGTGTATTGATTGTTAGGATCAAGGGCACAAAATTTACAAATAATCAAAGTGTTTAAAGATACTATTTAGAACTCAATACTTGCAAGGTATTGTGGCCTATAGAAGCCACAAAGAATATCAAAATACCTCCAAGAGTGGATAAGAAGAAGGCAGCCATTAAATTAGTGACAAAAGCTACAAATTGAGACTTGGTGAGTCTCATATTCAAGGTGCACTATGAAAAGATTAGTGTAGAAATTATTTCTTCAAAAGCTTACTATCAATGTGATTATTATCTTGGATTCATTACCATATTAACCAAGCAAAGGAGATATTTGCCTATCAAATAAGATAACATCCATCAGGCCTTGCCTATACGAATTAGTATAGAAAATTTACCATCAAAACTAGTAGGAGAAGCTTACAAAAGAAGGTGCAAAAACAAGATATTCTATTATAAGTATATTTACATTATTTTGTACATTAATATCCTATCTTACGTAGAAAAAATGATAGAGTCTAAATGTCATAAAGACACATCCTTCACAAGAAAGGATCATCTCATAAACAACCATTGAGGAGAACTATTCAAGCAAGATCAAAAGAGCCTTCAATAAGCTTACATCACCCACGAGGTTATACAATAAGCAGCCTATAAGTATATATAGCACAACACAAATAAATAGCTATCATATACAAATGAAGAAGAACAACAACTTGAAAGGATGTGAAGATAAAAGCTTAAACAATAAAAGCAATACCCAAAAGTTATATTGGAGAAGATGTTCATTCAAAAGGAGTTCTCAAAGCCACCATTGGAGTGTCACAAAAGCTCCACCAAAGTGTTTCTCATTATTCTAGCCAAATCCACCATTGGAGAACCTCCACCAAATTGTTGCTCATCATCTTAGTTAGAGCCACCTATACAAAAAATATGTTGGCTTAGAAGAAGGTGTTGAAGAAAAGATATCAAAAGCATTGGTTGGCAAAATAAGAGGTAAGAAATAATACGTTGGAGAAGGTTTTTATGTAAAAAACCCTAAGCATCACTTGGCACATCCCTTATTGGTGCCTTCATATTGCTCAACATATGTTCAAAGAAGAATGCTTAAGAAAGGCATCTTCAGTTACAAACTGGGAGATTACTTAAGCTTAGCCATCATTGGGAGGTTACAAACACCCAAACATCATCGCACAGGAGAATGAGCATTATAAGAACTCATATATCAATGCTCACCTTTGGTGTAACTCCCAAGCACCACTTTTCATAAGGAGGAAGGCATATTTGCTATTTAAAACACTTGTTCTTAAAGATAGACAATAGATTTCAAGGTGTACAATCAAGATGGTACGATGTGAAAGCACGCTCATAGCAAGTATTATAAGAGTTAATTCAAGAAATGAAGTTTTGACACTAGAATAATATTCCCAACAAGGTCAAAAGTCTACACAAGAAGGTGGAAGATTCAGATAAGGCATCCTGTCATGATCCTCCATAATGGATCTTACAACAGGAAAAAATAATGTATGGTTGATGATGCTTTAATACTTGATTTTGTGTAATTATGTAGCTATACAATGTTACTATATATTGAAGAGTATGATATTTCTAATGAATTTCCAATGTGTATAATCACGTGCACTTGTAAGTGGAAGACGTTGAGTCATCCACCGAAGACAAGGGTACTTGAGGTTGGGGGAAATGATGACAAGGTAACTTGAAGGTAATACAAATATATACCTTCATATAGGCATGCATTTAGTTAGGGATAATCATCAATAGTTAGCCACCTTGAGCCCCAGACTGATGGCCTCGTAGGTATCTTAAGTTCTAGAGACTGATACAGGTGACTAAATTGATGGAAACAACTCCCTCTTTGTTTGCACATACTTTATTGTCTTTTACTTCAGCACTTCTACCTCAATAAATTAGAAATTAGGAATGAGTAGAATGAATTCATAATCCTTGTGTGCTCTGATAAATAAAATGATAAATAGATTTCATTTTTAAATAAATGGTTGATTTATTTTAAAGATGATAAATAGATTTCATTTTTAAATAAATGGTTGATTTATTTTAAATATGATAAATAGATTTCATTTTTAAATAAATGGTTGATTTATTTTAAATATGATAAATAGATTTCATTTTTAAATAAATGGTTGATTTATTTTAAATATGATAAATATATTTCATTTTTTTAAAATGGCTGATTTATTTTAAAAATGATAAATAGATTTCATTTTTAAATAAATGGTTTATGATGAATAGATTTCATGGTTGATTCATTTTAAAGATGATAAATAGATTTTATTTTTAAACAAATGATTGAGTCATTTTAAGATAATGAAAGGACTTAATTTTAAAATAAAGTTAATTATGTCTGAAACCTCTTTTAACAAAGAAAGAAGTAGTGCTTCATTAAGCAATAAAAATAATCCCAATGGCAAAATGATGGTTGCTCCATTCGAAAGGAGGGGGATTCATTTAACTCAAGGAGGATTTGCTTAATAAAATATAATCAATTGATTATATATATAATAATAATAATAATAATAATAATAATAATAAGAATAATAAGAATAAGAATAAGAATAAGAATTTACTTGAAGATAGAATATGCCTTTAGAGTCGGATGAGCCAGCGAGGCAAAGATTTCATCTATCATGAAAGGATGGCTCTTAAAGTGTAAGGGATGGATTCATCGATGTAGAGTAATGGATTTGAATTTTGCAACACCTTGGTAAGGTGGAGAGGGAGAAAATGTCCCCTCGATAAGATGCAAAGTAATGGTGGGTAGGTGGTGTATGGAAGCCAATAAAAAAGGATAAGTGTTAGGGCTACAAATGGAAAAGGGAAGCATGATAGAAGAGATGGGGAGTAACACCAAGGAGCAAAATGAAAGAAGTGATGTGAAGAAATAAAGAAGGATCGACGCTGACTAGAGCAAATAGGGAAACCACTAACACGAGAATAACCAGGTCGATTCACAATATCCATTAAAATAGTTATTTATGATTTCTATTACTGGGGTTGTAGTTCAATGCTAGGATAGATTCACTGTGTGTGATGTCCCCTTTACTAGGGAGGACTCCTTACCTTGTGAAGTATAGTTTATTCCTTTGTGTATGATAGAGCTACATTGTAGCTAGTCATTTAGTGTTTTCCTTTGTATATGATAGAATTACATTATAGCTAGTCATTTAGTGCTTTCCTTTGTATATGACAAACCTACATTGTAGCTAGTCGTTTAGTGCTTTTATTTGTATACGATAAACATATATTGTAGCTAGTCATTTAGTGCTTTCCTTTGTATATGATAGATCTATGTTGTAGCTAGTCATTTAGTGCTTTCCTTTGTATACGATAGAGCTACATTTTAGCTAGTCATTTAGTGCTTTCCTTTGTATGATAGAGCTAAATTGTAGCTAATCATTTAGTGCTTCCTTTTTATCTAGTAGAGCTACATTGTAGTTGGCTATGTCAAATTTAGTATGGGAGGTAATGTTAGAACATACATTGTAACCATGACCTATTAAGCCTTTGTTGTAGGGTAGAATATAGTATCGTTCCTACCCTCCTTTCCATAGATGTTCACCTTTGTGATAGATTGTGCTAGGTAGAAATAGGTAGCATTTAAGTTGGTGTCACATAGGGCTATTGAAGTATTGGATCCCAAGGGATGTTCTTTCCCTTGGGTGCTTACGTTTGCAATCCACTATGGATGTTGGATGGCAAAATTGATGTCAAACACATAGCTATGTTAGGCTATCATCCAACATGGACTTCACCACCTGAGCACTTTGTGTACACTATAGCAGGTCGACAGTGTATAATACCTCAGGCCATATCCTCATAGTTCTATATTCTTCTCTAGTTTACCAGAATGGGTAGTGGGTTGAGCGATGGTAGACCATAGACTACCCTAGTAGGAGATCTTTATTCCTATGTTTCTTTAATCGCTTGACAGAGCTTAGGTTAAGGAAATAAAATGGAATACCTTTTATAAAGTCTCATTGATTAAATAATAGATTCTGAATTAATAAGAATAGTAAGGTTAAGTATATGAAATGTGATTATGGTTTATTTTGTAATTTAAGGGTATGGGACCTTACTTTATGAAATAAATAAAAAGGTTTATTTGAAAATTAGAGTAGTTGGCTTTAATTGGATAATAAATGTGATTATGGTTTATTTTGTAATTTAAGGGTATGGGACCTTACTTTATGAAATAAAGAAAAATAATTATTTGAAAATATATACACCAAAATCTAGCCACTTGTCCTCCACCCATGCTTTCCCACCATTTCCACCACCAAAACATAGTTATTTTCCCTCCATCCTAGGTTTCCCACCATTTTCACCTATTATTTATATATATCTATATATTTATTATTATTATTATTATTATTATTATTATTATTATTATTATATATAAATAATATTTTATATATTATATTATATATATATTTAATAAATATATATTTATATAAATAAATCAATCCCAACCATCCAATTTCATTTAATCCTATCCCTCCATCCACATCAATCCATGCCACCCTAAATTTAATATCTACCCTTATATGTGCTTTAATCTCATCCACATGATTAGTGTCGTTAAAACCCTAGCATGCTCTAGGTTAGATTATAAATAGGAGCCATTTTTATGGCTCAACACCTGAGTTTTTGGAATCCCTAAGTACCCAAGTTCCCTGAGTTCTTGAGTCCCTCGAGTTTTCTAAGTTCTTGAGATTTCCAACCCAAAATTTGTACCCTAACCCTACTCCATCCATCATATTCACTATTACATCACTCACCATAGCCACTGTCGCATCCCTTGCCTACATCATCTTCTTCTATAGAATCTTTCCCTCATTGGTTAAATGTATTTGGGTACTTTCTACCAATGTTGAGTGCCTCTAGATGCCTCCCTACCAGGCCCAAGCACCCACGAGAATTTCCTATAGTTTCCAGGAACCCACGTGCATTTTACGTAAGCCCTTCTAAAATCCCCCTAGCCTTCGAGCGATGCTAGGGCACACCTAGATCCAACCATCAACAGGCAACAAGTAAAAAACGAGGTAAATCTATTTTATTTGGTTATATTGCATACTACTTAATTCTAATCACATTTCATATTGTTATATCTAGGGTTTTAATTATGATTTTTGAGGGCTCACACAATGGAGTCCTCATTTTTATTACTAACTCTCTGGTATTTATTTATGTGCAGATTAAACAACACATCAAAAAAACTAGATAACTGATTAAACTAGAGTGGCCCAATATTAGATACGTAGAAGCCGACTCACGCCTATTGGGAGAAGAGATACAATTAAAGACACCACCATTTGTTGTAGCTAGGGTTTAGGATAATCCTAGCAATATTTGTAAAAACTATATCAAATAGGATTCTTAAATCTGCTATTATAACAATGAAGTTCTTAGGCTCCCCCAATTTAATATAAATCTTATTTGTTGTGTAATATTTGGTTATTTAATTTCTGTTTCATTTAGCATTTCTTGGTGTCGTGTTTTTAGCTTCACAAATGGTGATCATGGTGGTACTGACTAAGGGTTTCATGTTCTAATTTATCTTTCTAATTTTTTTTTTGTTGTCCTATTTTGCAGATTTTCAAAAGCATGAATCATGCATTTTTTTCTAGATCTAGAATTTTTGAAAGTTTACAAAAGTTGCAAAAAGAGTGTGAAATGCCCAATGATACTTGGAGGTCATCCATAAATACCCAGATACATTTTAGGAGTGCCCAAATGCATTTTACAATGATTTGGAACAAATACGTAGGTTGTCTAGTAAGTCTGTTGTCTAAAATCCAAGTTTTTGTTTTTACGTATTTTGGGTTCTTTGCTATATTTTTTAGATTCTAAGCATAAAATGAACAATCATTAAGTAATATGGAAAAAAAATCATTCTATTTTGCATTTTAGGCTTGCATCCATTCACACATTCTAATTAGAGTTTCTATTTTTAATGTATTCACAAATATAAAATGTTACATTTTGTTTGCATATGAATTAAGAATTTGCATAACATAGTATTTCATTTTAGGGTTAGAAACACCTACTTTTGCTTATCTAAGTAGGAATATCATTAGGGTCGCAAGAGTATTCCTACTAGTTGGATGATTCCATGAAGAGGGGTGGACAAACCCTCTAGTTGTTATTTAGATAACGGGTCTTAAGCGGTGTACTTCACACCCTTTGGAGAAATTAACACTCTCTTGTTCTCTTATAATTTAGATTTATGAAATTAGTTGTTTCTAACATTGTTTGTACACATTAATAAATAGAAAATTTAAAATGAATTCACACACAACACATTTCACTCAAAATAGTAGTGGTTGGATTTCATCACCAACCACTGCTTGAGATTAGGTTATAGTGGCATTCATCTCCATCAACCAATCTCTATCCATAGAAACCATAGGATACTCCAAAGTAAACTTGTTTGATTTCATCACCAAAAAGAATCTCGTTGCCCTATCTTTGCCATAGTTTTTACCTTTGTTTCATTAAGCAATATTAGAACATCAAAACACACAAGACTAACACCTAAAATAAATACACATTAAAAAGGAGATAGTCAATGAAAAATGTAATCCACATTGGTTGAAACTTAGTATTGGTTGTTTGTTTCCTTAAAGACTTCATTTTTGTGTTACATTTGATAGTTTAAATTGTATTTTTATTTATTTGCTTATGGTATTAACTAGAAACCAAAAGAAAGCTATAATTCAATATAACTTAATGGAACCTTCATCCACATTCCCCACCACTTCTATGGTAGATGCCTTGAATGTGACATATATAGATTTATCTGCAGGTCCCTCACATTCCTTGCCACCCACAACCTTCCATATGGCCATGTCCCAGGAGGATTCAACCTACCCTACCATAGATAGTCATATTACCCATATAGACATGGAAAGAGTAGAAGCTTTCATGAAGTTGTCTAGTTATGTCTTAGAGTCCATTTCCAATTCACCAAGACATGATTCTACTTTACAGCAAGAACCTATTTATTTCTAGCCCCCATTGACCTTTACCTAGGTGTATACTAACCCTCTTTTTCAGGCATCCATTACACATTCATACCATGTATCCATTACCAAACCTTCATGTGCTCCTAACACCTCATATACCTCCACTTACACCAATACCTTGTGTAAAGCACATGTAAATGCTAATTCACAAGTTACAGCCTCACAAGTTGCCATACCTGGTGTAACTTATCCCCAAGCCACATATTCCATACCATCTACCTCCATACCCTTAGCCTCTGATAGAGATATTAGTGAAGCATGGGAACACCTGAAAAAATATCTTAGATAACATCAAAACACTCAACAACAAGTACAAACAAATTCTAAACCTTTACATGACTCTACTTAGATTATCCTTGTCAATCAGGGTCCATCATGGGCACGTCAATCTTCTATGGTTTCTATCCTTGTTCTCCCACCAAGCCATATCATCACCCATACTATTCAAATTGGCCATCTTAGCCATAGCCTTCATCAATCAACATCATTCCATAATTCCCCATATTTTCATCAACAATCTCCGATTAATCATATCCCTTCCAAATCATCTAGTCATCAATACCAATATCCTCATCATTTAGTCACTCCACAACATTTATCCACTCCACCAAAAACTCATTAGGTATTTTAGGGCTTCCAAATTCCTAAGGAAGACCCTTGAATTAAGGCCATATAGAAATAAATATATCAATTGATGCAATTTACCCCTAGTTTTTCAAACTAGAAACCAAACTTACACCAATTTATCAATCAACCAATTCATCCTTCGGCACCATCCTTGCCATATTCAATAGATTTTACGATACCTAATTTTGAAAAATTTAATCCAGGTTTTGTAGGTGAGTTGGAGAGGAGAGGGCAATCCTCCAAAGAAGGTCCTAGGTTCGAATCTCCACCCTACCAAAAATTTGAATTGGGTGCCCAAATTCCAATTGATAATGTTGGTGCAAGTAGGGTCGGGTGCAACTCTTGAGTGACTTTGACAGTGTAGAACCCCCTGGTCGTGGTCTCTCAGACCAAGGCGGCCCTGCAAGGGTTTTTTTATTAAAGACAAAAAAAAATGTTTGATAAATTTAAGGGAACTAAGGATCCCAAAGAATATGTGAGCACATTTGTTCATGCATGCTTTAGAATTCAAGATGATAATGCTCTCATGATTTGAAATTTTCCTCTATTGTTTACATGTTTTCTAGTAATACTTTATACACATAAGAGGATTTTATATCATATTCTTTACTTTGGCCCTGTGGGGGAGGGTTTTGAATGTCAAGAATATGATGTGGTGGTTGAGTGTCATCAACCATACTTCCATAAGATGCATCCAGATATTCCTCTTCTAGTTCAATATCATCGTAGGCTCCATAAGGTATTTCCTAAATTGTCCTACATGGAGGAACAAACACCTATGAAATGCGATCTATGTTTGGCCTGGAAGGTAAGTCTCGATTAGGCCTAGGATGTCAAAGAGTTAATATTTGGTTAGGCCTAGGATTTTGCTTCTGATGAACCCCCTATATATGAGTACTTGGGGTAGTGACCCCTTTATGTAAGGTCTCTTTAAATAGCTCATGGATTTGATGTTCAATTATTTGCTTTTATAACTAATGCTGGCAGTCCAAGCTTTGTTTATCCAACTGAAGCTAATTAAATTAAGCTTGATGGTCATCATATCTTTTAACAACTTGATTTATTTTATCATCCATGTAAGGTCTATTAGCCCTAGCATTATTTCCATGGGACCTATCTTGTTCAAGAGGATCTAAAATATTGACTACGATTTTCCCTTAATTGAGAAAGGTCATGTTCACTTGAGGCTCAGTCCTAAAAAGATGTTCTTTATACTTAGCTGGTGTAGAAGCACATCATGCTTACGTGGAATAATGAGACTGAGGATAATCAAGATTCTCTTCATGTCTTCCTTCATTACTGATTAAGGGAAGGGCTAAATTTTCTCACCAGGGCGATGAGTATCATACTCATATTGGTACTTATTTTGCTGCGACCTATTAGGATAGTTTAAATGTGTAGTTTGATCATTTAGCCCTACCCATGGTGTGTAATATTGATCTTACCCATAAGTGATCAAGGGAGACCAATAAGGAATGTGGATGCATGGTATCACTCTATTTTTTTGCACCTTAATATGTAGTTACCATTCTTGATAGAAGGCATGTGAAGTGTCTATATCTTATAAGTATATTTCTTGATTAGTACCAAGACATGTAGGGTGTCCCGTGTAGGGGTCCCTTGTAGGTTAGGTTCTTAATTTTAAATTCTAGGGCTTGAGTGAGTAGGAGGTCATCAAGGAGGTATAATCATATCCTTAGAGTTAAAACATATATGGTATATGTCTCCTGGCTTACTCTTCGTAGAATTAGCTCTTGAATGGGCTTGGCTGCATGTGAATACCATAGCTACTTTATTCCAAATCCTATTTGATTATCTATTTTACAAATTTTAATGATGCAACATGCAATAATGGAAACACACAATAATACAAGTGTTTATATCTTTTAAAGACTTTATGTGTTCCCTAAAACTGTTTGATGTATTTTTGATTTGTTGTTTGTAAAGAGATATCTTTTCACGTGTTTTCCTTTCATTGGACGATATTATTTTGTTAAAAGGACTTCACCTGTATACTCTCACACACTAAAATATGGATATGAAGCCCACATGCAATGAGGTAGAACATGTCCTACCAGTCCTCACACATCAAACCATGGTGAACGATACACCCTCCAAAGAGGAATGCGTGCTATTTTCCATGGATAGGATTGTTCTTGAATCTTGCCTTAGCCACGATTGGCTTTGAAAATCACAATATGCAAGCCAAAAATATGGTGATGAAATCCACCATTGGTCTTGATCAGGTGTTGGGTATGAAGTCCAACTCCTTGATGTTTAATGTAAGATGTGGTGTGTGTGGTTCATTTTATAAAAAAAGTAAAAACAAAAGAGCACTCAATGATAACTTCATTAAATGCAAAATAACATCTCACTTTCAAAAGTATTGAATAAAGGAATGAACATAAAAAATGCATGCCCTATATGAAAACCTAACCATTAGATAGGTCGTAATAAATCAAACCACATAAATGCATTCTTACTTGGTTCTTTTCTTGTTTATTGTATTTTTGTTGTTTTTGAGATTAAGAAAAGCAAAATCTACTTTTCAAACAAACAAGGAAAAGAAATAAAATATAAATATAAATTTCTCTAAATAGCAAGGATGCAAAATAAGATCAAGATACTCATCTTGAAAGCCTAAGTTTGTTGTTGTTTCTGTCAATTTGAGTTGTAGGCTCCCTCTTTGTGTTAGGCAAGAGTGTAGGTGAAAAATCATTAGGAATAATTTATTCATAGGTAGGTTTATATAACATTAGGAAAACCTTAGGATAGATATTAAAATAATATCTTCCTAAATAATGGCTAACCAACGTGCTTAGAAAATAGCGCTAACCACTAACAACTTACGTAGTCAAAATGACTACAATGACTAACTAACCCTAGGTAACTAGTAAAAGGTAACTACTAGTGGTAAAAAGTAACAAGCTACTTTTTACCATGCGGTAAATTAAATCTACCTATATGAATCTTACAAATTACCAAATGAGGTAATAATAATATATAATAACATAGTAACTCTAACATACCCCCTTATTACATTACTTAAGTAATGTATATAACTATCCCAATACAGTGAAAAAGATGTTGATCTCTTTGGTTCTTGTTGTGTCACAGTGCTCTGGCTGCTCCAAAGAAAAAAATAGTTGATTCCTCACTTTGTATTCACATCAATGAATGCCCTTATTGTAATATTTTCATCCAACCATATTGCATGGGTAACCAGCTGCTACAACCGCTAGGTGTAGTAGAGTAGATCACTTCATACAAGGTTCATTCGATTACAATATGATTTTGCAAAAGTTTTTATAAGGTAGCTAAGGTGTCAGTCGCTGCTGAAAATGCATCCTTATAAGTTTCCCTCCCTTTTTGCAAAACATGTTATAATGAAATTTCTGAAATAAGTGTGACTAAGGTTCGGTTGCTGCCGAAAATGCACCCTTATAAGTCTTCTTCCCTTTTGAAAAAAAAAATTGTGAAGTAATAAAAATAAATGTTTATCCCCCCTTAATTTAAAAAGGATGTGCAACTCAAGAAGCTTTGTGAAGGTTTTGTACAAATATTAGCTCGTAGGAAAATTTTACACCAGAAAATTCCCCCCTTTGTTACAAGTACTTCAAACAAAGAGAGTTAGCTATATATGAAGCCTAAAAAGAGGTAAAATCACCCCTTTATTGCTAGTACTTCAGATAAAAACTTATGTTTTTTATGAAGCCTAAAAAGAGGTTTTGGCAAGGTGCTTTCTTAGGATGACAAAAAAATTTCCCCTTTACAATGTTGTTTGAACCATGATCACATTGTGTGCTCTTTCTGAACCAGAATCAGAATTGGAAACTTCACTAGCAACATGGCTTTTGTGATGTGACTTTGCCATTTTAGTTTTGCTTGTTTGAAAACCAACACTGAATGGTGTCATGGTTGTCCTTTTATAATTTTTGCAAAACTTTGCTTCCTAGGCAATTTTATCAAAAAAGTTCACCAAATAAGCCTTCCTTATTGCAAGTACTTCAATCATGGTTGCTATTATGAAGCCTAAAAGAAAAGGTATAATTTTAATGACTTATACTTTTTTGATTTCCTTTACAAGTTTTATCTCCCTCTTGTCAAAATTTGTGTTTGAAGGAAGAAAGGAATTATCCCGCTTAGTGCAAAATATTATTACTTTCAAGGTTCCTTATTTTATAAATATTTGTTCTTTCTTTTGATATACCCTAAAAGAGTACGAAAATATAATTCACTCAAAAATATATTTAATGACATATGCCTAAAAATCCTCTTGAAGAGAGATAATCAGTTTGAGGAAATTAAGCCAAACAAATAAGAGTGAATTAGGGGTTTTGATTTAGGAGAGAATATCAAGTAAATTGTTAGGTAATGGAGCCAAATTGATAAGAAATAAATTAATTACCATTAAATATTGTTGGCGGGGTTCCAAGGCCATTAAATATTATTGGTGGGGTTCCAAGGCCATTAAATATTATCAAAGGGGTTCCAAGGGGCAGCGCCCCTGGCATGTCTCCCCTGTCTCATGATGAGGATAATTTTTGTTGAAATTTAATCGTATTTATTGGTGAAAAATACTTGTCAAAATAACGTTATAAGCGTATGGGTGGTTTCAACTCATATTTTTTGACCCATTGTATTTCGACACTACTATGTGGTCTAGGATAAAGGAAAAGCCATGAACCTCTATATAATTTGTACTGTAAAGGTTGCCTGAGTGGTTAACGCTCTTTTCTAATTTAGAACAAAATAGGAGAGGAGACATTGTACAGAGGAGAATATTGTTGTATTGTTGCTAAAACAAAGGACTGATTGTTTCTCCATGGATGTAGGGTACACTTCCCGAACCACGTATATCTTTTTTTTTTTTTTTTTGGTGGTGGCCACAAGGGGTAAACAGACTATGACCACAAGGGAACCATTACATAACATATCCGCAACATGTGAGGCGAGAGAGTTGAACCTGGGCCTCTCAGCAACTAGAGAGGTTTAACTACCCACTTGCTCTCCAACTCCTCTACATGGGCGGATGCGAACCACGTATATCTTATGTCTCTTATATTTGTGAGATTGTTTGTTGTTATTTCACTGTTTCCTATTTTGTTCATTGAGCTTAACTAGGGTTTGAACTGTTTCTCCATTTTGGCTATTATTATTTGCTTTTTACATAGGTTGTGTATTATTTGTACATGGTAAAAACCCAACATAAATTAGCTTTAAACCTGTATAATGATTTACACAAATTATTGTGAAATTTTGGGGTTTTGAGTGTTCTTGATTTTATGACTTATAATTGAAAAAAATAATGCAATAATAAAAAAAGAATGCCCACAAAATTCTTATCACATAGGTGTCGATCACTGCCAAAAATGCACCTAATTTGCCAATTTTGTAATAAATATGTCGAGTAAAAATGAAAATGCACCTTATTACCAACTTTTGCAAAAAAAATTGGATTTGCATTGTGCAAAAATTTGATATATTATGTCTCCTCTTGTTTTTAAAATTTGCAAAGAATATGGCATAAAACAATTGCCTTTCTTTTTTGTGTTGCAAATTTAACTAGTTTGATTTAAGTGCTCCTCACTTTGTGTTACAATTTTGCAAATAAGTACAATGTCTTGTCTTCCCCTATTTTATTTACAAAATTAACAAATTAGCACTCCTTCCAAGACAAGTCGACACACGACCTACATTTGAAAGGCTTCCAAAACCAGTCGACACACGACTTGGTTTTAGTGGACCTAAGGTCTTCAATTTCTTCTCAATTTTGCAAAAAATAGAATGTGAAATTTTATGTCCTATACCCCCCCTTGGAGAAAACATATGCACACTTTGTCTTTGAATTTTTACAAAAAAATTGTGTCTCCTTGTGTTACAATTTGGCAAAAAAAGAATTCAAGTTTGAACCTTTATTGTATGCTAAATTAACAAGTTTTGAGAAGAATTTAGGTCTCCTAATTTTGCAAAAGAAGTGCAAAATTTTTGTGTTATATCCCTCCTTGAGAGAAAACAAATGCACTATTGTCTTTTGATGTTGCAAAATTTATGTCACCTTGTGTTCCAATTTTGCATGAAAGAATCAAATTGCTTGATTTTGTCCCCCTTTGATTGTGCAAAATTAACAAGGTTTTTAGGTTCCCTAATTTTGCAAGAAAAATGTGCTCTTCTATGTCTTATATCCCTTTTTGTGAGAAAACAAAAGCACTCAATTTGTTTGTGTTGCAAAAAATATATCTTTTAATTTTTATGTTTAGTGCATTTTTCTAATTATTTTAAGTCTAATTAATTAATAATAAAAATTATTTTATTTTAAAAATTACTTTTTATTAAAAAAAGAAATTTTATATAAAATAATATTAAATTATTAATAACTTTAAACTAAAAAACAATTCTTACATTGGAGCCCTTTTAGCAAAAATATAAGTGTTATTGACCCGACGAGAGTCAAACTTCCGACCTCTCGTTGAGCAACGCCTTAGCACGAAGATCCAACCAACCCAGCTAGCGTTGTGGTTGGGAGTTAAGGGAGAGTATCTCTCTTTTAAAATTTTCCTTGCCCACCAACAGTAAATAGAGCACGTGCCTTCACACGCTCTAAGACATTGAAATGCTTGGGACTTTTAGTCCCACATGCATCGCATAGTGCATGAGATACCAGTATAAAACTGATATTCCTCTTGTTAATAATCAACTGCCTTTAGGAAGTAGAGATCTCACACCCTTTTGCCATGTCAACCAGAGGTTACCCCTTGCACCACGTGGCAGAATTGACTACTGCCCCGTGTCACCCACCAATTTGATGCCAATTTAACCTAGAAATTTGAGCCAGAGCCACATCAGTGCCCAATCAACACTTTGATTTATGTGCCTTGCTACCAGTTCAATGCGCAACTCACCTTACCACATCAGCTCCTTAGGATCTGATATGAATGCCTGATGATGTCAGCCTTATTAGATCCTCCTCAGGATCTAACCTAAACACCTGATGATGTCAACCTTATCAGATTTCATCATGATTCATGTGATATTAGTGGTTGTCATAAGTTGTTGGTTGCACTTTGGGTTCAGTTCGTAGCAGTGTCAGGTGGGTATCCATGTGCGGTCATTGTCATGGTGTTCATGCTTAGTGGTTGTCTTAGATATGATAACCACCAAGACAGATTCAGGACCACCAGGTATTGGTGTAGGAGTCAGGTCTTGCCCTTGTGTTTGGGTCGTTCAATCGAGTCTGATGTCGTTGATCGAGTCAATCCAGTGATGTAGGAGTTGTTTCAATCCTAGTGAGGTGGTGTCATGTCAGTCCAGTTAGGAGGTTTTGGAGTCTTCCAATCCACCTAGAATATGTGTTGATGAGGAGTCACCTATTGGTGACATCAGTGTGGTCGATGGGATTCATGCTTCTTCAGTCAATGCAGGTTGACCAGTAATGGGGAGTATATGCTCCCTAGCCGCCCTTGTGTTTAGGATAGCTCTCATTAGATCACGCATCTAACAGAGATATGCCTCAAAAATGCATATCAAAATTCTATCCTCCAAATACGATGCTCGCTCCAGTCCTCCACTCTCTCTTGCCCAATATTTGGCCACCTTTCTGTGGAATATGGATCACAGAGCTTTTCTAGGCCTTGTCCATCTTTCCATGGAACCTGTATCATGGAGCTTATCCAGGCATTGTCCAATATTTCTATGGAACCTAGATCACGGAGTGGAGCATGGCATAAAATACCCACTCTGATACCAATGTTAGGCAAGAGCATAGGTGAAAAATCATTAGCAATAATTTATTCATAGGTAGGTTTATATAACATTAGGAAAACCTTAGGATAGATATTAAAATAATATCTTCCTAAATAATGGCTAACCAACGTGCTTAGAAAATAGCGCTAACCACTAACAACTTATGTAGTCAAAATGACTACAATGACTAACCCTAGGTAACTAGTAAAAGGTAACTACTAGTGGTAAAAAGTAACAAGCTACTTTTTACCATGCGGTAAATTAAATCTACCTAGGTGAATCTTACAAATTACCAAATGAGGTAATAATCATAGTTACTAACATAGTAACTCTAACACTTTGATGGTTACCTTAGGGTGTGACTCTTGCCAATTTAGGGATCATCTTCAGGTGGGACGACTCTCGTGGTTGCCCCTGGATGTTCCAATTATGAAATTAGGGGCCTTTTCATGCCATAATGGCAAAAACCTATATTATTTCAACTGTAAAAACAAAGTTAAAACTTGTCTAAATCAAATGAATCAAGGTTCCCACCATGATCACCACTATAGAGTGGAAAAAAAGTGCATCTATCGAAGGAAAATGAATTGTACCTATTGATTTAAGCATTCAAAAGCGATATTTAATGTAAACATGATAACATTATATATATATATATATATATATATATATATATATATATATATATATATATATATATATATAAGAAATGGGGTCCTCTTTATATTAATCAACTTGTCGAATTCATGGTTACAATGTGTCCCCTTGAGGGCTCTAAATTGATACAATTATTACAATGTGTTGAAGGATATAATGATTTCAATGACTCATATGCTCTTCAAGACCTTCCTCGCACTCACGAATTGAAGAGTGGGTTTTTGGTACCGCTACGATGATCTATACATATTCAAACTTGTAGCTTCTTCCTTGCGTGTTGAAATACCTAGATATACACACAAAGAACTCAAATTCATTAATAGCATATGAGGATTGAGATGAAATCAAAGAGGTACATGCAATAGTGAATATGAAAAACAAAAAACATAATAGAATATTCAAAACTACTCAAAATTATACCAAAACTTAGTATATTGTATGTATGATAATCTAAAAATAATCTATGCTAAAACAAAGATGAAATCAGATGTAGAATCCATGGCCATCCTTAGGTGTAACAATTGGGACTATTAACTACCATAGGGTGGGACGACCACCAAACCTGGTGGTTTTTACCTCCAATTCTTCTAGGATCTAGTTCAAACTATCATTAGGGGTGTTGTCATCGAATTTCATGATCTAATTTACCAAAATGGGTGGGTTTTAAAATATATTTACATATTTAGTATCACTAGGAAACCTCCTTCTATTGATGGATATTTCAGTGAAAAACACACGGTGAAAAGGGGATTGAATCTGAGTAGCACTTCATGGTGAAATATTGTAAAAGACTTCTCCTTTTGAATTGGGTGGATTGGCTCCACCTTATAGCTCAAGAGAGCACAAGGTTAAATGGGTAAGATTGACAATGTGATGCAAGTGCTGCTATTTGTCAAAACCTTGCAATACATTGGGTGGGAGAAACCTCCAATTCAGGCCTCTAATTTTCAGGTTTGTGATTGAATTGATGTGCCCTCAATCTATCATAAATTAATGGATGGGATAAATGGTAGAATTTGATTACCATTTATCCTTCCCTTGACTTTTTAAGAGTCTAGGGGCTTAATCGTCCCCCCCAAGGATGAATATTAGTGGTTGCCCTAGGGTGTGGCGGCCATGAAATTTTTGGTTATCCTAGGGTGGGGTGACCATGACTACATGGCCCAAAACTTCCCAAAAGTGGGGGCAGAACTTCCCAAAAGTTGTAAGGACCACTATTTAACTCATGAGGGTTGCCCAAGGAGGACATATGATGCCGATAAGAGTGCATCTTGGCAATATAATTGAATTGATGCAATTTAGTGTCTATAGGTAAGAGTTTTTTATTTTTGAATTTTTTGTTTGAGCGACACCCTTTCTTGGATGGAAAACTTCAAATTTGAATCATTTTTTGACCTTGTCTTAGTTTAGTTTCTTGTTCTTTTATAAAACCCTCTTTCTGGGATTTTTGGCTTTGTAAAAGTTTTGGGGACCCTTTTAAAACCTCTTCTTCCAACCAATAAAAAAAAACTTTACTTATAACAAGTATTAATATAAAATTAGATCCAGCTTTATTTTTAAGACCATGTACTCCATTCATAAGAGCCTATATTTTTAATACTTTACTATTGTTTTATAATAAGTATTCATGTAAAAATAGTTTTTTTAAATACAATATCTATTAATAAGGATGCAAAAAAATATATATGATTTAGTTGTTAGTTATCAATTATCACTAGTTATCATTTACTAGTTACTCATGGTAAAATTTAATAATATTTTCTCAAAGCTCTTGCCTTATAGATTTTTAAATAATACCTTTATTTTTAAAATATTTTATCATATTATTTTATTTATTTATTTAATATTTTTACTGTATGTTATGTTTATTAATTTACTGGTCTAAAAATTGAAAAACAAAAGTTACATTTAATATACACTTATATGGTGTTTATCATCATTTGTAAGTGATTTAATCATTATCAAATCTCTCAAATTTTATAAATTTTATTGTTTATAATAAAATAATAGACAACAAAATCAAATGGTGTGAGCTCAACTAGTTAAATTTCTCAACTTGCCAAGGAGGATATCAAGGTTTAAATATTTCCAAGTGATATATGGTCATAATGTAACATGATTTGGACTTGCTTCAACCCCATATAACAAAAAAAGGTAAAATTAGAACAAAAAGGAAACCAAGATGTTACATTAAGAATAAACATAATATTATTTATGTTTCAATTTTATATCGAACACTAACATTGAATATTATTTGAAAATTAATAAATAAATAAAATTAAAAAATTCCAATCAGTTAAAGAAACTTTATTAGTTATAATCGCTAAACTTTATAATAAAATTAATACATGATTAGAATTTTAAAACAATTATTTATTATTTTCCATAAAAAATATATATAATTGTTGTTAGGATATGATAAGTTTGTGTAATATAGTAAACCTATTAAATATAAATGACAATATGTCTATGTGTTGTGTCTTGCATTTTTAATGTTTTAATTTGAGGGTAAAGAGAATTTTATTGTGTGAAGATATTTTCATTGAAACATAACAAATTGGTTTCTCTTCAATTGTATATACTAAATTTCATCCTTTTAATTTAAAATAAAATGCAGATGTATGTCTTACCAGTTTTCAAAGGTTCATCCATGGGGTTTAGATGATTTCACAAGAATAAAAGTTTTATATAAACCAAGGTCCAAATCCCACTTGTGAACCTTAACTTTTGTCCTTAAGATCTAGATAGATTGGTTGGGAGTAAATAATTTCATACCATAAACCAAGTTTCCAATTATGTTGATGAATATTAACATTTAAAAACTCTTATTGATCTAAGAAGGAACCAAGTATGAGCGAGGAGCAATCCTCAAATTATTTTATGTTCTAGATCTTTGGAGAAATGTAAGGTTAAGGATTCTTGTGAGGAAAAATAAGGTAACATGGAAGGAAAATCACTTAATTGTAATACCTAATAAGAATTAAGGATAAGGTCTGAGGTTTAGACCAATTGGTTTGACCAAAACCCGTAAGGGGAGTGGAGGTTAAAGGTTCAAATCTTGGGCCTCATCGGACTGAATGCTTGTCCCTTTCCTGGTTTTTTCAGCGATATAAACGATTTCAAATGATTGTGGCATGGTGGTTATATGGGTGGACTATGCAAAGATCTGTGTGGTAGCTTCCGAGGTGGATAGCGCATAATACTATCACAACATTAAAATCTGGAAAACCTGCCCAGATTCATGGCGGCTACCGATTCCACCATTTAAATTAAAAAAAAAAAAACAAGAAGGATGTTATAGTTAGGGAGTAATCGAGGATGAAATTTATATAAATACCTCTTTTAGTAGAGATATTATACCATAAGTGATTATCAAGTATGATATGATTGAGATTGATATAAATGTTTCTAAAACTATAGGCATAATAAGTAAGTTTTGAGGATACTAGCTAGAATTTTATGGAATTTAAATGATGATTAATGAAAATGGGATTGCAATACATTTCACCATGACTTCTCTTTAGAAATAATTTGTTACATAAATATTTTTAGTTAAAAAGGGATAAAATAATGGGTTATGATCCATGATAAGTGGCATTGTATCACTATTTATCTAGTGATATGCATTTTATCAAATGAATCTAGTGCTCCAAAGTAAACCAACATAGGTAAACCTCCAAGTATTCGTTGATAATTTTCATTTGGAAGGTTTTTTATTAATAGTATTTTAGTCTCATTCTCAATTAGGATTTGTGTATATTGAATAGTTCCTTTAATAAACTATATGTGAAAGTCGGTTCATGGCCACAAAATATAAATGTGGGTATGCTGCAAAGTTAGAAAATATGGTCAATTAATATTTGGACAATGGTAGAGGCTATGTAAGAATGGGTTAGTAGAAAAATAACTATACTTTAATAGAAAATCCACAATAAAAATAAGAAACATGCCTTCTAACTTTGTAAAGCCTCCAATAAAATCCATGGAAATATTAATCCATATAGTAGTTGGAATAGGTAGATTTAGATTGTGACTAGAGCTTGAACTATTTTCCCTTTATTCCATTGACAAACATTTTATTATTGAGCAAACATTTTAACATACCACCTCTTTCCTTCCAGAAGAAATTTTCTCTTTGTGCATTGATAAGTATTTAAGAATCTAGAGTATCCTACTAAAGTTGATTCATGTAGCTATTATAATAGTTTATCTCACCTAACAAAATTATAAAAAGGACAATGTGGGTATTATAGCACAAGTATTGGCCATCCCATGAATATCCTAGCTTAGTTATATGTTGTGTGGAAAACTATTGGATGATTTATTGTATTTGTGTATCCTATTGCAACTTTTGTTGGACTTTGTGCAAACAATCTAGATTTGGTAAACAAAATTCTCTTATTTTCACATGGTCATTAAATATATGTGACAAGGCATGGACTATGCCATTATATTTTCCTTTTGCAAATAATTTTATTATCATATCCCATTAGATTAATTATCCACTTTTTTTTATTAATAGAAGATACACATTATCTAAAAATTAGTTTACACTCTAGAGGTTGTTGTTGATGTAAAAATATTGGTGCACTAGATATGGGTATCAATGTGCCAACGTATGAATAGTTGCCATAATTTCCTTCTCATATACTAACTTTACCAAATATTTACATATGACAACTTTTATTGCAAAATTTAAGGGTATATCATGTTACATGAGTATTGCCTAAATTATATTACCTAATGCATCATATTCGATTAAAAATGATTTATAGAAATCTAGAATACCAAGTATAAGAGTAGTGTACATGAGGTAAACCAAATGACCTAAGGCTCTAGAATTTATCTCCTTCCAAGTATACCACCAAACATGAGGTAAACCAAAGGACAAAAAAACCTGAAGATGCGAAGACAAAAAGGGAGACCTCCATTGAACAATCAAGTTAGACAACAACTTTGGAAAAATCCAAATCACACTAATGGTCCTCAGGAACTGGGAGAATATAGATGGAGAGAAGATACAATCAGAAAACAAGTGCACATGTGATTCTTCAGCACTACCACATAAGTAGCATCTATTTGGGATAACAAATCCTCTTTTTTGCAAATTATCTAATGTGATTAAATTCTCTTAAGCTGCCAACCAAAAGAAAAATTAAGTTTGGGGGTAAGACCCTTTAGCAAAATATTACTAATGGGAAACCAGGGATCAAAGGGAGCATCTAACATTAGGTAGGATGACTTAACATAAAAGCAACCATACTTCTTAGCCCTCCACATAAATCTATTTCATCTATATCTTGGTTAAGAATAACCATCTAGTTTAGGATGTCCATCCGATATTTCAATGCAATTTATTCTTCCTACAAAATACCTAGAAAAAAAAATGATTTCCAACATTTTTTATCATTAATAGAGACAATGAAGTCACATACCTTTGACTTGAAAGCTTGGCTTGTGATTGGTTCCACTAGATTTAAGTGAGGATATGATTCTAACGATCTATCATCTGCCCATGTGTCTTTCCAAAAATCAATGCTCTAACCATTATCTAATATCCATATTTCACCCTTTATGATATCAAAGTGACTATTAACAATGTTGCACCAAGGGTAGGACTTGGATCTGTGAGAAAATTACCAGTGTGACCTAAATATTTTGCTACCAATATTTCTTTTTTTGGTAATATGGTGGTTCTATTAAGTGGGTTTTGTTTGGGTCCCAATCCCAGATGTACATAAAATCCCAAAAGATAGATAGATATCATTGTGACTACCATTCCCATGCATGGGGGGTTAAAACAAAAATTTCCCATGCAGGGAGGGTGGTACTATCCCAAAATAAAAATTGTCCATGCAGGGGTGGTCGATTGTGGAAACTAAACATAGATAAACAAAAAAAACCAGAAGCCACACAGGGCCAACCTAGAAACTAGAAAAAAACAAACGTAGAAATAAAACCTGACCATATCGCAATCCAAAAACCCGACAACCCAAAGACGTAGAAGTTGGCTTACAGAGGTTCGGCCTCCGGGGATTCCTCCTTGGTGTTTGCTATGTTCTACTATAGGTACTGTTTCATGGTGGAACTAGCACTCTTGAAGGTGGAAATAAAACACTTGATGAATATCCTAGAGATTTTATTGGAAATTGTAGAGCCAACGAGTGAATTCTCGTTAATGTCCTCGGAGATATGGACAGGAGAATTCTCACTCGATTCTGCTTTCACCTTCTTGACTCTAGATGACCTTCGAACCTGGGCAGAGTTCTCTTCGATCTTGGCTTTACGCTTAGCTAATGCTAGTTTGTTGATGCTCGTATCAAGGGGCTTGGAGGGAGTAGCAACATATGGGACCCCTTTTTTGGATATAGGAGTGTGGACTTCAGGGGCTTCCTCACTCACCAGAGATTCACTAGATAGGAATGGTAAGGACTGTGAGCGAAAGAAAGGGGGAATTGGATTGAATGGGGTTGTTTGGAATGGAAAGTGAGGTGGAGGTGGCAACATGGTGGAAAATGACTACAAATAGCGCCTGGTGAGTGGGATCCGAGTGTTTCTTATGAGCGCTAACCACCAAGAGCCTAATGGATCGGTGGAGGAAAGTAGGGAGGTTCATGGGTCTATATCCCTGAAAGTGGTTCACCAGGGCAAGATGGAATTTAGAGAGCGGTTTGGACGGATCATAACAAGATATATACTGAAGCATAGGGATGGTGATGTGGTCCATGGGGAGGGAAAGGATTCTCGGTCTAGGGCCACTCCAAACCACATGAATTCTTGATCATTCAATAATCCTTCAAGCTCTTGGTCCCAGTTGTGTTTGTCACACCGAACCAAGCATCCCATGAGAGGAAGGCTAGAGACCTCGACAATGATCTTAGGAGTAACTTTGAGGTGGATGTGTCTCACTGTAATGTGGTCATTCAACTAGGTTCTCATAAAATCTGTTGTGATATCGGCCTCAAAACCCATGATTTTTGATAGAAAAAGGATAAGGCCATAGCCTTGTAGATAGGAGGCTAAAAGGGTATCAAGATGTAGGCTACTAAAATTGAGGAAATCCATGGTGGAAAAAAATAGGGATATATGGAAGGTGATGAGGGAGCTATGGAAAATACTGGGATTGTGGAGACGAAGGACATAGTTCTAGATGGTGGATCGAACTATTATTAAATAGGCATGTGGTGAGATGTTGATCATGTTTTTGTCTACAAGGTGATAATATGTGGAGGGGTGATGGATAGGGTAAGGTGATTGGTGATTGGTGTGGATCCATGACCCAATATCCACACAGGTGGAGATGAAATGCCATAGGGACTCGATGATAACTAAGCTGGGCAAGATATTTTGCAATAAATCAAAGAGGCATTCATGGTCGAGAATGTGCAACTTTATTTAGAAATCGATGACGTTTGAAACGTGCACTTGATATCGAGCATCGCATTCATAGGGACCAGAATTTTGGCCAATAATTTGGTGTATATGGGGTACACACCACGGATATGATACCCGAGGAAATGCACATCATGAGACCTACAAAAACCTCATCATAAAAACCATATATTAGTGTGGAAAATATTAAAGGTAGCGGGTCTATCTTGACAAATCCATGGTTGCTAAGTGGATGACACTCAGTAGAAAAGAGCTACACCACACGGATAAGGATGGTTGGGTTATGCCCAGGTTGGCAAGACTGTCAGCAAGCTTATTGGCTTCCCGGTACACATGGGTAGCAACAACCTATCTTTGCTGACCAATGAGCATTCTTGATTCATGTATTAGGGATCAAATGTTCCATGGTGGGATATTGTCACTGTTGATGTACTAGATGATATTGAGATAATCCCCTTCAACTTGGAGGTTGATTCTATAGTACTCTATGATGTTCAAACTACACCATAGTACCCATGCTTCAACCATGTTTTTTTGGTGATCCAAGTTCTCAAAGAAGGTTATGACAGCTTCGCCTTTATGATTTTTGATAATACTACCTACTCCTACTAAACCCAAGTTCCCTTTGGAAGCACCATAAAAATTGAGCTTCAGCTAGCCTTCCAAGGGGACCTCCATAGAGCCTTCTTTCTAGGATGGGGTATGGGAGGGAGAAATTTGGGAGGAAAGGGAATGTTTAAGGATTGGAGGATCTCCACTTCGAGGATGCTAATGGGATAAGAGCACAGGAGGATTTGGGAATTTTTAGTAGCGTAAGCAATAGATTTGGTGGTAGTGGACACAGGTTCATTGGATATCATGGAAAAAATTATTTGGTTCCTCTCTAGCCATAATTTCCAAATGAAATGGTGGAGGCAGACCCTCCAAAGGAAGGAGGTATTAGGATTTTTGAATGGGGTAGGCCACTAAATGAATAATTCCAAAAGGGAATCATGTGGGGCCCATTGAATTTGAAAAGTAGTCAGCAAGTGGCTAAGTCCTTCTTTAGTAAAGTCACAATCCATGAAGAGGTATTTGACCAATTCCCAATTGGAAATGCAAAGGTGACATCTATTCAGGATAGATATTCCTCTTTTCATGAGATTATCGATAGTGAGGGCTTTGTTTTGGATGGCAATCCAGTAGAATAATCCCCTTGGGAATGAGATGCTTGACCCACACCACACTGAATGGAATAGGGGAAACTTGGGAGCTAAGCAAGAGGGAGTAGGCTGACTTGATGGAAAATTCCCCACTTCCATTCCTTTTCTAGATGAGGTAGTCCAAGGTGGCAGTGGTTGGGATGATAGTGGTCCTGAGGAGGCAGGATAAGGAGATTCCATCTCTAAGAGGTTGGTCATTTTCACTAGAAGTGGGAATGGTTTTCCATTTTCCTTGGCTATCAATATAGTCCATCACTTTAACGCCTCAACTTCTTTCCAAGATAGGCCTGATAATGGAGACCTCAGGGATTTCCATAAGGGTTTTATATTTTAACCAAGTATCATCCCAAAATTTTATGTTAGAACATTGCCTAGCTTCCATTGGATACCTTTAACAATGAGGGATTTATCCTGAATCACAACCTTCTAGAAAGAAGATCCATTAGTGGGGACATTGTCCTCTACTAGGGACAGGTTCTAGAGATATTTGTCTTGAATTATGGAAACCCACTCTACCTTGTAGTTGGTAAATATTTTCCAAGCTTGCTTGGAAAGGAGGGCTAGGTTCATGTTGGTTGATCTTATTAGGCCAAGCGATCCTTGGGATTTAGGTTGGAAAACTTTATCCCAGTTGACTAAGTGAAATTTCTTATTTTTATCTGGCATGAAACACAAAATATTATTTTTAATCTGCTCAATCTTGGAGTGCACTGACACTGGAGCTTTGAACACTGACATGAAATAGACAGGGATGCATTGGAGGATTGACATCATGAAAGTTGTTTTGGTTGCCTGAGATAGAAGAGAACCCTTCCACCTTGTGAGTTTGCATCTAATCCTATCAATGAGATTAGCAATGCAGCATTGGAGGATACAAGTAATCTTACATTATCTGTTGCCTAGGGTGTTGAGAAAATAACATTTGCTCTTCAGGTAGTTGATTTTTTGCCCTGCTACTAAAGCATACATTTCTAGGGTGGACTTGATATTTTTATCTTGAAGAACAGATGCCAATGTCACAATGATGGTATCATCCACAAATTACTAATGGGACAGGGGTGGGGAGTTAGAACAGGCTTTGGTCCTAGAGACACTCCCTGAAGAATAGGTAGATTTAAAGGCTCCACCTAGGAATTTTGTAGGAATTATGAAGAGGAATGAGGATAGGGAATATCCCTATATAAGGCCTATGGATCTAGATAAAAACCCTGTAGTAGAACCATTCACTAACACTAAGAACCATAGAGAGGTAATGCACCCTTTTATGAGGTCAATCCATTCCTGGTGAAACCTAAACCTAGTGAGGATCTTTAGGAGGACATCTTTTTTAACTCTGTGAAAAGCTTTGGAAATATCCAGCTTTAATAATATGACCACCTTCTTGTTGCACCAAGTTGAGTGGAGTGTTTCATGGAGAGAGATGATGTTGTCAATGATGGATCTACCATCCACTGAGCTTCCTTGATAGGGATCTATGATCGTGGGAAGGATATTTTTGAGCCTTGATCCCAATAATTTGGTTAGGATATTTTAGATGATGTTGCCTAATATGATCAGGCTTAAATCCATCATATATTTGCATTGAGGGGTTTTGGGGACCAGGGCAATGAAAGTGGAGTTCATCCCTCTAGGAAATATTTTGGTTTTTTGGAGTTCAATGATGGCCTTGTAGATATCTTCCTATAATATATCCCAAAATGTTTGAAATAAGTGGGGGTGAAACCCATCTGTCCCGGGGGCTTTGTCAGCTTGCATGGATAATAGAGCGAGATTGATTTATTTATTACTAAGGGGTTGGATGAGGGAGGATTTCATAATAGGTGTGACTAGAGGAGGAATGTTCTATAGGAGAATCTCTTGGGATTTAAGATGTTCAGGGGGATTGGTTCCCATAATGTCACTGAAGTAAGATGTTTCTTCATCTCTAATTTTGAATATACCTCGTGAGATTGTGCCATCATATAGGGTGAGCTCCTTGATTTTCTTTATACTTCAATTTTGCAAAGTAGAGGTATGAAATAACTTCATGTTTGCATCATCATATTTTATCCAAAGGGTACGGTATTTTTTCCGCTAGTAGGTCTCTTCTTTGGCTAAGATGTTGTGGTATTTTGATAGGAGATAACTCTCTTATTCTCTTATATGGGGGTTCCATTGGTCATGCTAAATTTTTTATTCTAAGGTTTTGAGATTGCCCAAGATATGTTATTTGCTCTCAAAAATATTCCTGAATACTTCCCTATTCCAAAATTTTGAGGTTTTCTTATTTCAACCTTAGTTTCTTGGATACCCAAGAAATAGTAGACCTAGAGTGAGGGAGCCCCCACCATTCAATGATTTTCTACCTTAGATCAGTGTGCTGGATCCACATATTCTTGAATCTAAATGGTGTTTTGAAGGATGAAGCCTTTTTTTATTCTAGCAAGAGGGGATAATGGTCGAAGCCAATTTTGGGAAGAGATATGAGGGAGGTGTCTCCAAATATTGGAATGGCCTATTGGGATAGGAAAAATCTATCTAGATTGACTTGAATGTGTTCAAAACCTACTCTTTTATTGGTCCAGGTGAACTGGAACCCTTTAATCTAAATATCAATGAGTTCATTCTCTATGAAAAAATTTTGGAAGTGTTTGATGCTTTTTGAGGGAGTGGATATGCCGCATTTCTTATCATAGGGAAATAAGGGGTAATTGAAATCCCCTGCTAACATCTAGGGGAGGTTGGAGAAGGTATCCTTTATATGGGATAGTTATCTCCAGAGTGTATGTATTTCAAGAGGGTTATTAGGGGTGTAAATATTAGATAGAACCCAGGTAAAATAATTTTCCTTGCAATAGAAAAATAGGTTCAATGTTCTATCAGAGGATGAGATAACCATGCCTTCAAATTTATCTGGATCCCACATGCAAAGGAGGCCTCCAAATGAACCTTCAACAGGGAAGGAAGCCCATCGACAATTATTCCAAACTTATTGGGAAATGTTATTGGTTCTTGATGCATCAACTTTCGTATATTCTAAAATGAGAATGGTAGGTTTATAGTCCTTCCTTATGGTTCGAGCTAATATCTATTTTCTCATGCTATTGATACCTCTAATATTACAAGATAGAATCTTCATCTCAAAACTTTAGCATGTTTTTTACCTCCCTTCGCTAGTAGGGGGACAGGTAAATATTTTTGGATTCATCCTTTACCTAGTTGAAGATATCTGGGAACAGGGTTTATTGCACCCCATTGGTGACCTTATTTTTGGTGTCCTTTTTAATTTACTTAGATATAGTGGGCCTACCTATTTTATTTTCACTTCCTGTGTCAACTGGACCTTTTTTATTCTAGTGATGATGGGGTTGAGGTACATTCTGAGATGGGTAGGACTATCAGCTTCCTTTAAGGATTCAACAAAGGATTTGGGTGGGGATAAGGGCACATCCAAGGGGGGAGGGGGGATCAGTCCCTTGAAGAGATCTATTAGTAGTTAGAGGTTTAGAGGTGGATCTAGCAGGGGATGGCAGTGCAAGAGGGGGGAAGGGATGGATCAGATATGGAAGAGGAGGTATGGAGGTGGGGGTTGGATGGTGGAGGGGTAGGAGGGGTAAATTTAGGGAAAAGGAATTCATAATTGAAAATAGATAAAGATACAAACCTATTAGGTAAAGTAAACATGGAGCTTACATGGCTTGATTCTGCAGAAGGATGGTTTGTGAGAGATGTCTAGACTACCATCTGCTTCCATTTGAATTCCTTTTCCTGCCTGATGCTAGAACGGGATTTGGGTCTTTCATTGTTGAGTCCCATTTGGGTGTTCTATTTCCAGGGGGAAGCTTGGATATTTGCACCTCTTTTTGGTAATGGAGAGATGGACATTGAAACTTGATATGTCCTTAAGACTGGCATTCGATGAAAAATGCCAAATTATTTTCGTACTTGATTGCTTGGCACCAATTGAAGGTTTCATATATAATATTAATTCAATTAGGAATATGGGAGGTCAGGTTTGTTTTGATGTATATTCTTGCATGATTCATGCGAGTTTTGGCCTTTTTTGTAGGGTAAATGGCAACCATGTCTCCAATGTATCCCCCAATCCCACGTAGGATATCCTTGTGATAGATTTAGATGGGAATATCTGGGAGGTGAATCTATATGGGTGTGAAGTTGATATCTTGAGTTCAAGGGTTAAATTCCTCCCCACACTTTTTGAGAAATAGGATTTTTCTACAATAAAACCATGGTCCCCCTATGAGGATGCGAGCATAGTCATTATGGTTATTTAGAAGGATAAGAAAAAACCCTCTAGATAGGGCCACCAACTGAAAGCTCCCTATTTTTCACCATTTAAAACCCACCCATTTCCATATGGACTCCATGTTGGGTCTGCCTTCGACATATTTCCCCACTAGGGAGAGAGATTCAATGGACAGTTTTGGTGCCATGACTGATTTTGGGATAACCATATTTTTTCTTGACGTGGTCAATAGCGGATGGGTCATGATCCTAGAATAGCTGGGATTTGGATTACCCATTACCTTCTCAAGGTATGATTGAGGGTCTCCATGTTGTACATGGGGTTTTATAACCCCTTTGTAGTTTTCCATGGTCGATCGTAGTTTAGGCTACAATGCTTGCTAGAATCAAGTTCAGGGTCCTCGGGATCGTCTATCATGGTAGATTTTTCTATAGGTATATCTCTCATATTTTTAGCTCAAAACACCCTACAAGGGTTTGGGAAATCCCACTTGAAGTCACCAGGGTAGTCGAGGTCATTCTTGCTGATGTCACCATCGATTCGTTCTCAATTACGTTTATTTTCTAATCATGCCCTTGTTGGCTACCAATATTTTAACCCAATTAACATTATCTTTTTGAACCAATATCCAATCAAGTTTAGCTATTAGTGATATGTTTAACATTTTCATTCTTCTTAAGCCTAGACCTCCCAACATTTTCCTACTACACACTTGATCCCACGCCACAAGCGAGAAATCCTTCTCCTTAACACCAAACTAGAGAAATGATCACTAAATTTGTTCAATTTTTTGAAGAATGTTTCCTTAAATTTGAAATAGAGAAAGGAAGTACACTGGTATGCTATAAATAGTAGACTCAACTAGCATAATTTTACCTACTTGTCTCAAAAGCACTCCTTTCCATCTCATCAATTTTATTTGAACTCTTTCTGCAATTGGTTTCCATAGAGAAGTCTCAATCTCCCCTTGAACATTGGTAGTCCCAGATAAACTAACGAAAGAGAGTGAATCTCACAATACAAAATCTCAAAAATTTTCCTCTACCTACCAAGAAGATATTTCAGAAAGAACACCTTTCTTTTCCATAAACTTGTTTTCTATCCAACCACTCTTTCATAGTACTGGAGGATATCTTTGATAGATTTGGCATGAGGGATTAAACTTAAAAAGGATAATAACATATAATAAGCAAATTGGTGGTGTGATATCAGTTCAATGGCAACTATAGGTTTGATTCCCACTACTGTAGGATTTTCCTTCAAAGATCTTCCTAAAGATACAAACACATAGGATCCCCTGATGAATGCCTCTGCAACTACTAAAGTAACCCATTGGTGATCCATTAACTAAGATTGAGAATTTTTTTGATGATATACGAGCTATGACAAATCTAATCTAGCAAGGCTGAAAATCAAAATTTTCTAGAAATCTAAGTAAAAATATCCATGAGATTCGGTCGTATGATTTATGAAAATCAATTTTGAGGAAAGTTACTGGACTTCTACTTTTGTCTACAAAATGAATCAACTCATGCACTACAATAACACCATCCAAATTTTGTCTTTGTAATAAAAATCCACTTTGAGGATGGTCAATAATTATTGGAAGGTATACTTTGATTCTATTTGCTATAGTTTTAGTGAGAATTTTAAAAAGTGTATTACAGAGGCTAATGGGCCTAAAATTAGAGAATTCTTTAGCACCCATCAAATTTGGGATAGAAAATTAAAATGTTGAGTTTACATCAACCGAAAATAAATTAGACTCCTAAATTTCCCTCATGGTTGAACAAATATCACCACCTACGATGTACCAAAACATTTGGAAGAAAATAAGAGGAAAGTTGTTTGGCCATGGAGTTTTCAGACCATCCATAGATAATACAACAACCCTAATTTCCTCATCCTAAAAGGGAGCATAGAGGTTTTTGTTCATATCATGTGAAACTAGAGTGGGGATGTGGTGCAGTAGCCTCTGTTCAGCTTGAAGGTCCTATCATCCCTATAGTAGAGGAGGATTTTGAAAAACTTGATCACTTCTTCCTTGATTTTTGTAATATCCTTCGAGACAAGATATTGGCTCTATTCGATGTTGGGCAATTCTCAAATGGAAGCCACTGGGGTTGATTGATATTGTTGCAATATCTAATGCCTTATTCCTCATAAACCTAAATTATGAGGAGGATGTGAAGCACATGTTATGTGAAGGCCCCTGGTTCTTTGGAAAGAGGAGTGTTTTTCTATGAAAATGTGATCCAAACTTCAACCCCAATATGAAAAGGGTGAACTTGACCCCCGTTTGGATGTGACTCATGGATTTACCTTTTCATATTTGGCATGAAGATATTTTATGAGGCATAGCTAAAGCTATTGGGTACCTATCCTTGATTGAATCATCTACCAGATCCAAGACCAGGATAATTTTTTCCAAAATGTACATCATGGAAAACTTGGAGGTTGATTTACCTAGTCAAATTGAGCTTGTGTCCAGACAGGGTACCTAGATTCAATGGATTATTTATGAGAACATACACATGAGATGTTCTTCCTATAAGAGGTATGGTCACTCATCTGGATTGTGCTCTGGTAAGGTCCCATGTAGGAGTACCCAAAGGGAGAATGAGACCAAAAGTCTAGTTAGTTTAAGCCAAGAACAAGGAGCCCCTTCTAAGTAAGTATAGCATGAATTGATTTTGAATGAGCTTGATCTAGAGGAAAGGATAATGGACCAAGTCCCTATGATGTATGTTAATGATTCTAGCAAAGCAGTGGTTCAGAATATGACTCCATCTAGCAGCATAAGTGTGGACCAGGTTCTCCCAAAATACTTGGTGATGAAGACTTTAATCCATTTGGAGTTCCTTAATAACTCCTATCAAAGCTTATTTTTTGAGGATACATTCATAGAATAAATTTGGTCCCCCATAAGCCTAGTGAGGCTCCTGGTTAGGAGTTTCTAACCTTGCTCAAGTTGAAACAGTCACCATTCCCAGAGATAGGATTTTTGTGCATAGTCAATTCTAGACCCAAAACCAAAAGTATCCAGAAATGTTAGATGGATTTTGGAGGTAATCATAAGGTAGAGAAACCTTTTAACAAAGTGTTGAGGATTTGTGAGGCAGAGTCATAAATTGCTAATGAATTCCATTACCAATTGAATTTTGAGAAAGAGAATGATAGAAAAGGTAAACTAAAACTTAACATATTTTACATCTCCCTCGATTCTCTGAGTGGGAATATTGGCTCCAAATCTCAAATATGAAGTTGTTATCGTGGAATATCAAAGGACTTAATGGGCCCTCTAAGAAATGAATTTTGGCAACACTGAGAAGAGAGGTAAGACCTAATGTTATATTTATTCAAGAAACTAAGATGGATAATTGCAATTTAGAGGCAGTTAAAAAATTAGTTTGGAAGGAGGTAGGTTTTGCAGAAAACTCTACCAATGAAGCTTCTAGGGGTCTTCTTTGTCTATGGGACCCTAGAAAACTAGATGGATCCATTCTGTTTATTTATGATAGCGTGATCAGTATTTTATTTGGTAGTAAGGACTCTAGGCAAAGATGGATTATTTCTAATATTTATGCCCCTAATATATTTATTTTTTAATTAAGTAATATTTTATCTCATTTTAAAAAAATAATGTTTAATCTCTCATGTCCTATCACAAATTTTAAAACCACTCTCGAAGTATGTCCTCCTCCCTTAGCTAAAGTATTAAAATATTGTTGATGGGTTAAAGCTTGATTGTGTGAATATTTGTGATCTAAAACTCAAAATTTTGAGTCAAGGAAGATAAAGAAAAAATGCAATTCAAAGGTAATAGAGAATAAATATGTAGGACATAGATATTTAAGGGAGAAATATAATCATATTATTTCTTAAAAATAGAGTACAATGTGAGTAATCTCTAAGAAGTAATATCAGTTTATGAGATTGTATTCATTCCTTATGGTTTTTATAATTAGGAATGCATCTATATTTACATAGTATTTTTGATGTATTGAAAATCCATCATGTTGAATATGGAAGATCACCCATAGAAAAATATGGTGGTTCACCTTGCATGAGTTAGAAGATCACCAATATGAAAAGTTTTTTATTTGTCTTCCATGAGTCCCAAAGAGCATAATAAATTAAAATTACATATATATGAATTTTATTTTTGTATACTGTCTTACACTTATGTGGAAACATAGATACAGAGTCATTTTGACTACACAAATCTAAAAATAAAAAATGCTATTTTTAATAAGTATTTTGTTTTGCATTTTCAAGGCCTCCAAAGCATTTTTCCATGTAGCTACTACCAATCCTATCTATGACAAGTTTGTTTATTGAAATTATTATTTTTTCTCTATGATTTTCAATACTTTCAAAATATCTATGCCAAGATCATTCATACTCTCTTAAAAAGCAATGGTCCTTATTGCATCAGCCTTTGACACTAAGTACGGAAATTATTTCTTTATCTTATTTTTGTGAGAGATTCCCTTTTGTAACAAGTTTTCCTGTGTTTAAAACTCTATAAATCTAAATGGATTTCATTCTAGTGGTATTAATCCATGGTTTAACAATCCAATCCTTCTCCACTAGTGCTAAAATAGCTAGATTTAATTATTAAAAGTAAAAATATTCTACTATAATGGAAACACCCAAAAAAATTGGATGATAGGGCTTAATAAGTTCAAGGTTGAAGGTTTAATGCGAACCAACATAATATGGATGATTCAATTAAAATACATCATCTCCCACATTCTTGATGATGGTGTATTGTCCATAAAAAATAGGTTTGACCTTCCTATAGATTCCTTGAAGTTGCTATTTGTAAATATGTAACCATACCTTATATCCAACTCAAATTAATGTGGTATCAAAGTCATGGTATTTCTTGTATTTTTTATTTTTCTTCTCCAAGAGGTCATGGACTTGTTGGATATTTTAATTTTGATTCACAAAGCATGCTACTTATTTTAATACTATATGGGTTGCATAAGGAGAGCTACATTAGTGGGTGACAAGGGTTTGGACACATAATAAATATGAAATGGATTTTTATAGAGTTATATTAATCTTATATGCATCCATGTTGAATATAGGAAAGGATCTGATCTCATCACATGTGTGTGGATGCTTGAAATTATACATTTGAATAAGATGTACAATAATTCAATTTATAAGTTCTATTTGGCCATTAGTCTAAGGATGGAAATCTATGGACATGGTTAGCTTGGTGTCCATCATGCTCTATTGGATGGAATAAAAAAAACCTGCAAAATTATTTTTCTTCTCAAGGACAATATCATTTGGTAAGCCTAAGATAAGCCATACATCACTAAACCAGAGCTTAATAATTTTCTCAGCTAAAATGGATTTCTTACAAAGACTCGTATAGTAATTTTTAATACATGATCATTTGCTATAAAAATATAATAGTTATCATGCTTAGATGTGGGTAAACATAAGAGGAAATCCATGGGGATTGATTCCCAAGGCTTGCATGACATTGATAATGGTATATAAAATCCTTTCTTCTTGGTTGGTGTGGAAATAGTGTAGGATTATAGGGCTTTATATACCTCTTGATGTCACTCCTTTGGGCTAGAAAAATCTCTTGTGAAGAATTTCCAATATTTTCTCCACCTCCATTTGACCTATATATTTTATGACATGCATTTTCTAATTCATTTTTATACAATCATTAGTTGGTTTACAAACATGTCCCGTGTGATAGAGGAGGTTATCTTGCAAATAAAATTCAAGAACATGATTACCCATATTAATAACTTAGTATGCATCTACAAAAACAAAATTGACTTGATACAATGTGGATCAATTGGAAATATCATACCTATAGGAATTAAAAATTGTGAGAATTCTATAATTCAAGGTTAGATCAAATATTTTTTTCTTGAATTGGAACATCCTTTCTTGTGATTGATTATCGTATGAAACTATTATAGATTTGCGGCCCATATTTGATGTCTTTTATTTCTTATCTACCATTACATCTAAATAATATTTATAGGTCTATGATATTTATGAATGATGGTTTCCTTACCCAAGATACAGTGCTTCTACTATTCACATGATTGGACAATAGCATAGAGATATTTGTAATATGCAAGATGTTTTTGAACTACTTCATTAAATTTTTCCATGATAGGAAACTAAATATCCATGTTGCATGAGAAAAAATACCAATGCATACTTTGATGTATCAACCATTATATTAAAAATGCTGCTACTAATCAATTAGGAAATATGTAAGATATTAATACAATTTGTCATTCAACTTCTTAAATACTCTTTAACCCGTAGCCCCATAATGGATCTTGGATTTGGCATATTTTTTTGGTGGCCTAGAGCAGTGGCCAAGAAATGTGTGAGAACCCAAATAAAAATGTTTGGTATAAATTGGTATGTTCTAAGAAGCTATGAAACTATATCAATGTATTTTGGGTAGTCAAATATCTAATTACTTGAATCTTCTGAGGATCAACATGAACTCCTATGTAAACAACACATGCAAGTTACTAAAATTTTATCATGCCAAGTGACCACTTATACAAATGAGCGTATAGCTTATGTCTTTAAATAGTAAAAAGTACCTATTTAGAATGCTATAGATGCCCCTTCAATATTTTATTATACATAATAATGACATCTACATATACTACCATAAATGAGTTGGTCTAGGGAAGTAGGATGTCATCCATCATCCTCATGAATCTGGCAAGTGAATTGGTCATGTTAAAATACATAACCAACCACTCAAATAAATCCTCCTTGGATTTGAAAAAAGTCTTCTATGCATTAGTGGTATTGATAGGTATTTGATGATAGCTAAATTTGAGATCAAATTTGACAAATAACATTGCACCATGAAACAAGTCTAGTATGTTGTTTATTCGATGGAGTGAACAGTAATTATTTATAATGATTTTATTTAAATATTTATTGTTGATACACAATATTCATGTTCCATAATTATTTGTATCTCAAATTTTTATACAACCACATGTTGAACCAATTGGTTTGATGTGCGTCTTTTGAGTCAACTTTTGGATTTACCTCTTGCTTTCTCATTTTAAAGGATAATTTGTTGGAAATTTTGAGTAGATAAGTTGTCATTGATGTTAAGAGTGAGTGTTCATTGATGTCAAGCTTTCAACACCAGTCAGTGGCAACTTCAATTGGAAACATCAGTTTCAGGTTCTCCAATATGTGTAAAAGATAGCCAAATATTAGGATATCAGATGTGTACCAAAGGATAAAATAAGATGCCCAAGTAAATAATATTATAATATTTTTATAATATTATAAAAGGAGGTTTTAAATTAATTATAAATTAATTAATATAATTTTTATTATAAATTAATTTATAATTTAATTTACTTAACCTATGTAAATTAATTATTAATTAGTTTTAATATTAATTATAAATTTAATTTATATTAATGTTTTAACCCAAATGTGGGTTATTAAAATCATAATTTAAATTTTAATTTGAATTACTAAAAGCACCGACGTGGGAGAAAAATCAAATCATGTATAAAAATGGGGATCCACCCACCTTAGAACTTACCATGCCTTCGTTCAAAAATTAATGTGAATTGCTTGCGACGTGTGCTACAACAAATTGGAGAGTGTAGTGAACTTTGAAGAAGTCAAAAGGCGCACAAAGCATAAGGTGGAGGAAGTGCTTTTTCCTTCACGTGGGGACTATAGCCCATGTGGTGGGCTCCCGAGCACTAAGTCGCTTATGCCTTAGGGAGACGACGTATCGAATCACGTCGAAACCTCTTTTTGGGGAAATCAAGGTATGCATTGGAATTTAGGCATCAAAATTTTTGAAAGTGGTTGTTAAAAATAAAAAATTAATTTTTGCATTATATTTGGTTTATAAGGTTGCATGGGGAGTTATAAGGGTTATCCAAATTAAATTTTTTGATGTCATTTGCTTTAATGGTTGGAAAGAGTTGTAAGGTGTTTGTGAAGTATTCTATATTATTTTAAATAAGGAGTTTATAAGGTGTATTCAAGGAATTATTATTTTCATGTATGATTTGTGTATGTTGATTTAGAAAAGGGATTTATAAGGTATAATTAAGTTTTAATTATTTTTTTCCAAGGAATATTTTGAGAAAGTGTTGGAATAATATTTTGTTATCTAACTATTAAAATTGAAGAGACGAAAAATTATGATTAAGACAGGTTTTTCTAAAAGGCACTTTTACATCAAATAAAAGGTATGGGTATATTCTTCCTTAGATGAAATAGTTGATTGATTGTGAATTTTTGAAAATAATAGTGGAGTGAAAAGAACTTGGTTAAGTTTCCTTATTGGTTTGATGAGTTGATGAGTTTTCTGAAATGGTGATAAATGCTATTAATCTTGTTTGATTAGCATTGTTGTTGAAGTGATTGATTAAGTGAAAACTTGAAAAAAGGTTTTGCAAATATTATGAGTACCATTGTTATGTGAAGTTTGCAAAGTGAGACTAGCATTGTTGTTGAAGCAATTAACTTGGTGATGAACTTGAACTAGAATTTGCAAAATATTATGAGTATGATTGTTATGTGAGATTGGTTAATAAGAATTTTTTAAAACATTTTAGTGAGTGTTCATATGTTTGTACTAGGGTTTGTGAGAAAGGATTATTTCATTGAGTGATTGATTGAGTAGATTTTGTTGAGACTAGTCAAGTGGATGTGTGAAATGATAGCTCAAGTTCTATGAAACAAATTGTTCTATACTGAATTGATTTGAGAAAATAATTGAGGGTTTGTGAGTGTAAAGCATATTGAGTCTCTAACAATTATCTATATGTTTTTGTGATAAAATAGAGATTGAAAGTGATTGAGAGTTTGTGAGTGTGAATCATATTGAGTCTCTAACAATTCTCCATATGTTTCTAAAAGAGTGAGTGAAAGTAATTGAGCATTGAGGTGAATGTGAAGCATATTGAGTCTCTAACAATTCTATATATGTTTCTAAAAGAGTAATTGAAATTAATTGAGCATTATGATGAATGTGAAGCATATTGATTCTCTAACAATTCTCTTTATGTTTCTATGAGATTGAAAAAGTTATACTAAGGACTTGTTGAGCAGATTTGGACAAGTTCTAGTGAGGACTTGTTGAGTAGATTTGGACAAGTTCTAGAGAAGACTTGTGAACATATTAGTGTGAGATTTTGTGGAAGATTACAAGGTAGATTTGAGACGTCTTTGAGAAGGCTTGAGAGCATAGTTGATTGATTGATTTGTTCAAACCTTGGGTTAAGGTTTGGCAGAGATCTAGCAGTGTTGATTTGTGATTGGATCAAGATTTAATCTAAGACTTGAGGACAAAGATTGAGGATATATTTGTGCTAGACCGAAGGACTAAGTTTAGTGCAGATCAGAGGATAGATATTAAGGATAAATTTGGTCTAGACCAAAGGACTGAGTTTAGTGTAGATCAAAGGATATATATTGAGGATAAATTTATGCTAGACCAAAGGATTGTATTTAGTACAGATTCCAAGATAGAGTTTGGTGTAGATTTGAGGATAATTTTGTGCCAAACTAGAGATAGAGATTGAGCAAATTTATGCTAGAGCGAAGTACTGTGTTTAGTACATATTTGAGATAGATCTTTTATGGTGATAGAGTATAAAGGACGATAGACTCCAGTGGATATAGATCCATTATCCAGGGTAGTGAGGATAGGCGTCTTCAGTGGATAGATATCTATTATCTAGAGTAGATGGGGCAACCATTCTTCTAGAATATCACCAATCAGATCTAAGGAGAAAGGAGTTCTCTTGTGGATAGATATCCACAAACTTGATTAGGGAATTGGTGTCTCTTTTGGACATAGGTCCATAAATATTGTAATATGGAAAGGATTCCCAAGAGTTTTATTGAAAAAATATTAGTGAAATATTTTCTCCGTGGAGTAGCCCACATTGGGTGAACCACATTAAATTGGTGTCTCTATTGTGTGTGATGACAAGATGACATCTCAGAACGCATTCATACCAACTTGACTTTTCACGGGTCCATTCGTACACTTTCTAGACGAAAATTATATTCCAAAGAGTGTGGAAAATACCAAGAAACTGAAACGTGATGGTTACTCCAAGAGTATGCCGGCTGGCCAGTCTCGAATGACTGCAGATGGTATGCCTATCTGTAAAGCTTGAAGCCTTCCCAATATCATCTCAAAAGCTTCAAACCACGGCCTTTATTTTTGAGGTGGGGGACAAACATTCCAAGCTCTACTTCTAAATATTACGAACCTTCAATTGTAATGGAAAATTTCTTATTCGCTTCATTAGCGCTTCTCCTTCTGCTATGCATAGAAAGATCCACCTGCTCCAGAGAATATACGATCAGTGGATATGACCATGAAGACTTGGCCTCCGATGACAAAGTTTTCCAGATTTACGAACGATGGATGAGCCAATACGGTAAAGTCTACAACGGATCGAATGAGAAACAAACGCGCTTCAACATATTCAAGAGCAATTTACTCCACATTGATGCCCAGAACCAAAAAAATAAATCTCATTTACGAGGCCTCAATCATTTCACAGACCTTACCCATGACGAGTTCAAGAGCATGTACCTGGTTAAACTATTCCATCCCTCCACGGTCTGTCGAAGAGTTCTTCCAGTCTTCGTTATCTATACACACTCGTTGATCAATTACCCACATCTCTAGATTGGAGGGAGAAAGGCATCGTTACGAATGTGAAGAATCAGAAGCATTCATCCAAGCGTCGTTATGGATGTGAAGAATCAGAAGCATTGTGGTGATGAAGAATTTGTTAGAAATATAAACCCTAATGTTCACTCTCCGTCCAACTGCGCTCTGAAACTGGGCGACGCTGGATAGCTCTCACCAAAATCAACGAACTTAGACATCCCGCCTAAACCTTCAATGTGACCCTACACATTTTATTGTCCAATCAGCATTTAATTCCTTTCATGCAAGGTAGTTGATTGGTTTGATTTCCTCAGCTATATAAACCCTTGCATTCACTTGCATTGTTGAGGTTGTTGTGGGCATAGTGCAGAGAGGAAGAGGAGACAGAAGCAGTCATTTGGAAAGTAGTAGAAGAGAGTAGTTTAGTGAGCAGAGAAGCTCAATCTAGTTCAACTCTGAGCAGCAGTCTTGATAGTTTTAGATTTCTTTGTTATCCTATAGTGTCATCTGCAAAAGATTGTAAACCCTCTGTTGAGGTTCGATGTAACTTGTCTTTCTTAGATAAATAAACTCTTGCCATTGTTCAGTTATTTTTCAAGGATTTGTTATATTCGTCTGTTTATCAGTGCTTTATTCCTCTTCTTCAATCCAATCTTAGTCGTGGTGATGAATTAACGCATCTCTTTACCACTTTTGAATGCTAAGATTTGTGGACTGCAATCATCATTATTTTCTTTGTGAAAATCCAACATTCGCCATCTGAAAGAGCGATTTCAAAAATTCTTTAAGTCCTAGTCGTGCGCTGCCTGAAGTCATCACAACTCCCACTAGTACAGCCCTTAGCGTGCACTAACCGACATCAGAGTGAATTTGGATAGAGTGACATTAGAAACAACAAGTCTCTTAGCCTTTTTTTGGCTAAGTCTTCTAGTCTGTGATGCCCGACGTCACAACGACTTCGGAAGCTTGGTGTTGCCTAACGGTGGAACAACTCTCACCGATGCCAAGTCTTGCGTGCGTCGATCGACTACATAGTGCTACCTGACTGCGCCAAGCTTCACGTGCACCGCCCGATGACACAGCCTTGGCACATGACGTTATTTATCATTGAAAGTAGAAATACACACCCACTGTCATAGCTCATGGAGCGTGGAGCCCGTCATAGTAAGAAATTTTTGCAACATCCAACATTTTGAAATTAAACTCATTCTTCAAATTAGTATCAGAGCGTATTAGTGCCTTGACATGGAGACCAAAGCAGAATGGATTTCAGCATCAACCACTCATTGTAGTTGTAGATCCCATGATTCAATGACAAGAACTAAAACTACTAGATCATTCAGATGAAGATCTTGTTTGGATATTAGGAGTTGTGGGAGTTAGACGAGAAAAACTACCTAGAACTAGCAAATTCAGTAGCCACGCTCTCCTAAGCTGAAAAAGACCTGTTGAAGGAGAACACAAAGAAGGACCAAAAGGCCATCTTCTACATCATGCAAGCAGTTGAAGATACCATCTTCCCGTTGATTGCATTAGCCACCAAGGTGAAGTAAGCCTAGGATATTCTGGCCAGTTCATATCAGGGCACCAATAAGGTGAATTTGGTGAAGCTACAGATGCTCAGAAGGGAGTTTGAGAACCTACAGATGAGTGAATCTAAGTCCATGAGCAATTTATTCACATGGATGATAGACATCATCAACCAAATGCGATTGAATGGAGAAATCATGCAAAGCTAGAGAATCGTGGAGAATATCCTTAGAAGTCTGCCTACCAAATTTGACTTGGTTGTGATAGGAATCGAAGAGTCAAGGGATATGACAACCCTCTTGACAAATGAGCTCATGGGTTCCTTGTAGACACATGAGCAGAGGCTGAGCTGCTCAACTAAGTCCTCTCTGGAGCAGGTATTCAAAGTGCAAGTCTCATTTCAAGATAGTGGAAGACAAGACTCCTACCAAGGCACCTCAAGTTCTCAAGGAGGAAGAGGCAGAGGCAGACGTGGGAAAGGCAACAAGCAAGGAGGATGGTCAAACCCTAATGAGAGAGATACCAATTGCAACTTCCATCAATAAGGAGGAAGAGGTAGTGGGAGAAACTAGCAAGCCAGATCTGGTCAGAAGAAGGACAATTCAAAGTTATAGTGCTACTATTGCAAGAAATTTGGCCACTACATCTCCAAGTGTAGTAAAAGGATGGAAAAGGAGAACCAACAACAAGCCCATTACACAAATGAAGACAAAAATGTGGTAGGAGGGAATGTGCTGCTGACTTGAAATATTGAGGAGGAGATCCAGAAGAATGTATGGTATTTGGATAGTGGGTGCACCAATCACATGACGTGGAACAAGGAGATGTTCTCACAACTGGATAAAATAGTCAATTCCAAAATAAATATGGGGAACAATAGCAAGGTTACCGTAATGGGGAAAGGAAATATCCTCATCCACACCTGGCATAATGAACGTAAGCAGATATATGACATCTATTATGTGCCTGGTCTAAAGCACAACCTACTGAATGTTGTACAACTCGTGTAGAAGGGGCATAAGATCCAATTCAAATACAGAGTATGCACCATCAGAGACAAAGTGCATGGGCAGATTGCAACTGTGACCATGACAAAAAATAATATTTTTTTGTTGCAGATTTAGAATGAATCTTTGATGTCTCTGAGTGCAGTTGTGAAGGATGCTACCTGGATGTGGCATCTCAAGTTTTGTCACCTAAGTTTTAGGGGCCTGAATCTGTTGCACAAGAAACATATGGTGAAGGGTTTACCCATTATTGAGTAGCAAAATCAAGTCTGTGAGGGCTGCTTAGTCGATAAGCAACATAGGGATTCATTCCCTTCTGGATAGTCTTGGAGAACATCACAACCATTGGAGCTGGTGAACTTAGAAATTTGTGATCCGATGCAGACCAACATGTTTATCGATAATAAATACTTCTTGACATTCATAGAAAACTTTAGCCAGAAGACCTGGGTTTATCCCATCAAGCTGAAGTCAGAAGCGTTTACCAAGATCAAGGAGTTCAAGGCTCTGGTGGAGAAATAGAGTGTATATTCGATTAAAACTCTTAGGACAAATGGTGGAGGTGAATACATCTCCAATGAATTCCACCAAATCTGCAAGTAGCATGGAATTTAGAGGCAGCTTACTGCCAAATACACGTCATAGCAGAACAACGTAACTAAGAGGAAGAACAAAACCATCATGGAGATGGCATGCAATATGATGAAGGTGAAGATATTACCGCACGATTTCTAGGTAGAGAGGTTTTATCCTGTGTAGTCTATCTGCTGAACATATGTCCCACCAAGAGTGTAAAGAACAAAATCCTACAGGAGGCCTGGAGTAGTCAGAATCCATGTGTGGCTCATTTGCATGTATTCAATTGCATTTCATATACACATGTTCCAAAATAGAAGAGACAAAAGTTGTATGATAGAGCAGATAAGTGTATCTTCACAGGATACAATGAGCAGGCAAAGGCATACAGGCTGTACAATCCTATGATTAAAAATCTCATCATCAGCCATGATGTGAAGTTCCTGCAAGATGATGCCTGGAACTGGAAATCAAATACTGACCAACCTGAGCCAATAGTTATCTAGTCGTTGACTTGGAGGAGAGTAGAGTATTTCCATTTGTAGCCTCAAGCACCAGTAGCGGTGCCAACAGTAGCACAACCTCACCATCTTGGTCACCTCCACTTACAAGTAGGATCCCAAACTTGAGGAAACCCATGAAGATGAAGAGCTTTTAAGATATCTACAGGTAACCTGAAATCATCAAGATGAGGAATACTTTGATTTTGTGTTCTTTACTAAGGTCGATCCAGTTGAGTTTGAATAAGCAAGTCAAAATTAGAAGTGGGTGAATGCGATGAACGAGGAGATAGAAGCCATTGAGAAGAATGATACATGGCAGTTGGTAGATCTTCTAGTAGGGAAAAATACCATTGGGGTCAAGTGGGTGTATAAGATAAAGTTCAACACCCAAGGAGAAGTGGATAGGCATAAGGCCAGACTAGTGGTGAAGGGTTACAAACAAAAGTCAGGCATTGATTACCATGAGGTATATGCATCTGTAGCCCGACTTGACACAGTGAGGATGATCCTGGCACTAGAAGCTCAGAAGAACTAGAGTGTTTACCAGATGTACGTCAAGTCAGCCTTCCTCAATGATGTGTTGGAGGAGGTCTACATAGACTAGCCACCAGGTTATTGAAGTCCAGGAGGGCAAAGTCCTGAAGATGAATAAAACCTTGTATAGTTTGAAGTAGGTGCCCTAGGCTTGGTATAGTAGGATTGACAGCTATTTTTAGGAGAATGAGTTTGTTAAATACCCATATGAACACACCCTGTACCTAAAGATAAATGAAGCAAGGGAGCTCATAATCGTCTTCCTGTATGTATATCTATGGATTTCTATTGAAGATATTTAAGTTAAAATATAGGTGAAACTAGAATTACCTATATTTCATCCTAAATTATTTTCCTCAGTTTTTTTTATTTTACCAAGATTATAAAAATTTCCTTCATTAAAAAATTCAAGCTAAATAACTCGTCGTTATGCTGCCATTACTAGCAAAGTTATACTATAGGTAGTTTAGTAAAGCTTTCCAGTGGGTGTTTGCTTGTCTGAATCCGAATTCAGCTTGCAAATTCACAAATATATGTGTTTTTAAAAGTGGTTTAATATTATTAAAAAATACTGAGTATAAATTCAACCAAATATCATGTTTTCATATCAAAAATAATAATTTAAAAATTTTATAGATATCGATGTATCCATTTAATGTAATTTAAGAAAATATTATTTTTTTTAAAGACCAAGTTAACTTTCCACTTGCACTTGCAAATATGCACACCTTTAAATGAAAAGCATATCATTGTCCTTTCCATGTTGGCATATTAATTGTAATAATTTTTTTTGAAAAGGTAAGAAATTATATTGATAAAACAAGAATCAAATTACAGTTATAGATTTGCCATCTGCTATTTTTGGCAAGCCCTAAAATCTAAATAAAAATTGCATTAATATCTCTAAAAATAACAAAAAAATAAGTACCATCTAGAAAATAGAAACTTTGAACCTGTTCTCATTTTTGCTTTATACTAATCCTAAGAAACCTAGCAGGCTTGATAGTCCTACAAACAATACTCGTGTTATCCCAAAAAGGGCCAAAGAACGCTGCAAGAGATAGCAAAAAACCTAAAAAATAATATTTCATCCTCCATTGATCTACAAGACTCAATGGATTTTGTACCTATCCTCATCCTTAGCTAAGTATTTGCTGGATAATTTAAGAACTATTTGGTTCACCTCCCACCATTCAGAAGTATCCCTATCCTTATTAGAATTCAGCATGTATCCAACCAAAATTTCACTTCCATGTTTAACCAAAAAGTCATCAGTTGCAATATTTTATTTGTCAACATAGACTAGGATGACATCCAAGAACTACTGCCAAATGGACTTAATATGGATTACAATGTTTCTTATCCTCTAAGCCTTTTGTCTAAAATTTCTAATAAGTCTCACCATAATTTGTGAATCAGACGCAACTATGATCTTTCTAACCCCATTCTCCCAAGCATTGAGATAACCTTGTTTGATAGCCAGGCATTTAACTTCATTGTTAGTAGCCCTTCCAAGACCATCTATCTCCCAATGGAGGATATTCCCTTAAAATATCTTCTAATAAAACTAATGCCTATAGCTCTCGGGTTATCCTTAGCTACACCATAAAAATTAATCTTTTTCCAACCTAGGGGAGGGGGCTACCATGGTCCCAACTTCTATGGCTTGGGAGTCCCCTCATTCACCTGAGTTTTCTTATCCCTAAAGTGAGCTCTAATAGTTTTAGAAATCTTGGTAATAATTTTATGCCAAACCAACTCCATTGGACTGAACTCCTCTCTAAAAAATTTAGAATTTCTTTCCAGCCAAATGTGGCACTCAATGAAGCTCGAGCCTAGAGACCAAACTAACCGAATGGAGGTATTCATGAATTTTCTGCATTTCCAAATCTCTCGTATATTAGAAAGAGTCACCTAAAAGTTTAGGTGAACCTTAAAGAGGTCTAACCACATTTTCCACAACTCTCTTGTATATGCACACTGGAAAAGCAAATGATCAAGTGTCCCCTCCTAGGAGTTACACATGATGTAGTTGGAAGGGCCATAAAAACATTTGTTCATAATATTATCATAGGTGAGATAACTTCTCTGTATCACTTTTCAAGTAAAGAAATTAATTTTAGGCCATCCCTTAGCCACCCAAAATCTATCCCATGGGGCATCCTACAGGATCAATAGAGGAGGGAGCAAAGCATTATAACCATCATGAACAGTGAAGACAACTAGAGTACCAAGGCCCCATGCAATCTTATCCTCTTCCTATTTCCCTGTAACGCTCCTTTGCTTGATGATCTTATCAATAAGAAGCCTTTTATGAAGAAATACATGAATAGTACATTCTTATAATATCTTCCACTGAAAGAAAGAAAAATCTCCAATTTGTCAGGAAGTAATGTATGAAGCCATATTTATCCATCCTCTACCCTCAAGGCTTTGTTGTAAGGGATGCAACTCTATAAACTCATAGATTAAGGGGGGATGGTGGTTCCAAGAATAACTCTAAAATTTAGGTTTGTCTCATTTACCTACTTTTCAAAAAAGTTCAGATTTTACCAATTGTTCACCAGGTTTCAAGACCTTCCAAATAATGGATCTAAGGACCCTTAGAGGAATGTGGTTGGCTTCCTGATAAGGTATAGAACCCAAATACTTACTAGTGATGACTTTATTGAAGAAATCCTCATTTTTGGATATCCATATCCAATAAAGCTTCCCAATAAGAGCTTTATTGTACGAAAACCAAGGCCTCCTCGAGATTTAAGCTAACATATTTTATCCCAACTAATCAGATCCCACTTCTTACCCATACTTGGGTCATCCCACAATAATTTTATCATAAGCGAATCCAACTCTTTGAGGAATCTCATGGGGATAGCTAGGATGGAGAATTTATAAACAGGTATGGTTTGGATCATTTATTGGATGAGATCCATTCTTCCTCCAAATGTAATCAAACAATGAGTTAAATGATTAACTTTAGCTGTGATTCTATCCATTAAAGCTTTCCAATAACCTACTCTTAGGAGCTGAAAATGAAGAGGAATCCCTAGGTAATCAAGTGGAAGAGTACCCTAGGCAAAGCTCAAAATGGATAGAATTTGATCCTAGATTCTTCTATCTATATTGAAGAAAACAACCATAGATTTAGCCACATTCACCTATTGACTAGTAGCATCCATATAGGTTTTTAAAATAGTTTTCAAAGTTCTACCCTCCCGAATGCTGACCTCCCTAAAGAAACCTGTATCATCCACAAATTGAATATGAGTTAACATCTTCTCACCTAATTGCACACCTTCTAAAATACCTTGTCGCTTATTTCTTTGAATTGTAATAATTTTTCTATACATTTGAAATTTTAATCATGTTATAATAAATTAACTTTTGATTAGGTTTAGTTAGTTTGAAAAATAAAATACTAAAGGCTAGTTTTATAGAGAAATAGGGAAGAGAAAATATAAAATATCAATTATTGTTATGATATTTAAAATTTTATTTATTGATTTATTATTTTGTAATATAATATTTTTAACATGTTTTCTTTATTTCAAACCTTGTTTCGTTATATTTTTATTGTACCACTCTATAAACTATAATGATAAATCCATATAATATAATTTAATTATACATAGGTTGATTATCAACCCGAGTATATATGGATGAATAATCTACCCAAATGAGGATGAATGGACAAATCAATTGATGGGGAATATACCAATATATAGAATTATAACAATGCTAATAATAAGTTCTTTTTTTATAGAATGTTTATTTTTATTTTTAATTGCCTTTCCATATCTACAAATATTTTTCTTATTTTCTCAAAATCTTTGCATGTGTTTTTCAACGTTAAGCATTAATTTTTCTAAAATTCTCCCCTTCAATGCTTAATTTTCTAATTTATAATTTCATTAAGAAAACTCTCTCTTCAACTTGCTATTGCACTATTGTGCATTCACATTCCCATATTTTATAATCTTTTAAGTGACTTTATTTTCTTCTTTAACATGTATTTGACCTTACAACTAATCCAAAAGTGTTCTTGTAGTAACCTTCTCATTCTACTGGACTATAGGGATAATTAGTTACTGCAACTATCACATGTAACATAGTAGATCACTGTTTATGAAGTTTACTCTATTTTTTATTTTTATTTTTGCAACAAACCCTCATATTTCTTCTCTCATGTATGGGACCTTGCTTCTACCACACATAACCTTTTCCCATTGGTTATCACCACTCCTTATTTCTCGTTTAGAGATACTCTTGTTGTTGTTATTCCTCTTTGAGCATAGCTTATGCTTTTGTCTTTTTTTTCTCTTTTAGCATAGCTTCTATTTTTGCTTGTCTTATTTGCAACCATATGTTGAATAAGTATAATCTATTGAATCTTTCAACTATAATAATTTTTTCCAATCCATCTATTATCCCATGAATATTAGAAACTTGAAGGAATATTATCTCAAAAGCCTTTAAAATTAACAATGAAGTAGAATCTTATATTGATTAAACCATCTATGAGTATCACCATTCTTTTTTAGATGACATAGAACAATGTTGATGTCACCCCAAGAATCCATAGATCACATGTTAGGAACCTACTATTTAAAATAAACTCATTCACACAAATATTGCAAATAAACATAGATACTTAAAACATAAACTATTGCAATAAAAAAATTAAGTGCCAAAATAAAATAATATTACAAAGTAACATAGAATCACAAGCCTCTTAGATAGGGTAACCTCCTTCAGTGCTTTCATAAATTTATAAAAAGATACACTCATACATGGATCCATGTCTTTTAAGGATACATTTTATGCAACCATAACCTATTTCTCAATAGTTGGCTTACATGCAAAAGGCCACTTGATCTAGAATATTCAACAAAACATAAATTACATTCTTGATAACGGTTACATGAAATGACCCCACTTTTCTAGGTGCCTTAATTGCCACATACCATTAAAAAAGTCTTACAAAATAACATTATAAAGGGTTCCCACATTGGACATAGGTCATAACATAATCATATGAGAATTACAAAAACAATTTTACGATGGGTCCTAGCATACCCTTCCCCTTCAAAAAGCTTTATCCTCAAAGTTGTAGATGAGGAAACTAGTACAATAGCTGCTAAAGAGACTCCCATGTAGCATATTTTGGTTGTAGACCATGCAGATAAACAAGGATCTCAATAATTGGTTATGAAGAGTGTGTGTCCTATGGTCAAACAGTTGTTCTAGCTCGAGCAAGATGGAGCTCTCTTCATCCAATTTTTGTAAGGTAGATTGGACCTGTACCTAATTGCCCATAACCTTATTGAGAGAGGATAAATAAAAGATAGGGTGGAGCTTGGAGGTAGATAGTAGGACCAATTTGTAGGCCATGGAACCAATCTATTGTAAGACTTGGTAGGACTCATAATATTTGGTGGTGAGTTTTTGGCATGTACGAAGCTAGAGTGATGACTATTAATATGGCTAGAATCAAAGGAAGACCATATCGCCACCATCAAAGCTAAACTTAAAATGGTGTTGATCAACTTTTTGGTCCATCCCATTTTGAGGAACTTCCAAATTCATCTTTAGTTGATAGAGGACTTCAGCATGTTAGCTAAGTAAAGCATCAACCACATGGACCTTGGAGTTGTCTAGAATATAGGAGGATGATGTTGATAGGGTTCATCCATAAACTACTTCAAAAGGGGTGACCTTGGTAGTAGCGTAACAGGAAGTGTTATACCACCACTTGGCCAAGGGAAGCCACTATGCCTATTATGTAGGATGATCAGAGGTAAAGTAGTGAAGGTATATATCCAAACATTTGTTGATAATATAGGTTTAATGATTCATTGAAAAATGATAAGATAAACATATTTTGAGCTACATTCCCTCTAACTTAAACAATTCTTACCAAAAATTATTAGTGAAGGTAGGGTATAGATCGGACACAATGGATGTGGGTATGCCATTAAGGTAGAAGATAGAATCAAGAAATATTTGGGCGATGGTGGAAGCTATATAATAATGGGAGAGGGAACAAAAATGAGCATACTTTGAGAGACAATCAATTATCATAAAAATAATTTATTTGCCTTTGGACTTAGGTAACCCTTTAATAAATTCCATGGAAATATCTATTCAAATTTGGTTAGGAATAGGCAAGGGTAAAATATTTCCCTAAGAATGCACTATTTTACCTTTTATTTGCTAGCAAATATCACACTCTACCACAAAATGTTTAATGTCCTTATTCATGACCTTTTAAAAAAAAAATGTGTTTAGTCCTTTCATAGGTCTTGTAACAACCCTGATTGTTACTACTCAATCATATAGAATCTATTTTTATTTGCTTATTTATCTTCCAATGAGTGAAGGACATAATCATGATGTAAGATAAATTTATTCCAACTGGATTGTAAGTTACCAAGGCATCAATCATAAAGATATATTATTATTTGGTTAGAGTCACTCTTGAGTAAAAGTGACCAACTTCTAAAAAACCTTCATACCGCCACCACGGTATGAGTGCATACCTTAAATATTAGATATCCACCTCCATGGTGGTCATTGAATCTTAAGTACTTAGTTACTACCCTCATCTCCACGATGAGGTAACTAAGATAATTATCACTCCACTTGATAAACTTACATAGGCCTTGGAATAACCATCTTAAGCATAATTATCTTCCCCTCTCATTCATAAGAATTATTAGATCTTATTATCTATTGAACATATTTCTAATCCAAGGTATCCCTTCTATTATATACTTTAATTCATTAGTTACATTATCATGAGGTATTTTTATATCAACATGTGAGCCTCTACTCCACATGTACATTCAAGCTGCTACTCAAAATGTAAGAACTTTTTTTGAGCTACAACTCAAACATAGATTACAATCTTTGGGATTCAACCCCTTTGAACTCCAACTCGAATGATACTAAACTAATTACCATTTTACATTTTATTACTATAGTATTTTTAGGTTAAAGCATCCATAAGTGTTTGTAAAATAACCAACACAACATAATTCCATTCACATTTCCATCTTAATTAATTACCATGCATAATCATTAAAGCAAAGTACTCTATTGTTAATTAAAACATTATCTCATTGGAAAGTAAATAACATTTAAATACCATCTCATGCAACATTCACAATTTATCTAAATAACACCACATTAGAAAGTAAATGCAACATCCATATGAAACCAGGGTTATGCATAGTGGCGAATATTCACCAAATGGGCTAATATTAGGATTTTCAAAATTGGAAATTGGCGAATATGAGGCCCCTCGACGTCGGCCCATTCGCCTAAAATTTTTAGGACCAATTTTTTCTTAGGGTTAATTCGCCACAATATATATCCAAACATAGGCATATGTGTACTCATTGGAAAGAGCTTTTCAATATTGATCTAATGGTGGTGATTTTAAGAAGTTATAAGATTATTTAATAGGTCAAAAGTGGCCCCAAAGATGATATTACATTTTAGGGCTTCAAATACCCCAAATTTTGTTGTGAAGATTCTCGATTTGATTTGCTTAGGATTCTGCATGATTCACCTTGATTTTGATTAGGATTCACCATTTTTTTACAATTACATTTTAAGTCCAACCCCTTATGCATAACCCTGTATGAAACATTAGAGGCAAACCACAAAATAGAGTTACACAGTATATATCCTGGGAACCCTCATGGGGAATAAACCCAGCCTCCAAAATATTTCTCTCCTCTCATTTCATAAAATTAAGATGTCATAATTACAAATATAGAAAGGCATCCCATGGATCATTTTTCTAAATCAATTATACAATTAAAGGAATCAATTCGTTCTTTTTTTAAATCATGATGCAAATAAGGAAAATCCACATTTTCTTTCTCTAAGCCATAAATACAATACATAAGAATCTCACCAATTCTTATATCTATATTTTTATGAAGGATCCTTAAATATATATTAAGGAGAAATCTTATCAATTATCAAATAGGAAATCCCGTAAATTCCCTCATGAATGAATTCCACATTTATTTCCTAGGTTTGATATACATTCAATCCTTCATTTTCTAAACATATGAAGAGGAGATCTTATGATTTCCTCAAGAATAGATTTTTTCAACCATTATTATCACAATATTAGGAACCTTAATTGCATTAAGGTAGCATTTATTTCATATAATCTATACATCTATGCTAAACCAATAAGAGAACCTTGTCTATTAATCATTATAGATTTTATAGTTTGAGAGGATTCAATCTCTTCTCAACCATTCTATTCTTACAACATCTAAATCATGTCAATTTCACCAACCCATAAATCCTAGTAATCCTATCTAGAAAAGGGTCATATAGGATCATTAATTGTATGATCGAACATAGTGAGGAAAATCCATATTTACCTCAAAGAATGAGTTCCACACTCATTCTTTTCTTAGCTACACTCTTTTCTAATTGTCTGTATATCCAAACCCATTTTATTCATTCTTCTCACAAGATAGATAAAAAGGTCTACATTGAAGTTGTCTATAAATTTGTATTTCCTTCTTCCAAATTTGTATCTCGGTTCATCATCAATTTTCTACCAAAAATTGATATAATAATTTCATCATTTTATCACCATCGATTTACCCAATTCTAATATTTCTACTATCCAATTTTCTCTTCATAGATTGTCTATTGATAACATGCATTTTTTCATATTTATCTATGCAAAAATGGTTAGGTTATATCATGAAACATCTCATTACATACCATCAACATTTTGGCTCCATAAAACTCAATCTCTACTAATATTGATTCAATATCAAATTACCCCCAAAATAGATTCTTAATAATACCCTCAATATAATTAGAATAACTTTATTCCAATCTCTTTATTAATTCTCTCCTTTATTCAGAATAACCCAATTACCTTAACCCGAGGCTTCAAATCCATAATAAAAATAAGGGCTATGTTTACTAATTTAGTCAATTCTAGTTAATAAAAAAAGAGGTGGTCGATTTCACTTTATAAGGCTATCTTGAATATACCACCACTATCAACTTTGGGGTATTTTAATTTTCATATTTACCTTGGGTACCCATGTGTTAACACGGTGACCTCGAATTCACTTTATAAGGTTGTATTGAATATACCACCACCATAAACTTAGGGGTATTTTAATTTTCATCTTAACATTGGGTACTCATGTGTTAACATGGTGACCTTGAATCTCTACTTTTATAAAAATATTTAAACTAAGATCAAAATACTATGGTCAATGGTAAGAACTGGTTAACTATTCAATGCAGTATTGTGAATCAATTAATCAATGCAATTCATCAAACTTATGAAAGAACCCACATGTCAATACTATTGTTTCCTTAACTAACACATGACCATTAGATGATGATCACTTTACTAGAGGAGAAATTTTCCCTTTAAATATTCATAGACTACCCACACAGTCAATGTGGGATAAACTCACTCTATTAAAAAAACTAAAAATTTGTTTAATATTTTAGTGCCAAGTAACCCTACACATGGCACAACCTGTAGTCAATGGACAACAACGAGATAAGACAGGAGTCATCAATAATCATAAAAAAAGGTGAAATTTATATCTAACCATATGCTTCCAACTAGTAAGGGTCCGACCACTAGGTAGTTCGGTCTTAGACCACCATCGGGTGATCGAATAGCCTCCGAAGCTTTTATCCCTTCATAGGCTATTTGTTCTCTAGCATGTCCCATGTGGGATAATTTTGGAGGAAGCATTTGTATAGGCTTTTTCCTGAACAGGGACGAGCATTATCCAGGACCTTGGTTATTCAAGGGCCATCACATAGAGGATGTAGATCTCCTTATCCAGTCTCAAGCACCACTAAGAAACCATACCTCAACTCCATATAGGAAAATCTAGGGTTAATGGATGGTTTCTATTATATGTGAAACAAAGAGGAAAACATATACTATCAACTTATTCAATGTGATTAGCAGTATCAATGAATTTCACCAAGACAATTGCAACAACCAAAAAGTTACTATGTAAATACAATTACTGAATTTCATTATTCAGGTAAATATTCTCAGTCTAATAGATCTTACGTATCCACATAGTAAAAGAATTCATGCATGGTTCAATGATGAGGTGGTTCATACACAGGTTACCAGTATATTTCATTTCTTTTACAAAGTGCGGGGAATTAAAATCAATTTTTTATATTTAATATAGTGTATGTTACCTCAGGAAAAATCGGTTGTCTATATACATTAAATTTGGGAGGACACAAAACCTCAAAATGGTTGACAATATTTATTCAAGTATGGTTTAGTCGATGGTATCATAGTCTTGGCTTCTAGGGTTTAAACAAAGAGAAGAGTCAAAATATCCAACTTCAAATAGAAAAGTATTCTCTTATTGGCACCCCAAGCTGACTTATACTGTATGGATAAGGAATTATCCTCCAAATTTACCTAATATGAATCCAATAAAAATGCTTCTAATGAATGCGCAAATTAAAGGTTAGTTTTCTAATAAGAGATTGTTTTAAACTTTACCGAAATAACACCAAGAATTATACCATCAAATCAACCTCGAATAGTGTGAATCCCTTAAATTTTCAACTATGGAATACTTTAGGTTAAACATAGCGGATAGGGTTTATTAGCAAACTAATAAGACTTATAACTATGAATAAATTCTTAGACTTATACAAAACAATATAGGTCCAAATCAAGCATTCATTATTTAGCAATTCAATCATAAAAATATTTTAAACTAAATTTGTTTAGAAAGCTCCAACCTGAAACTGCAAGTGTCCCTCTTCTTCATACCTCCAAGGTGACTTCCTAGGTCTTCTTCCTCTAAGCTCGTTTGATGTGAATCCAGCTGCAAGAGGTCAAATCAAAATACCTCCCATTACATAAAAACTGTGGTAAATGAAAATAATATGTAAAACCCTCCATTTACATAAAAACTACAATAAATAAAAATAATATGTAAAACCCTCCATTTACATAAAAACTGCAATAAATGAAAATAATCAGTAAAACCTTCCATTCACATAAAAACTACAATACATGGAAATAAACCAATAAAATTTTTATTTTCTCATTCCTGGATTCACTTCCCCTTTTACAATGCAATACCAAGGGAATATATATCCCCAAAGAAACCCTAAAAGAAAACCCTAAAACTTGAAGCCCTAAAATAAACCTTAAAAGAAAACCCTAAAGCTTAAAACCCTAAAAATAAAAAAATTACTATTTTTGGCAAATTGATTTTTTCACCAAAAAATGCCTTTTTAAGTAATTATATTTTCGGCAAATTATTTTTTCATAAAAATTTAACTTTTTTAGTAATTACCATTTTTGAAAAATTATATTTTGTGTCAAATAATTCCATTTTAAGTAATTAAAAAATTACTTTAAAACTTCTTTTAAAAAAAACCCTCTAAAGATAGGCTCCTGCATAATTCTCTTTTGGTTGAAAATAACTCTACTCCTGCGAGTTCCTTCGATCAAACTCATAATCGCTCTCCATAGAGTGCCACACATCTACAACTACTCCTCAAAGTACCAATCTCCTTCTAAGGTTTTATATCTCAAACATCCTACAAGCACTACACATAGTGCCAATTTATTCCTTTAAGGTTTTAGTATAGCAAACCTCCTGCAAGCACTACACAAAATGTCAATTCTTCCCTCTAAAGTTTTTAATGAAAAAAAACCTCCTACAAGCACTACACAGAGTGCCAATTTATTTCTTTAAGGTTTTACAAACCTTCTGCAAGCACTACACAAAGTGTCAATTCCTTCTTCTGAGGTTTTATATAAAAAAACTCCTACAAGCACTTACACAAAGTGTCAATTTCTTTATCCAAGGTTTTACAAACCTTTTGCAAGCACTACACAGTTTCAATCTCTTTTTCTGAGGTTTTTACATAAAATCCTCTTGCAAGCACTTACAAAGAATGTCAATTTCTGTCTCCAAGGTTTTACAAACCTTCTGCAAGCACTGCACATAGTGCCAACTTTTTTTTTTTTTTTTGAAGCCTCTTTGCTCCCCTCTCCTTTTCTCTTTTCTTCTTTTATCTTTTCTTCTCCCAACAAGATCCAACTTGCTCTAATACCAAATGATGTGAATCCATCTGCAAGAAGTAAAAACAAAATACCTCCCATTACATAAAAACTGCGGTAAATGAAAATAATATGTAAAACCCTCCATTTACATAAAAACTGCAATAAATAAAAATAATCAATAAAACCTTTCATTCACATAAAAACTACAATACATGGAAATAAACCAATAAAAATTTTCTTTTCTCATTCCTAGATTCACTTCCACTTTTACAATGCAATACCAAGGGAATATATATCCCCAAAGAAACCCTAAAACAAAACCCTAAAACTTGAAGCCTTAAAAGAAACCTTAAAAGAAAACTCTAAAAATAAAAAATTTACTATTTTCGGCAAATTGATTTTTCCACCAAAAAATGCTTTTTTAAGTAATTACTATTTTCGAAAAATTATTTTTTCATAAAAAATTACCTTTTTTAGTAATTACCATTTTCGGCAAATTATATTTTGCGTCAAATAATTCCATTTTAAGTAATAAAAAAATTACTTTAAAACTTCTTTTAAAAAAACCCTCTAAATATAGGCTCCTGCATCATCGCTCTTCCCTAATCCTCTCCACTTTCTCTACCAATTAGCCCCTATTTAATAAAATATTCTTCCCCCCCAAGCATACAAGTGACTATTATTTTAATATTAAAAAGAATATCTTTAATCAAAACAAAAACATTTCAACATATGTGAAAGAAAATCCCCAAAAAGTAGAAGGTAAAAATAGAGATACGGTGGGTGATCTTGTTTGTTTTGTGTCCCTTATTCCTAGAGACAAATACAAAACTAGTACTATTAGAGAATAGGATGGGTACAAAACTAGGACTATTAGTGATAAGGGAAGGAATCTTCCCTAATTTCCACCAATGTATAGAAGCCATGTAGAAGGTATGCCTAGTATTTCAAATGATAGGATAATCCTTATGTTATTTAATAATTCTAGAGTCCCTTTTTAGTCTAATCATAATTGGATAAATTTTGTGATCATCTAATTATATTACATTAGGTTATTTAGACCTAATTAATTAGATTGTATTAATTTTTTATTTTTTTACAAAAGATAAATCCTCCAATTAATATTTCACAAAGGCCCTAATTAGCTTCTCCAAACCACACAAAAACTCCTATGTGCTTCTAATTAAACTAAATTGAATTATCTTCTTCAAAATATAATTAATCATTTCCTAAATCCTCACAAAATCCCTTAATTAGAATTTTTGTAGAAATCCTTTAGGGCCAATGACTCCTTTAGTTAGGTATTAATTGATCCCTCATATCAATTAATATCCTTTTAAAAAGATCCAATGGGGATGGGTTGTGACAGGTCTTGAGGAACCCATAATGGCTTGTAGAGGGTGAAGCACACACCTCCTTCAAGATGAGTTCCCAAAGTTGAAAAGTGTGGGGGATAACAAGGCATTGGAGATATCTCAAATCTTGTCCATCCCAAGTGTATCCTAGACATGAGGTGAGCACTATTTGAAGTGTGGAAATCAAGGTTTACAAGTCAAAATTCTTAAACATGTCCTCTCAAATAAAATCTATCCACCAAGGTATGCATGTTAGATGATACACAATATACTCTAAGCCTTAAATTTATAGGAGAGTGCATATGCCACAATTTTCTCATTACCTTTTTTATAGGTAATATCAAAATCATATCCCAGGAGTTTAGAGACCTATTTATGTTTTTTTGGGATAGTGACCCACTACTCCAAGAATTTCTTGAGACTTTGGTGATCTGTTTTAATGGAAAAATTATTCCCAATGTGATAGGGTCACCAATGGGTAAACGCATACAAAATGATGAGAATATCCTTTACATAATTTAATTTACCTATATTTTGGCTTAAAAGTTATTAAAATAATGTAGAGGTCAAAACCATAGTAGTAGGCATGAATGCTCTTGATAATGAGAGGGAAGACCTCACTACAATGATTGCTTTACTGAGAGAGCAAATGGAAACTCAAAAATAGTTTTCAGAAGCTATAGTGAATCGAGATTCACAAGCTAGGAATTCTAGTTTGGAATGAGAGAATTAACCCCTTACAGAGGCACAACTGGCTATGGTCCAACTACAAGCTGAGCTGGGCAAACATATGAGACATCTAAACTCTTCCAATTTTAATGGAGAGGAAGATTGTGATAAAGTCAAGCCTTGACTAAAAGACATAGAAATCTATGGTAATTTGAAGAAATATTCCAATGGTATGCAAACATCCCATGCTACATTGCATTTGCTAGGGATTTTTTTAGATTAGTAGGAAATGTATAGTGAGGAACTAGGGATTGAGTCTACGGTTTATTTGAAATAGGTGAACTTTGTTATAGCATTCAAAGCAAGATTCCTCATCGAACACTTCTACACCAAGAATTTTGAATAGTTCACCAAACATAGACAAGGGACTATGAATGTGGAGGTATACTATCAAAAATTCATCAAGCTTCTAAATTACATGCCCGCGTATAATGAGAAAATGAAGATACATAAGTTTATTCTGAGAGTGGATCCTAGAATAGGGTATAAATTGAATATGCAAGAACCTAGTACTCTTTAGAAGACCTACGATATAGTCAAGAAAGCCAAAACTTATCTCAATCCCTAATTCAACTATGAAGGGGCATCTGATCAAGACAAAGAGGCTCTGAGAAAAATAAAAAAGTGTGGGATTTATAAAATGTAAAAGCGAACAAGCAAATAAGATTTCCCCTAGATAGGATTGAAGAAATTATAGGAAGTAAGGAAATATTAGGAATAGGTTCAAAGGGAAGAACGGTAACCCTAAAAATCACAACAATGGTGATAACCAACCATCAGCAAGGTCAAGCCAATCCTTTATATGTAGTGAAAATAGAAGATGGAAAAAAGTAAAAAATACATCCAATACCCAAAGCAATATGTTATGAATATGGTGGTCCACATTATGCCAAAAAATATTCTCTTAAAGTAGGAACCGATTTGAATGGAAAGGAACCAGCTTATAAATAACCTACACATAAGATTTATGTAGTAATAGGGAATCCAAATATGGAATAATAAGCTATTTGTTACACTATTCTCTCTCAAAAGTTGGTGACACTATTTGTTAGGAAGACCCTTTGATTTGAGTATAGACCATAAAAGTATGAAGTATATATTTACTCAACATTTGCTAAGTGCTAGGCAAAGAAGATACATGGAATTTCTCACTGAATAATACTTTGGTATTGAATACATCAAAGGGAAAGAAAATAATGATGTTGATACCCTTAGTAGGAGAAGACACTTAGTTGTATTTTCTCGCATCCAAGTGGAATTTATGAGACAGGTTAAATAAATGCAATAGAAGCATGTGTTTTGTAGTCAGATTCGAGAAAGGATGGAAAGAAAATCCAATGGAAGTATTAATTTGAGAACCAAGGATGGTTTCTTGTGCTTTAAGGATATAGAATTAATTCTATAGGTTGGTAATTTGAAGAAAATGATCATGAATGAGACACATAGATCTTCATTTTTTCTCACCCAGGAGGGTTAAAAATGAGAGAGAGTATGAAGAAACATTTCTACTGGCTAGGAATGAAGAAGGACATAACTAAATTTATCACTCAATGTTTAGAATTATAGAAAATTAATATAGAACACAAATATCCTATAGGTCTATTATACCCTCATAATTTACCAACACAAAAATGGCAAGTGAATTCAATGAATTTCATTGTACGTTTGTCAAAGACCAAATTCCAGCATGATGCAATCCTAGTTTGGTTGATAGACTAACTAAGGATGCACATTTTATTCCCAAAAATACCAAGGATGATGTTGTAGTTGTGGTTACCAGATTTACCAAAGAAATATTTAGACTTAATGGTTTTTTGGAAGTGATCATTTCAAATAGAGACTCATGATTCACATCCTAGTTTTGAAAATCTTTACATCAAGCCATCAACACACGACTAAACATCAACTTTGTATATCATCCAAAAACTAATAGATAGACTGAGAGGGTGAATCAGGTATTAGAGGACATGTTTCACATATATTGTATGGATCAAAATACCCAGTGGGATGATTTTGTACACTTGGTAGAATTTACCTATAATAACGATCATCATTCAACCCTAGGTATGGCACCATTTGAAGCCCTGCATGGTAGGAGGTGTAGGACACCATTATATTGGGACAATCTAGAGGATAGGTTTGTGCTTGGATTGGATTTTATCAAGGAGATAGAGAAACCATTAAGGACAAACAAGGAAAGTCTTAAAGAAGTTGTTGATCATCAAAAAAGTTATCTCGACCTCAAGAAGTCGCCAAGAGAATTTGTGGTGGGTGAAAAAGTGTTTGTAAGAGTGAGACCAAGGAAGAGTGTTATTAAGTCAACAAAACTTAATTCATGTTTTGTTGAACCCTTCAAGATTTCAAAAAATATCATTCCTATGGCATACCAACTTGCCTTACCACCTAGTTTATCCAATATTCATGACACCTTTCACATTTCCTTGCTTAGGAAGTACATTGCTAATACTGAACATGTGTTGTATTTTTTAAAATTACAAATGGTGGATCTAAAGGCTACAGAGGTTAGACTAGTAAGAATCATTTTTTATTTAAATGTTGGTGATGTATATTGTTGTAGATGGTATTGCAAATGGCATTCTGCCTTGTATAGAAATATTGATGCTAGGAATGATTTTGTAACCAATTACTAGATGAGTTTTTGTTTGACATCATTAGTGTCATTTTGGAAATGAAATGCTTGTGCTATATCAATCTTCAGCAATGTGATTATACAAATATTAGGCCCTAATAATAATTAAAATCATGGAATGGTAGAGGACACTATGAGTTCCCTTGATATAAGGATATGTGCAAAATGGTTTACAAAGGAGTATGTCATGGTCTTGTATCCACATAATATAAGTTAAACTCTTATGTTGGGCAATGGACACCATGGTGGATATTGTCTTAATCATCTCGTGCATCATTCTCGGAGTCTAGGAAGTTATTTATAAATTGTAAAAGAATCAAAAGGGATAGAAAGAAAAATCCCATGAGAAAGAGGAGAATTGTATGGAACGCTCAATCAATGTATAACACCATACATATTGAGATTAATAAAAAGGAAACAAATTTTTAAGGTTGGGTTTCTTCCCATTGAGGGTTCCCAGGATAAATAAGTTGTTATGTGGATTTGTGTGATGAATCTCTTTATGTTGATTAAATTAATGTGAATGTATTTTATGGATTTGGAAAATGTTGTTATATGGTTTTGTGTGATGAATCTCTTTCTATGATGTTAGGGTAAATGAAAATGTATTTATTTATTTTACTTATTGAATAAGTAGATGATCCAAAAGTAAGTTGTTATACTTTATGGATGTGGAATTATTGACTATAGAAGTAAGTTGTGTGATCTATGTGGATTTTTGGTGATGAATATTTCTTAATTAAATTAGATAAAGGAATTATTTCATTTCATTTCAAGTAATAGAAGCTCTTGGGTTTAAGTGTGAGAATTGAACCCTCTTTTTACTCTTAAATATTATGCAAGGCCAATTGTAAATCATACTCAGTAAACATGCTTTAGCTAGTGGAAGGCAGGGTTATGCACAATGGTGAATATTCACAAATTGAATAAATATTAGGATTTCCAAAATTGGAAATTGGTGAATATGAGGACCCTCAAAGTTAGCAAATTCACCTAAATTTTTTAGGATAAATTTATTCTTAGGTTCAATTCACCATGATATATATTCAAACATAGGTATATTTGTACTCGTTGAAAAGATATTTTTGAGACTGATCTAATGGTGGTGATTTTATGAAGTTATAAGGTGATTTAATAAGTAAAATGTTACCCCAAATATTAAATTACATGTTATATCTTCAAATACCCCTAAATTTTGGTATGAAGATGATTGACTTGATTTGCTTAGGATTCCCCTTGATTTTGATTAGGATTCACCATTTTTTACAAGTATATTTCGGGTCCAAACCCCTATGCATAACCCTGGTGGAAGGAATCTATTAAACTATACTTGAACTAATAATGGAAACTTAATTATTCCTAAGAAACTATCTCATTAGGGTGATGAGAGAGATAGTTTAGAATTCTTATGCTTAGTTCACCTGCATAGCAAGACATTTGTAAGTGAAGAGATAATTATTCCTCATTTGAAGGATTGAAACGAGATGGTCTAGACCACTATTCAAATGAACCTAATAGTTATCATTAAGGGTTACCAAATACACTTCCATAGAATTATTTATGCAAGATGTAAATATGGGTTTACCTTTTCCAAGGAATTATGGGAGGATAAATTTATGATGGATAGTGGCCCTCAATTGAATAAGGAATTAATGTATAATTATATTATATATATAAGGTTTTGTGAGATTGGGTTGTGACATCTCAAACGGATTCTACTCATGTTAATATAGAAAGTATTTCATTAATACATTCAATGGATTCCTCAAGTGCATGAATTACTTATTTTACCTTCCTTTTCTTTCTCCTGTGTGCTCTATCCTAAAAATCTACTTTAGGTGTCTCTTGGTCTTCATTGCTTTTCTAAATGGCTCTCATATTTTCACCTCTCAAGTAAATATGATAGCTTCTTAGATAATTTTTTCCAAATGAATATTAGGTATATTTTGAATATTCTTTCTTATCTCTACTTCTTCTAGTATAAATGACATATCTCTTAGATGTATATCTTCAACAATATTTCTAAATTGAGTCATTGTCTTCACTTGATTTGTATTCAAATGGGTAGACTTTGATAATAATATTTCTATTTCATATGGCTTCTCCCTTGGGCATCAATGGGATTCTTGCAATGGTTCCCTTTACTTTCTTTTAATATCTTAAAAATTCTATTGGACTTAGATTTGATTTTGATGGCCCTTTTTCCTTCAATATTTTGTTGTACTTTACTACAATTAAAATTTTATCCACAAACTTGTCTTCTCCTTTAACATCTTCTTTTGATGTTCTCTGAACACCAACCTTTGTATTATCAATACATTGGCTTAATATAGGACTTTGACCTATTTTTCGTATTTGTGCAGGCCCAAATATTGCTCATTCTTCTTTTTTATTTTAGCCTACCTTCTCTTCAATGGACTCACACTTCTACCTACAAATAATTTCAAGGTAATAAAATACCTTAAATATCCTTATTTGGCCTACATTTCCTTCATGTTCTTCTATTCAAATTCACACTAGAGTTATCTTTTCTCATGCTAGATTCTGACATAGAAGTTATTACTCTATATTTCTTCAAATATTCACACCATATTTTTTCTTTGATACTAGCTTTCTATTTTGTAACTTTTGTCTTCAAATCTTCTGAGTCAAAGTGTTAATAAATATGAATCTAATAACAAAATTCTCAAAAAAAATTCTTGGCTTGAATGTCAATCTATTAGATATTTTTACCAAATTACTTGGATTTATTTTAGCTCTTTGTATTCAAGGTGGATTTGATAGAAACTACTCACAATAGCTCTAGTACCACAATTGGATTTTTAGCCAAATAATCTTAGGTCCCAATATTTAGGATCATATAAAATTCATGAATACTTAATTTTAAACTAATATCAATGCATACAAGTCTCAATATAATATAAATCAATATAATGTCCAATAATATATCAATATTTTTGAATTATAATACTCATAGTATTATTGATGAGCCAAATATACAATCTTGAGATTTGCTCTACATTTAGCTACATTTCATGGAGCCTTGTTTCCATAAAATAGCAAAACTATGACTCTTGAAATCTTTATCTATTTCTCTCTTCATATATCTGGGATATATATTCTTTCCTATTCTACACATAAGACAAACCTCTCATACCTTTTGGCTTCTCATCTTATCACTTGTATGCTTGACTCTTGACTCTTTATTTGCTTGCACACTTTATGATAGTTGCACACTCCTACATAGATACATGCACTATAACACTTCCATACTTTCTCACTCTACACACTTGCACACATTGTTACATGAAACTTGTGCACATCCTACAAATAGATACTTAAGGTAAAATATAAATCATACTTCTAAACTATACACTCAAACTCTATTCTAATATTTACATTGTAGCATAGGTACCATGAGGGTACATTAGCATGTACCAAATAATGTAATATCCTCCAAAAGTCACATTGAAAGGAATGACATAGAAAAGGTTATTAAGGATTCGAGGTCATACTTTGAGAGGTAAATTTATTGTGCCAATAAATCCTCATTCCTCATTATCAAATTCTTTAATAATGAGGTTAGCATTGTGCAAGTCTTTATTGTTAATTTGAAATGTTTATGGTATTTTAAATTACAAGTGTTAGGATCTAAACCATTGTCTACTAGAACTCTTTTGATGACCTTATATTTGATATGGGAATTTATATAGAGGGTATGTCTATTAACATTAAATTTAGAGGTATATTATTTTCCTAAAATACTAGGACAACACTATTGACTCCAATGAATCCTACTATATTGGTGCTATTATTAGGAGGTAAATCTTACAAAACTTCTTGTTCACTTAATAGTTTGAGTAATATAACTCAATGGGTGGGTGAAGTTATCAATAACTCTAAAAGAAAATTATCAAAGGGTAAAATTTCTAATTATTATTGAATACTAAATGTATTTGGATTGTATTTGAAATATTGGGCACTAAATGTGGTCTATTATAGGAAGTTAAGCTTGAATTCTAGGAAAATACCAATGGCAGTTGTTGAGTTGTTCTAAAGATTGATTCTTATCTTGTTGAATTATAAAATAGAAGGGATTAGACAAATAGATTATGCCTACCATGCTATGACCTTGAACATAATTAGCAGCTTTCTAACTATGTGGTGTCAAAATATTTTAAAATATCTCTATATTTTGATTAGGTGAATATTCCTAATTAAAGATAAATTTTCCATCATCTATGTAAATTTCTACATCTATTATTTTTATGGCCATCTACATGATGATAATTGCAATATTCATCATGTTGATACCAATTAGGTAACTCATTTTTTATCTCCATAGGTCTAATAGGTGGGATATTTATCATTTTTGTTTCAAGGAGCATCTTTAGGATGGTAGTTTGGTTTTGATTAGTATTAGCAAATTGACAATTATGTTTATCTTATTTTTCTAAGATATATTTTTTGGAAGCAATAGCTATTGCGTTTATGTTATTTGCTTGGCAAGAATGAATAATGCATCACCTAAAAAATTATAACTTTTATATTATCTTTTATTGCTAGAGGATTATGGTTTATTGTCTTGTTTTTTATACTTAAGTCATTCGCTCTATAGGAGGGTGTCTTCTACATGTTTATCCATATATTCTTCAAAGTAATTAATTTTAGTAGTTTCTAATCGATAAAGTAATTATTCATGAATATTATGTCTATATAAGAGTTTTTTTATATAGGGGAATGTATTCGAACCTTCCAACAATATTTCACCATTTTTCCATTAAAGTCGTGTAATTTTATTTTTTAGTTTTCTTAAATTGATAAATTTCATCTATGGTGATTTTTCTTTAGTATATACTAAAAATTATATTATGAATAGTTCCATAAGTTCCCTAAGAATTTTAATAGAAAGGAGGGGTATCTAGAAGTACCACTCAAATACAAGGCCACTATGTGTTTTGGAAAAGAAACTAAGGAGAAGCATTTTATTATGAATTACATCACAAAAATCAATTTGGAACAATATAAGGTGATTAACAAGATCATAGGATCCATAATATGTTTGAAATTTTTGTGTCTCAAAATATGGTTAAAATGGATGAATAGTAACTATAGGGTATAAGGTCATCTATAAAATTCATCAAAGGAGTACTTTTAACCGAATGAGTCTCCTTGAAGATAAACAATTTGGCATTCTAGTTCTTCAAATTTAGAATCTCGCTTCTGAAGGTGCTCTATCCTAGCATTTATATTTTAGAATTCTAAGGATGCTTGGTTTCAAGGTGTTGTTAATACTAATGGGTTTTGAGAGCATGTTTGGGATACTTTGGGTAGTACTCCTAGTGGTTGTACTACTTGATTAGTTTCTACAAGTGCTTAGACATAATTAACCCCTAAATCAATTTATAAAAAATGATTAGTGGAAATAGGATTTGACATAGGGGGTGTTATGAACCCTTGTATGATATATAATCAGAATACTTACCCTAGCCAAGGTTATCATCATTAATTATTATTATTATTATTATTATTATTATTATTATATATCTAATTATGTACTCATCCACCATAAGTGGTGTTAGAGCTTATTTTGTTGATATAAATTAATGTCAAGTTGTTTTCCCAACTTTTTTGAAGACTCGTTGGGTATACGTAAGCTAAATAATAACAATAATAATGAGTAATATCTACTTGCAATTCCAAAATATGCAAAATTACATAATTCCAAATATGACAAAAAAAATAGACATATTACACAAGATAGTGGAAATCCTAAAAAATATTAATGTCCAAATACTAGAACTCATCAATATCAACTAGCCTCAACAACAACAACAACGTCCTAGCTCCAACATTAGCCTCGGTAGCTTCAACATCGACAATCATTATTTCTATAGTCAAATGTAGTTCAACAAGATATCTACCAAGAGATTCACCTTTCGGATAATTTGTTGTAGGATTAAAAATAACAATAGAAGAATTCATCTGCCCCAAAGATAGACCCAAAAATTTCCAAATAAATTTATGCTCTCATAGAATTAGATAATGGGTCAGCATGATGTAGATACGAATACAAAAAGATGTGATCATGATCTTATAATTCATTGTATGTGTACAATCCTAAACTCATTTGTGTATCTTATACAATTTTTATTTATTGTTTCAAGGACTTAGTAGCAAAGGGTCACACTCAATAGGCCCGTGCATTTTTTTAGAGCTTTTGGGAAGATCATGAAGCTTCACATCTTCATGATTTGAAAATTTTGAAAAGTGTTCTAACTCCCTAGTATTTTGAGGAAATGAAAATTGTGCATTATTTGAGACAAAAAAAGTGAACATCAAGTTGTGTTAATACTCCTATGAGCTACCACTATAATATCTACGTGATGTAGAGTGTATGCTTATGCTTGGAATCGTCAATGATGGATAAATTTCCAAGTCTATGGTGGATAACCATTAGGTGAGAAATAAGTTGTGACATCAACATGAAGTAGTTGAGAGGAAGTGGAAGAAATAAATTAGAGAGAGATACATTGGGGGAACTACAAAAATCTTTAGAAGAATGATTCGAGAAAGAAATTTTAGCTACAAAGACTGATAAAACTAGAGTAGAAGTCAAATAAGGATATGCAAAAGAGAGTAAGAAATAAATGGTGAAGGTGGAAAGTCTAGAGGCTCTAGTAAGAAATTAAAGAAGGATAAAATCACTAGTACAATAGACAAGGGTGTTTTTTTCATAAACAAATATTGTTGCTTTTTCTTCTCATGTTAAATATAAGTTTATGATGCGTACCATATTTTTGGATGTTGAAGGCTCTATTCAACAAGATAAGAAAAATTATGCTCATCTAATTAACATTAAATTGTTATCCATTGGTTTTTATACCTTTATCAATACACATAATTGTCTGAACTATTTATCTATAACTCATTATGGGGTATTGTTTGTTAAAATATTATTTGATTAATACTTAAATATATGGAATATTTCTACAATGGGTGAACAACCTTCATATTTTAATAATGGAGATATAATTGAAGATGAAAATGATCAAGTAGTTGATTCAAAGACTAGACAAAGATCTTACACATTATTGTGAGGTCATGTAAGACCTATTTATGCAACTAGCTTTAGTCTTTAAGGTTATTATATTTTATCTACCTCAACAAATAATATAGTTTAATTACGGAGTTCCAAGTTGAATGTAAATCATGTTTGCTACAAAGCATATAATTATCCTATGTGGGATGTTCAGTTTAGCCCTATTGGATATTATTTTGTGAGTGCTTCACATGATCGAACTACTAGAGTCTATTAAAAGGATAAAATTCATCCTTTAAGGATCATGGTAGGACATATATCAGATGTGTATTGTGTTTGATGGTATGTCAATTGTAACTACATCGAAATTCGTTCCAATCATAAGATTGTCAAACTATGGAATGTGTAAACTAGTGAATGTGCTAGGTTCCAACAACAACCTATGTGTTTCCTAGAAGATGGTGAAAAATAGTAGTGGTAGTCACACAATCATACTAAAATGCAGCCACTATCTCATCAACAAGTCCAGTCATACCACCCTAATTATCACAATAACAACCACAAAAATAGTATTTTGTGTAGCAACCCCAAACCCAATCAAGAAAAAAAGAGCAACATCTTCCTCTAATTTTAGTTCATTATTTTGAGATAAAATTTTCTCCTAGCTCTATTAGAAAAAAGGGTTAAGGTAGACCCTAAAAACATTGGGAACATGGCAAATTGACCTACAAACAAGACCCTCAAAAACCTTTTTGGATTTCTATGTTTCATTCACTATCACCATAACTTTATCAAATATTATGGAAAAATTATAGTTCATTTGATATCCATATAAAAAAAAATCATTAATATAGAATGAAACAACAAAAGGGATTTATGAGGTTTTTAAGCATGATATGTACACCAATCATACACTTGGTATTCCATATGTATCTAAATAATTGTTAATTAAATATGATGCATTAGGTAATAGAATTTAGGCAATATTCATGTAACATGGGAGACCCTTAACATTAAAAATAAAAGCACTCATAGGAAAATTTTTGGTAAATTCAATACATGAGAAGGAAATGATGGAAACTCTTCCTGTGGTGGGACATTGATGTCCATATCTAGTGCACCAATATTTTTACATCAAGAGCAACATTCATAGTGTAAAATATTTTTTGTTTAAATGTTTATCTTTTGTTAAACAACAAAAGTTACTAACTAATCTAATGGTATATGGTCATAAAATAATTTATCAAAAGGAAAATATAATATCATAGTCCATACCTTATCACATAAATTTAATGACCACGTGACAATAAGGGTATTATGTTTACCGATTCTAGATTGGTTGCACAAAGTCTAACAAAAGTTGCAATAGGATAAATAAATACAACAACTCATTTAATAGTTCTCCACATAATATATAACTAATATGGGTATTGATGTCCAATACTTATTCTATAATAGCCACCTTGTTCATATTGTAAATTTTTTTATGTGAGATAAACTATTATAAGAGCTGCGTGAAACAAATTTAGTAGGATACTCTAGATTCTTAAATACTTATAAATGCACAAAGAGGAAATTCCTTTTTGACATAATGAGTTAGGATATTAAAATTTTGCTCAATAATACAATTTTTGTTAATGGCATAAAGGGAATATGGTTCAATCTCTAGTCATGGTCCAAATCTACCTATTCCAAATACTATATGGATTATCATTTCCATAAATTTTATTAGAGGATAAATAAATTTAGTAGACAAGTTTGTTATTTTTTTTGTTGTAGATTATCTATTAAAGTATTGCTATTTTTTCTGCTAGCCTATTCTTACATAGCCTATAACATTGCCCAAACCTTAATTGACCATATTTTCTAGCTTTGTGGTATACCCACATTTATAATGGTCATGCCCCAATTTTCACATATAATTTATTGAAGAAACTATTCAATATACACAAGTCCTAATTGAGTATGAGACTAAAATACCATTCATAAAAAAATTGCCAAATAAAAATTGTCAACAAATGCTTGGATGTTTACCTATGTTGATTTACATTGGAGCACCATAATATTTGGACCAAATGCATACCACTATATATATAGTGGTACAATACCACTTCTCATGGATCATCACACATTATTTTATCCTTTTCTAACTAGAAAAAAGATGCAAAAGATTAGTTTGAAAGAGAATTCATGGTGCAATTTAATTCAATCACATTTTCATTTGATAATATTTTGAATTACATAAAATTCTAGCTAGCAACCTCAATACATACTTATTGTACCTATAGTTTTAGAAACCTTTATATCATGCTCAATCATCTTGTACTTGATAATCAATTATGCTATAATATCTTTACCAAGATAAGGATTTATATAAATTTGGTCCTCCTTTACTCCCCCACTATAACATCCTCAATTTTTTTTAGGGTTTTCAATTAAGTGACTTTCCTTTCATGTAACCTTCCTTTTCCTCACAATAATCCTTGACCTTTTATATTTTTTCAAATATATATAACAAGAAAAAAATGAGGATACCTCCTTGCTCACACTTGGTTCCTTCTCAAATCAATAGGAATTTTTAAATTCTAATATTCACCCACATGATTGGAACCTTCGTTTATATGAAATATTTTTTCTCATGAAAACATCCAAATCCCATGGTTGAGCCTTAGAAATTTTTTAAGACATAAACCTATATTTAATTTTAAATTAAAAGGATGAAATTAAATATATTAAATTGAGCACAAACCAATTTTTTGTACTTCAACAAAAATATCTTCCCAAAATAAAATTTTCTTTACCCTCAAATTAAAACATTAAAAATGAAAAACACTACACATAGGCACATTGTCATTTATATTTGGTAGATTTAATACACAAACTTACTATATTCGAACAACAATTATATATTCCATATTTTTTTTCATAGAAAATAACAAAAAAATATTTGAAAATTTAAATAATGTATTTATTTAATAAAAAGATTAGCAATTATAGATAATAAAATTTATTTAATTTATTTGGATTTTTTGGTTAATTTAATTTTTATTTGAGTTCAAATAATCTTCAATGTTACTTTTCTATCTAATTTTGAAATTTACATAATATTATCTTTGTGTTTGATTTTTTATTTATTTATTTGGAATTGAAACAAGTTGAACTCATATTAAATTGTCACCACATGTATCACTTTGCAAGATTTGAACTTAGATCTCCTCCTTGAAAAGTTAGATAATTTAACTAGTTAAGCTCACACCATTTGATTTTGTTGTACATTGTTTTATTATAAACAATGAAATATAAAAAAATTGATATATTTGGTAATTATACATTAGATCACATACAAGAGATGATAAACACCACATAAGCGTATCTTAAATGTAACTTTTATTTTCAATTTTATGCCAATAAATTGATAGACATAACAATCATAATATTAAAAACAGTCATAAATAATAGAATATGATTAAACATTTTTAAAATAAGGGTAATATCTAAAAACCTATGAGGCACTATTTTTGAGCAAATATTATTAATTTTAACATGAGTAACTAGTAAATCATAGCCAAAGATAATTTATAAGTGATAACTAAAGCATATATAATATTTTTGCATCCTTATGAATAGATTTTTTTTTTCAAAAAGACTAAATAAAAACACCAAGACCTTCGATATCCTTGTGTGTAATTCCTCCCTCCTAAGAATTTCCATCTACGTACATATTCCTTATTCATTATCGTGGTGCATCCTTATTACTAGATTAATACATATATTTTTATTATATTCTCAATATGGAGTGCTTGCTCTTAAAAATAAAGATGCATCTATTTTTATATTAATGCTTATTATCAAAAATAGTGAAATATAAAAAAATATGTGCTCTTGTGAATATGGACTATTTGGTAGTAATAAAAAAGATAATAATTTTTTTTTTATTTTCTATGTCAAGATGATTTTATTTTTGTAATGAAATAAATGTTAGACATAATATTTACATTATGCCTAAAGTGTAGTATTTATGAAAATTATATTTGTGTTTATATTTTTAAAATATTATTCTTTAAAGTTGTGTATAATTTACCAAATATTATAGTATATAACCCACAAGGATATTAGTATTGATATTAAGTGCGCCCAATTCTTTGAGATGCCCTAGCTATGGTGGAACAATTCTTGTAATTGAGTTCATAGAGATGTTTAAGGTGTGCAATAAGGAGAGACCTCCTATGGATGAAGAATCATACCTTGGATCCTTTTTTCTAATTAATTATACAATTAAAGGAATCAATTCTTTCTTTTTTTAAATCATGATGCAAATAAGGAAAATCCACATTTCCTTTCTCTAAGCCATCAATACAATACATAAGAATCTCACAAATTCTTATATATATATGTTTATGAAGGATCTTGAGATATATTTTAAAGAGAAATCTTATCAATTATCAAATAGGAAATCTCATAAATTCCCTCGTGAATTTATTCCATATTCATTCTCTAGGTTTGATATACATTCAATCCTTCATTTTCTAAGTAACCATACTGAACATATGAAGATAAGATCTTATGATTTCCTCAAGAATGGATTTTTCCAACCATTTTTATCACAACAACATTAGGAACCTTAATCCCATTAAGGTAGTATTTATTTCATATAATCTATACATATATGCTAAACCAAGAATAGAACCTTGTCTATTAATCATTATAGATTTCATAGTTTGAGAGGATTCAATATCTTCTCAACCATTCTATTATTACAACATCTGAATCATGTAATTTCACCAACCCAAAATCCTAGTAATCCTATCTAGAAAAGGGTCATATAGGATCATTAATTGTATGATCGAACATAGTGAGGAAACCCCATAATTTCCTCAAATAATGAGTTCCACACTCATTATTTTCTTAGCTACACTCTTTTATAATTGTCCTTATATCTAAACTCATTTTATTCATTCTTCTCACAAGATTGATAAAAAAGTCTACATTGAAATTGTCTATAGATTTGTATTTCCTTATTCTAAATTTTTATATAGGTTCATCATCAATTTTCTACCAAAAGCTGATCTAATAAGTTCATTAGTTTATCACCATCGATTTACCCAATTCTAATATTTCTACTATCCAATTTCCTCTTCATAGATATTCTACCGATAACATGCATTTTTTTATATTTATCTATGCAAAAATGATTAGGTTATATCATGAAATATCTCATTACATACCATCAACATTTTGGTTCCATAAAAAATAAATCTCTACTAATATTATTTAAATATAAAATTACCCCAAAAATGGATTCTTAATAATACCCTCAATATAATTAGAATAACTTTATTCCAATATCTTGATTTCTCTCCTTTATTCAAAATAACCCAATTACCTTAACCTGAGGCTTCAAATCCATAATAAAAAGAAGGGCTATGTTTACTAATTTAGTCAATTCTAGTTAATAAAAAAATAAGTGGTCTATTTCACTTTATAAGGCTATCTTGAATATACCACCACTATCAACTTGGGGGTATTTTAATTTTGATATTTACATTGGATACCCATGTGTTAACACGGTGACCTCGAATTCACTTTATAAGGTTATATTGAATATACCACCACCATAAACATGGGGGTATTTTAATTTTCATCTTAACATTGGGTACCCATGTGTTAACATGGTGACCTTGAATCTCTACTTTTATAAAAATATTTAAACCAAGATCAAACTACTATGGCCGATGGTAAGAGCTAGTCAACTATTCAATGCAATATTGTTAGTCAATTACTCAATGCAGTTTACCAAACCAATCGAAAGAGCCCAAATAGCAATCCTATAGTTTCCTTAACTTACGCATAACCATAATATGATGATCACTCTACTAGGGAAGCTATTTCCCTTTAAATATTCATCGACTATCCACACAGACAATGTGGGATAAACTCACTTTTTTAAAACAACTAAAATATTATTTAATATTTTAGTGCTAAGTAACCCTACACATGGCACAACCTACAATTCATGGACAACAGTGAGACAAGACATAAGGCATCAATAATCATTAAAAAAGGTAAAATTTACATCTAACCATATGCTTCCAACCGGTAAGGATCTAAACACCAGGCAGTTCAGTCTTTGACCACCATCTAGTGATCGAATAGCCTCCAAAGCTTTTCTCCCTTTATAGGCTATTTGTTCCCTAGCATGTCCCATGTGGGATAATTTTAGAGGAAGCCTTTGTAGAGGCTTCCACCTGATCGGGGACAAGTACTATCTAGTGCCTTGGTCATTCAATGGCCATCATATAGATGACATAGGTCTCCTTATTTAGTCTTAAGCACCACTAAGAAATCATACCTCAACTCCATACAGACAGATCTATGGTTAATGGATGGTTTCTTTCATACATGAAAAATAGAGGAAAACATATACTATCAACTTATTCTATGTGATTAGCAGTATCAATTAATTTTGCATTAATAATTGTAAAAACCAAAAAATTACTGTGTAAAGATAGCGACTGGATTTCATTATTCAAGTGGAAATTCTTAGTTATGGTATAATAGCTCTTACATATCCACATAGCAAAACTAATTCATGCATGGTTCAATGATGAGGTGGCTCATACAAAGGTTACTGGTATATTTCATTTATTTTACAAAGCGTAGGGAATTAAAATCAATGTTTTATATTTGCTATAGTGTATGTCACCTTAGGCAAAATCAGTTGTCTATATTCATTAAAATTGTGAGGACATAAAATCTCAAAATGGTTTAAAATATTTATTCAAGTATGGTTTAACCGATGGTATCACAGTCTTGGCTTCTAGGGTTTAAACAAGGAGAAGAGTCAAAATATCCAAGTTCAAAAAGGCAAGCATTCTCTTATTGGCACCCCACGTCCACTTATACTATATGGATAAATAATTATGCTCCAAATTTACCCAATATGAATCCAATTAAAATGCTTCTAATAAATGTATAAATTAAAGGTATATTTTATAATAAGAGGTTATTTTAAACTTTACCAACATAACACCAAGAATTATACCATCAAATCAGCCTCGAACAGTACAAATCCCTTACATTTTCAACTATGGAATTCTTTAGGTTAAACATAGTGGATAGGGTTTATTAGAAAACTAGTAAGGCCTATAATTACACATAAAGTCTTATACTTTTACAAAATAATATAGGTCCAAACAAAGCATTCATTATTTAGCAATTTAATCATCGAAATCTTCTAAACTAAATCATTCTAGAAAGCTCCAATCTAAAACTGCAGGTGTCCATCTTCTTCATATCTCCAAGGTGCCTTCCTAGGTATTCTTCCTCTAAGTTCGTTCTTCCCTACTCCTCTCTACTTTCTACACTAATTAGCCCCTATTTAATAAAATATTCTTCCCCTCCCAAGCATGCAAGTGACTATTATTTTAATATTAAAAAGAATATCTTTAATCAAAATAAAAACATTTCAACATATGTGAAAGAAAATCCCCAAAAAGTAGAAGAGGGTACAAATAGAGATAGGGTGGGTGATCTTGTTTGTTTTGTGTCCCTTATTCCTAGAGACAAATACAAAACTAGTACTATTAGAGAATAGGATGGGTACAAAACTAGGACTATTAGTGATAAGGGAAGGAATCTTCCCTAATTTCCACCAATGTATAGAAACCATGTAGAAGGTATGCATAGTATTTCAAATTATAGGATAATCCTTATGTTATTTAATAATTCTATAGTACGTTTTTAGTATAATCAAAATTGGGTAAATTTTATGATCATCTAACTATATTACAGTAGGTTATTTAGACCTAACTAATTAGATTGTGTTAATTTTTTATTTTTTTTTGCAAAAGATAAATCCTCCAATTAATATTTCACAAAGAACCTAATTATCTTCTCAAAATCACACAAAGACATCTATGTGCTTCTATTTAAACTAAATCGAATTATCTTCTTCAAAATCTAATTAATCATTTCCTAAATATTCACAAAATCCCATAATTAGAATTTATGTAGAAGTCCTTTAGGGCCAATGAATGCTTTAGTTAGGTATTAATTGATCCCTCATATAAATTAATATCCTTTTAAAAGTATCTAATGGGGATGGGTTGTGAGAGATCTTGAGGAACCCATAATGGATTGTAGAGGGTGAAGCACACACCTCCTTCAAGATGAGTTCTTGAAGTTGAAATGTGTGGGGAATAACAAAGTGTTGGAGATATCGCAAATATTTTCCATTCTAAGTGTATCCTAGACATGACGTGGGCACTATTTTAAATGTGGAAATCAAGGTTTACAAGTCAAAATTCTTAGGCATGTCCTCTCAAAGAGAATCTATCCACTAAGGTATGTGTGTGAGATGATACACAATATACTCTAAGCCTTAAATTGATAGGAGAGTGCATCTACCATAATTTTCTCCTTACATTTTTTATAGGTAATTGTTTTGGGATAGCGAAACACTACTCCAAGAATTTCTTGAGACTTTTGTGATTTATTTTAATGGAAAAATTATGCTCAATGAGATAGGGTCACAAATGGTTAACCACATACAAAATAATGAGAATCTATTTACATAACTTAATTTACCTATATTTTGGCTTGAAAGTGATTAAAATAATGTAGAGGTCAAAACCCTAGTAGTAGGCATGAATGCTCTTGATAATGAGAGGGAAGACCTCACTAAAATGATTGATTTACTGAGAGAGCAAATGGAAACTCAAAAACATTTTGTAGAAGCTATAGTGAATCGAGATTCACAAGCTAGGAATTCTAGATTGGGATGAGAGAATGAACCCCTTACAGAGGTACAATTGGCTAGGGTCCAACTACAAGCCGATTTGGGTAAACATATGAGACATATAAGATCTTCCAATTTAGTCGAGATGAAGATGGTAAAAAATTTGAAGCTTGGCTAAAAGAGATAGAAACCTATAGTAATTTAAAGAAAAATTCCAATGGTATGCAAACATTCTATGCTACATTGCATTTTCTAGGGTTTTTTTATTAGTGAGAAATGTATAGTGAGGAACTATGGATTGAGTCTATGGTTGATTTGAAATGGTAGAACTTTGTGATACCATTCAAAGGAAGATTCCTCACCAAACACTTCTACACCAAAAAATTTGAATATTTCACCAAACATAAACAAGGGACTAGGAATGTGGAGGTATACTATCAAAAATTCATCAAGCTTCTGAAGGACATGCCCACGTATAATGAGAAAATGAAGATAAATAAGTTTATTCTGAGAGTGGATCCTAGAATAGGGTACAAAGTGAATATACAGAAACCTAGTACTCTTTAGAAGGCCTATGATCTATTCAAGAAAGCCAAAAATTATCTCAAGCCCTACTTCGACTATGAAGGGGCATCTGATCAAGACAAAGAGGATCTGAGAAAAAGAAAACGTGTGGGATTTATAAATTGTAAAAGTGAACAGGAAAATAAGAGTTCCCCTAGATAGAACAAAAGAAATGATAGGAAGTAAGGAAATTTTAGGAATAGGTTCAAATGAAAGAACCGTAACTCTAACAATCACAACAGTAGTGATAACCAACCATCAAGAAAGTCAGGCTAATCCTTCGCATGTAGTGAATATAGAATATGGGAAGCAAAAAATGCATCCAATACCTAAATCAAGATGTTAATGGTGGTCCACATTATGCCAAAATATGTTCTCTTAAATCAGGAACTAATTTGAAGGGAAAGGAACCAGCTTATAAATAACCTACACATAAAATTTATGTAGTGATAGGGAATCAAAATCTAAAAGGATAAACTATTTGTTACACTATTTTCTCTCAAAACATGGTGACACTATTTTTTAGGAAGACCCTTTGAGTTGAGAACAGACCATCAAATTCTGAAGTATATATTTAATCAACCTTTGATAAGTGTTAGGCAAAGAATATGGATGGAATTTCTCATTGAATATGAATTTGGTATTGAATACATCAAAGGAAAATAAAATAAGTATGTTGATACACTTATTAGGAGAAGACACTTAGTTGTCTTGTCTCGTATCCATGTAGAATTTATGGAACATGTTAAAGAAATGAAATAGCAGCATGTGTTTTACAATCAGATTTAGGAAAGGATGAAAAGGAAATCCAATGGAAGTAAGAATTTCAGCACCAAGGATGGTTTCTTATGCTTTAATAATATAGTATTAATTTTATAGGTTGGTTATTTGAGGAAAATTATCATGAATGAGACACATAGATCTTAATTTTCTGCTCATCCAGGAGCGTTAAAAAAGAGAGAGGGTATGAAGAAATATTTCTACTGTCTAGGAATGAAGAAGGACATAACTAGATTTATCACTCAATATCTAGAATGCTAGAAAATTAATGTAGAACACAGATATCCTATAGGTCTATTATATCCTCATGATATACCAACACAAAAATGGCAAGTGATTTCAATGAATTTCATTGTACGTTTACCAAATACCAAATTCTAGCATGATGCAATCCTAGTTGTGGTCGATAGACTGACCAATGATGCACATTTTATCCCCAAAAATACCAAGGATGATGTTGTAGTTGTGGCTACCAGATTTACCAAAGAAATATTTAGACTTCATGGTTTTTTGGAAGTGATCATTTCAAATAGAGACTCAAGATTCAAATCCTAGTTTTGGTAAGCTTTACATCAAGCCATCAACACTCGACTAAACATCAGCTCTATGTATCATCCAAAAACTAACAAATATACTGAGAGGGTGAATCGAGTATTAGAGGACATGTTTCACATGTATTTTATGGATCAAAATACCTAGTGGGATGATTTTTTACACTTGGTAGAATTTACCTACAATAATAGTCATCATTCGACCCTAGGCATGGCACCATTTGAAGCCCTATATGGCAAGAGGTGTAGGACACCATTATATTGGGATAATCTAGAGGATAGGTTTGTTCTTGAATCAGATATTTTCAAGGAGATAGAGCAATCATTAAGGACAATCATGAAAAGGCTTAAAGAAGTTGTTGATCATCAAAAAAGTTATGTCGATCTCAAGAAGTTGCCAAGAGAATTTGTGGTGGGTGACAAAGTGTTTCTAAGAGTGAGACCAAGGAATAGTGCTATTAAGTCAATAAAACTTAATCTACATTTTTTTGAACCCTTTGAGATTTAAAAAAATATCAGTCCTATGGAATACCAACTTGCCTTACCACCCAGTTTATCCAATTATCATGACACCTTTCACATTTCCTTGATTAGGAAGTACATTGTTAATACTGAACATGTGTGGTATTTTTTAAACTTGCAAATGGTGGATCTGAAGGCTATAGAGGTTCGACTAGTAAGAATCATTTTTATTTAAATGTTGGTGATGTATACTATTGTGGTATTGTAGATGGAATTATACCTTGTATATAAATATTGATGCCAACAATAATTTTGTAACCAATTACTAGATGAGTTTTTGTTTGACATCGTTAGTGTCATTCTGGAAATGAAATGCTTGTGATAGATCAATATTTCGAAATGTGATTATACAAATATTAGGCCTTAATAATAATTAAAATTATGGAATGGTAGAGGATACTATGAGCATCCTCGATATAAGGAAATATGTAGAATGATTTACACAGGAGTATGTCATGGTCTTGTATCCACATAAGATAAGTGAAATTCTTATGTTGGGTAATGGACACCATGATGGGTATTGTGTTAATTGAAGAGCACAAGATTATACTGAGAGGGGGGTGAACAGTATAAGACCACCTTTTACTTTTCTTTCCAAATCAATATCATGCAATGTATAGATAGCAATATCAACAGCAGTAATCAAATCAATACATAAAACACCATACCCAATAGAGACACCACAATTTATGTGGTTCACCCAATGTGGGCTACTCCACGAAGAAAATATTTTACTAAAATTTTATCAATCAATCTCTTGGGAATCCTTACCTATTATAATATTTACGGACCTTTGTCCAAAGGAGATATCAAACCATTAAATCAAGTTCATGGATATCTATCCATAGGAGAACTCCTTCTCCTCTGCTCTAGTTGGTGATCCTCTAGAAGACTACTGCCTCCACTACATTGGCTTGTGGATCTCTCTCCATTGAATACTCTTATCCCCACTTAGAAGACCTATCTACATTTCCCTGGCTAATGGATATCTATCGACTAGAGACTACTATCCTCTCTGCTCTATCACCTCCAAAGCTCTGTCTCAAATATGCTCAATAGGTCCACTCAGAACCTTCTCAAATTTACTCAATAGGTCCACTCAGAACTTGCTCAAATCTACTCAATAGGTCCACTCAAAACCTACTCAAATATGCTCAATATTTCCACTTAGAACTTGGTCAATCTGCTCAACAAGTCTACTCATAACTTGTCCAAACAGCTCAACAAGCTCACTTAGAACTTGTCCAAACTTGCTCAACAAGTCCACTCATAACTTGCTCAATATTCTCAACAATTCCACTCAAAACTTGTCCAAACCTGCTCAACAAGCTCACTCAGAACTTGTCCAAATCTTCTCAACAATTCCACTTAGAAATTGTACAATTTTTTTCAACAAGTCCACTTAGAACTTGTCCAAATCTGCTCAATAATCTCACACAGAACTTAACCAATATCATAGAAACATAAATTGAATTGTTAGGGACCCAATATGTTTCAACTCAATGCTCAAACCCTTTCTCAAATCAAATAAAAATATAGGATAGTTTGTTTTATGGAACTTGAACAAACACTTCACACATCCACTTGACTAGGCTCAACCAACTCTACTCAAATAATCACTTAATGAAACACCTCTTTCTCACAAACCCTAGTCCAAGCATTTAAACATCAACTCAAAATGTTTCCAACAATGCTTAACAACAATTCTCATATATAAATGACACTCATGTTCTTTTCAAACCCTAGTTCAATTTCTTCACACAACCAATGGCTTCAACAAGAATACTTATAAATCAATCTCTACATAACAATGATACTCATGTTCTTTTGTAAAATCCTAACTCAAGTTCTTCACAAACCAATGGCTTCAACAACAATGCTAATCAAACAAGATTTTGACAACAACTCTTTATTCCAGAAAACCTTGAAACATTAACTCAAACACTTTTAAAAAGAAATCCCTAATCAAATCCTTTTCACTCCAAACTTTGTTTTCCAGAAAGTCAATCAATCAACTCAACTATGGAATAATGTGCTCATACCTTTTTCTTGATGATGAAGGGATCTCATAAATTTACCACACTCACAATCACTTCTTTTCCAATCTCAAAGAAAGGTTAGAAGATAATAATTTTCTCAATGAATCACAATATAAAATGATATCAAACAAAATACACCTTATCACTCCAACTTTAAAATAATATTCAACATCTTCATAATAATCTCTTTGGCAAAAATCTCTTTACAAATAAAATCAACACTCTTAAAGTATTACTCCTCCAATATGCAAATATAATAATTAAGACTTTATTTTAAAAATAAAATCAAACTCCTTATAACTCCAAACTTTATTAAAAATAATTTCCAACAAACACCAATTTTCAACTAGCAACCCTTTTAACTCCCAACTTTAGGCAATATTAAAAATAATCAAAATTTAATTACCTTACCTTTGGAGGGATTCGAACCCTCAACGTAGCCCACGAACAACACCTTTTTCGTAGATCCAACCATCGCTCGAGCTAAGTGCTTGCTTGGGAAGTGGAGAGCACAATGTGCTCAATGAACCTCCCTCTCTATGCCAAATAAAAACGTGTGTCATTCCTTGGTGCTTTCAACACAATACAAACACTGCCATCGCATTTCGAACGTAGGCCACTCAGTGCCTCAACATTTTAGCCAATGCCTCCTCGCCACTAGGCCACACTTCCTAGATGGGTCTCAAAATTTTGGTGCTTTCGATTTGTTCTCAATCGTTGTCACACAAAATATGAATTTTCTACCTTTTCTCACAAGCTCTTCTTCATTCAATTGGCATACAAAATAGCGTTCGAATAAAGAATGATTAAAATACATTTAAGGTATGGTATATATATATTTTTTCATACTTTATGCAAACACGTCAGTGCTCCTCCAATATTATTCTATGTTGGCATTCGAATGAATTTATAAGTGATTTAAATTTATTTAAATTTAAATGTTATAAATTAATTTAATAAAACCTATGGTTTTATTAGGGCCTTGTCTTATTGCACAACTTGGCATTAATAATATTTATTTATAAAATTTAAATTCCTTTTGAATTTAAATAGTAGGACTCCTTTTAACTTTGCAATAAGCCTCCTTAGGTTTTTATGAAACACCTTTTAAACTAAGCTTCCATATAAAATTAAAATATTATGAAGCCCTTTTGCCTTTAACTTCTGCATTGATTCTCTTGACCTGTAGTGTTATTTGAAGTTTCTTCCTGGATATCAAATGATAACCTTGACAACTTTATTTCTTGACAAATTCCTTGACATTAATGATGACTTCATCTGGTGACATCAATGACAACTTTGACTTAGGGACTCAAAATGTCAAACGCTAATCAGTTTGTGCATCATTCTCAGAAGCTTGGAAGTTATTTATAAATTTTAAGACTCAAAAGGTATAGAAATAAAAATCCCATGAGAAATAGGAGAATTGTATGGAATGCTCAATCAATGTATAACACCATTCATCTTGAGATTAATAAAAAGGAAACAAATTTTTAAGGTTGGGTTTCTTCCCCTTGAGGGTTCCTAGGATAAATAAGTTTTTATGTGGATTTGTGTGATGAATATCTTTATGTTTGGTGAGCAGAAATTCATGTCCCGAAAAACATTCATTTCTCTTCCATAAATTATCAATTCGGTAAGTTCGTAAACTTATGAGTGTCACGCACAGTATATGCCTGCAGTGTTGGGGAACAAATTTGGTTGTACCTTATTTATTTTGGTGGGGAGGTTTGTGTAATTGAATTCCAGCCAAACCAAATAAACTAAGTGCGGGAAATGAAATAAATAAATTATTAAACAAAAAGTAAAATGCTGGAAATAAAATGCGAGGAAATAAACACACACAACTGAAATTAAATAAAGCATTAAACTAATCTACAGGAAGCAAATGCACAAATTAAACAGGGGAGGACTACTACAGGGAGTGGGCCCAAGCTCCCACAGATAGTCCGCCCGACTAGCTACGTAGAGCTTGCTCGAATAAGAGGAGTTGCACTCTTAATTAATTAAACAATAAAATAAAATAAGTTACGTGTAAAATTAATCGTTGATCTTCGATCTCCTCTCGTTCATCACGGTCTACGTCTTTATATAAAGCGCAGCCAGATATCATTACAATAACAAATCGGTCTATTTTAATCACGTGATGTGATTTAGTTACAATTGATTCTACACATATTTTATTCTTCTATTTTAAAGTATGTTCGTTCACCAGATTATAAACATCCTTAGGTGTACATAACAACAAATCCTAAACTAATGCATCCTAAAAATAATAATATGCTTTAAGAGCTTTACAAGGTCAACCAACCAATTGGTTGATAATAACAAACACTTTATTCTATTTAATAAATACATGATTAAAATAGATCTCCTTTGTCTTCACGTGCAACCTCCTCCGTAGTCCTTGGTCAACCAGTCAAAGTTGACTTGGTAAATCTTGCAAAGTATGAAGGCATGGAGGCGCCTTTCGATTGTAGGGAGGTGCTCTTCTTCCATTGGCGCCTTTCGATTGTAGGGAGGCGCTCGTCTTCTATCGGTGTCTTTCGGTTGTAGGGAGGCACTCGTCTTTCATTGGCACATTTTGGTTGCAGGGAAGTGCTCGTCTTTCGTTGGCACCTTCCGGTTGTAGGGAGGCGCTCGTCTTCTGTTAGCGCCTTCTCGTTGTAGGGAGGCACTCTTCTTCCGTTGGCACCTTCCGGTTGTAGGGAGGCGCTCGTATTCCATTGGTGCCTTCTATTTGTAGGGAGGCGCTCGTCTTTTGTGGGCGCCTTTCGGTTGTAGGAAGGCACCTACTTCTGTTGGGTGCCTTCCTTGAAGAGGAAGGCGCCTACTCTCTGGCCTTAGTCTCTGTAAGCAGAAGTATGTCGGGTCCAAGTGGATGTAGACTGGAAAACACCATATTAGTACCAATACCCTGCATTTATACACATTTCCCACTAAAAACACCAATCAAGCATAATACCGGATTTTCTATCAATTATATGCATAAGTTATATAAAATACATTTCATATGCTAATTGAACCAGTGATAATTCTCCTTAACCATGTATATAAAATGAGCATTTTTGGTGCTCATAAATGTTTATTAAATTAATGTGAATGTATTTTATGGATTGGTAAATGTTGTTATATGGTTTTGTGTGATGAGTCCCTTTCTATGATGTTAGGGTAAATGAAACTGTATTTATTTTTTTTACTTATTGAACAAGTAGATGATCCAAAAGTAAGTTGTTATACTTTATGGATGTGGAATTATTGACTATAGGAGTAAGTTGTATGATCTATGTAGATCTTTGGTGATGAATATTTCTTAATTAAATTAAACTAAGAAATTATTTCATTTCATTTCAAGTAATATAAGCTCTTGGTTTTAAGTGTGGGAATTGAACCCTCTTCTTACTCTTAAATATTGTGTGAGGCCAATTTTAAATCATACTTGGTAAACATGCTTTAGCTAGTCGAAGGTAATGTTATGCACAGTGGTGAATATTCACAAATTGGATGAATATTAGGATTTCTAAAATTAAAAATTGGTGAACACGAGGACCCTCAACGTTAGCCCATTTGCATAAATGTTTTGGAACAAAGTTTTTCTTAGGTTCAATTCACCACAATATATATTCAAACATAGACATATTTGTACTCATTGGAAATATCTTTTCGAGCCTGATCTAATGGTGGTAATTTTATTAAGTTATAAGGTGATTTAATAGGTAAAACATTGCCCCAAAGATGACCTTACTTTTTAGATCTTCAACTACCCCAAAATTTTGGTGTGAAGATGATTGATATGATTTTCTTAAGATTTTCCTTGATTTCGATTAATATTAACCATTTTTTTACAAGTATATTTTGGGTCCAAATCCCTATGCATAACCTTGGTGGAAGTAATCTAGTAAGCTATACTTGAACTAATGATGAAAACTTACTTACTCCTAATAAATTGGCTCATCGGGGTGATGAGAGAGAGTTTAAAATTCTTATGCTTAGTTCACCTACATAGCAAGATATGTGTAAGTGAAGAGAAGTATTCCCCATTTGAAGTATTGAAAGGGGATGGTCTAGACCACTATTCAAATGAACCTGATAGCTATCATTATGGGTTACCTAGTACACTTGCATAGAATTATTTATGCAAGATGTAAATATGGGTGTACCTTTTCCAAGGAATTATGGGAGGATAAATTGATGATGGATAGTGGCCCTCAATTGAATATAGAATTAATATATAATTATATTATATATATATATATATATAAGGTTTTGTGATATTGGGTTGTGACATCTCAAATGGATGCTACTCGTGTGATTCTAGAAAGTATTTCCTTAATACATTCAATGGATTCCTCAAGTGCATGAATTACTCATTTTACCTTATTTTTATTTCTCCTAAGTGCTCTATCCTCAAACTATAGTTTAGGTGGCTCTCGGTCTTCAATGGTTTTCTAAATGGATCTCATATTTTCACCTCTCAAGTGAATATGATATCTTCTTAGACAAAGTTTTCCAAATAAATATTAGGTAGATTTTGAATATTTTTTCTTATCTCTACTTCTTCTAGTATAAATGACATATCTCTTAGACATATCTCTTCAACAATGCTTCTAAATTAAGTCCTTGTATTCACATGATTTGTATTCATATGGGTAGACTTTGATAATAATATTTCTATTTCATATGACTTCTCCCTTGGACATCAATGGGATTATTGCAATGTTTCCCTTTCCTTTACTTGAATGTCTTCAAACTTCTATTGGAATTAGATTTTATGGTGATGGCCCTTTTTCCTTCAATATTTTGTTGTATTTTACTACAATTAAAACATGGTCCACAAACTTGTCTTATTACTCTAGATTCCTTCAAATATTCACACCATATTTTTCTTTGATGCTAGACTTGTATTTTGTAACTTTTGTCTTGAAATCTTCTCACTCAAAGTGTTAATAAATATGACTCTAATAACAAAATTATCTAAACTTTATCTTGGCTTGAATGTCAATTATTACATATTTTTACCAAATTACTTGGCTTGATTGTAGCTCTTTCTATTCAAGGTGGATTTTATAGAAACTACTCACAATAACTCTAATACCAAAATTGGATTTTTAGCCAAATTATCTTAGATCCCAATATTTAGGATCATATAAAATTCATGAATACTTAATCACAAACTATTATCAATTCATACAAGTCTCAATATACTATAATTCAATATAATTTCCAATAATATAACAATATTACTGAATGATAATACTTATAGTATTATTGATGAGCCAACTATGCAATTTTTATATTTGCTCTACATTTAGCTACATTTGGCTACATTTCATAATATAACAAAAATATTACTCTTGAACTCTTTATCTATTGCTCTATTCGCATATCTAGGAGATACTTTCTTTCCTATTCTACACATAAGACAAACCTCTCGTACCTTTTGGCTTCTCATCTTATCACTTGTATGCCTGACTCTTGACTCTTTATTTTCTTGCATATTTTATGATAGTTGCACACTCCTAGATAGACACATTCTCTATAACACTTCCACACTTTCTCACTCTACACACTTGCATATATTGTTACATGACACCTGTGCACATCCTACATAGAGATACTTGAGGAGAAATATAAATCACACTTCTAAACTATAGAATCAAACTCTATTCTAATATTTACATTGTACCATAGGTACCATGAGGGTGCATTAGCATGTACCAAATAATGTAATATTCTCTAAAAGTCACCTTGCAAGGAATGACATAGAAAAGGTTATTAAGGATACGAGGTCCTATTTTGAGAGGTAAAGTTATTGTGCCAATAAATCCTCATTCCTCATTATCAAATTCTTTAATAATGAGGTTAGCATTGTGCAAGTCTTTCTTGTTAATTTGAAATATTTAAGGTATTTTAAATTACAAGTGTTAGGTGATAAACCATTGTCTACTAGAACTCTTTTTATGACCTTCTATTTGATATGGGAATTTATATAGAGGGCATGTCTATTAAAATTAAAGATAAAGGTATATTAGTTTCCTAAAATACTAGGACAACACTATTGACTCCAACGAATCCTGCTATATTGGTACTATTATTAGGAGGTAAATCTTACAAAACTTCTTATTCACTTAAGAGTTTGAGTAATATAACTCAATGGGTGGGTGAAGTTATCAATAAATCTAAAATAAAAAATTTAGAAGGTAAAATTTTAAATTTTTATTGAATACTAAATGTATTTGGATTGTATTTGGAATATTGGAAACTAAAGGTGGTCTATTATAGGAAGTTGACCTTGTATTCTAGGCAAAAATCAATGGTGGTTGTTGGGTTTTTCTAAAGATTGATTCTTATCTTGTTGAATTATAACATACGAGGGATTAGACAAATAGATTATTCCTACCATGCTATGACCTTGAGCATAATTAGCAGCTTTCTAACAATGTGGTGTTAAAATATTTTAAAATATCTCTATGTTTTGATTAGGTGAATATTCCTAATTAAAGATAAATTTTCCATCATCTATAAATTTTCCATCATCTATGTAAATTTCTACATCTATTAGTTTTATGGCCATCTACATGATGATAGTTGTAATATTCATCATGTTGATACCAATTAGGTAACTCCTTTTTGGTATCCATAGGTCTAATAGGTGGGAGATTTATCATTTTTGTGTCAAGGAGCATATTTAGGATGGTAATTTGGGTTTGATGAGTTTTAGCAAATTCACACCTATTTTTATCTTATTTTTCTAAGATAGATTTTTTGGAAGCAATAACTATTGTGTTTATGTTATTTTTTTGGAAATAATGAATAATACATCACCTACAAAATGTTGACTTTTATATTATCTTTTTTTGCTGGAGGAATGTGGTTTATTGTCTTGTTTCTTATACTTAATTCATTCCCTCTATATAAGGGTGGCTTCTACATGTTTGTCCATATCTTCTTCAAAGAAATTAATTTTAGTAGTTTCTAATGGAAAAAGCAATTATTCATGAAGATTATGTCTATATAAGAGTTTTTTTTATATAGGGCAATGTATTAGATCCTTCCAACAAGATTTCACAATTTTTCCATGAAAGACATGCAACTTTATTCTTTAGTTTGCTTCAATTGATAAATATCATCTACGATGATTTTTCTTTAGTATATACTGAAAATTATTTTATGAATGCCTCCATAAATTCCCTAAGAATTTTAATAGAGTGGAGGGGTATCTAGAACTACCACTCCGAGACAAGACCACTAAGTGTTTTGTAAAATAAACTAAGGAGAAGCATTTTATTATCAATTACATCACAACAATCAATTTGGAACAATATACGGTGATTAACAATATCATAGGATCCATCATATGTTTGAAATGTGTATGTCTCAAAATACGGTTAATATGGATGACTAGTAATTATAGGGTATAAAGGTTAGCTATAAAATTCATCAAAGGAGTAATTTTAACCGAATGAGGTTCCTTGAAGATAAACAATATGGAATTCTAGTTCTTCAAATTTAGAATCTCGCTTCTGAAGGTGCTCTATCCTAGCATATATATTTTGGAATTATAAGGATGCTTGGTTTCAAGGTGTTAGCAATACTAATGGTTGTTGAGAGTATGTATGGGATACTTGTGTTGGTACTCCTAATATTTTTACTACTTGATTAGGTGTTATAAGTGCTTTTACATAATTAACCCCTAAATCAATTGATAAAAAAAAATATTAGTGGAAATAGAATTTTAAATAGGGAATGTTATGAACCCTTGTATGCTATATAATCAGAATACTTACCCTAGCCAATTCTATCATCATTAATTATTATTATTATTATTATTATTATTATTATTATTATTATTATTATTATTATTATTATTATTATTATTATTATTATTATTATTATTATTATTATTATATATCTAATTATGTACTCATCCACCATAAGTGGTGTTAGATCTTATTTCGTTGATAGAAATTAATGTCAAGTTGTTTTCCCAACTATTTTGAAGACTCATTGGGTATATGTAAGTTAAATAATAATGATAATAATAATAATAATGAGTAATATCTACCTGCAATTCCAAAATATGCAAAAATACATAAGTCCAAATATGATAAAAAAATAGACAAATTACACAAGATAATAGAAATCCTAAAAATATTAATACCCAAATTTTATAACTCATCAATATCAACTAGCCTCAATAACAACAACAACCTCCTAGCTCCAACATTAGCCTCTGTAGCTTCAACATCCACAATCATTATTTCTGTAGTCAAATACATTTCAACAAGACCTCTACAAAGAGATTCACCCTTCGGATAATTTTTTGTAGGATTGAAAAGAACAACAGAAAATTAATCTGCCCCAAAGATAGACCCCAAAATTTCTAAACAAATTTATGCTCTCATAGAATTAGAGAATGGGTCAGCATGATGTAGATATGAATACAACAATATGTGATCATGATCTTATAATTCATTGGATGTGTATAATCCTAAACTCATTTGCGTATCTTATCCAATTTTTATTTATTTTTTCTTGGAATTAGTAGGAAAGGGTCACACTCAATAGGCCCGTGCATTTTTTTAGATATTTTGTGAAGATCATGAAGCTTCACATCTTCATGACTTGTAAAAATTAAAAAGTATTCTAACTCCCTAGTATTTGGAGAAAATGAAAATTGTGCATTCTTTGACAAAAAAAATTGAACATCAAGTTGTGTTAATACTCCTGTGAGCTACCACTACAATATCTACATGATGTGGGGTGTATTCTTATGCTTGTAATCGTCAATGATGGATAAATTTCCAAGTCTATGGTGGATAACCATTAGGTGAGAAAGAAATTGTGACATTAACATGTAGTTAAGAGGTGGTGGAAGAAATAAATTAGAGAGAGATACATTGGAGGAACTACAAAAATATCTAGAAGAATGATTGGAGAAAGAAATTTTAGCTGCAAAGGCTGATAAAACTAGAGTAGAAGTCAAAGAAGGATATGCAAAAGAGAGTAAGAAAAAAAATGTGAAGGTGGAAAGTCTAGACACTCTAGTAAGAAATTAAAGAAGGATAAAATCACTAGTACAATAGACAAGGGTGTTTTTTTCATAAGCAAATATTGTTTCTTTTTATCCTCATGTTAAATCTAAGTTTATGATGCCTACCATCTTTGTGGATGTTGAAGGCTCTATTCAACAATATAAGAAAAAGTGTGCTCATCTATGCAAATTTTAATTGTTATCCATTGGTTTTTATACCTTTATCAATACACATAATTTTATAAACTATGCATCTATAACTCATGATGGGGCATTGTTTATTAAAATATTATTTGATTAATACTTAAAGATATGTAACATTTCTAAATTGGGTGAACAACCTTCATATTTTAAGAATGGAGATATAATTGAAGGTGAAAATGGTCAGGTAGTTGGTTTAAAGACTAGACAAAGATCTTACACCTTATTGTGAGGCCATGTAACACCTATTTATATAACTAGCTTTAGTATTGAATGTTATTATATTTTATCTACCTCAAAAAATAATATAGTTCAATTACGGATTTCCAATTTGAATGTAAATCTTGTTTGCTACAAAGCATATAATTATCCTATGTGGGATGTTCAATTTAGCTCTATTGGATATTATTTTGTGAGTGCTTCACAATATCGAACTACTAGTGTCTAGGAAAAGGATAAAATTCATCCTTTAAGGATCATGGTAGGACATCTATCAGATGTGGATTGTGTTTAATGGTATGTCAATTGTAACTACATTGAAATTGGTTCCAGTGATAAGATTGTCAAACTATGGGATGTGTAAACTAGTGAATGTGTTAGGTTCCACCAACAACCTATGTGTTTCCTAGATGTTGGTGAAAAATAGCAATGGTAGTCACACAATCATATTGAAATACTACCACTATCTCATCAACAAGTCCAGGCATACCACCCTAAGTGTCACAATAATAAACACAATAATAGTATTTTGTGTAGCAACCCCAAACCCAATCAAGACAACAAAAGCAACATCTTCCTATAATTTTAGTTCATTATTTTGAGATAAAATTTTCTCCTAGCTCTATCAGAAAAAAGGGTTAAGGTAGACCCTAAAAAAAATTTGGGACATGGAAAATTGACCTACAAACAAGACCCTCAAAAATCTTTGTCTATTTCTACGTTTCATTCACTATCACCATAACTTTATTAAATATTATGGAAAAATTATAGCTCCTTTGATATCCATATAAAAATAAATCATTAAGGTAGAGTGAAACAAGAAAAGGGGTTTATGAAGTTTTTAAGCATGATATGTGCACCAATCATACACTTGGTATTCTATATTTCTCTAAATAATTGTTAATTAAATATGATGCATTAGGTAATAGAATTTAGGCAATACTCATGTAACATACATGGGAGACCCTTAACATTAAAAAGAAAATCACTCATAGGAAAAATTTTGGTAAAGCCAATACATGAGAAGGAAATGATGGAAACTCTTCCTATGGTGGGACATTGATGTCCATATCTAGTGCACCAATATTTTTACATTAAGAACAACATTCATAGTGTAAAATAATTTTTTTTTAAATGTGTATCTATTTTTAGACAACAAAAGTGACTAACTAATCTAATGGGATATGGCCATAAAATAATTTATAAAAAGGAAAATAGAATGTCATAGTCCATGCCTTGTCACATAAATTTAATGACCACGTGACAATAAGGGTATTATGTTTACCAATTCTATATTTGTTGCACAAATTCTAACAAAATTTGCAATAGGATAAATAAATACAACTCATTTAATAGTTCTCCACATAATATATAACTAAGATGGGGTATTCATCGGATGGCCAATACTTATGCTATAATAGCCACCTTGTCCATTTTGTAAATTTTATTAGGTGAGATAAAATATTATAAGATTTGTGTGAAACAAATATAGTAGGATACTCTAGATTCCTAAATACTTATAAATTCACAAAGAGGAAATTCTTTTTTGAAGTAATGAGTTAGGATATTAAAAATTTTCTCAATAATACAATGTTTGTTAATGGCATAAAGGGAAAATGGTTCAAGCTCTAGTCATGATCCAAATCTACCTATTCCAAATACTATATGGATTAACATTTCCATAAATTTTATTATAGGATTGCTAAATTTAGTAGACAAGTTTGTTATTTTTTTTGTTGTAGATTATCTATTAAATTATTGTTATTTTTCTGCTAGCGTATTCTTACATAGACTATAACATTGCCCAAACTTTAATTGACAATATTTTCTAGCTTTGTGGTATACCCACATTTATAATGTTCATGCCCCAATTTTCACATATAATTTATTGAAGAAACTATTCAATATACACAAGTCCTAATTGAGTATGAGACTAAAATACCATTCATAAATAAATTGCCAAATAAAAATTATCAACAAATGCTTGGATGTTTACCTATGTTGATTTACTTTGGAGCACCAAACTCTTTGGACCAAATGCATACCACTAGCTAAATAGTGCTACAATACCACTTCTCATGGACCATAACACATTAATTTATCCTTTTCTAACTAGAAAATATATGCAAAATATTATATTGAAAGCGAAGTCATGGCGCAATTTAATTCAATCACATTTTCATTTGATAATATTTTGAATTACATAAAATTCTAGCTAGTAGCCTCAAGATATACTTATTGTACCTATAGTTTTAGAAACCTTTATATCATGCTCAATCATACTATACTTGATAATCAATTATGCTATAATATCTTTACCAAGATAAGGATTTATATAAATTTGGTCCTCATTTACTCCCCAACTATAACATCCTTACTTTTTTTTAGGGTTTTTAATTAAGTGACTTTCCTTTCATGTTACCTTCCTGTTCCTCACAATAATCCTTGACCTTTTATATTTTTTCAAATATATAGAACAATAAAAAATGAGGATTCCACCTTGCTCACACTTGGTTCTGTCCTTCTCAAATTAATAGGAATTTTTAAATTTTAATATTCACCCACATGATTGGAACCTTGGTTTATATGAAATATTTTTTCTCATGAAAACATCCAAACCCCATGGTTGAGCCTTAGAAAAATTTTAAGACATAAGCCTATATTTTATTTTAAATTAAAAGGATGAAATTCAGTATATTAAATTGAGCAAAAACCAATTTATCGTACTTCAATGAAAATATCTTCCCAAAATAAAATTTTCTTTACCCTCAAATTAAAACATTAAAATTGAAAAACACTAAAATAGGAACATTGTCATTTATATTTTGTAGATTTACTATATTATACAAACTTCCTATATTCAAAAAAAAATTCTATATTCTATATTTTTCATAGAAAATAACAAAAAAAATATTTGAAAATTTAAATAATGTATTTATATATTAAAAAGTTTAGCAATTTTTTTTTTTTTTTTTTTTTTTTGTGGAAAACATCCCAAAAGGGATGCCACTTTCGGTAAGACCCAAGGAGGCAGGGGTATCCATTCCATCAAAAATGCCTAGGACTCGGACCTGGCCTACCACCTTTGACATACTCAAGGAGCAAACAAACACACAAAACCAATTTAAAAATAAGTAAATAACAACAAAAATAATAAAATAAAATAAAAAACATGCTCCTTGAGTGTGTCAAAAACAAAAGCACAACCAAACATGCACAATAAGAAAAAAGAAACCACAACACAAACCACATAAAAAAACACCAGAACCACATAACAAAACACAAACAAGACAAAAACAACAGAACACTACAAAGACATAACCCAAAAAAAAACATGAAAAATAAACACAACCAAAACCTAAAAAATAAAATAAATAAAATAAAAAACAACCAACAACAGACAATAAAAAAAAACAAAAGACATAGAAGACACTCACACATAAAAACACAAAATAACACAAACAAAGAGAAACCCAAGAACAAGAACGAAAAAAACACAAGAGCAATAAAAAAAAACATAAAAAAACAAAACAACAAAAAGACAAGAACAACGAAAAACAACACAAAGAACACAAAAACAAAACAAAAAAAAAGAACCCACCCACCTTAAAAAACTAAAAAAAAAAAAACAATGAACAAAACAATGACCTATCTAGACCAAAAGACTATTAAGGCAAGAATCAACAGAGGAAACAAAATAAAGAATAGAATGATCTAGGGAACTAAAAAAAACTGAATGAACCAAAGAGAAGCAAAACAAACAAAAAACAAGAAGAAACTAGGTACCTTCAGAACTGGAGCCATCCAAAGCAATGATAGAAAGAATAGCTTCCCTAATTTGAGAAGCCCACCATATAGGAGGGTGGCCATAACAAGTAAGATCACCTTTGTACAAATAAAAATTTTAGCAATTATAGATAATAAAATTTATTTAATTTATTTGGATTTTTTGGTTAATTTATTTTTTATTAGATTTCAAATAATCTTCAATGTTACTTTTCTATCTAATTTTGAAATTTATTTATTTTGAATTGAAACAAGTTGAACTCGTATTACATTGTCACCACATGTATCACTTTGCAATATTTGAACTTAGATATCCTCCTTGAAAAGTTAGGTAATTTAACTAGCTGAGCTCACACCATTTAATTTTTTTGTACATTATTTTATTATAAACAATAAAATATAAAAAAATTGAGATATTTGGTAATTATACATTAGATCACTTACAAGAGATGATAAACACCACAAAAGTGTATCTTAAATGTAAATTTTATTTTCAATTTTACACCAATAAATTGATAGACATAACAATCATAATGTTAAAAAAATTCATAAATAATAGAATATGATTAAAATAAGGGTAATATCTAAAAACCTATAAGGCAAGATTTTTGAGCAAATATTATTAAATTTTGCCATGAGTAACTAGTAAATCATAGCCAGAGATAATTGATAAGTGATAACTAAAGCATATATAATATTTTGCATCCTTATTACTAGATTTTTTTTTTCAAAAGACTAAATAAAAACACCAAGGCCTTCAATATCGTTGTGTGCAATTCCTCCCTCCTAAGAATTTCCATCTGCGTACATATTCCTTCTCCATTATCATGGTGCATCCTTATTACTAGATTAATACATCTATTTTTAGTATCTTCTCAATATGGAGTGCTTGCTCTTAAAAATAAAGACACATCTATTATTTTATTAATACTTATTATCAAAAATAGTGAAGTATAAAAAATATGTGCTCTTGTGAATATGGAGTGTTTGGTCTTAATAACAAAGATAATAAAATCTTTTAAATTTTCTATGTCAAGATGCTTTTATTTTTGTAATGAAACAAATGTTAGACATAATATTTGCATTATGCCTAAAGTGTAGTATTTATTAAAATTATATTTGTGATTATATTTTAAAAATATTATTCTTTAAAGGTGTGTACAATTTACCAAATATTATAGTATATAACCCACAAGGAAATTAGTATTGAGGTCAAGTGCTCCCAATGCTTTGAGATGCCCTAGCTATGGTGGAACAATTCTTGTAATGGAGTTCATAGAGATATTTAAGGTGTGCAATAAGGAGAGACCTCCTATGGATGAATAATCATACCTTGTGATCTTAATTGAGATAGTATTATGACCATCATTATTTTATTATGTTTTCTACATCAAAAATCATTCCATGAGAAAAAATACATTTGAATTGTTGAACCTCCAACTAAAAGAGCTACATGAAGTAGTTTTTCTTTAAGGCTAATAATGCAGTCATGGATTTCCTATAATTTTTTTTTAATATTTTGGAATTTATTATAGAGTGATTGTTAGAATTTCGATAGTAATTCTATATTAGTACCTTATTTAAATTGTTAGGGTAGTTACTTAACTACCTAGGTTAGTTATGCTATTGTTAGCATATATAATATTTGGTCTATATTGTTATTTTATTTTAGACCTAAGTTGTTGATTAGATCCTATGGTTACGAGCTAATCTGGGCTCTAAATTGTATTATTTATATTGTTTCTAATCAATGGAAATACTGTTCATTTTGTTCAACATGGTATCAGAGCCAGAAGTCTGAGAGAGGAGGCGACAATAATTTTTTGCAGAGCTGGTCTGAGAGAGGAGGCGGCAATAATTTTTTGCAGAGCTGGTCTGAGAGAGGAAGCTTGCGGCAAACAAAAAAAATAAAAATTTCAGGTGCTGCAGCACCCAGGCCGCACAATTTTTTTCCCCCTCCCTGTGCACGCACTCCCATGCACATTTTTTTTTGTGCATTTTTCCATGCATGTTTGCCACCCCCCCACGCACGTTTTTTTGCACGTGTTTTCCACCCCCCTCCTACATCACGGACTACCCCCCCACGTCGTGCGACTCTTGCGCGACATCACAGCTTCCCCCCTGTCGTCGCTACAGTAGAGGCAGCCACGGCCCCTACTGCCACTTGTACCAGAGGTAGCCACGGCCCCTACAGTAGAGGTAGTCACGGCCTCCTGTCATCGCCTACAGTAGAAGCCGCCACGGCCCACTGTCGCTGCCAGCAATGGAGGAACTCGCGACCATGAGGCAGACAGGTTCGACAGGACCCTCCTCAAATAGGAGGGGGTCCCTGATCCTATCGGATCATCCCACTAGTCCACCTGGTGGTGGACTGTGCGGTAAGGCTCAGGGAGCCCTAAGGTCATGGGTTCCACTCCCGCTGACCCCCCCTCTTGAAAAAAAGGTAAAAAAAAGAATTTCTAACGTTTTTTTTAATCATTTTTTTTAGTTAAAATTAAAAATTTGATTTTAATTTATTTTCCATAGTTTTTAAACTATATAAATTAAAAATAATTTTTTTTTAACTTTAAAACTATAAAATAATTATCAAAATACTTTGTTGAGAAAAAAAAAATTAAAAGGGGGTATTTTTTTTCAAAAATCAAAGGGGGAAAGTGAGTAATTTTTTGAAAAGCAAATTTTGCATTATTGTAAAGGTGCATTTTCGGTTGCGCTCGACACCTAGTGGGTCATTCCTATGGGCACTTTTATGTTGTAGGGTGCATTTTTTTCTATTTTGCACTACTTCATTAAAAGTTTAAAAAAAAAAATCAAATTCACTCCCTAAGTCCCCGAAATAATTAAAACCCATCCGTGCAATTTATTGCACTGCAGCGTTCGGTATTTTTGATACCTTTGGCCAGCACTTACAGGTAAAGTTGTCATGATTGTGCTATTGTATCCACCGCCTAATATAGCTGCCAAAATGACGTCTGAGCTTGTTCTCTATAAATCATCGGGGAGAGATAAGTTTGCCATTTTGCATTTTTTTACTCCATCCATTACCCTAATAGTTCTTGTGTTTAGGCATAAATCTTGACGAAAGTTCTGAAATCCAAAGTGTTTAGGGGAAGTTACGCCCCACGCATGAGGATTGCAGACTTTCTATGGTAGGTGCCATCAACAAGACTATTCCCTTTTCGTACTGCTTAAGTACCACATATCGTATGATCTCTAAAAATTACCTATAGTTTCCCTCACGTAAGGGTGGGTGATTTTTTTTATCTTTCTAAATACCTATAGTTTCCCTCACGTAAGGGCGGGTATTTTGTATGGTATAATGGCCTAGCAAAAGGTATATCGAAAGGGGGACCAATTGGTGTTACAAGGAACCTTCACCATGTCTGCAAAATTAATGACTAATTCTCATCAGTTGTTGAAAGGTCTGAATTACACACCATGGAAAAACAAGATGAAGGTAATCTTAGCAATGGATGACTTATGGGATGTTGTATCTGGAGCAACAACAAGACCTTCATCTACTATCGGTGCTACGACTCCATCTCATCGCTCAAAAAGACTTTGACAAGAAAGACAGCAAAGCAAAAGTTCTCATTTTGCTTGCTGTGTCTGATGAAGTTCAACCCCATATTGCTGACTATGAATATAGTAAAGAGGCATGGGATGTCCTTAATAATATATATGAGGGAAATAATGATTCCACTATTCTATTTCTTCAATATCAATTACACAGTCTAAGCATGAAGCAGGGGGAGACAGTTGAATTTTTTCTTTGCAAAGTGTCTGAATTGAAAGCAAAGTTGAATTCTTTGGGAGAACCAGTTGATGACAAGCTCCTTACCTCAATTGTATTGCGAGCTTTACCTGATTCTTATTGGGTGTTGATCATTTCCCTTTAGGTATTGCAATGGAAAGTTACTTTTGTAGAGTTGGTTAATATGCTTCAAGATGAGGAGGCATGCCAACTACAGTGAGATGATTCTTCTAACACTACCCTCTACATCAACAGGAAAGGGCAGAACTAGAAGAAGGGTAATTTTCAAAAGGGAGGGAATTCACAAAAGGATTCAAAATGGAAACAAACTCAACAACCTCAACAAAAAAAGAGATATTGCAAGATCTGTGACAAAGAAGGTCATGATACAAACAAATGTTGGCATAAGAATAAACAATCAAAATAGAAAGGCTGGAACAAACCACAAAAGAACAAACAACAAGTGAATGTTGTTGTTGAATAATCTGACATGGATTCTGAGAGATCCCACAAAGTTCTTATGATTGCCATAGTGTCCAAGCAGACAGATCCTATATGGTATGTTGATTCTGGACCCAATAAGCACATGACTGGTGAAAAATCATGGTTTGAGTCTTTTGAGTCCAAAGAGGGTAAACCGATCACTATTGCCGATGATAAAACCTACAAGGTTCGGGGAGAAGGAACGGTCTCTGTCACTCTTCCTGATGGCAAGTGCCAGATTGAGAAAGTCCTCTATGTTCCAAGACTGGCAAACAACTTATTGTCAGTGACATAAATTCTAGAAAAAAATATGGTTGTAAATTTCAGTGTTGAGGGGGGCAAGAAGTGTTGTTCTATCACCATGAGAGGTTAGAACATTGCAATTTCTTCATATAAGCATGGTTTATTTGCCCTAGATACTATCTCTTCTCCAGATGTAGCCATGATTGCTTCTACAAAGGAGGCAACTTCCCTATGGCACAAGAGATATGGACATTTGAGTTCTGGTTACTTACTTGAGTTAAGTAAGTATGAAATGGTAAAAGGTCTTCCTTCCCTTTCTACCACTTTACCAGTTTTCTCTGACTGTTTGGCAGGAAAGCAACATAGAGTACCTTTTGAAAAGAGCTCTACAAGAGCAAAGAAACCTCTGGAGTTGGTTCACACCGATCTGTGCGGTCCCTTCACTCCCAATAGTTATGGGGGTAAGAGGTATTTTCAATTATTTGTGGATGATTACTCACGAAATATGTGGGTATTCTTTCTTCAACTGAAATCTGAAGCATTTGGATTTTTTTAGCAATTCAAGAAATTTGTTGAAAAGGAGTCAGGGACTTCTATAAAGACCCTCCGCTCAGATCGAGGGGGGGAGTTCACATCCAAATAATTCTCTAAGTTCTTGAAATAAAATGGGATCATACGACAGTTAACTACTGCTTATACTCCTCAGCAAAATGGAGTTGCTGAAAGGAGGAATCGTTCCATCATGGAAATGGTTCGTTGCATGCTCACAGGAGCTAGTCTTGAGCAACTGTATTGTGCAAAAGTTGTCACCATAGCAGTATATCTGTTGAATAGGTCACCCACAAAGGCCCTACAAGTAATGAGTCCACAGGAAGCATGGAGTGGTAGGAAACTCTCCATTTCTCATCTATGCATTTTTTGATGTAAATCTTTCATGCACATACAAAAAGAGAAAAGGAAGAAGCTAGATGAGAAGACATTGAAGTGTATTCTTCTTGGGTATGATGAGCACTCTAAGGGTTATATTTTGATTTATCCCTTGACCAAGAAGATACACATTAGTAGAGATGTAGTTTTTTATGAGGCTTTCACATCAGAAAACACATCATATGTATACCTAGACCTTGTGGAAACTAAGGTTGATAAATCTCCTTCATCAAAGGTTGGAGGTCCTTCTTCATCTTCTTCAACACCTCAGAAGAAGAATCCAAAGTGGTATACAAATACAATCAAAGACTCTAAGCTATCCACTCCACCGGATTTGACATTAGATAGGCCTCGTACTCGTAGCATGGCTCGACAGGAGAAAGTTGCAACAGAGAATACTGGGGTTGATGATCTATGTCAATCTTTTGAGGAACTTTTTGTAGATCCAGAGAGAGATACAGAAGATATGGATATTGATAATGATAGGGTGTTTATGTCTTCAATAGACAATCTTGAACCCACATCAGTGCAAGATGCTCTTGGTGAGCCTTAGTGGAAGGTCGTTATGGATGCAGAGTATAAGTCTTTGATGAAAAACAAAACTTGGAAGCTTGTCAATCTGCCATATGGAAAGAAGCCCATAGGTTGTAAATGGGTGTATAAAGTTAAGTATAAGGCAGATGGGACAATAGATAAGCATAAGGTCTGACTTGTTGCAAAGGGCTATGCTCAAAGAGAAGGCATTGACTACAAGGAAACTTTTGCACCTACTACTCGGATGACAACCATTCGAGTTCTTTGTGCTATGGCAACACAATATGGGTGGAAAGTACACCAAATGGATATCAAGAGTGCTTTTATAAATGGTGATATCCAAGAAGAAGTCTACATGACTCAACCGGAAGGATTTGAAGTGGAAGGCCAACAACAAAAAGTTTACAAATTGATAAAATCCTTATATGGTTTGAAACAGACCCCTCGGGATTGGTATATAAAAATGGATAATAACCTTCTGTAGCATGGATTTAAGAGATGTTTGTCAGATGTAAACCTCTATTTTAAGAAACAAGGTTTTGAAATAGTGTTTCTTGTACTCTATATTGATGATCTGCTCATTACAAGGAGTTCAGAAACTATGATTTCTACTGTCAAAAGAGACTTGTGTCAATATTTTGAGATGTCAGATCTCGGACTTCTCCATTATTGTCTTGGTCTAGAAGTCAGCCAGAAGGAGCACTACATCAAAGTGTCTTAGAAAAAATATGCCAAGACCCTATTGGAAAAATATTGCATGACTGATTGCAAGCCAATGTCAACTCCGATGGAAATAGGAATTCAGTTATCGCGATATGATGATTCACCTCAGGTAGATGGTACTCTCTATTAATAGTTTATTGGGAGTCTCATATATCTGACCAACACTAGGCCAGATATCGTATTTGCTGTCAACTATATTTTGAGGTTCATGCAGGAGCCTAAGACTACACACTAGAAAGCAACAAAGCGAGTTCTTCACTATGTCCGTGGCACAATGGAATATGGCCTAGAATACAAGAGGAACAACAAATTCTTCTTATAGGGATACACGGACTCCGACTATGCCGGATCATATGATGATGGTAAATCAACTTCAGGATATTTTTTTCATCTTGGATCTGGTCCTGTCTCTTGGCACATCAAGAAGAAACAGGTGGTTTTTATTTCATCAACAGAGGCATAATATCACGCTGCACATGAAGCTGTGTGCGAAGTGATATGGTTACGTCGCATCCTAACAAGTATGGGTCTTCCATAAAAATATCCAATACACTTGTTTTGCAAAAACATGGATGTTTTGAATCTTGTCAAGAATCCAGTACATCATGAAATAACCAAGCACATTGACACACAATGTCACTTCATTCTAGACGAAGTTCCAAGGCACCGAATTCAAATTTAGTACATTCCCACCAATGCTCAAGTTGCAGACATTTTCACTAAGGCACTTGCACGTGTCAAATTTGAATTGTTTCGTAGCTCTCTTTGTATTTCCAAATGATGTAATCAGGGGGGATGTTAGTACAACTAGTAGTTCTTCAATTACATAAATAATGTAATAAGGGGGGATGTTAGAATTTCTATAGTAATTCTATATTATTACTTTATTTAAATTGTTAGGGTAGTTAGTTAACTACCTAGGTTAGTTACGCTATTGTTAGCATATATAATATTTGGTCTATATTGTTATTTTATTTTAGACCTAAGTTGTTGATTAGATCCTATGGTTACAAGCTAATCTGGGATCTAAATTGTATTATTTATATTGTTTCTAATCAATGGAAATACTGTTCGTTTTCTTCAATAGTGATATGTTAGACATTGTTGAAGAAGCCTAGAAAAGAAAGGTTAATATAAGTGAGACAAATTCTATTTTTTTTACATTGCTTCCCATGAAAAATAATTAATAATATTTTGATAATTTTCCTCCAATAAGTCTTTGTAATATGTTTTTATAATATAATTTAAAAACTTAAGGAAAATGGGTTGGAAGAAATTCTAGATTGTGTTATCTTAGAGGAACAAGGTGGTTTGTTCATTTGTAAACCAATTTTTAACTGTATAATAATTGCATAAGAGGCCATAAATTTTTTTCACTCCATGGAAAAGCTAGATATGCTTATGAAATTTGATATGAAAAAAGCATATATTAGGTTTTTTTCCAGTTTTCTAGATGATATTATTAAAAGGTTTGGTTTTGATTACAACTCGTGTGAATGTACTAAATATTATTATAGCACTCCAAAATATTCTATTTTGATCAATGGTAATATTTCTAGTTACATCAAGTCATCTTGTAGAGATTGCCAAGGGGATCTATTATCTCCTTATCTATTCATTATTCTTGCAAGGGCATTACGGGGAGCTCTCTCAAAGGTAAAAATGAAGGAAAAATCAAAGGTATTAAAGTTGAAAAAAATTATGCTTCAAATCTCATGTTCAATTTTTTGATGACACTTTTATTTTAGATCATCCCTCAATCAATAAGGTTGTGGAGTTTAAATCAATTATATCATGCTATGAGAAGGCTACTAAATAGTTGGAGTTCTCTAATACTGCAAAATATTAGATTTTTTTATTAATATTATCCTATATTTACAATAAATTATTATCAATATTTTATGGTTCAAAATTAAAAAAAAAAAATCATCAACCTACTTGGGTACTCCTTTGTATCATAATGAAAATGTAGTATTATATCAATAGATATATTTCATGTGGTTGTTGCTTAGAAACTCCTACTTGAAATATTTATTATGATGGATAGAACAAAATATTAATTAAATTAAGACTATCATATGGAAATCTGATTACATCATTCATGTGAAGAGTATGCAAATGTGAACATATGGGAAAAGACAAAGCTAAGGTGGTTAAATATAACTATTTCTACTTTGATAGAGGTAATACAACCAAATATTTCATGGAACAAGTGCAACTTGACTTTAAATATGGATTTCTTATTTTTCACCATTAATTTTTTAGGATACCTAAATATCAACTACTTTTTTCACATGAAAAGCATGAGATTTTGTACGTATAAAAGAAGTTGAAAACATTTATTTTTTTAAATGGATGAAGAGGATGATGTACTTATATGATAGGCTATGAAAAGTATATTTTTTATGTAGGTAGTTTAATCACAATATGATGAGGTGGGAACATGACTTGAATGTAGAAACAAGGAATACATTGCTAAAGCAAACAATATGATAGCAATTTATATGCACATCTTCATCTTATTTTTGGTAATTTAAAAAATATTTAATTTATACTTAAAAATGTAGAGTGTAATACATTGCTATATATTGTAAGTTCTAAATAAAGCAAATCATATATGCTACATGTGCTACACTTTCTATTTTTACATGCACTACATGCTAATTAAGCCACATTGTTTTGAATTAGCTCTAGTAATTTTTTCAAGTCATCTCCAAGGATAATTTGTTCTAATTGAAATCTATTGTCAAGAGCCTAGTTGGACAACGAGTCAGCTAACTTGTTGGCCAAACGTTTTACATGGTGGAAGTCAACGAGTGGAATTCTTCCAAGAACCTCTCATGCTTCCTTTATTTTGATGGCCAACACTTAATATAGAATTTTTCTTTTATTTAGGCATTAAGGATCATTTATAAGTTTTTATCTATGCAAAGTGCATGGAGAGGCATTCAAATATAGCCTAGAATAACAATCAAAATATATTTTTTCTTCAATAAGGTTGTTGGTGTTCTACCCAAATGTAGCTACCTCCAAGGGCAATGGTAGATCCATGATCAGTCTATAAGATCTAATCATTAGCTACATGGTTAGGGTTATCCCTATTACCACTATCAAAATTGAACTTCTAATATCCTTGAATAGGATTGGTCCAAGATAGATCTATAGTTTTTGCATTAGTGTATTCTTTCTCTTGGCACCTAACCAATATTTTTCCACAACAATTATAATGTCCATGCAATAGATTAAAATTATTATCTCCTATATTTATGTTTGAATGCAGGGATAGTATTCTTCACATAGTTTTGCAAGATGAACCTCAAAACTACTCTAGACTTTCTCTTCATTAGATATGATTTTTTTGAAGATCCTGGTATTCCTTTCCCTTCATATGCACTAAGTGGGTATGGATAGGATCATATTCCATAGGAATAGAAGAGTGTTATCCTTAAAGGATTTTTTTTCATTTAGCCAACAATGACTCAAAAGACACAAGTAACTCATGATATTTTGAAATTCTCCATTAACTTCTCCCATAGCTTATAGTCAAAGGGGACATGGAGGAGAATATGGGGACTATTTTTATTTGTGTTATCACACAAAACATTTTAGTTTATGTCAATCTCTTTTTTTATTGTTCACCAAATAAAAATTTGTCACGTACAACTAGCCAAAGGAAAAAGATAGGTTTTGGCTAGGCTTTAGAATACCAAACCTTTTTAATTTTTTCCTCTTTGAAGGTAGAATAATATAATTTTATAGTGTAGTAATTCAAAGGTGTGGGACTCCATATTACTTTGTCCTCACCCCTAAAAGTCATTAGCAAGAAGGATTCAAGAGCCATAATTTCTTGAATAATATCTAGTGAGATAGCAGCAAGGCTCTTCTACCTTTTAATATCTCTGACAAATTATAGTAGTTCTATAATTATTCTCCCTAGGTCCTACAAAAAAAGCTTGAATTTTTCCTAAAATCAAGAGGTTGGTTTTCTAGCCATGCATCTTACTAGAAGTTAACTTTCAAGCCTATCCAAGTATGTCATTTGAGAAATGTTGGCATTAATTTCTTAACCCTCCTAATGCTATACAAGATGATTGATCCCAAGGGGTGCCTTTAGAGATGAATATTCTTTGAGGTTCATCCCCATATAAATATTTTACTCTAAAGGTCCTTCTCCAAAGTTATTCATGATCTACATAGATTCTCCAGTTTATATTTTCTAGCAATACTTTGTTAATTGTTTGAATGTTTATAATTCCCATGCCTCCTAAATGTTTATTATTACAAATTTTACCCTATAGATGAATTTTCTTGTCTCTAGAATTTAGTCTCCATAGGAATTTTTACATGATATTTTCCATTATTTTGATGATTTCATCAAGGAGCCTAAATGCACCCATACAAAAAGTAGGTAGAGCTCTAAATATTGCTTTCATTTTAACTAATATACCTATTACAAATATCCATTTTTTTTTCCATGAGGTCATTTTATTCTAAACTTTAGAGGTGATTTGCTCCCATAACTCTCAAATATTTCCAACACTATATAGGGATATACTTAGGTAAGTACTATGGAGGGTACTGATATCCATGCTAGTTTGGCTAGAATATAATCTAATATGTCTCTCTTCTAGATTGATTCCATATAATTTAGATTTGATTTTGTTGATCTCTTGTCCAAAGGCAATCTCATATGTAGTAACTAGTACTCTATTAATGTCCTTTACAATTGGGTTTATTACTATGATGGAATCATTTACAAATTGGGATAGAGTAATTAGATGACACCTACTATCAATCCTTAGTCATAGGATATGTACTTTTGACTAAAGATGCTCCAAGTCCTTGTGCATGATTTCTACAATAATGATAAATAAGTAGGGGGATATGGGGTCTCCCTACCTAATACCTCTTGAACTTATAAAAAATTCTCTCGAGCTTCCATTGATCAAAATAGAGAAGGGATATTTATTTAAGGAGGCTAGCCATTGTCTCCAATATTCATCAAAACAAAACTTTTCCATCACTATATCTATAAAAAAGTATACTTTATCGATGGCCCTCTTCATATCCAACTTAATGAGTAGGCCCCATTGTTTGTTACTCTTGAGAAAGTGAATTAATTTGAGGATGATAAAGACTCCATCTAGTGTGTTCCTTCCTTTGAAAAATACTTTCTACTCATAAAAAATATGTATAGGATAATCAATTTGAGCCTATTTGTGATAACCTTAGAAATAATCTTGAAAACTGCATTACATAAACAGATAGATATGAAGGCATCCACTCTTTTGACATTATTCATATTGGGAATAAGTGCAAGAAAGGCGTAATTTAACTTACCCATAATTTGTTTTCTAGAGAAGCATTCCTAAATTATAGCTACAATTTCATCTTTCAACAAGTACTATAAGTGTTGAAAGAAGCCTAGGGAAAATTTGTTGAGGCTAGGCACCCTAAAGCTCTTCATTTAGAATAATACTTCTTTCAATTCTTCTTCTTTCACTTGATTTTTTTAGCAAGTATTTTGAGCTAGAGTGATAAGTTTTGGGATGAACTGAAGCATGTACCTTTAAGCATCAACCCTATTGATATATGTTTTAGATAGCAAGAACTTGAAAAAGGACATGATGTGATCTTCCACCTTGCATAGAGTATATAATACCTAACCCTAAGGCAATTCCAATGTTAATATCATATTATGTGTGCTATGAGCCAAGGTGGTACAATGGAATAATTTAGTATTCTTCTCACCCTCTTTTAGCGATTCCACTCTAGATTTTTGTTGCTAGAATATTTCTTCTTTGAGGTAAACTTCATTTAAGGTACCCAACAAGTGTTTTTCTTATTCTAGAAGAGGGTCATCTTGAGCATGTTGTAGATCCTCCTCAATTTGTCAAAGGTTGCTTTCTAGCTAAGCTTTTTCCTCAATTATGTTGTTGATATCTTCTCTATTCCAAAATTGTAGTTATTGTTTTAACCTTTGAAGTTTGGTTGTAAAGTTGGACATCCTTGTTTATAAATGTAAGATTCCTCTTCCTACCATCTCTTCACCAATTCATCAAATTTTCCATACCTAATCCACATTTTTTCAAAATGAAATGGAATTATTTTGGGTCTACCATCAACCTCAATAGTGATCTTGATAGGCCAATGGTCAAACTCTCCATATCATAGAGCTTTAGATTATATCAATACTCCCTTATTAAGGCAATCTATAAAAGTAAGAAATATTTCAAATTTTTGTAAGACCCTTTGGTTCCTATGTCTTTTGTTGCTCCAGGTGTAGATGCTCATAGAACAAAAAGGTTTCATAAGATCTAGATCTTCAAGGAAGGTGTTAAAATGCTTTGTGGCTTGATAAAGCTTCCTGGTTCTCCTACAAGGTTGTGGAAAATCCTTGTTGCCTTCTTCACCTACGAGATTTTATAGATTTTGAGATTAATTCCTAAGGAGATGAACATATTGATGGCATATTTAGCACCAAAAAGGAAGATTGTCATAGTCAATTGACTAATCCCATTCTAGGTCTTTGACCTTTACCTTGATCTTCTGTAAAAGAGGGTTTTCTAATTTTAAATAAATGTAGATCCATGCATAGGTTAGAAACATAAATACATGCCTCCTATCTCACGCCCTTATGTATATCCCTAAGGTATTTGGAATAGCTTTGAAGGTTTTTTCATTCCAGAATTCAACATAAAGAACAAAAGACCTATCTCAAATTAAAGATGAAGATGATATTTCTTCGTTTAGCTTAATTAAGAATGAGGATGACATTTTGTCTAACTTAATTAAAGATGAGGATGACATTACTTCTTCTAACTTAAATCTAGTTTACCAAAACTTCTTCAAAAAAAAACCTACATAACCATAAATCTAAGAATCACCTTGAAGAACATGATCTGATCTTCGTCTCCAAAAAATACACCAAGAAATCAACCATTTGGGTAGGAAGATGATATCCGCATCTCTTTTAATATTCTAGAAGCTTGACTCCCATCGGAAACCCTTAGAATTGAAACCCTCGTCGGTCCTCATTTGAAATCTTCGGTAATCAGGTTCTCATTCTGGACAGCTTCATGTGCATTCTTCATGTTGCGTTTGAAGTCCGTTTCTACTCTTTTTCTAAAAAGAAACAGATGTCATTAGCCAAAATCGTGGAAGGTGGGCGTTCACTTCCACTTCCGTCACGTAATGGAATTTCATTTTACATTAATACCTTTGACGATGTTGGAGAAAGTTATGGACGATTCCACCTCCGTCACCTAATGGAATTTCATTTTACATTAATAACTCTTCCTTTCTTATATGCAGATTTGAAAATTCCACATTATTACCTCCCTTACACGCAGATTTGACGATGTGGGAGAAAGTTATCGAGGGCTGACGTCCACTTCCACTGCCCCTCCATTTCACGCGGATTTGACGAAGTCGGACAAAGTCATTGACGCGGTTCGCGTCCACTAACCGTCTATTTTTTTTTTTCCCAATTTTTAATACAATGCGGATTGACGATGTCTGTCGAAGAAAGTCATGGACGGCTGACGTTCACTTCCCGTTGCCGCCCATTTTTCGTTTTTCTTCGGCGTACGTACAAGACTACAAGAGAACAAAAACGCTGTTTAACGTCAAGAGTGAGAGTTGAATATGACTGGACTACGTGTGGTCCGAATGAATGAATTGAATTTTCGTATCCACCCCATTACCCATCCGTTACGAAAATAAACCATCCACATTTCACATGGGATTTGGGTTTGATGGGGGATGGGTAGCCGTCAAATAACAAAAACTGGTCGGAAAGAATCGTCTATGGTTCAAACTTTACAATGTTGCTTCAAAAATATATAAGTTTTTTAATACAATAAATGATTTAGAAATAAATCTTATCAAAAAAAAATTATTAGTATAAAATTTTATAGATCAAAAAACATATTATATAGTTAGGAGATTATGCAAATTTTTGGTTTAATGCTTGGTTGAAACCTTATCCTTTTATCTCTTATTCAAATAATAATCATTGACTCAAGCATGTTTGGGTCAAAGATTCAAAGGTCAGAAAGATTATATTAATATGATTATATTGATAAAAGCAATAACTTAGATAACAAATTTCTATTAGTAACTTTATTGAAGAAGAGGAACTCAAACAAATAGTTTTAAAATTGTTTTAAGAGTTTATTTGCTTTAAAGAATATTACAAAAGCTAGTGGTTGTTGTGTTTCTCAAAATAAGGAAGGTAAAATTTCTCAATATTGCTCTTGGGCACCTCAAGAGTACCCTCAAGAAATATGGCTCCAATTATACTATTCATCATACTTCGCATTACTTTAAAAAAAAAAACTCTTAAATTATTCAAAGTTATATGAAACCTCAACTAACATGCCAAACTACATAAGATGACATTTTTCAAGTAAACGTTTTCTAACTTAAATCTGACTTTATAATTTTCACCGTTCATTTTCGAAGACGCCTAATATCAACTACCTTTTTTTATTAAGTAGTGAGGGTTTTGAGAGGAACCCACAACCAAATACATCCACTCTCATAGGAGACCAAAAAGGGGTGAAAATCCCAGCAAGGATCGCAAACCAATCTGACCATAATAAAGCCTACACACAAGAACAAACAACAGGTTGAAAAACAACTCAATGCCAACCAAAATGACATCCATAGATAAGACCATCCCTTGAATTATTAGGGTAGCATCTAGGTATTAGTAGAAGCATTCAATTCCAAGGAGACAAAATCCATTAGGCAGCCCTGGAGATGATTCACATCCTTAGTGAATTCAACAACGATCTTGAGTGTACCCAAAATGGACTTCTATTTCTCATCAATAATTTTAATCGACTACACCAAATTGTAGAGTGATTATGCCCGAGCAGAGTCAAAAGCTCCCAATCATTTAGGCATAACCTATTGCATCAGCTCAGGCTAGGCCCCTGAACTAGAGAGGTCTATTTTAATTTTCAAATCCACAACAAGCATTTTATTTTTTGATAATCTCATGGATCGTCTCTTCTATGTTCTCCTCACCCCTTCTGACCTAATTGAGAGGTCGCCAAATTTCTTATTGTCCTCAAATTTTTTAAAAGAGATCGCATGGCTCTCAATATGGATGTAGTTCGAGAAGACAGGTCCAGACTTCCTGGGCCAGAATAGTTTACCTCCTCTAAAACCCTTAGATGGTACTGATAGCTCCCTCATCATTTGGTCATAGCGAGGTTCCGAAATGCTTGGGTAAAACTCCGTATCATTGGAGATAATATGAGCTAAAAATGGCTCAGTTGGCATTGATATGTCCAGATCCAGCAAAGGGTTAGTCTCGATGAACTTGAAGATTTATGTTATATCCATCACTCTTTCTAAAGCAAAAAATTCCACAATCAATAGAACTAGTCCTTGGTGTAACAGATTTAAGCCTCTACCATTTTTTATGTTTGACATTGATTTCTTCAAGGACTCGAACAAGAACTTAGGGATATTCATTATTTTCTCTCTCCTCGACTGATTGAGGAACACTACATGGAATATTTTTATTACTTCATGTGAAGGATCCAACGTGAAGTAGTCCATGATCATTAAGATCACATGATCCCACAAAGGTTAAAGAACCTTAGACTTGAACCCATTATGCTCTTTCAGCAAAAATTCCCCTTCATCTAGAAAATAACCTAGTTTCATTAACAGGGAATGACCATATCTATTATGACAGTATCCATCTAGGGGGAGACCTGTGACCTTAGGTATGAGGTGTTTGTCTATCTCAAAAACTAGGTTTCCAACCCTTATTGAGCCCTCACACCATGAGTAATCCAACCACATGGATAGTAGTACATTGTGACCATGATAATTCCTTAAACAACCTAGAATCCCACCATGATCGAGAATAGCAACTAGCTTCTCATCCACAACTAGAGAAGCAGACTCCAAGTAGATATTTGGGAACATCGATATTGATTTCAAACTTTTTTACCCCCCCACCATAACAATCCTCTCCTCATAGCACTCAGACTCCACTTAGAAAATATCCATGATCCAATCCAACATAGTCGTTAAATATATCTAGAGAGGGTTCACAAAGAAAACTCGTATAGAATTCAAGGATGACTAAAGTAGTTGGGCAAAAAAATCTCAAACAACTAACACCATAGGAAATGAAAAACAAGGCACTACGGATCACACCTGCTGGAATATAGGACAACATGGTCCAATTTATCTTTAGATAAATTCCAGTGATCATAGGGACGAGTGTCTAGCTTAGGCTCCTAAGGGAAGGAACCCAAACACCAAAACCCACCCTAAATAGATCAGGAGCAATCAAAGTTAAGGATGACATTTAGTTCCTTGGAATAATTGGATCTCCAATCAAACCTTCCCATGTGAGAAACACCCTAATTAGCCAAGAAATTTTCCACTCTATTACCTTCTCTCCAAATGTGGGTGATCTATACTTCATCCATAGACTATAGAATTCTTCTTATCTCATTAACTAAATTGAACAAGCACCAATTAGGAGACTTATTCAACTTGATAAACTTGATTAGACTCAATGAGTCTCATTCCACAACCACATTTTTATAGCCTAAGCTTTGCAATAACATCACACCTTGGAAAGCGTCTCTGGACTTCGCAAAGAAGGAAGATTGTGAAGAGAGATGCTCGAAAAAAGCCACAACAATCCTATCATTATCATATTTGGTGACTCCCCCAACCCTAGCTAAACTAGGATTTGTATTAGAAACCCCATCAAATTTGAGTTTCACCCATCTGCTTGGAGGAGGAGATCATCTAACATCTAACATTAGGTTGGGGGTTTGCAACTACATCTTATCAATGAAAAGCCAAGGGAATGCTCCAAAGCCACTTTGAACGTAGTAGATCTCTGGTTGCTATTACCCTACAACTTGAAATCCATGTCCACATTTTCAACAACACTCCACAAGAACCTAGAACTCATATTGAGGGACAATATTTAGAATTTTTAAATTCTCGGGCATTCCTCTCTTTCTAGATGTTCCACAAAAGGTGAGGGAGGAGTAGTTTACAAAAAAATTTGAGTCTAGGAGAACAAAATGGAGGCTCCCATTGAGATATTATCTCCATAATGGAGTTAGGGAAGACCCAATTAACTAGAAAAAATCCTAGGAACACCTCACAAACACCTCTAAAGAAAGAACAGTTGCCAAAAAATATGATCAGTTGATTCCAGGATCGCTTCATAGAGGTAATACCTATTGGGTTTTACCATGCCCACTTCTTAATATTTCGAATAGAATGAATTTTATCTTGTGCGGTAAGACAAAGGAGAATGTTGAATTTAGGTAGGATATTTTTAATTCAAATTTTATTGTAAGATCTCCAAAAGATGAAATCCAATTTCAACAGTAAATATACCAAATACATCCAGAAGATACCATCAGATTCACCTTCTAGATAGCTCTATCCTCCTCATCCGTATGTGGAAAAACTTGTCAGCTCACAAGGTCAATAATTTTCTCTCCCACTAACTGCACCTCTCTTTCATCAAAAAATAGGGATGGCAGATCCCATCTCTTATAACCATTGATTAAAGAAATGAATTCCACCACTTTCAATCGATCCAAGTTTCTATAAAAGGCTTAGAAATGGAAAGTCTTGTATCTAAAACCAATGTGTGGTCTACAATCCAAGAGTCCTTCTAAAAATCTATGGACTTGTCATTTCCTAAAATCCACTTTCTTCCCTAGATGAGCAAGGGACGAGTCTTCAATAAACTTTGCTAAAAATGGGAGCCTTCAGCATGTAAAGGGCATGAAAGGAGGTCTTGGAATTGATACTTCACCTTAATTAACCTGACCCATTCCAGTTTATTATTCGAGACCACCTTCCAATAATGTTTGACCAAGAAAGCTTTGTTCATTCTATGAATGTCCTTCAAGCCTAACCTCCCTCTTTTTTATGGATGCATACCTGCTCCTAGGAAACTAAGTCAAATTTCTTTTCTAGTTCAGGGCCAACCCATAGGAATGCTTTAAGGATTCTTTCTATTCTCTTAATTACACAGATCGAAATTATGAATAGAGATATGAAACATATGGGAATGTTCTACAGAGAGTTTTTAGCCAGCACAAACTTCTTATCTTGACTCAGTAACACACCTTTCCAGGCTACCAAGTTCTTTTGTAGTCTTTCAATTATTGTATCCCAAAGCAAGTTCTTCATCCATCCATGGAATAGTGGGAGGCCTAGATATGTCATCGAAAAGGAGAAAATATTACATCATAGAATATTATAAATCTTCCCATTGTGGTAAACAAGAGTGTTAGCAAGTGAGTTTTTCTATAATTAATGATTTGTCTTGTAGCCATTTCATAGTATACTAGCATTCTCCTAATTTCTTTGGCTTGAACCATCAATGTTGGGTAGGATAAAAGAGTGGCATAAACAAATTAATGATGAGAGATAGGGTTGCTCACCAGTTTTGGTTTAAGAATAGTAATGGAAGGATTTTAACATATAGATCTTCCTAGCACTTCCACCATTAGAATAAATAAGGATAAATGGGATCACCTTAGCTATGTCTATGGTAGATCTGAAAAATCCCACTAGCACTCCCAGCACTAAGAATCTGGCCATAGATGCATAGGTTGTGATCAAATCAATCCAGTTCTCCCCAAAGATAAAATTCCTTAAAACATTGAATAGGAAGGACCAGGAAACCCTATCATATTCCTTATTCATATCCAATTTCAAGAAAAGGTTGTCCTTCCCACTCTTTAAGATGGAGTGTAAAAGCTTTTGCATAACAATGGTGTCATCTAAAATCTATCTTCTTGCCACAAAATCGCTCTAGGCCTTATCAATGAGCAGGGGAAGAGGATGTGTCATCCTATTTGCCATAACTTTGGTTAGGATATTATAAAATATGTTACACAGACTGATGCACCTAATATCAACTACCTTTTTTACATGAAGAGCACAAAATTTTGTGTGTTTTGTAGATGTTGAAAAATAAAAGCAAATGTAAAAGCGAGGAAGATGATGGTGAGATAATCTTTAATGTTGTAAATATAGACACTAAAATCATGTCAATCCAATTAAACTATGATGATGCCACTCTTATCAACATGATATTTCCCCATTGGGCAACCCTCGAGGATTAAATAGTGGTTCTAATAACTTTTGGGAAGGTTTCACCCACTTTTGGGAAGTTTTGGGTCATGTAGCCATGGCCATCCCACCCCAAGACGACCACAGTTCATGGCCATCCCACCCAGGGATGGCCACCATCAACCATCCCTGGGTGGGATGGCCATGTTCTAGGCCCCTCAAAAATTCAAGGGCATAATAAATGGTAAAACAATTCTATTATTTATCTTGTCCAATGATTTATGATAGATTTAGGGCCTACCAAATCCATCACAACCTCTAAATTGGAGGTCTCTTTCAGCCAACGCATGGTAGAGGTTTTAACAAGTGGCAGTACCTACCTTGCATGCCCCAAATTTCCCATTTGACCTTGTGGCCCTCTTGGGCTATAATTTGAGGTATTCCACCCAATTTCAAGGAGAGGTCTTTGCAAGAATTCACCACCAAGTGCTATAGAGATTCATTGTCCCCTTTACCCACATTACCTTTGGAATCTTCATCAATCGAAGGAGTTTCCAAGATATCCCCAAAGACACAAATCCATTCCCCACCCATTTTTATGAGTTACATTAAAATATTTGATGACAATACCCCTAGGAGTAGTTTAAACCATATCCTAGAGGAATTGGTGGTAAAAACCACCAGGTTTGGTGACCATCCCCACCAATATGATTAACAATCCCAATTGGAACACCTAGGAATGGCCATGAATTTGTACATATTTTTTATTCAATTTCAGTTTAGATCACTTCTAAATTAGTTTATATGCATCATACTAAAATTTGGTGAAAGTTGGAGCAGTTTTGGACCTTCAATTAGGGTTTTCATTATGACAGTCCTAATTGGAATACCTAGGGATTACCATAGATTATCCTTATAATTTCTTTTCAATTTTTACATAGATCATTCCTAAAGTAGACAATATACATTATGCCAAGTTTTGGTATGATTTAAATTAGTTTTGCATCGTCTATTACATGTTTTGTATTCAATTTTGCATTCACCTTTATGATTTCATCTTAATCCGCATATGCTATTAATCAATTTCAGTTTCTTGTGTGTAGATCCAGGTATTCCAGCACACAAGGAAGGAGCTAAATATTTGAATATGGATAGATCATCGTAGTGGTACCATAATCTCTCTCTTCAATCATGGCTGTGAGGAAGACAATGAAAGCGTACCTTGAGTTTATGAAAGGATTAGATCCTTTCGATATTGTAATGGATTGTATAAATTAAGAGCCCTCAAGGGGATATTTTTTAACGATGTATTTGACAAATGAATTAATATAAAGATAACACCCCATTTATTTCACTTATTTTTCATTTATGTTTACATTAATGTCACTTTTGAATGCTTAAATAGAATAATAGATGCATTTCATTTCCCTTTGCTAGGTGCACCATTTTTTCTACTCTACAGTGGCGATCATGGTGGGACCCATGTCCTATTTTATTTTTGCAAGTTTTGACTTTTTTATGTCCTTGAAAAGTTGTAGGTTTTGGTCGTTCTAGCCTAAAACAACCCTGATTTTCTAATTGGAACACCCATGGATGGCTACAACAATCATCCCACCCAAGGATGACCCCCAAATTTGTAGTCATCCCACCCTGGTATGGCCACAAAGTAGGGGGTTTGCAGCTCAAATATATAGAAACAACAGCATCTTAGGATTTCACGGTAAGTATCCAAACCTTCAATTTGCATTAATATTATTCAGAAAAGGTTAAATTTAGGTTTTCATGTCTTTTCCTTGTTGATTGAAAGGTAGATTTTTCTTTTTCCAAAATTCAAAAAAACAAATAGAAGAAAAATAGGAAAATAATAGCTTAAGTATGCATTTGTATGGTTTTATTTCTTGTGACCTACCTAATGGTTAGGTTGCCATATAGGATATGCATATTGTAGGTTCCATCATCTATTAAATACTTTTGAAAGTGAAACATTATTTTGCATTTGGTGAAGGTTCATTGAGTACTATTTTGTTTTACTTTCTTTAAGTGCAAAAGGAACCACACACACCACATCACATTTTAACATTAGTGAGTTGGAACTTCATCCCCAACCACTAATAGATACCAATGACGGTGGGCTTCATCTCCACCCATTGGATCACATGATACGAACCTTATTTTTTGACCAAATTTAGCTCCAAGAAACGTCTTAGCCATGGAAAATAGCACTTATTTCTCTTTGGAGGGTGTATTGATGTCCATAGTCAATATGGGTGAGGACTAGTAGGATCTGTGCTCCTTGATTGGGTATGGGCTTCATATCCATACTTTGGTTGGTTTACATGACCGAAATTTCATTGTTGGTTGTTGAGCTACAAGTATATAGGTTAAATCCTTTATACAAATTGATAATTAAATCAACAATCTTCAAACATGTGAAAATATATCTCTTTGCAAAAAAAACAAATAAAAAACACACCAAGCAGTTTTAGAAAACACATATAAATCTTCAAAAGAGATAAAAACTTGTATTATTGTGTGTTTCTATTTTTGTGCATTGCATAATTAAAATTTGTAAAGGAGATAATCACATAGGTTTTGGAATGAATTAGTTATGGTATGCACCTGTAGCCAAGCCCATTCAAATGCTGACACTATGGAGAGTAGGCAAGGAGATGTAGACCATCTTTGATTTAACCCTAATAATATGATTATACCTCCTTGGTGGCCTCCTACTCGCCCAAGTCCTAGAATTTCAAATCAGGAATCTAGCCTACAATGGACCCCTACACGGGACACCCCTACAGGTCCTAGTCCTATTCAGGGAACTTACTTTCCAGATATAGATACTTCACATGCCTTCTTTCAATAATGGCAACTACGCATTGAGGCACAAACACACAGAGCAATACCATGCATTCGTGTGCCTACTCGATCCACCTCGCATACCTACATGCAAGATCAAGATTACACACCATGGGCCGGGTCACATGATAAAACTACACCCTTAAACCATCCTACTAAGTCTCAACAGTATAAGTACCAAGATGAGTATGATACTCATCACCCTAGGTGATCCAATTTTGTCCTTTCCTTCCTAATTTATGAAGGAAGACACTAGGAGAGTCTTTATTATCCTTTATTGAATTATTCCATGTAAGCATAACGTGCTTCTATACCAATTGAGTATAAATAATATATGTTTGGGTCTGAGCCTTAAGTAAATGTGACCTCTCTCCATCGAGCGAGGCTCGTAGTCGATTTTTTAGATCCTCTTGAACAGGATAGGTATCATGGAAATAGTGTTAGGGCTCATAGACCTCACACATATAATAAAATAAACCAAGTTATCAAAAGATATGTTTACCACCAAACTCAATTCAATCATCTTAGACTAGATAAACAATGCTTGGATCACCAGCATCAGTTAGAAAATCAAAGGATTGAACAGTAGATTCAATATATCTTACATAACGGGGTCCCTACCCCAAGTATTCATAGACAGGGGGTTCATCAGACGTAACCTGTTGTTAATAAAAATAGGCTTCCTAGGCCTAACCAAATGTTGACTCCTCGACCTTCTACGTCTAATTGGGACTTGCCTCCAAGGCCAAACATAGATCACCTTCAGCAGGTATTTTTTCCTCCTTATAGGCCAATGCAGGAAACATCTTATGGGGCCTATGATGATTTAGAACCAGAAGAGGAATACCTAGAAGCAGCTTATGTAGGTATGGTTGATTATAATCAACCACCATGCCATATTCTTTACATTCCTCTCCCTCCTCCACGAGACCAAATTAAATAAGAGAATATTAAATCTTTTGATGCATATAAAGCATTGCTTGAATGCATTGAAACCATAGAAAGCAATACAACTGGTTCTAGGCTTCAAAATCCCACTTTGCACCAGCTTCACAGTCAACTGCTTCACCCTTCAATATCTTCCCCTCCATACCCAAAGCATTTCAAAATAATAAAATTGGATAGATTCAAAGGAGATGAAGATGTGCAGGAGCATGTAAGTAGGTTCATGAACCAATGCTTCAGTATCTAGGATAATGATTCCTTACTTATAAGAACATTTCTAATTACCCTCTCTGGCCTAGCTATAGAGTGGTACAATAAATTTCCAAGGAACAACGTCCATAGCTTTGAAAAATTTACGAACGTATTCTTGGAACATTTTACCTTTAACACTAAGAAAAAGGTTACTTTAACAGACCTCACGAGGTTGAAGCAGTATGAAGATGAGTCAATCATAGACTATGGTAATAGGTGGCGAATATTTCTTGCTAATCTACCATACCTACTACTAGTGTCTGAGTTGACGTGTATGTTTTCTAAGATTTATTTAAAGCCAATTTCATTATTGCTACAACTCCAACAATATCAAGCTCGTGAAGATGCTCTTGAGCAGGCTAGAACAATCGAAGAAATTAGAATTCAAGAGGGGTAAATCATAAAATCCTACAAAAAGGATAATCTGGAACTATCAATGTCGACAATAGTTAATCAAGTTACCATCAATGTTACAGGATTTGTGTAACCAATGTTGCCTCAGAAGTCAAATTATCAGGCCCAACCTCCTCCTACGAGTTACAATAACAACACTCAAGAGAATCAGAGGTAGAATCAGAAATGTCCCCATAAGAAAACATTTACGCCCTTCGCTGAGTCTATGGATTCCCTATTCGATCATCTATGTGTAGGCAAAGGGATTACTCTACCTGAAATCCATCCTATAGACCCGAGTACGGGTAAACAAAAGCCTATGGGATATCATGAAGACCTATATTATAGGTACCATAGGCATATTGGACATGACATGCAAAAGTGCTATGGTTTTAAAAACCTAGTACAAGACATGATCGAGAGGAATGACCTTCAAGTGGATATCCCTCTCGTGATAAACAATCAACAAATGGGTGTTTTTAAAGATCCATTGCCCACTCATGTGGTGCAGGAAAATCAAGCCAAAAAGGTAAATGAGGTCCATACGAAACCCCCTCAACAAGGGTTCATCATGATGGTTAGCATTGTGATAAGGAATAGGTATTATCCAAATCAATTTGTACCATGTGCAATATCAAATGATATTCCCTCAACTTCACAGCGTCCACCTCCTCCAGTATAAAGTCTTCCACCTCTTCTAGTAGTTACCATAAATATTAATCTTGCTCAAAGCTTACAAATAATATCGGCTAGACTCTCTATATATGATCTTATTCAACAGTATCCAGCTCATCGAGAAGCTATTATGGATATCCTTAGATCGATTGAAATGCAACCCTAGGAGTCTAACTACTTTATCAATTTTATGGGGTATGTTCAACAATGTAAAGAGTGAGTGATCACATTTCATGAACACAAACTCAAACTGATAGAAAATAATGTGGTTGATCCTCCCTTACACATCATTGCATGTTTAAATGAAACGCCTTATAAAATAGTTTTGATTGACACTGGTTCTTTGAGAAACATCATCATCACAAATGCTCTCAAACATCTAGGTCTTCGAGCATCCCATATTTTTGCATCCACATATACCCTCCTAGAATTCAATGATACTATATACTCAATGGTTGGAACTATAGTCCTACCTATCCATGTGGGACGCAAAACTATAACAATATTGTATCACGTCTTGGAGTGTGCAATGGCCTAAAATATATTGCTGGACAGACCTTGTGTAGAGGTAAAGCTACATTCCCTCTGAGTTCTATGTAACAATTGATAACTACTTTAATTCTTCACAATGCAGATAACCAGAAACTCTAGAAAATTGATATTAAATCAATGATTGGAATGCAATAAAACCTTGCCACTCAAGGAGGGCAGATCCCCGTCGCTGAAGGGTAAAAGTGCGAAATCACAAATGAACGAAAGATGATAAGATAGATGATAAATTAAATGTAAATCAAATCATATATATAATAAAAACTTCCTTCCTGGAAACATAGCCGATGGCTATGTTTGGAATGTAGCATGACTCCCCTCCTCGGAAAGCTTTGTCCTCAAAGCTGGAAATGTCTGGAAAATACTTTCAGGTTCCCATGTAGCATCTTCTTCGGGTAAGTCCTACCATTTGATGAGAAATTCTTGGATGTGACGAGATCTCAGTGTGCATGTTCTGGTTTGTAAAATTGCTTTCGGTTGGAGATATATACGCCCTTCTTCATCAAGCACTGGTAATTCAGACTGAGATTGTACTTTTTGGCCAATCACCTTCTTGAGACAGGAAACATGAAATACTGGATGTATGCATGAGGAATGAGGTAACTCCAGTTGATATGCTACTTCCCCAATGCGACGCACAATTTTGTAAGGACCATAAAATCGTGGAGCCAACTTCTGACTTGACTTGATCTTCAATGACAATTGTTTGTAGGGTTGTAAATGCAAGAACACCATATCACCAATATTGAATTCTCTTTTCGAACGGTGTGTGTCTTGCTGTTGCTTCATACGATTTTGTGCTTGGATCAAATTGTCTTTGAGAATGGTGAGCATTGATTGACGTTGCTGAAACCAATCATCTACTTGGGCCACTTTGGAAGATCCTGGTACATAATCTGCTACTATTGGTGGCTTAGTTCCATACAATGCTTCAAAAGGAGACATCTTGATGGAATAATGGTAAGAAGTGTTGTACCACCATTCTGCCAATGATAGCCACTGACTCCATTGATATTGTTTATCCTGAACAAAACATCTTAGGTAGGTACCCAAACATTTGTTAACTACCTCCGTTTGACCATCTGTTTGTGGATGGTATGCAGAAGACATATTTAATTTGGTACCACTAAGTCGAAATAATTCTCTCCAAAAATTGCTAGTAAATATGGGATCTCGATCACTTACAATATTTTTGGGCATTCCATGCAATTTGAAAATTGAATCCATAAATACCTTAGCCACTTTGCTTGCTGAAAATGGATGTTGTAAAGCTTGAAAGTGAGCATATTTGGAGAGGCGATCAACTACCACGAAAATTACTATTTTACCTTTCGACTTAGGAAGACCTTCAATAAAATCCATGGAAATATGTTCCCATTGACGATCTGGAATGGGTAAGGGTTGAAGTAATCCTGGCGATTTGACTGTTTCTCCCTTATTGCATTGGCATACTTCACATTCAGCTACCCATTGCTTGACCTCTACTTTTAATCCTTTCCAACAGAAGGATTTTTTAACCCGCATATAAGTTTTCAAAAAACCTGAATGTCCTGCTGATGGAGAAGCATGTGACTCATCTAGAATCCTTGATTTGATTGTCGAATTGTGTGGAATGTAAATGTGATTCTTCTTTCATAATATATTGTCATCATAGGAGAAAAGAGGGTGCTTGGATGAACCCACTGACAATTCCTGAATTATTTGAGTTGTTTCACTATTGGACAACCATTCTTCCTATAACTGAGACACCCATTGAGAACAAGGACCAGAAATAGCATTAATGACCACTTCATCTTCGTATTTTCTGGATAATGCATCAGCTGCCACGTTTTCTTTCCCTTTCTTATACTCAATAATGAAGTCATATCCCAATAATTTAGTCAACCACTTGTTTTGTTCTGGATAAGAGAACCTTTGTTCTATAAAATGCTTGAGACTACTATGATCTATTTTTATAATGAAACGACTATTGATTAAGTAGTGTCTCCATTTCTCCACTGCATGTAGAATAGCCAACATTTCTTTTTCATATGTGGATCTTCCCAAATTCTTTCTCAAAAGTTGTTTACTTTTGAATGCCAAGGGATGACCTTCCTGCATTAATACTGCCCCAATACCTGTTCCTGAAGCATCACATTCAATGATGAATGGTTTGTGAAAATCTAGAGTTGCCAAAATTGGGGTAGTACACATTGCTTTTTTGAGAGCCTCGAAGGCTTGAGTGGCTACTTCGGACCAATGAAAAGCATCCTTCTTTGTGAGTGTTGTGAGAGGAGCTACAATTTTACCATAGTTACGCATAAATTTGTGATAGTAGCCAATGAGACCCAAAAAACCATGAAGTTTCTTGATGGTTTTAGGTAAAGGCCAATCCTGAATTACCTTAATCTTATTGGGATCCACTTTAACACCTTCCTGAGATACTATATGACCTAGGTACTCAACTTCTTGTACACCAAAAGAGCATTTAGATCACTTGACAAACAACTTTTCCCTATGTAAGATATGAAGAACTCTTCCCACATGTGATAAATGATCCTTCCAAGATTTACTATAGATGAGTATGTCATCGAAGAAGACTAGGACAAATTTATGGAGGAATGGATGAAACACATGGTTCATGAGACTTTGGAATGTAGATGGGGCATTAGTGAGACCAAAGGGCATGACCAAGAATTCATAATGACCTTCATGAGTCCGAAAAGCTATTTTGGGAATATCCTCCTCCCTAACTCTGATTTGGTGAAACCTTGAACGTAAGTCCAATTTGGTAAAGAATTTTGCACCATGTAGTTCATCTAATAAATCATCAATGATAGGAATAGGAAATTTATCTTTGATGGTGATTTTGTTGAGAGGATGAAAATCTGGACACATACGCCAAGAATTGTCTTTTCGACGAGCCAAAACTACTGGTGAAGAATAAGGGCTAGTACTATGACGGATGACACCATGTTCTAATAGTTCTTGGACAATCTTCTCAATTTCTATTTTTTGGGGTTGGGGATATCGATAAGGATGACCATTAGGTGGAAGACTTCCAGGAACAAGGTGTATGGCATGGTCATGGGATCTTTTGGGTGGTAGTCCTTTTGGTTCTTGAAAAACCTCCTCATAGTTGGCAACAATGTTTTGGAGATCTTCTGCTTGGATTTCTGGCATATCTTGTGCTAATTTTTCCATGCAATTAATTTGGGCTATGAATCCATAGCCATATTTTCTTAATATCTTTTCCATGCTATGTGAACTTACTATTTTTGATGGAGGTGTTGGCATTCCTTGAAGGCGAATGGTCTTCCCATTCTCTTGCCATTCCACATAGCGATGCTTGTAATTAAAACCAACCGTGGTTTCCATTTGTTCCATCCATGCAACACCCAAAATAACTTTTGAATTCCCTAGTTCCATGACAAAAAGGGGACCCTGCCAAATATAACTACCCATTTGTAATGAAATTGAAGATGTCTTACCTAGGCATTGAGAAGTTTCCCTGCTTGTAGTTCTAACTTGAAATCTATCTTGACTAGAAGAGTAGATGTGCAAATTTAATGCCCTTGCAAGTTTTGCATCAATAAAGTTGTGAGTACTTCCTGAATCAATTAATATTGTTACCTTCCTTTTTCGAATGAATCCTGCTACCTTGATTGTATGGTGAGAGGATAACCCCATAAGAGCATGTACTAAAATAGTCATGGTATCTTCTTCAGCTACAACCTCCTCGTGTTCACTTTGGTCATCGACTGTGGGATCCTCAGGTGAGTTGTGTTCCTCTATTTCTTCATCTTCCTTGTCAGCATATTCAATTTGAAAGTTCTGTCATGGTATACATGCCTGATATTTTGGATGATGATTGCGACATTTATAGCAGAAGTATCTTGATGGTTGATCATTTCTATGAAAAGAGTTGTTGCGGAATTGAGGTCGACCATATGAATCACGTCGTGTGGATGTTCCCAGTTGCACCTTCTTCTCTGCCAACTTGGCAATCCTTATACACTCATCTATCTTGGATGGATTTTGTAAGTCCACTTCGACTTTAATATTCTCTTTCAACCCATTTCTAAAAGCGGCTACCACCACATCTTGTTCTAAGTGTTTTGCATAGTGAAGCATACTAGTAAATTCTGAGATATAGTCCCCTACCAATCCGGTCTGCTTAAGTGACAACAACCACACCATGTAGGAAGTTGTGGGACCTTCATCAAATCTATGAAGAAAGGCATCACTAAAATCATCCCAATAGAGAGTCTTTTTGTCCATCTCACGTTTGTACCATGTAAACCATTGATAAGCTTCAGTGCCCAATTTGGTTGCAGCAAAAGGAACTTTTTTTGCATCACGAAATTGGTATAATTCTAAAATGCCTTCCATTTTGGCTATCCACCCACGTGGATCATGACCCTCAAAGGTGGGCATGTCAATGCATGGGAAATTGACTCCAGTAGGACCTCTTTGGTGGTAAACATTGTGCCTATCTTGGTCCTCATTATTCCTCTGTCTATGGAGGTGATTTTGGGTAGGTCTACCAAAATCCCTTTGTTGCTCAAAAACTTCTTCGTTTCCCATATCCTCATTATTTCTTTGGCCATTGAGATTTGGGGAATGACCATTATTACCTCTGTGGTGTGTATAGTCTTCGTATTGATGCTCCGTACTCCAGTGGTTTGGGCTAAGGAGGATTTGGTTGGGATTGTTTGGTGAGTAGTTGGGTTATGTTGGCATTCATGTTCTGAATACTCTCTACTAATTTGAGTAAGGTTTCGTCAGTGACCTTGGGGCTTCCTGTTTCCACTTGAGTGATGTTCTCATGGGAGGATTTTGGGGAGGTATTGGATGCCATTTTTTTAAACAATGGATGACCCGGGTTATAGCTAACAATTCCTAAAGGAGAAGAAGAATTTTGTGTACCTTTGCTTCTAGGAGGTCTTCTTGGTGATTCCAAGCTCCCTTTGTTTGGATCCTCCAAACTTGATAGTCACCCGTTTGATCCTTTTGTCCACTTTCCGCTCATGCACTCTTTAGAATTTCTTGCTTTAAAGACTCTTGTGCTTCAATTTTGTCTGCAAAATTTTGATTGGATTTGGCAAAAAAATTGTTGTCGCTCCAACTACGACGCGGATATAGTTGGTTCTCCCCTTCTTGAATTGGACAACAATGTGACTCTTGAATTTTGATAGCAATGTGACTGTTTGACACCAAAATTTGATAGCAATGACCCTGTGATCGAATCAGACTTTTGACACGTGATTATAATTAATACACTACTCTATCAATTGTGGGCTGATGAACGACCCCCACCTGAACTAGACTCGACACATGAAGAGTTGACTACCTGATGATGACACACAACAACATGGATACAACAAGCCTGACATGAGTTGATGACCCGATGATGACACATGACAACACATATATGACAATACTGACATGAGCAAGAGGATGACATGACTAACATAGAATCCAAACTGACACACGTGATAGGATGACGTGTCTAACATAAAATTTGAACTAAAACGTAATTGAAACCACCTGTCACACGAGTGACCCTCTAAATTGACTTGAGACAAGACTAAAGATGACCGACCAGGCACACAAACTAAAGACTACGTGACACTTGACACATGGACTGGAGATGACCAAATAGGACATGTGAATTTGAGGCTATGTGATAGAGGAGGATGACTAGAGAAGGGATTCAACTAGGCTAAAATGACTAAAGCATAATATGCCAATGAAAATAGATATGATGCCATGAATACAAACAATACATGTGAAGGGGAAGGGAAGATCATGTAACCGAAGTCACACCTCCTTAGATGCAGGACGCATGTTAAAAAACTTTATTATGATCTGAGCGCGAGCAATGTGGGATAATGATCCCAATGAACATAAAAGAAAAAAAATTATTAAGTGTGGCACCTTAGGTTTTCTCACGAAATTTATTTAAACCCGCATGCTCTGATTAGATGCTCTCCACTTTATTCTTGTGATGGAGTTCTGTTGCATTTTGAAAGCTCTTGGAAATGTGAATGGTGCATAACCCAGCCATTTTCCTCACTGATTTGTTGGGTCCTTCACGAGTGCGATGGTGTTGGCCGAATAGGCCTATTTTCCTCTACCCCGATGACTATTGTTCATTTTCTATGAACATATAGCCGCACGAAAACATAGACATATCTCATTTTTAGCTACCAGGATTGTATGGTTAGGAGGTGTTTTGATGCGTCGATGAGTCTCCTACTACCCAAATGAAATTTGAAATGCATGGATACACGTTACTATGATTTAAACCTTATATTTTGATACCACATGTAGAGGTACAACTACGTTCCCTCTGAGTTATGTGTAATAATTGATAACTACTTTAATTCTTCACAATGCAGATAACCAAAAACTCTAGAAAACTAATATTAAATCAATTATTGGAATGCAATAAAACCTTACCACTCAAGGAGGGCATATCCCTATCGCTAAAGGGTAAAATATTGAAATCGTAAATGAACAAAATATGATAAGATAGATGATAAATTAAATGTAAATCAAATCATATATATAATAAAAACTTCCTTCCTAGAAACATAGTCGATGACTATGTTTGGAACGTAGCACCTTGGATTAGGGACATGAAGTGTGTGCCATCCATATCTCACCAATGTTTGAAGTATACTCATGAAGGGCAAGTACATATTGTCTCCACAAATCTTGAGCCCTTCAAATACTGCAACTTGGTGCAGCAAATCCCTGAGTTGATGTTACCATCAACTCATGTTGACTTTCAATTGAATACGTCCATTTTAGATCTAACTCCTTCACCATCACCTTCTATTAATCCATTATCATCTTCTTCCATACCATACTTTTCATTGGCACCTTCAGATACACCTTCGTCATTGTCAAATCCTCCATAGAGGAACATGTCAAAGAGGCCTATTTATGAGATACCTCCAATCATCTCCACCATTTCCACAAAAGAAATTTATAGTCTAGTAGATGAATAACCATCTCATAAGGCAAGCATTGAGTCATATCAAGCCTCACTTCCATCTCCTCCATCCTTTCCATCCCAGGTCATAGTCCATTTGGCTACTACAGGTTTAGGAGAGTACCTAGTAAGGAATGTCACAATAGTTCCAACCATTGAGACAATACAGAATATAGGACAACCTCATCTTTCCATAGGTACCATCGTACCTCTAGGTATACCTCTCAATAAAATAAATTTTATATATTAGGGTATTGAATATGGAACAAAACCATCTCCTTAGAAAAAATAGGATGAAGAACCCTTTTCTGAGGACATCAATTAAATGTCCAATCCCGAATATGCCATGTGATATCTCCAACGCTATCATTGGTATGGCTATGTTTTGGGGTTATATGAGCAAGGCACTCATGTTCCTTGTCAGCCGCAATATCAATTGCTATATGATAAGTCTAGTTTAGCACACAATAATCTTGTGCCTCTCGATGTCCACAAAATGTTTAGAGTACCTAGGTTTGAACTATAGGGATGATATTGCATGTGATTCTTACACTAATACTAATCATGTCCACTCTTTGGGGGATTATTTTCTTGCAAATATGATAGATTAGGAGATATCTCATGATTTTACCCAATCCTATGAAGAAGGTGAAGGTTCACGTACTCTTCCATTCAAAAATGAGGAATAGGATCAAGTTCCTATTTATGAATAGATAACTGATGATGAATCATATTACGACATAGCACCTATTAACTCCCCTAGTTTAGATGAGAAATCGAGTAGTTCATCCCATTAGATGATAAAGAAGATTTCTATCTGTGTATGTTCCCATTACAACATCTCATATAGAGACAGCTTCTGCCACTCGAAGATCAAGCTCACTCCCTTCCACATCGACCACCTATGGTCATTCCACCTCCACCACAACCACCCCCATGAGTCTTGAGACAACCTCTTATTAGCAGACTCAATTACCCATCCAGTGGATATCATCCATACATTAATATGATTTCCATAGATCTTAATGCACCCTTGCATGATCCGAATATCCCATTAAATCCATTGCACCTTGACCTTGAGGTAATTGACTTTGATCGATGAAATTCTCTCCCATATCCATCAGAGTATTTACCTTGCAATGAAATGTTACAATTGTTTCAGTCTTTTTCAAGATCTACTCAAAATGTCTTTTACGCTGAGGTTGAGCATGAGTTTCCAATTTGTGATGTAAATCCAACTGATGACATTCATTGGAAGAGGGATATCATATGTCAATTGGCCAACAATTGATAGGGATATCGACACAAATCCTGAGAATCCCAAATTTATCAATTTAGGGGAAGGCTTATTCCCTACTGAGAAAGCTGATTATACAGAATTTTTAAAAGATAAGAATAAAGCTTTTGTGTTGTCCTATAGATACATACCAGGACTAGATCTAAATTTAGTCATGCATAATATTATGATTGACCCAAATGAAAAATCAGTCAAGCAGAAGCTACACAAAATGCATTTAATAGTAGCCTTAATGGTGAAATATGAATTGCAAAAATTGTTAGATGACAACTTCATTATATCAACCATGGGTTTCCAAAATGGTACCTATCAAGAAACCTGATGGAAATATTCACACTTGCATCGATTTTTGAGATCTAAATAAATTAAATTCTATGGATGAATTCTCTTTGCCAAAAATTGATGCACTGGTAGATGCTACAACAGGCCATGAGATGTTATCCCTAATGGACAATTTCTCTGGATACAATCACATTCACATTAATATAGAAGACCAACTCAAAATGGCATTCACAATGCCTTGGGGGACATTTTGTTATAAGTTCATTTTTGGCCTCAAAAATATTGGCACTACCTACCATCGAGCTATGACTTACATCTTCCACAACTACATGCATCAAATTTTGAAAGATTACATAGATGAATTATTGGTTAAATATTTACTCCACCATGAGCACATTGATGTACTGCACAAAGTCCTTGATCGCCTTATTGAACACAATGTTAGACTAAATTCCAAGAAGTGCATCTTCGATGTTACATTTGGAAAACTCTTGGGATTCATAGTCTCTAAATGAGGTATAGAAGTTGATCCAAATAAAGTCAAGGTAATCCTAGAAATGCCTCCCCCCACTACTATCAAGTAGCTACGTAGTCTGCAAGGAAATATTGCATCCATCAAGCACTTCATAGCACAATTTTTGAATAATTGTTAACATATGAACAAGTAGTTACACAAAGGGGTCACATTTAAGTGGGATGATGACTGTCAAGCCACATTTGATGAGATTAAATAATGTATAGCTTCATCACCAGTATTGGATCATTCCCGACCAGGAGTGTCATTCTATGTACACATCTTAGCTACTGATCTTGTGTTGGGCACCATGTTGGCCCAAAATAATAAATTGCACAAAGAACAGGCTACATACTATATTAGCCATACCTTGTTCAGTTACAAGATAAATTACACATACATTGAGAAGCTATTCTTAGTAGTGTTTTTTGCCACTAAAAATCTATGCCATTATATGCTCAATCATACCATGTATGTAGTATCCAAAGAGAATCCATTGCAATATATGATGATTTGTACTTACCATAACAGTCACACGGAAAAATAGATTATGTTTTTGACATAATTTGACCTTGAATTCATCAAAAAAAAGCATTTAAAGGTCGGGTCATAGCTGATAAACTCGTAAATTCTCCTCTCCAGGATGACCAAAATCTTATCATAGAGCTTCTCTATGATGAATTCTTTCAAGTGTCAGAATCACCTAATCTTGAAGAGCGTAAAACACGGGCTGATATGACTCTATTTTTTAATGGCTATAAGTGCGATCAAGGGGATGGTATAGGAACTGTGTTAGTTACACCTCAGGGGGTTCCAATACCCTTGTAATTCAAACTCAATCTCCCATGCACCAACAATAATGTCAAGTGTGAAGCTCTTCTCATAGTCCTTAAAACGGTAATCGCCATGAAAATAACTAATTTCAAAATTTTTGGTGATTCCTTGCTCATAGTGAATTAGGTCAATGGAATATTCCAATGTAGGTGCCCAATCTTGCAAGCCTACAATGTCACGATCAGCTTCCTTCGAAACTTATCGAAGTAAAATTAATTGATCATGGGATCAATTAATGTCTGATAAAGGGGCATAGACCCTAAAGAATCCTATACAAATTCTAATAAAATAATTTTATGAAGGATAGGAAAAAATATATAAATTATCTTTTAGAGAAGATCATTATTCAAAAACTAATTATGAGGTCTTGTGAAAGACAAATTTGAGGAATTATCTTTTGCAAAATTATAACAGTATAGTAAATTGTGTAAACAACCTAGTGGACCCAATTTAGATGGGACTTAAAAGGACTATAGGATTGTTAAATATTATATGAGCTATCCTATCCATTTGGAAATACCCATATGGCTTCCCTATATTGGTGGAAATTAAAAGGAAGATATCTTATCCTATCAATAGCTTTGTATCCATTCTATGTTTTAATAATATCAGTTTTATATTTTTTCCCAAGAGAAAGGACATAAAACAAAAATAAGGACACTCACCTTATCTCTAAGGGACCCTTTTTTTCTACTTTTGGTTATACTATACAAGACATGATAAATCATAATGGGTCCAAGGCATATTTTTAATATTATTATAATGTGGCCACTATTTGGCCCATGAGTGGAGAAGTGTCTTATAAATAGAGGACATATTGTAAACAAAGTCATCTAGAAAATCTTGGAGGACTAGGGAGTATCCTCTCCACCCTTGGGTGGATCATAAACTAGAAGTCCTTTGGGAGATTACTATGGGAATTTGGCCAAGATAGGATGAGGGGCTTTTGAGGAATAGATTGAGAAAATGGAGATGGGCTGGGAGGAAATCGTTGGAGGTTTCAAGAAAAGGTAAATCAGGTTAGATATCTCTTTTCTTCACCATATTTTATTTGGCATAATATTAATGTCAAATTGTTGTACAAGGTTTTATTTTGGGAATATGAAACTCATTTTGTAGACCCAGTATTAAATTAGTAAGGTTAGAATTGTTATATAATGGAAGGACTTCCAAATAAAACCATTACCTCATATATTTTATTTAAATACCCTTAGATGTGGAACCGATTTGTCATTTAATACGACCTATCAATGCGGTTTTCCTATTATAAAAAAAAATTATAAGTATTGCTAGCGGCCCTTTGCGGGTTTCAAACCCAAGACTTCTAGGTCCGCTATACCCTAGTAGTACTCCGATGGCCAACCATACCATATGGTACAATGGAATTAACAAGGTCAATCATATTATTGATCGTGACATTGCATGGTATTTCAAACCAATGTTCACCGTTGTTTAAGAATAAACAAAAGATCACACAGGGTACATTAAACCCCTTTTCAAATGTTGGCTTGTGGGAAAATATCGTGAATTTAGAAAATAACCACACCCTAAATTTTTTTATCGATGATACAATATTATTAGGAGGTTTCCAGCATTCTAGGATTACCGAGCTAGCTAAGTAGTGTTGTTAATGACAGTTTAACTATTGCCCTGAATGAAAATGACATTTAAAGATATTTCTGATGGACCATTCGCTTGAGTAGAACCATGTTCATTTATTTAAAGGGTTTGAGCTCTGCCATCATGAAATAAATAATGATATAATACACCTCTATCAGCGAGCACTCAAATATTTGGGGGATCTTCCACATTGGGATAGGTTGAATCATTGTTGACCAGACCTCTTCTACTTGGATCGATTATCTATGGTACTCATTTAGGCCAAAGGGATTGGCTTAGAGAAGGCCCTATATTGGAAATTTTGGTCTCATGAATAGAATCGGCCAATGAGTAAGACCTCATTTGGAGTTTATCACTACCATATCAAAGTTTTTTATTCATCAAAACTAGGTAATGATGGTGTTTAAAGTTGGTGACTTGATCGCCTCAACTGTGTGCAGCCCTACTAAAACTTTCATCCTATAGGTGATCATTATAAGAAGGTTGTACATACCCTCAGGTCTCACTCAAGCTTGTTTCATCAAAATATTCTTTCGTAGGTGAGCTCGAGGGTGAGGGTAAGGGATGCCTCACAAATGGGTAATTAAATAAGAGAATACTTGTACGTAGTCGCTACTTGATACCTATCACATGCTCTCTGTGTTTCCACCATATAACACCAAGAAATAACTGAGGTAATAGTCCACGTGTTTGCTTGTACTATGGGTGGTATAGAGGTTTCTCCACATGGTAAGTTTATTAACAGATGCACCTTGTATGTAAATAATGATAAACTGTATCAATGACTAGGCTCAGATGAAGTCCTACATATCAACACATGGTACTCCTTGCGCGTTATTAAGCACCATACCATATATCTATCACTTATGAAAAAATTCCACTTTTGATTAGACCAAAGCGCTATTAGAATGTTCACTAGTATGTATCACTAAAATATAATGGATGGCCAAGGTACTAAGGTACACCTGGACATTCTTTACAATGATAATAGATATTACTTGGTAAACCTATGATCATAGATGGAGCAAATATTCAAATGGAGACTTTTCACCTATAAAATTTCACGAAAGCCAATATCATATTCTTATAGGCCAACAACGTCTAACTAAGCATTAAAAAAAAAGGTTTTTGTGGAATTGCTCATTAAAATGTACTAAAAATCCATTTACATAGGTTGATTGTAGATACATGTCTACTAATCCCAAAAGTCTTCGAATTAGACGAAACCTACATAAAGGATTATAAAAGTAAGCTATGTATTTAGAGTCATGGTAAATTTAAAAAGAAAATAATAATACTATACTTTAAGTAGAGAGCAGAATTACCATAGTATAATGAGAGGGATATTGTTTGAGATTTTAAAGGTCTACTTTATCTTAGGAAGTCTTATAAATATTTACATTAAAGTAAGCTAAATATGTGTAAAAAAGGATTTATAGGTAAGCATTATGGAATGCTTACAAAATAATGGGTTCATGAATTAAGGGTATGGGACTTTAATTCATGAATATGAAATTGGTTGTTAAACCAATTATAAAGAGTGAAACTAGATTTCATTCTTGAGAGAATTTATAGGATTCCCTCTAACAGTTGATAATACTTCTCAAAAATATGGGCCCAATGATTATCATAAACTTATACAAGATGTTACAAATTCTAGATAGCCTAAAAAATGTGTTAGTAGATTCCTTAATTGCATCTTAATCTATAAAGGAATAGATGGGTTCCTATTTGGTATGGAAAATATCATAACATTATCATGATGTCTTAGATAAAGGAATCAGATAATTCCTTAATTACATCAAGTGTTTGAATAAAAATAATTGCATTCCTTTTTTGTAAAACTGAGAAAAATGGATCCTTTGTGACCCCTATATACTTGTAATTGTTGACACATCTTGAGTTTATGAATATGAGGAAAGATCACATTTTGGATGTTGGGTTTATTCCTCATGAGGATTCCTAAGTGTAGCACCCTAAAATTGGCACGGTTAAAACATTAGTAAAAAGATAAAATATTAAAATTTGAATTTCAACCCCAAACTGCCCGTTAAACCGCCTTTTACCCGCTTTCCCCATTTTCTGTGCCATTTTTAGGATTTGTTTTGACCGTTGGACGATATCGTCTCAGATTAGACGAAATCGTCCCCGATCCGACGAATTCGTCTGGAACAGAACGTCCAGACGATTTCATCCCAAAACTAAATTTTCATAATTAGCTTCTGTTTCAATGACCTCTCCAACTCGGGCGGAAGCGTGTCTGCGTAGTTGGAGATTTCCTTGTTGGAGATCTCCCAGATTGGGATGATCCCCAACCTCCCAAACCTCTTCCTAATCCTATATAAACTAGGATTTTTCTAGTTTATCCCCCTGGATGGCTGGCTGATTCTCCCTGAACCCCCAACCCCTTAGTTGACAGGATTTCATTGCAGAGTTAGCTCCTTATTCCCTCGCACTATTTTGCTTGCATTTGGTATTTTGTATTTTTTTATTGCAGGAACTCTACTGTTTTTCAATCGAAGCTAGCTTGGATCGTCGCGGACGATCTCGGACGATTGCGGACGATCTCGTACGATTGGAGGCGATCCTGACTGTAGTTCAGATTGAGGGCAGTCCGAGTTTAGAGTTTGCATTTTCTTAGCTTTTTCTGCATTTTTCATATCATATCTTTGCACTGTTTTAAGTTATTATGTTTTATGCATCTTGGAGTTCACCTCATTTAGCATAATCGCATGATAAAGTTAAAATCAATCATTAAATCTATTGCATTTCCTTATTTGTTATTAGAATCTATTATTTAGGCATGTTTGTTGTTATTTCTACCATTACCCCTTGCTTCTGCATTTGCATATTTGGTATTTTGCGTCTATTTTTGTGATTGCAGGTTTCGAATGAATTCGTCTGACGAATTCATCAGATTTCAGATGATTCTGTCTGATTTCGGATGACCTTCTATGATTTGGGACAGATCTACGTACAAATCGAGATGATCTCGAATTGCTACAAGACTCAAAATCTCCATCAGACATCCGGAATCAGGTATGACACCTTCTAGTTAGCATATTCTCTGTTATTTGCATCCATTTCTATTTTCTGTATTCATTTAAATCAGCATTGGCATATAGAATAGTTTAGATTCATATCGGCCAAACCTAGGAGTTGAATGATCAAGCATAAAAATGAACACATCAAACACACTATCAACCTAGGCATGGAAACTGCCATTCAAAATTTTCCTGGTGAACCCACCATCCATCAAAAATTCACCCTTATACACCTCCCCCGAGAGGCGGGACCTTCAAAGGGCCTCTCAATCCGAGGTATTGTCCCATCCTTTTCACATCCCCCTTCCGGGCGCGGATCCTATAGCCTGAAGGTAAGGGTGCAAAAAATTTGGAGCGATACATTTTGGTGAACCCGACGTGAAACAAAAACCTTTTGAAAACAAAAACCTTTCTAAAAATAAAATAATAAAATAATAAAAATCAAAACATAAATGCATTTAGACTTAAGAAAATTTGCATGTCATATTTAGATGGTAGACTATAATAAAAGACGAGTTGTCACCATTAATGTTGAAAATCAATTAGCAGCTATAGAGATTACTTCGGGGCTTAGAGTACCTCAAACAAATAGGGTTCAACCTTTGTGGGACGAACTTGATAGGAGATTGGATCTCATTTCATCTAGAGCAACCGAACTTAGGCAAATCAAGAGGTTTGTCCTAGATAGAATCCTGGATCCCGATCAAGTGATTTTGTATCATGAACTTCGGAGAGCTTGCCATAGGTGGTTAGCAGATAAAAGAGCCCTTGTGTCTTCTGAGTTGTATACCTTTGAGGAATACCTTGAGAATGCAGCCATAGTACATCAATTTCTAGCTCGTATAGAGGACCAAGAAGCTGATCTTACGGATAGAAAGAGATGGAATAGAGTTCCCAGAGCTGTGTTATATCGAGAATATTGCCATGAGATTTATTTTTACAAAACAGAATCTGAAACAGATAATATCACCATAGCACACTTTGTTGACTTCTTGAAAAACAATTTCCAATTTGAAGAGGAGCACTTTATGACTCCTGATGAACTTGATCCTATCAATGATATCTATAAACTATTTATAGAAAACTAAGTTATTATTTTATTATTGTTATTTCTTGTATTTAGTGTGTTGTTTATTGTCTTTATAAGCATAAAAACAAAAAAACAAAAACAAAATAAAATCATAACAAAAAAAATCAAAACATTTTCTTTTAAGTATTATAGTAGGTATATAATTAAAATATATACCTCCCAAGATCTGTTGCAAATATATTAATATATATTTGCTAAAACCTAAATTTAGACACAATGACTAGACTCAGGAATGGAAAACAAATTGAAGTAGAAGAAGATTGGTTAGGAAAAACCACAAATAAACCAGATGCCCTTCTTGAAGACCCAATTCAAGAAGAAGTAACCTTAAACCAACAAGAAGAAGAATTTGTGGATGCAAATGAACAAAAAGAAAATGATAGAGAGGAAGGATCCTCATCTCCTAAAATAACTCCAGGAAGGAGCTTTGAGAACATGGACCATTTTTGAAAATTTCTCAATAATAATATTGGCACCCTTAATAGAGAAGTTCATATGGATAAAGATCAAATTAGTGACACTCAAGCAACCCTAGAAGATATATATCACACACGCACTAATCCTTTGTCCTTTGTTGATCAAGAGAGTGATCAAGCTGGACCGTCCAATTTGGACATGGCTGCTATAATCCAAAACATGCAACAACAACAGGCTACCCAACCACCTAGAGTGCCTGTTACCAAGCCAAGGGTTATTCCCACACAAAAGAAACCTTCATTCACTACTCTATTTCGCCAAGCTATTGATCAATATACCTCAAATCAACAAAAGCCTAAAACAAAACCAAATACCAATTTCCAACAATCTGGGATACAACATAATGCTACAACAAATCTTCTTCATAATACTCTTCCTACCAACCATTTGCATAACAACAATATAGCATCTAATCCTTATGTCCCGCCTTCCTACGGTCACAAATCCCATACTCATGTACCACCAAACCAATATGGTGGACAAACTGGTAATTTGGAAGCCATGGTGAAACAATTAGTCTCTCGCATGGACCAGATAGATCCCTACCGTCCCTCGTACAATTATCGAGAGATGTGTAGTCAACCTCTAGATCCTATAGTTGTAGCACAACCATATCCCAAACACTTTCCTATGCCTGTCCTACCTATATATAAAGGAACCGAAGATCCCATAGAGCATCTTCGTATGTTTAGGATAGCATGTCATGACATATCACATGATGATTTGCTATTACTAAAAATGTTCCCGAAAAGCTTAGGGGGGATGGCATTGGAATGGTATTATCAACTACCCACTCATTCCTTGAGAAATTTTGAAGAGACCGCTGAGTCTTTTGTGCATCAATTTAGTGCCTATATCGAAAGGCATGTAACCATTAAATATTTGTACAACCTAAAACAAGACAAAGATGAGTGTTTTGCTGACTTCTTAGCTCGATGGAGACAGTTGATAGGAAAATTACACTTTGTGTTACCTTATCGGGAGATGTTGGATATTTTTATCAATAATTTACAAGAACAACTATCCTATGAATTATCAACTGCTACCTTGACCACCTTCGATCAAGCTATAGACTTAGCTCGAAGGGTGGAAGATGCTCTCATTAGAAGAGGTCAGCTCAAAAAGAAAGATGATGAGAAAACATCCAGAAATCAATATAAAAATAAACAAGTTGTGGGTGACGGAGTCACCGATAGCAGTAAACATTGCTAATGTTAATACTACGAAAACAACAGAGAAGTTTATATTGAAACCTCCTGATAAACCACCCCGAGAATTTACTAGGTTAAATCAACCTTTATCAACCATTCTCCCGCAATTACTAGCACGAGGCTTGATCCAATTACCAACTATCCGAGAACCTCGATCCAACCATACCCGGATACAGAGCTGATTTACATTGTGATTTTCATAGAGGACCTGGACACGCTACCAACTCTTGTAAAATATTAAAACATAAAATACAAGATTTGATTGATAATAATGAGATGGAGGTGCAAGCCTTCCAACCTAAACAAAATCCTTCTAATAACGCTCAAAAGAACATTCCCCAAAATCAGAATCGAATGCCAATCAATCATTGGACATATTTCAACATCCTTTACCAAAACATGGTAAAGAGGTGGCCAATCAAATTGAGCATCACAATGTTCCTCCTCCTACCCGATATGTAGGGACTATTAGTGGACAATTACCTGTTCATGATCCTCAAATATTTGACACAACTTTATCCATAGTTACGACTAGACCTCTACATAATATTCGGATACTTGATCTTAGTGACACCGAATATGAGACCGAAAGTGACATGGAAATCACCTCAAATCAATCGAATAGTTCTGAAGATGAATCAGATCCTATTCAACCTATCACCAGTTCTATGGTTCCAGAAGAACCATTTCCTCGAAGAGTCACTACTAGACCATCTTCTCACCAAATAGTTTCTAATGAACAAGCCATAAATGCTAGACCAAGACCTATTCATCACTTGCAAAATAATATTGTAGGAACCATCGGAGCCGTTACTAGACAACAGGCTCAAACCTCTCAACAGGATCAAACTCAGAACGATGGATCAGCCCCATTTGTTTTGAAAAATCCCAATAAAGGGAATTATGCGTCTAATGTTCAACCTAAACCTCCTTACAATATTAATGAACAATTATCCAATACTACAGCCTAGAATTTCCCTTTTGGACCTGTTAAGATCTTCTCCTACCCATAGGGATGAATTAATGCTTACATTAAGCCAAATGATGGTACCACAAAATATTCAACCTGAAGCCATGTCCAATACTATCATCACTCGAGAAGTCGATTGTATTGACTTTCGAGATAAAGATATCCCGCAACATAGTTTACATAAGGATAACCCCTTATATATTACTGCCCTAATTGGAGATGTAGTCGTTAAACGAGTCTTGATTGATAATGGTTCATCTTTAAACATCTGCACTTTTGACTTCTACCAACGATTTGGGTTTAGAAGTGATGAAATGAAAAGAACTGATATGATTATCAAAGCCTTCAATGACGAGACACAAGAAACGTGTGGAGTCATTACTATACCCTTGCAAGTTGGTCCTAGAACCCTAGATACGACCGTGTTTATTGTACATTGCCCTGCATCGTACAATATACTTTTGGGTCACCCTTGGATCAATGCGATGCGAGCGGTTCCCTCCACTTTACATCAGTGTGTTAAATTCAAATTTAAAAACCAGTTGGTTACCATTCATGGTGATCCTAGACCCTTTGATATGTGCGCTTTGGCAGAACCTGTTGGAGTTCAATTTTGCCCTGCCCTGTCATCCACACATCCTAATTCTTATCATCTATCCAAACGTGTGAAACACACACCCATAAAATCATCTACTCTTTCAACTACACCTATACATATAGCTCAACCATCTTCTCGAACAAACCACATTAGGACCTCGAAAAGATCCTAAACCTACAACCAATGCTTCTTGTTTTACTCCTATATCTTCCATACCTATAGACTCACCCATCAATATCCCTATGACATCTACATCCACTACAGGCATCCTTTCTACACCCGACGATGTAGGAAATGTTCCTTCTACCTCTTATGCTCTTACTGATGAGCTCTTACCCGATTTATCTACAATTCTTATATCCGAGGAAGCCAACACTGCCATGCAAACTTCCCTCCTTTTAAATAAACTCCCACCCTCTCCTCGTACCTTGGGTCTCCCACAACCTATGGGAAGTATCTACCAAGTCGGGAGTTGTGCTTTTATTTATAAAGGATATGATTGGGGAAGAATACCCAGAAACATTAAGACACATTGTGATGGATATGCTAGATGCTATTTTGCTAATGATTATCTTAAAGCTAAGCCCATAATGCTTAAATTGGGATATAAAGGGAAAGGTTTGGGACCTTTCCAAAATGGTATGAAAGAACCTTTTGAGGTAGAACCGTGGCCTCCCCGCTGTGGTGTGGGCCTATTTTCTAGTAAAGGTCAGCCCTTTCCATTTGAGGATGATGACCATCTCGTATGTTATCAAGATTATCTAGATAAACAAGATTCTTTGTGTCTAAAGAATAATTCTTTTACCTGCAATATGCTATCCATAGCCTACCCCGAAATGATTGCCGAATCCGACGACGAGTTGGAGGGAGATATCTTTCATGATGTTTCCATTGAGGAATTGTTATATAATGAATTTTATTTTGATGGCTCTATCCCGAATATAGCCCAGCTTGAAGCTACGACTTCTCAAGACGAATTATCCAAGTTAACCTTGGAAGAATTACAAGAATTAGGTGTTTCATCCGCCCCACCTAATTTTGAGAGAGATTTACATATGGAAGTTGAAAACGTTATAAAAATTAACATTGGAACCGAACATAACCCTCACATAATCAATATTGGATCAGAATTGAGTCAAGAAAAACAAGATAAATACATTTCATTTCTTAAAGACTATGAAGATGTCTTTGCTTGGACATATGAAGACATGCCAGGTTTGGACCCTTCCGTAGTTATGCATCATCTAGTAGTCCATCCAGATGCTAAACCCGTTAAACAGAAACTTCGAAAAATGCATCCTAAAGTGGCCTTACTAGTCAAAGGAGAACTAGAAAAACTGTTGAAAGTCATTTTTATACAAGCCATTGATTATGCCGAATGGATCTCAAATGTAGTTCCAATAACTAAGAAAGAAGCCACTAAAGTTAGGGTTTGCACCGATTTTAGAGACATTAATGTTGCATGCCCTAAAGACGATTTTCCTCTTCCCAACATGGATCAGATCATTGACTTTACTGCTGGAAGTGGAATGATATCCTTAATGGATGGATTTTTCGGTTATAATCAGATCAGGATAGCTCCTGAAGATCAGGCCAAAATAGCCTTTATTACCCCTTGGGGAACCTTTTGTTGGAAAGTGATGCCATTTGGCTTAAAGAATGCAGGTGCAACCTATCAACGAGCTATGACTTATATCTTTCACGATATGATGCATGATATCCTACATGATTATGTAGATGATATCATAGCTCGTTCCATCAAAGAAGATGATCATTTAAATGACTTAAGGAAAGTATTTGATCGGTTAAGGGAATATCTTATCCGACTAAATCCAGCTAAATGCATATTCGGAGTTAAGTCCGATAAATTATTAGGGGTTATAGTTTCTTTACGTGGCATTGAAATTGACCCTCTCAAGATCGTGGCTATCACAGATATGCCCGCACCCACCAATATATCAGAATTACGAAGTTTACAAGGTAAGCTTCAAGCTATTCGTCGCTTCATCGACAAGTTGGCGGACAAAACTGGACCCTTTCTTAAGCTTCTTAAGAAAGATGTCTCTTTTCATTGGGACGAAGAATGCCAAGAAGCATTTGAACTCCTTAAGCAATATCTCCTCAAACCACCAATGCTTTCCCCACCTAGATCTGATCATCCTTTTATCTTGTACATTTCTGCTTTCGATTCTGCCTTAGGAGCTATGTTAGCTCAACTTGACGATGAGAAGAAAGAACGTGCTAATTATTACATTAGCAGAACCTTAATCAGTTATGAAACTCGTTATACCATATTAGAGAAATTATGCCTAGCAGTCGTATTTTCTACACAAAAACTACGACATTATATGCTCAGTCAGAAAACGTATGTTATTGCCAAATTCGACCCTTTGCGATATCTCATGAGTCGACCATATTTATCTGGTCGCACAGCCAAGTGGGTTCTTGCGCTAAGCGAATTTGAACTCACCTTCATAGGACAGAAGTCCGTTAAGGGTCAAATCATAGTAGATCAATTAGCTGTTGCACCCTTAGAATCTACTCATCCCCTCATCATTGAGTTTCCTGATGAATGCCTTAAACTAGAGGCAGACCATTCAGAGCAATGGTCCCTATACTTTGATGGAGCCCGATGCATGAGTGGGGCTGGTGCGGGTATTATTTTAATATCTCCACAAAAACATCTTATACCTCTGTCCTTCAAATTAACATTTGCTTGCACCAATAACACTGTTGAATATGAAGCTCTTATCCTTGGATTACGAGCTGCCTTGGCATTGAAAATTAAAAGTTTATTGGTTTTTGGTGACTCCCAACTTGTCATAAACCAAATCAATGATGTTTATCAGACCAGAGATGATAAATTACGCCCATATAAAGCATATGTTTTGCAGTTATTATCCTTGTTTGATCAAGTTACTTTGGAAGCTATTCCTCGAACTAGAAATCGTGCGGTCGACGCTATGGCTGCAGTCGCATCTCTTTTACCCTTGGAGTTAGACGATGAATATGCTACCATCATTATTCATCGACTCCAGGAACCCGCTTCAAGCAAATCATGCTTAGAACCTTTGGATGTGTTTCTCATCAACGAAACAACTCCTGAACCATGGTATACTGATATATTTAATTTTTTGCAGAAAGGAACCTTCCCTGATGGTTGTACTAGCAACCAGCGTAGGTTATTACGTAGACAAGCAAGTCGCTTTGTGATTATTGGTAATACCTTGTACAGAAGATCTTTTGAAGGCATCTTATTGAGATGTTTGAATCTAGAAGAATCTAGATCAGCTTTGAATGAAGCCCACAATGGATCTTGTGGGGGACATTTTAGTGGTAGCGCCATTGCTAAGAAACTCCTTCGGATAGGATATTTTTGGCCTACCATGGAAAATGATGCACATAATTATGTGTGACATTGCGACAAGTGCCAGAAACATGCTGACCTTGTCCATGCGCCTGCACAAGAACTGTAGGCTATTTCATCTCCTTGGCCCTTTTCAAAATGGGGCCTAGACATCATTGGAAAAATCAACCCTGTGTCATCCGATGGACACAAATTCATCATAACCGCCACTGAGTATTTCACGAAGTGGGTTGAAGCTATGCCATTAGCTTCTTGCACTCGGAACACAAGTTTCCAAGTTTATTTTTAATCAAATTATTTGTAGGTTTGGAATTCTTGCCAATCTCATTTTCGATAATGGAACTTGTTTCAAAAATAAAGATGTCAAGAAATTATGTCAAAAATATAAAATTCAACATCGCTGGTCCACTCCCTATTATCCTCAGGGTAATGGTCAAGCAGAAGCATCTAATAAAACCTTAATCAAAATTCTCAAAAAATTGGTCAATAAAACCGGTCGAGATTGGCACATTCAGTTATGGCACATTCAGTTATATCCTGCTTTGTGGGCCTATCGAACTAGTGTTCGAACCCCCACTGGAACTTCACCTTTTGTCTTGGTTTATGGTGCTGAAGCCATTTTTCCCTTTGAATTAGAAGTTCCTTCTTTAGCTCTACTACTTCAAGATACTGAAGTAGGGGATGAATATCGTCGTTGGCAGATTTAGTCGACTAGAACTTCTAGATGAAAAGCGCATCAATGCTTTGGAGCATCTTCGCGCCTACCAAAACAAGCTTAAGAGAGCATATCTTAAGAAAGTTCATCCTCGATCCTTTGAGATCGGTGACCTTGTCTTAAAAGAAAATAAAAAAAATACTAATGCAACTAAAAACCTTAAAGGTAAATTTGAGCCCAACTAGCTTGGACCATATGTCATCACTGCTAAATTTGGATCGGGAGCATACAAATTATCTACCTTGGATGGTAAAGAACTTAAAGAACCTATGAACATTATGCATCTTAAACGTTACTATGCATAAAAATTGGTCATTTCATCATTGTATATATTTGTTTTGCATATTATTTCCTTTTTAGTCACTTATTTAAAACATTTCAAAAAACAATTATCTTGTATTTCTTTCAATTCATAACTTAAAATAAAAAATCAAAAACATCCAAATCATCAAAATCTTCAAAAACATCTTTTATTTTTGTACCTCTCAAATTGTGAAGTATTGCAGTTATATTTTCAGTTATTTTGGATAAATTAGCATTTATTTGGAATCCCGCACTTTCACATTCACATGTATAAATATCTTGATTTTATTTGGTATGATTATTCATCTCTCTTATATCAAAGTCCACAGTTGAATTAAATAAAGTTTTGAGCATAGAGAACTGATCTTGTTATTTACTTGAACCAAGTATATCTTTTCACATTAAAATGATTTCATTGCAAATTCGATATGATGCTACATAGTAGAAATGGTTTCCTGAGCGAAAAGTTTCCCCTGCTATCCTATCATGCACATGGTCTAGAATCTTTGAGAATTGACAAAAGGACAAGCTCACCCCTACCCAGAATAAAAATCCCTTGCTCTACAGACTAATCCGAGCAAGTATCCCTAGCATAGGAAGAAAAGAAAAGTTCAAGAAAAAGAGAAAAAGAAAAAGGTTATTTTGTATCATCACCACAATATTTCAGTATTTTCTCCAATATCAAGCAAAAATACAAAAGTACAAAAAAAAAAAAAGAGAAGCAAAAGAGAAACGCAAAAGCAAAATGCAATAAAATCCTTTCCCTACCCCTTGAAAAGAAAAGAAGGGTGAATGAGCTTGAATCCCTGGAATTCTCAATTATTCAAAAACTGTGAGGTAAGCCCCATAACAGGTGGTTTGTGCCCAACCCGCTTGGCCTTGGGTAATCCCTAGCATGGCGATATGTCCGTCACATTAGCGACCTTCTTTTGTATAGACCTCGTCACACTTATGGATTAGCTAGCTCTTGATAACCTAACTTACATAGTAGTCTGGTATGGTTACATGCATATAAATCATGGTCAACGAACATTCATTTGGTCAAGGCAAATTACTTGTATCAAATTATCTTGCTCAAAATTGGTGAATGAACAATACAATCGCACACACATTTGTATTTGAGAGATTTTGTATCATTATGATAAATCAAGATCGGTAATGAACTCACATTTGCACATGAGGATTCCTTATAAATCTACATTTCTCTTTGAGATAATTTAAAATATTTCTGTAACTCTTTTCGGAATAATTTTATCCTTTTATTTCAGAATTCTTGTTTTCTATAAGAGCAATTACATACATCTTCTCACAAAATCTTAAAAATAATTTCAAACAAAATTTTCATATTATTATTTTTCTATTTATCAAAGGTCAAAAATTCATCTTGCAATAAAACCAACAATCTATTTTCTTCTTTGGATTTCGCGATGATGGTATAAGTCTATACCTATAATTCTATGCCTAGCGCAAACCATTGTTCTAATTTTATTTTCCATTTATTTTAAAACAAATTCATCAAAACATATGACTTGCATCATTATGTTACACAATTATGCTTTACAAACAAACGAACACCTATTCTATTTCATGTCATTATGTTCAAATTCAATTTTGCAACCATGGTATAAATTCTAAGGAATTGTTCAAAATTTTATCACACTTAGGAATTTATGCCTAGCAAAATCATATTTTCGTATCTCATGCATACTATTTTTATGAAAATCTGAAAACAAATCATCAAACCATCATTATCTCCATCATTACAACACAAAGTCTTAAGACAGTCTCTTAAGCACTCTTTTACTTTTAACAATATTTCTATACTGGGATTAGCTTGACGACCGAGTGAGCGGCGACTCCATGAAATGGTCTATAACAGCGACAATGTCCTTTGAAATTATTGTTAGAAGTCTCTTTTTATTTTTTTATCAAATCACACCACCACAACCAATTGTTTACATCAGATTATTTCATTTAAAATCTTACAGCATGACATCAAATTATAATATTTCAACACGACATAATTACATGAATCCTCAATCAAATAAGCAAACAATTCAAACATTAAAGCATCATAAAAACATATGAACAAGTCATATCATCAAACAAGATCATATATATATCAAGAAAAATTATATACATCATATCAAAACTGGATTGGTATGCCACAATCTATACCCCGGCATACTCAATCCTCTCAACAATCTCTACAAAATCTATAGTCCATAGACACCTAGCCTCGAGAAGCCCTCGAGCTCTCAGCCTCATCTCCTCCCCCACCCTGACGTGGAGGAGGTGGTCCCATAGAGGTCCGGGCTGTATCTCGAGTCCTCGTCGTCGATCGTGAGGATGTCCTCGACGATCCCATCATGATCGGCTCTGCAATAGGGGCTGGTAGTGGTACCCTCTGGTTCTCTGGAACCATGTGATAGTATAGCCCCTGGTAGAATGTGGTCTGAGCAATAGACCATGCTAGATCATCCCTGCTCACCCCTCCGCCCCGAGCTCTGAGCCGTGTAGCCTCATCCTGCAATGTCTTACACCTGATCCCAGAGGCGGGCAACCTCAGCCCGGAGAGCCGTTGTCTCACTTGCTCTCCCCTATGTCAACACCCTTGCCCTTATCAGGCGATGGTGGTCTCTCCCCCTGCTATGAAGGGAGCCTCTCCTCCCTCTGCCCTATCTCCCATGGCCTCTGTGGAGCCCGTGCCATCCTCTGGCATCTCTCCTATGGGATCCACCATTGCTCTCTCCCCTCGTGACCCTGCACTGCCTCAATAGCAGCCTGTCATCACCTCCCCATCTGGCGCACCACAACATGCATTGGACCCTGCACCCTCATCATCCGAGGAGGGCGGATGCCTATGTACCAGGCATCGTAGCCATCCGCAACCTCGATGTCGTCACCATCCACTGGCTGGATGGGGGCATCATCTGCATCTGACTCTAGAATCTCTGCATATCTGGAGCCCCGCTCAGTGTAGTACTATCTCGAATAGGTCAAGAGTACTCATAATCCCTGAGAGAAGGGATCCCCTTCTATAGACCAAACTATCATAGTACTCGGTCATAGCGGTGGAGCTCTACCTCTCCCCGCTCCATCCTCAGCCAACAGACTCACCTGATGCGAGCCAGCTCCTGCCCATCCTCTGCCCACCCGGGTGCTCTCGCCATGGCCTCCAGGTGATCCAGTCCAGGATGAGGTCATCTAGCAACCTCCGTGACATCGATAGATCTATCCGTCATTATGACCCCCTCTATAGCCACCAATAGAAAACCTGGGCCTCTCTCGATCAACCCCTATCAATGGGAGCCCTATCGGCCTCCACACCGCAATGTGCTCCCAACACCAAACCTACAGCAATGTCAAAACCAAACATCGACCTCCCTTGTATACGACCCCATACAGGATCCTATACAAGCGACAAAGAACAAAGCGCCCCATGCAAATATATACCCTGGTCTCTCATGTCACACAGTAAGAAACCTAATCTACTAGGATTAGATCCTTACCCGTAGCCCGCGCCGGACCTCTGTCGCTCTGTGCGCTGTCTCCACCATTTTTTTCTTTGCAGAGCTCTGGAATAGTAAAAGTGAATAGTACAAATGAATTAGGGTTTTCCCTATTTTCTTTAATTTATTTAAAAATCAACATTTTAAATTTTTGCTTTTTCGCATTTTTACCTCAAACGTTCGATTTGGGTAAAAACACGGAGGGGGCACCATAGTCAGCATTCGTACGATTCGACCAAGAATCGTCGTCTAAAAAATTGAGTATATTTTTTGCTTTCTCGTAAAACGGGAAAAACTCGTCTTTAACGCATTTTCTTCGAAAAATTCGCTAAAGAGGGGGCAAAATGTAGCACCCTAAAATTGGCACGGTTAAAACATTAGTAAAAAGATAAAATATTAAAATTTGAATTTCAACCCCAAACTGCCCGTTAAACCGCCTTTTACCCGCTTTCCCCATTTTTCGTGCCATTTTTAGGATTTGTTTTGACCGTTGGACGATATCGTCTCAGATTAGATGAAATCGTCCCCGATCTAACGAATTCGTCTGGAACAGAACGTCCAGACGATTTCGTCCCAAAACCAAATTTTCATAATTAGCTTCTGTTTCAACAGCCTCTCCAACTCGGGCAGAAGCGTGTCTGCGCAGTTGGAGATTTCCTTGTTGGAGATCTCCCAGATTGGGATGATCCCCAACCTCCCAAACCTCTTCCTAATCCTATATAAACTAGGATTTTTCTAGTTTATCCCCCGGTCGCGTCTGGTTGATTCTCCCTGAACCCCTAACCCCTTTGTTGATAGGATTTCATTGCAGAGTTAGCTCCTTATTCCCTCGCATTATTGCTTGCATTTGGTATTTTTGCATTTTTTATTGCAGGAACTCTACTGTTTTTCAGTCGAAGCTAGCTTGGATCGTCGCGGACGATCTCGGACGATTTCGGATGATCTCGTACGATTGGAGGTGATCCTGACTGTAGTTCAGATTGAGGGCAGTCCGAGTTTAGAGTTTGCATTTTCTTAGCTTTTTCTGCATTTTTCATATCATATCTCTGCACTGTTTTAAGTTATTATGTTTTATGCATCTTGGAGTTCACCTCATTTAGCATAATCGCATGATAAAGTTAAAATCAATCATTAAATCTACTGCATTTCCTTATTTGTTATTAGAATCTATTATTTAGGCATGTTTGTTGTTATTTCTACCATTATCCCTTGCTTTTGCATTTGCATATTTGGTATTTTGCATCTATTTTTGTGATTGCAGGTTTTTGATGAATTCGTTTGATGAATTCATCAGATTTTAGATGATTCTATCTGATTTTAGATGACCTTCTGTGATTTGGGATGATTACATACAAATTGAGATGATCTGAACTGCTACAAGACTTAGAATCTCCATCAGACATCCGAAATCAGGTATGACACCTTCTAGTTAGCATATTCTCTGTTATTTGCATCCATTTCTATTTTCTGTATTCATTTAAATCAGCATTGGCATATAGAATAGTTTAGATTCATATCGGCCAAACCTAGGAGTTGAATGATCAAGCATAAAAATGAACACATCAAACACACTATCAACCTAGGCGTGGAAACTGCCATTCAAAAGTTTCCTGGTGAACCCACCATCCATCGAAAATTCACCCTTATACACCTCCCTCGAGAGGCGGGACCTTCAAAGGGCCTCTCAGTCCGAGGTATTGTCCCATCCTTTTCACATCCCCCTTCCGGGCGCGGATCCTATAGCCTGAAGGTAAGGGTGCAAAAAATTTGGAGCGATACACTAAGATAAACAATGTGTCAATAATTTGTTGTTTACTTTATTATCTCTTGTGGATGTTGCATTTATTACCAAAATGAAAATTATATAAGTTAATGATATGTTAGATGTTTTGATGAAACGTTATGCATACCTTCAATTTTCAAAATGTGTTTATTAGGTAGACATGATGTAAAGGATGTACGCTTTCTTAAATGTGTTGACAGATTAATGGGATTTGATTAAGTCATTTACTTTCTATAACGATGTGGGATAACTATTTATGAATGATGTACCTTTCAACATATATCTTTGATTATATTCCTATTGGTTATTTTATGTAGTTTCCAAGAACTCTTATATAATAGAAGTTAATTCTTAAGGGGATAACTAGATTTGTGATAATCTAAACATTATACAAACATTATTGAATGGATTTCTTGCTTAAGTAGATTTCTCATGTGATGTTTCAAACCTAAGGATATGATGCAAGGGATTTTATCATTAAAAGCTTCATTGATTTATATTCATCTCATAAGAACTCAAGATGGTTTAATTTAGAACAGAATATGGAATGAAACTCTCAAGAAGGCAAATTTGTCTTGAATTGCAAACCAAGATAGACCTCACATTCTAAGCTAAGGAATTGAGTGTACATGAGGAGGGGAACACCCTTATCATACAAGTGATATCCTTTTTTAATGAAATCAATATGTACAACAAATGGGTTGCATAAACGAAGAGTGAACCAATATGCTCTATGAGGTTTAAAGTTATATAATCATGCTTAAGATGACATTCCATGGATTATTATCACGATAGTGATATTTTTGTCTTAGAGATCCCTTCTAGATGAAGTGGATCAGATCTAAGATCTATGAATAACCATTGATAAGGTTAGTTCATTATGATGGGTATTCCATCTTCAAGGTATTCACCTGGTCTTTGTGGACCATTTGGTGATTTCCCTTTTTATATGGGATGAAACCTTACGCTTGGCTAGCATTATCATACTAGTGGGGTATGAGGTTTTCATAGAATATTATCACTTCTACTTAAAGAGACTTTGATAAAGTCTCAATAGCCCTTGAAGCTATTTTCCATGATAAGTATAATTCAAATGGAATATGTCTATCATAGATCATGATTATATCTCTTGCCTCATGATAGAAGAATGTTTTTACATGTAAAAAAAAAAAGGATAAGAAGAGGTAACAATTGGGGCTATTATAGTTGGTATCATAGCCTAGGCTAACTAATAGATTCTAGTTAGATCTAGGTTAGCAAAATATTTGGGCATGAAATAGAATATGAGAAAAGCTCAAATATAAATTCCACAACTCTAAACAATGCACACTTGGTAAGGACAAGATCAGTGCTTGAGATTATGATGTATGAGTTATTATTCCCCGTGAGTAGATCCACATCCATTCGAAAGTGGAAGAGCTAAGTGAACCTCCTTGCATGGGTTTTAAGCGGTGTACCTTAGACTCTTTTGGAAATTACTCAGCATCTATATATTTTGACTTACTAAATCCTTATTCCAAGAGTGTATAAATCATAAGTTGGTTCAAATCCACTAAAGGATCACTTAGATTAAAGGTTATCAAATCATCATGGATAACTTATTAATTGCTAAGCATCTAAGCTAAATGGCTCAGAGTGAAACATTATGTGAGCAGGAATTGATGGATAAAACTCGATGAGTTGAAATTTAGTCACTAAAGACAACCAAAATAAGATAAAAACCTTTTATGCCAAAACAATGTGGATACTTCAATTATCAGTCTATGAATGACCTTGGACTAAACTTGGCATATTATAGTTAAAAGAATATCTTATATTATTAATTATTGAATTAAAGAGACCAGGTAGTCTCTTGAATACAAATGTGGCCATTGGCCAGAGGAAGAATTGAACATCTCAGCAATGGCGAAGGAATGTAATATGGAGAACCACCATATCTGACTCATGGTCGTCGTTCAAATGTCGTCATATGAAACATCACCATCGCTAACTTCCTCAAATATTTTAACTCTGTAGAAATGTATGTCCCAAGTGATTGCCAAGTCTATCAGTGCGGTATATGCTATATGAATACCAGACAATATCACTGCATGGTACATGTGGTATCAATATCCAATAAAGGAAAGTGACATGAGATTAGATACTAATGATAGTTAAGTTAGTCCGGGATGATAAGGGACTAACTACACATAACTAACTTCACTTTATGCTAAATATGTCATTGCAAATTTGATAACACGTAAAACTAGGAAAAGACATCCTTCGGATAAAAACATGCAATGGTGATTATTACCAATAAAGGGGCAATAGGTATAATGATGAAGACACGTGAAGGTATCAAAAGTTAAGTGCATGAATAATTGTGCATGAAATGACTATGGAAGTTATCGAAAGGGCAATAAAAAGATAGCTATCATGAGCCATACTGATTAAATATCTCAAGCATGGAGACATTAGTGTCTCAAACATTGGAAATGGTGCAATAATAAATGGCTTAAATATGTTTGAGTAATGATGATTGATTGGATAATTGGTTTAGGACCGGTTTGATGGTCGAATAAAATAACTATTGGGTATTGTAAGATCTAGAACCAAGTCAAGCTCGAAAGAAATTTATAGCAAAAAGAATTGAATTATGAAGATAAGATTATACTTGCTTTTGGACTATTATTACTTATAGCAATCTTGTTCGGAGCAAGTCCCATAGTGAAATTCTTAATTTTATTGCTCTTGATCGTTGATCTACTAGTGCACACCCTATAAAAAGAAAGGAATATGGCCTTGAATGATGTCGAAACAAGTCATGGGGGTAGGACAGAAGAAACGAAACCATTAAAGGTTATTAGACCCCGTTCTGTCTCTAAACCAATATTTCAAGGAGAAAGGAGTACATTGGATGCCAGTGATTGGCAATGGCTAAGTGATATAGGTTTAGTAGGTGTTGCATATTTAGAACCAGTACAGACTGATAGAGGATATTTGTCAGCTTTTATTGAAATATGGAATCCAGATAGGGGAAATTTTTAGTTACCTACTGGAGAAATGACTATCACTCTAGAGGATGTGTACAAAATATATCGGCTACCAGTCAAGGGATGTGCTATAACAACCATAGATGATTCAAAAAAGGGACTGATTCTGGAGAGAGTATTCAAATCTAAGTGGAAAGATATAAACATTGTTAAAGGTAGCATTTTGTATGAATTACTTTTTATGTTTGGTATAATATCAGCTAGACAAGCCATGGTGATGGCACTGATATCAAATATTATTTTACCTGATACTACGGGTGCAAGGTTTCCTTGGAATCTGCTAGGTATAGTACAAGACTTAATAGAGTATTCAATTGTGTTTGCTTGGGCACCAGCTCTATTAGCCCAAACATATAGGGAGTTGTTTGAGGTACGAGCAACAAAGCAATCAGGGTTAAGTTGTAACCTACTACTGCAGGTATGGGCATGGGAACATGTGGCTATAAGGAGACCTCAAGGTCTACCTTATGATGTTCATAATTTGGTATATCCAGAAGCTCCTTATGTATTAATATGGCAAAGGGAGAAAGAGTTGTGGTTAAAAAGACCACGGGAAAGTAATTGGGAGTTGTATCGCTCTATATGGGAAAATTTGCAACCCCAAGATGTGATCTGGAGACCATGGAGGCTAGGCCCAATATGGGTAGAAGATAGTTATCATCTAGCTCATGTGTGATGTGCAAGGTGGATGAGCGGACGAGTAAGCATGCAATACAAGTATTTTTAGTATACTCGAGTATTGCGGTAGTTCGGTATTAGACAAGGAATATCGGATCCTCCTATGATTTATCCAAGGATAGGAAGGAAAAATCTTGTACCATCACTTATGGAACCATTGACCTTATAAAGTGATGAGGTTATAGATATTCCTGATGTCGATGATGCTGGTACCACCCTAGAATATGACCAGTGGTGGTCTGCTCAACAAGGACAAGATGAAGGAAGTTCTGAAGGAGAAGAGCACCAACAACTAGGTGCAGAAGTTGGTCCTTCAAACTACCCAGAAAATTATAGTGGATATTCCAAGCTAGAGTCCTTGAGGTAGAAAATTCGACAGTTAGAATTAGAAAGAGATAGTGCTAGAGTCGAACGAGATGTACTTCAACAAAAACTTACCCAAAGAAATAATGCAAGGTTCCTTATAATCATTCCAGTTGAGAATTCGCCACCTCTACAGGCAAGGAATGAATTCAAAAATACCTATTTACCTTTACAACATGATATGCTCATAGTTAATGTACACCATGGGTGTAGGAGTATAACTAGGCGAGTTAGACCTCGAACTGCTTCTCTACGAGAGTTAATGTAAGCTCTTATGTTTGTCTAGAAATTTGGCAAGCACGTAATCAATAAACATTGGATTAATTACTTTGTTGTATTTCTCTATATTTTTGAAGTTGGGTATGAATGCCAAAGATAAGACATAAATTTAAATAGCAAACCCTTGAAAATTTTATATTTCTGTTTAATTTTTTATTGTGAAATTCATAGTAGTTTATGAATGTAATTTTTTTTTAGATTTTGTTAAAAAAAACTAAGTAAATTTGAAGAATGGGTTGGTGTCCATTCTTGGAGAAGGTATGGGACTTCTCCATGATTGTATAATGATGAATACCAGGAAACATCTAGGTGGATGCTCTGGTGATTGGAAAAAATTGCCAAAATACATATTAGGATATATGTGAATATCCTACATTGAGATTATGAAATTATGATGTGTGTTTATTAATACTTAATTTTATCAGGTTAACTCATGGCAGAAGGGTTAAAAAATTATACTGTGATACTCCTTGGTGGGAGTTTTGGTAAAATTACTAAGACCTTTTATGTCTAATATAGTACATAAGCATAATTTCAGGATATCTCTATAACACCATTTTGCAAATTCTATTATTGCAATTCTCTAGATCAATTGTTTGTGCAATTTGAGATGAATTGAAACTGTAATTTTGTGATGATATTGTGTATTGATGATGTTTTCAATACTTTTTGTTATGCAAAATGGATGTTATATTGTTTATAAGGACATGGTATTGCTGATATTTTGCAATTTTGTAGGTCCAAGTACTCTCATGGATGGAAGGTGAATCCTGTCATCAAGATTGAAGTGCTGGACAAAAGAAGAATTTGAAGATTCATATTGTAAAATAGTAGGATAAATACTAGCTTTTGCTAGACAAATGTGTTCTTGTAAGGTAATCATTCAAAAATAGAGGACTATGTTTAATCTAAGGGGGATATGTCATGACCCATTTCCTTCGAACCTTATCGTAGTAAAGGATATTAATTGATCATGGGGATCAATTAATGCCTGATAAAAAGGGGCATAGACCCTAAATAATCCTACAAAAATTCTAATAAAATAATTTTATGAAGGATAGAAAAAAATATTAATTATCTTTTAGAGAAGATAATTAATTAGAAACTAATTATGACGTCTTGTGAAAGATAAATTTGAGGAATTATCTTTTGTAAAATTATAATAATATAGTAAATTATGTAAACAACCTAGTGGGCCCAATTTAGATGGGACTTAAAAGGACTATAGGATTGTTAAATATTATATGAGCTATCCTATCCATTGGGAAATACCCATATGGCTTCCCTATATTGGTGGAAATTAAAAGGGAGATATCTTATCCTATCAATAATAGTTCTAGCTTTGTATCCATTCTATGCCTTAATAGTATTAGTTTTATATTTTTTCCCATGAGAAAGGACACAAAACAAAAATAAGGACACTCACCTTATCTCTAAGGGACCATTTTTCTACTTTTGGTTATACTATACAAGACATGATAAGTCATAATGGGTCCAAGGCATCTTTTTAATATTATTATAATGTGGCCACTATTTGGCCCATGAGTGGAGAAGTGTCCTATAAATAGAGGACATCTTGTAAAGAAATTCATCTAGGAAATATTGGAAGACTAGGTAGTATGCTCTCCACCCTTGGGTGGATCAAAAACCAGAAGTCTTTGGGAGATTACTATGGGTATTTTGCCAAGATAAGATGAGGGGCTTTTAAGGAATAGATTGAGGAAATAGAGATGGACTAGTAGGAAATATTTGGAGGTTTCAAGAAAAGGCAAATCAGGTTAGATCTCTCTTTTCTTCACCATATTTTATTTGGCATAAAATTAATGTCAAATTTTTGTCCAGGGTTTTCTTTTGGGAAGATGAAACTCATATTGTAGACCCGGTATTAAATGAGTAAGGTTAGAATTATTATATAATGGAAGGAATCCAAATAAAACCATTATCTCATATATTTTATTTAAATACCCTTAGATGTGGAACTGATCTGTCATTTAATATGACCTATCAATGTAGTTTTCCTATTATAAAAAAAATATTATAAGTATTTCTAGCGGCCCTTCATGGGTTTTGAACCCAAGACTTCTAGGTATGTTATGCCCTAGTAGTACTCCGAAAGCCAAACACACTTTATGGTACAATGTAATTAGCAAGTTCAATCATATTATTGATCGTGACCTTGTGTGGTATTTCAAACCAATGTTCACCGTCGTTTAAAAATTAAAAAAAAATATCACACAGGGTACATTAAACCCCTTTTCAAATGTTGGCTTTTGGGAAAATATTGTGAATTTAAAAAAAACCACACCCTAAATTTTTTGATTGGTGATACAATATTATTAGGAGGTTTTTAGCATTCCAGGAATACCAAGCTGGGTAATTAGTGTTGTTGATGATATTTTAACTGTTTCCCTAAATGGAAATGACATTTGAAGATATTTTTGATGGAGCATTCGCTTGAGTAGAACCATGTTCATTTTTTTAAAGGGTTTGAGCTCTGCCATCACAAAATAAAGAATGATATAAGCCACCACTATCAACAAGCACTCGAACCTTTGGGGGATCTACTGCACTAGGATAGGTTAAATTGTCGTTGACCAGACCTCTTCTCCTTGGATCGATTATCGATGGTACTCATTTAGGCCAAAGGGATTGGCTTAGAGAAGGCCCTATATTGGAAATTTTGGTCTCATGAATAGAACCAGCCAATGAGTAAGACCTCATTTGGATTTTGTCACTACCATATCAAAGGTTGTTCTTCATCATAACTAGGTAATAACAGTGTTGAGATCCGGTGACTTGATCGCCTCAATCGTGTGTATCCCTACCAAAAATTTTAGCTTGTAGGTGATCATTGTAAGAAGGATGTACATACCCTTGGATCTCACTCAAGTCTATTTTATCGAAATCTTCCTTCGTAGGTGAGGTTAGGGGTGAGGGTAAGGGACACCTCGCAGATGGGCGATTAAAGAAGAGAAGACATGTACGCAATCGTTGCTTGATACCTATTGCATGCTCTATGTGTTTCCACCATATGACACCAAGAAAGAACTAAGGTAATGGTCCACGTGTTCACTTGTAGTATGGGTGGTGTAGAGGTTGCTCTACATGGTAAGTCTATTAATAGATGTGCCTCTTATGGAAATAATGATAAATCGTATCAATGACTAGGCTCAGATGAAGTCTTACATATCAACACATGGCACTCCTTGCACATTATCAATCACCATACCATATATTTATTACTTATGGAAAGATTCCACTATTGATTAGCCTAAAGCACTATTAGAGTGTTCACTAGTATGTATCACTAAAATATAATGGATGGCCAAGGTACTAAGGTACACCTGGACATTCTTTACAATAAGAATAGATATTACTTGGTAAACCTATGATCATCGATGGAGCAAAGATTCAAATGGGTATTGTTCACCTATAAAATTGCATGAAAGCCAAGATCATATTCTTATAGGCCAACGACATCTAACTAAGGATTACGAAAAAGATTTTAGTGTGTCATGACCCTCCCTAGCAAACTATATGGCACAAAGAAATGATGTATTAACCTATGATGTGGTGATACTTAGTTTGAACAATTGAACCAACTATATGATGTTTAGTTTATTTATAAGGGTATGTCATCGCTAAGATATTGCCATGTGTGAAGGATAAGGTACACTCGTAGGTGGAGAAGGCAGAAGCATCCACCAGAAACAATGGTACTTAAGATTAGGGGAAATGATGATTAAGGTACTTGGAGGTAACATGGATGGATACCTTCATATAGGTATGCATTATCGGAAGGGATAATAATCGATGACTAATCGCCTTGAGCCTTAGATGATAGCCTAGTAGCTATCATAAAATATTTTGCTGAGATAGGTGATTGGGTTTTATGGAAATATTCCCTCTTTGTTGTTTTATAAATTGATTGTTCTCTACTGTATCATGGCTTGGGTAGCATAATGTTGGAATTTCAAAAAAATAACAACTACAAAATATATGTGGATGCATAAAGTGAACTATTATGTTGAAGTGATAATAGAGCATTATTGTTATGAAGGAAAAACAATTAAATTTAAATGATAAATGAAGATTCATTTAAATTAATTAATGAGGTTTTTATTTAAAAATGATATGACTCATTTAAACTCATTAGTAAACTTCATTTCAATAAACAAATGAGATTCCATTTGAAATAATTAAAAAAGTTCATTTTAATGATAATATAAATTCATTAATGGACTTTAATTAAGTGAAATAAATATTAAAAAAAATGAAAAAAAAATCATTTGAGATAGATAGAATCTTCTATTTTAAATATAAAGTAATTTAGAAATTGTTTTAAATAAATAAAAGAGATATATTTTAAAATGGTGATAAAATATCATGTCAAGGATATTGTAAAGGGTACTATTCTTCATTTTAATAATGCAATATCCCTTACCCTATGTAGTGCAACCTAAATAAATAATTTAGGGGGGCTATTAATTTCCAAAGATGGAAATTATGGGTAAAAGAACTTGTTGGTCCGGCTTTCATACACACCCTGCGAAGGATGAGCAGGAAGCTCCGGAGACACCCACGGGATGAATCCCACTCACTTTAGGATCTAGCTGGTTATCCAAGGTGCGAGTTACAGAGTCGGGTCGAATGTCTATTCACTCTTTTTCGCTTCTGGAATAGATTTCAATATGGACTGTCTGTTACCTTACAGGGGGTTCCTGAACTTGTTCAGTAGTTGCAGAAGTTGTTACTTGTTAACAATCAGATTTAACTTGATTCTTGATCTAGCTCTCATGGGTCAGCAGATTCAAATAAAAGACAAATAAAGAAAGTAAAAATGGATCATTCACGGTAAGCAAAGAGAGGGTAGGGTAAGGCAGAAAGGGAAGTTTATCAAACTTTAAACTGTAAAACTTAAACTATCAATTTTATCTATACTACTAGCTTCACAACAGAACAAATCCAAGAAGAAAGTGTCCAGATTTCTAAGATCACTTTCAACTAAGAGCACAAGGCAAAGTGGAACAGATCTAGCAGAAAATTATAAACCGAAGGGAAGTTGGTTAAAACTGGTATCTTTCACCGGCAGCCTAGCTCACACAGTGAAGACAGAGCAATTAGAACAAACTTGAACCTCAAATCTGTAATTTCCCCTAGCAGACAATAGAACAACTGAAGCCTAACAACATATTTAAACTTGATAATGGCAGATTTACAGCATATATCTAACAAACTTTAATGGAACGGATAACAGAAGAAGATACACTTATCACAGATCTATAAAATATTAGGCTCCCTGGCCATGCTACCACAGAAAACAGCAAAAGCACATCAACTCCCAGTCCAGAAAACAAAGGATTTCACAAAATTTGCAAGAAATTGCTTATAAGCCTTTTATTTCTAAGTCTCCGCCTCTCGCGATTACATTTTGCAGTTGTATTTATAGACTCAGGACAGATCCTGATCTTTACAGAAAATATCTTTTCTTAACTAAATCTTATCACACTTAAACCCTAGGACCGGGTTTTACAATATAAAGCCACTTTAAAATCAAAGTCCGGATAGAACTTAACCCCTCTGCAAATCAATGCAGTCAGCTGCCATAAATGGAGAAGATAGAATCGAATGCCACTTGCATTCACCCGCAACTGCAAATAAATGCTTTCATTAATTCCTGTTGGTGAGCCGGATGAGTCACCACTTCTCCGCTATTCCATCTCTCGCATATCCATCCCTGAGTTGAAATGGTCTTCATGCTATTAAGTCTGCCATAAATCCTCATTGAATGCCTTTACCGGCCTCCTCTCCTCTAGCATGGCGGTCCTTGATTAAATCTGCACTTTAACTTTGTCTTTACGGCCTTTTTCCAGCTATCCCGCAAGTGACAGATGGATTCCTGCATGAAAGACAAAAAGATTAGATTAGCAATTTAATAAACATTAAATCAATACTTTAACATTAAAACATATCAAAATCCTAATCTTTCTTGCACGTCGGCCTCTGTTTCATCTGATACGTGTCTTGACACGTGTCACTATCCCAGGACGCCTTCTGTTTACAGCTGTTTTGCATTTTCAGGCCTTTCATGTAACTTTCTCTCTCCTATCGTGATTCTACGACATGTCGCGATTTCATGACATGTCACGAAATCGTGACGTCCCTGGCGCTAGCAGCTCTTCTTCCCAACTTGGTCGCGAAAATGTGACATGTCGCGATTTCGCGACATGTCGCGAAATCGTGACACCTTCCTGGCCGTCGCACAACCTTTCCTTTGCAAGCCGCGATACTGCGACATGTCGCGATTTTGCGACATGTCACAAAATCGCGTCTGCCCTTGCACTTGGCTTCCCCTAGATTGTTCATGCAACTTGATTTTGCTTCCTGAGTACGATTTTCCTCTCTCTCCAGAAAGTGTCGCGATTTTGCGACATGTCTCGAAATCGTGACCATTTTCATACTTAGCCAATTTTTTATTCTTGCAACCCTTCTTCTCTCTCCTGACGTGAAATTGCGACATGTCACGATTTCGCGACATGTCGCAAAATCGTGCCCTTTCGCACAACTTTCCTTCTCTCTCCTCCTGTCGGTAGCGATTTCGCGACGGTTTCCAAAAATGGAAACGTCGCGATATCGCGACACTTCCAAAAATGGAAAGTGTCGCGATTTCGCTACACTTTTTCGACTTAGCTGCTTTTGCCAAAATTCGTCGCGATATCGCGACATTTCCGAAAATGGAAGTGTCGCGATATCGCGACACTACCAAAAATGGAAAGTTTTGGTTTTCAGTGAATTTATGCAACTGTTTTCTAGATTTTTCTCGTACCGGTGCGAGATTTTCTTTGTGCATGAATGATTCTAGCATGTAGAAAGTTAAGCTTGAAATAACAATGCTAGAAAGACTTGGAAAAAGGCACAACTTTAACAAAGAGGCAAGCAAAATTGGATTTAAACTTGAAAATTATCAAGAGGGTCCCTGCTGCAAAAATGGAAGTTCAGGGCTTTCTAAGGATGGAATCTCATTTTTCAGTGGGGGTGTGTTGCTTCTCAACAAATGGCGATATCTGCGGGTAAAATAGTAGCACTATTTTAGAACCCAGGACTCTAGTTTCAAAACAAAAAGACCATGCATCATGCCTTGCCACAGACATTCTTCACAATAAATTGACTGCCAACTGCTAGCTGTTAAAATTTCCCAAGGACATACTAGGCTGAATTACTTCAAGGAAGATTTCTGATGTGCAATTACAAAGGGTATAAAACTTTCTTCAGGATGACTGGATTGAATGATGAACTTTGGACTGATCAGCTTTTCTAGATTGTAAAAAGGGGAAACCGAGTAGAGCTCTGTTTACTAGTTTAGCCTTTTACAGCCTAGACAGAGTTACCCTTTAGATTTACACGACCCAAATTTACAACTGTAAGGAAGGATCTTCAACTTGGTAAAAGAAAAATAGCTTTTGGAATCTGGCTGCCTCTCTCTCATATAACTCTTTTTTTTTTTTTTTTTTTTTCTTTTTTTTTTTTTAATATATCAACACCTGAAAGGCATTAGAGAAATTACAATTTTCTTTTATCATTTGATCAATCTGGAACTGTTTCAGTCTAGGCACTGATAGCCTCTGGTGACACCCAAATAATTGCATGAACCATAGTCCCCTCTTATAACCAGACTTTTCTTGGATTCCCGGGAGTTCCTCCAACCAAACGGCATAGCAGTTTTTCTATCATTAAAACAACTCTGGCAAGCAAGACACAAGATCCAATCATCTCTCTACCTTCATCCTGAATAGCAAAATAGTTCTACAGTTCAATTTAAGCAGACCATCTCAATTGGAACAATGAACAGAATGGGGCACTAGACTGATCAGCTCAGAATAAAATAATTTTGAAGGCTGACTTTTCATTGATGCTCAGGCAAAGCCAAAGAACAGAATATTTCAGAAGCCAAAGGACTTTGCACAGACTTCCAAGGACAGACACAGGCCTTAAAGCAAAACAAAATAAAACTGTATAGACTAAAACACTGAACTGTACAGGCAGCAAAGAAAAAGAAGCAAAGCAACTAAAATTGAAACAAAAGACTGCACAGACTTAAATAACAGCAAGGATTAACTAAAAACACAGCAACTAAAAACTGTACAGGCAACCAAGAAGAAACATAAAACTAAAAACTATTGAAGCAATTGCACAAGAAAACTAGAACTAAACTAAAGCAGAATAAACTTGCAGAGCTATTTACAATATGTACACATATTACAACTTCTTTATGACTTCATTCAAATGATACATTGGATGGAACAGTGGAGAAATAATGTTTCAAGTATTGACCATTAACAGGGAGGTCCAAAAAATTACCATCCAGATCTTGTAAACGGAATGCATTGTTACCCAATATCTCAGCAATTTGGTAGGGGCCTATCCACAGTGGCTGCAACTTTGTATGCTTACCCTTCTTCTCATGAGCCTTGTCCCACAGAAGCACCAAGTCTGCCAGTCTGAAAGCCTTCACTTTGGCTCTCTTGTCAAACCACCTTTTGACAGTTTCTTGATGCCTACTGAAGTGCTCCAGGGCTTGGAGTCTTTCATCCTGCAAGTTAGTGAGGTCTAAAACCCGGGCTTCAGCATCATCATGATCTTCAAAATAATCTAAGGCAAATTGGTAGGTGGGCAACTTCAAGGAGATGGGAACAATTGGCTGGGTACCATACAACAAAACAAAGGGAGAGGTCTTAAGAGCGACTTTGTGCGTTATCCGGTCAGCCCACAGTGCATATTTCAACAATGTATGCCATTGCCTGGGTTTATCTACTACTGAGACTTTTTGATGGCATTCATTAAGTTCTTGTTTGTAGACTCAGCCAATCCATTGCCTTGGGGATAATAGTTGGATGAGAATCTGATAACTATCCCCATCTGGTATGCCCAATCTGCAAACTCCAATGATTGGAAGGCTGGTCCATTATCACAGACCAAATTCAGGGGAACCCCAAATCTAGTTATGATATTTGTTTCAAGAAATTCAATGACTTCCTAGGCTGTACTTCTTGTGGTGGCTGCTGCTTCAACCCACCTTGTGCAATAGTCAGTAGCTGTCAGCACATATTTATGCCCTGCTGAAGAATTTGGATTGATGACCCCCACAAAATCAAGTCCCCACTGCATGAAAGGTTTGTTTATCACAACTGGTTGCAATGGCAGAGCCCGGTTAGCCTCTTTGGCTGCAAAAGTCTGGCACTGATGGCAGGTCCTGACATGCTGATGTGCATCCTTAAAAAGTGTAGGCCAGTAATAACCTGCTCTTAATATTTTATGTGCTGTGGCAGATCCTGATGAATGCCCTGCCCCTAGTTTTTCATGAAAACTAGCCATGACTTCACTGACTTCACTGGGAGAAATGCACCTTAGAAAGATGCCAGCATAATTCTCCCTGTACAGAGTACCTGCCTTGAGGAGATAGTGAGCAGCTTTTAACTTTAATGCTCTCCTTTGAGTTCTGTTCAAATGGGATGGGCAAATTCCAAACTGTAGCAGATGAATGATATCTCCATACCAATCATCAGATTCAGAATTTAACTGATTAACTTCTTCCCGTAGAGGCACTTCAGCAATGTGTCTGGACAAACCAAGTCCCCTGATCAATTTAGCAGGCCTAATCTCCAAGTCATACTCTTGCAACCTGGTAACCCAATTGCCTCTCAGTTCACCCAACTCATTCTGACTTAGGAGGTATTTCACAGCTGGGTCTGGCACTATGGCATGAGTTTTGCTTCTGAGTATATAGTGTCTGAACTGCTTCACTGCTCTTACTAAAGCGTAAGCTTGTTTGTCTAATCTAGAATATTTCAGTTCAGCTCCCTTCAAATTGGTGCTCTTAAAAGCAATTGGATGTTCTCCAGTTTCCCTCCGTTGAGTCAGAACTGCAGCAAGTGTATGTTCTGAAGAGAAAGTGTACAGGTAAAAATCTGCATTGAAGTCTGGGCTTACCAGGACTGGTGCTTGTTTAATGGTTGTCTTGATTTCCTGGAAGGCAGCCTTAGCTTCTGGGGTCCAGACAATCTGGGCAGTCTGCTTTAACATGTCATTCATTGGCTTAACTATCTCTGCAAAGCCGGAGATGAACTTCCTAACAAAGTTTATCTTTCCAAAGAATGACCTCAACTCTTTCTTGGAGTTGGGAAATGGTATGCCAGATATGGCCTCAACTCTGCCTGGATCCATAGAAATGCCATCCTTTGTGACTAAGTGCCCCAGGAGCTTCCCTTCTGTTACACCAAAAATGCATTTCTTTGGATTCAGAGAAATGCCAAACTCCCTGCACTTGTTAAACACAGACTCTAAGTGCTTGACATGGTCAAATCTGGATTTGGAGAAGACTGTTAAATCATCCATGTATACAACAATACATTTGCCCATAAGCCCCTTGAAGGCATGATCCATTGCTCTTTGAAATGTTGCTCCAGCATTTATTAAACCAAATGGCATCCTCTTGTAAGCAAAAGTCCCCCACTTGGTGGTAAAAGCAGTCTTCATTCTGTCTTCTTTCTCCACCAATATCTGGTTATACCTTGAGAAGCCATCCAAGAAAGACATCATCTCTGATCCATTAACAATTTGCAGGACTTCATCCATAGAAGGCAGGGGATAGTTGTCCTTTTTTGATGCCTTATTTAAATTCCTGAAATCCACACACAGGCGGATCTCCCCATTTTTCTTCCTGACTGGCACCAGATTGGCCACCCAGGTAGAGTGCCTGATGGGAAAAATAATTGCTGCACTCAAGAGCTTTTCTACTTCTTTCAGGATAAGGGGTTCTAACAGAGCATTAACATGCCTCTGTTTTTGTCTGAAAGGCTTGCAAGATTCTTTCAAAGGTATGATGTGAGTGTAAACTTTTGGATCAAATACCTTTAAATCTTTGTATGACCAGGCCATTACATCCTTGGATCTGTGCAGGAAATCAATCATATTTCTCTTTATTTTTGGATCACAGTCCTTTGCCAACTTGATGTTCTTTGGATCCTCCTCAGTGCCTATGTTCAGGTCTTCAGTCCCATTGTCTGTGGCAGCTACAAAATCCTCAGAATTCACCCTTTGCCTGATCTTGTCAACATCAAATAGCCTTTCTAGCTCCACCATTCCTTTTGGGATCCTGTTGTCCTTCAACCTCATGATTCCCCTGTCATCATCCAACTGTTCCAACAGGGTGTCTCTTTGGCCTTCATCAATTATAGCATTCTCAAAGGTGTTAGTACTCTGCAAAAAGTTTACAATCTGTTGATCATCTGAGAAAACTTGAAAGTTGTCTATATTGTTTGGAACTGAAGGACAGGGGACTAACTCAATTGAGAACTTATCCCACTTAAAATCTTCCAATGGCTTTAAACTTGCAGCTGAAGATGCCAGGACATCAACATGTGAATTTTGTTCCCTGGGTATGTGTGTCAGATTGAATGCATCAAAGCCTTCTACAAGATCCCGGGCCCTGTGTTTGTATCCCTTCAAATAGGAGGCTTTACATTGGAATTTACCCCTGACTTGACTTGCCACTAATTCTGAATCAGTGAAAACTTGAATGTTTTTCACATTTTTATCCAAAGCAAACTTTAAACCTAAAATCAGAGCTTCATACTCTGCTAAATTATTAGTACATGGGAACTACGAGCGGTAAGACATAAAAAATGTCTGACTTTGAGGCCCTTTGAGGACTGCCCCTGTTCCAGAACCCTGCTTACATCTGGCTCCATCCACATGAAGTGTCCAGACTTCATTAGTATGTACAGGATGAGCTTTGTTAAACTGGTTACTCTGCCCAGTTGTCAAATTGTAGACACCAATATCTACCTCTGCAATATTGACAGTTTCATTAGCTGCATTGTACTCTGTAATGGTGTGCTTGTACCTGGGTTCTCTGTCAACCCGCAACTGATTTGCCACTCCTTTCCATGGCAACCACATGTGTGAAAAATCTGTTGCCAGGTATCCATTTAGAGACCTAGACCAATCCCTACTCAACAGCATCCCATACCCCACTGGGATATCCACAACTTGGATTTCAATCTTATGCTGAGCCCTAGGCTCAGAGGCTAATTGGATGTGAATATTTTGAAGCTCTCCAACAACTTTAACTTCTGACTTGTCCAATTGGACGACTCTTCTTTCAGATTTCATTGGGGTCAACCCCAATTGCTGACAAATGGCCAACGGCATAACATTAGCAGATGCACCTGAATCTACCAAACAATTATGTAAGTTCTTCCCAAAAATTTTGACAGTCAGTAAAAAGGGGGGAACTTCAGTTTTTTCTTTGTACATGGCTAGATTGGCATTTGCTATTTTCTTTCCCTTGTCTACAGGTTTAGCAGCAGGGCCAGAGTATGTCTTTATCAGGTTGTCTCTCTGCTCTGAAATCTGTGCCGACTCATGCAGAGTAATGTTGGCCTTAATATTTTTCATATCCTCCACTATGTTATATCCTTTGTTAAGTGGAGGAACAACAACATCTGGTACTCTCTGAGCTCCTCCCTTTGGTGGAGGTGGATTATTGCTTGGAGAGGGGTCCGGAGGAATATTGTGAGAGTTGTCAGGAGGAGTTGATGTGGTATTTGGCTCAGGATTCCTGTTCCTCAGGTTGTAGCTATCTCTTATATGCTCGTTGGAAAGCCTGTACTTCATCTATAGGCATTTCAACTACATTCTCAGATTCATCCGGGAAAGAAAAGGAATCCAGGACCATGGCTGCACTGTGGCCAGATGAACTTGGGCCATCAGCAGTTCTTTGATTTTCAGGGGAGATCAGATCACCAGACAAGGCTTCAAATGCATTGCAAAATTCCAGACAGTCCAACTCCCCATGCTGAGAAGTGGCATGTATTCTGCACCAGTTGGGCAGAGCTAAATCACAAATGTTCACATCATGAGTTTTACCCTTGTAATCTTTATTAGGTTCATATGGGGGCCTGTTAAATCTGTTTGGCTGATATGAGTATCTGTTGGGATTGTCACCAGTAGAAGTTTGCCTTTTAAAACTCAGAAAATCATTGGCCAGCTTCTGAACAATCTTTGAGACTTCTTCAATCCTTGCATTGTCAGCCTCTTTCACTGGGTTCTGTACATTCTCAACAGGTGCAGCAGTTGATGGACTTGCTGATGGTAGAGTCTGACAGACTGGCAGCATCATCTGATGTGGAATGGGATTAAACACAGGAGCAGCTTGTGTGATCAGAGGAGCTTGCTGAGCATTTAAAGGCTGGGGTCCCAACTGTCTTTCCAGAATCAAAGCTTCTTTGTAGGCTTCTGTCAAATTGGTAACAGTGGCATCTCTCTTCAAGAAGACAGAGGTCATGGGATCCAGGGAATTTCTAAAAATCTCTAATGCCAAGTCAGCATTAGGTACATAATACCCAGTAAGTCTACCATAGGCTTTTTGGAATCTGACATTATAGGATCTGATAGATTCACTTAATTCCCTTTTGATGCTAGAAAACTAGCGATATAAAATACTGGGGTCTATCACTTCCCCAAACTGTGACACAAAAACTTTCTCTAAATCATTCCAGCTGGTGATAGAATCATTGGTGAGGTTTAAAAACCAATCATAAGCTCCCTCCTGGAGAGTGAACGGGAAGAGTCTACAGGCAACATCCTCATGCTGTACATTTAATAACTTCAGTGCATTCTTGAATGCAACCAAGTGTTCTTCTGCAGTTCTTGTCCCATCATGTTTGTACCTGGGGAGATATCTTTCTGGATTTCTGGGCAAGTCATGGGCTATACCCGGAATGTTCAAAGCTGTGGAGCCCAACCAATTTGCCATAGCTAATGGATTGACAGGAATATTCTGAGCTCTGGTTGGAGTGACTATCAATGGTGATAAAACTGTCTGTGATAGAGATGTGGCCCTTCTGTGGCTACTTCTTCTCGGAGTTTCTAATTCGGGAACAAGGAGCTCTCCAGCTCTGGGGTGGGACCTTGTTACCCTGTATGTAGAATCCAGTTTTCACAAGCACTTATAACTTTGCAGTTCTCAACAAGTTCTGTATTTGGCAATTTAAAACACTGCACTGACAACTTACAAAAACTATCTTGACAATTTATAAAACTGAGCCACTTTTAAATGTTAAAATGCCAGACTCTGGATAAAATACAATATTTGTCAAGCACCACATACAGTCGGATTTCCCAACTCAAGTGCACTAAGAACAGATGTTCTAGGCCCTCCTTCTAGCGCCAATTAGATGTTGGTCCGGCTTTCATACACACCCTACGAAGGATGAGCAGGAAGCTCCGGAGACACCCACGGGATGAATCCCACTCACTTTAGGATCTAGCTGGTTATCCAAGGTGTGAGTTACAGAGTCGGGTCGAATGTCTATTCACTCTTTTCCGCTTCTGGAATAGATTTCAATATGGACTGTCTGTTACCTTACAGGGGGTTCTTGAACTTGTTCAGTAGTTGCGAAAGTTGTTACTTGTTAACAATCAGATTTAACTTGATTCTTGATCTAGCTCTCATGGGTCAACAGATTCAAATAAAAGACAAATAAAGAAAGTAAAAATGGATCATTCACGGTAAGCAAAGAGAGGGTAGGGTAAGGCAGAAAGGGAAGTTTATCAAACTTTAAACTGTAAAACTTAAAACTATCAATTTCATCTATACTACTAGCTTCACAACAGAACAAATCCAAGAAGAAAGTGTCCAGATTTCTAAGATCACTTTCAACTAAGAGCACAAGGCAAAGTGGAACAGGTCTAGCAGAAAATTATAAACCGAAGGGAAGTTGGTTAAAACTGGTATCTTTCACCGGAAGCCTAGCTCACACAGTGAAGACAGAGCAATTAGAACAAACTTGAACCTCAAATCTATAATTTCCCCTAGCAGACAATAGAACAACTGAAGCCTAACAACATATTTAAACTTGATAATGGCAGATTTACAGCATATATCTAACAAACTTTAATGGAACGGATAACAGAAGAAGATACACTTATCACAGATCTATAAAATATTAGGCTCCTGGCCATGCTACCACAGAAAACAGCAAAAGCACATCAACTCCCAGTCCAGAAAACAAAGGATTTCACAAAATTTGCAAGAAATTGCTTATAAGCCTTTTATTTCTAAGTCTCCGCCTCCTGCGATTACATTTTGCAGTTGTATTTATAGACTCAGGACAGATCCTGATCTTTACAGAAAATATCTTTTCTCAAACCCTAAATCTTATCACACTTAAACCCTAGGACCGGGTTTTACAATATAAAGCCATTTTAAAATCAAAGTCTGGATAGAACTTAACCCTTCTGCAAATCAGTGCAGTCAGTTGCCATAAATGGAGAAGATAAAATTCGAATGCCACTTGCATTCACCCGCAACTGCAAATAAATGCTCTCATTAATTCCTGTTGGTGAGCCGGATGAGTCACCACTTCTCCGCTATTCCATCTCCGCATATCCATCCCTGAGTTGAAATGGTCTTCAAGCTATTAAGTCTGCAATAAATCTCCATTGAATGCTTTCACCGGCATCTTCTCCTCTAGCATGGCGGTCCTTGATTAAATCTGCACTTTAACTTTGTCTTTATGGCCCTTTTTCAGTTATCCCGCAAGTGACAGATGGATTCCTGCATGAAAGACAAAAAGATTAGCATTAGTAATTTAATAAACATTAAATCAATACTTTAACATTAAAACATATCAAAATCCTAATCTTTCTTGCACGTCGGCCTCTGTTTCATCTGATACGTGTCTTGACACGTGTCACTATCCCAGGACGCCTTTTTTTTACAGCTGTTTTGCATTTTTAGGCCTTTCATGTAACTTTCTCTCTCCTATCGCGATTCTACGACATGTCGCGATTTCGTGACATTGTACACGAAATCGCGACGTCCCTGGCGCTAGCAGCTCTTCTTCCCAACTTGGTCGTGAAAATGCGACATGTCACGATTTCGTGACATGTCGCGAAATCGCGACACCTTCCTGGCCGCCGCACAACCTTTCCTTTGCAAGCCGCGATACTGCGACATGTCGCGATTTCGTGACATGTCACAAAATCGTGCCTGCCCTTGCACTTGGCTTCCCCTAGATTGTTCATGCAACTTGATTTTGCTTCCTGAGTACGATTTTCCTCTCTCTCCAGAAAGTGTCGCGATTTCGTGACATGTCGCGAAATCGTGACCATTTTCATACTTAGCCAATTTTTTATTCTTGCAACCCTTCTTCTCTCTCCTGACGCGAAATTGCGACATGTCGCGATTTCGTGACATGTCGCAAAATCGCGCCCTTCCGCACAACTTTCCTTCTCTCTCCTCCTGTCGGTAGCGATTTCGCGACGGTTTCCAAAAATGGAAACGTCGCGATATCGCGACACTTCCAAAAATGGAAAGTGTCGCGATTTCGCTACACTTTTCCGACTTAGCTGCTTTTGCCAAAATTCGTCGCGATATCGCGACATTTCCGAAAATGGAAGTGTCGCGATATCGCGACACTACCAAAAATGGAAAGTTTTGGTTTTCAGTGAATTTATGCAACTGTTTTCTAGATTTTTCTCGGTACCGGTGCGAGATTTTCTTTGTGCATGAATGATTCTAGCATGTAGAAAGTTAAGCTTGAAATAACAATGCTAGAAAGACTTGGAAAAAGGCACAACTTTAACAAAGAGGCAAGCAAAATTGGATTTAAACCTGAAAATTATCAAGAGGGTCCCTGCTGCAAAAATGGAAGTTCAGGGCTTTCTAAGGATGGAATCTCATTTTTCAGTGGGGGTGTGTTGCTTCTCAACAGAACTCTCTGTCATTAGAGGATGGGGGACGGAAGCATTGAAGAAAGGGGGCTCGAGGTCGAGCTTGGGACCTAAGAAGCGATGGCGGATGGGCCACCTGGAGTAAGAGAGCACATAAGATGTGAGATAAGATAGGAATAAAATAGGGGAAGAGAAGTGATAAGGCAGAGGAAAAAGAGAGGACGTAGACCGAGGACTGGAAAAGAGGTAGGAATTCACAAGAAAAAGGAAACGCAGCCAAGACACCACCAAATTCCATTTTGTAGGAGGATTAAGGTTGGAGAATTTTAGAAAGCTTTATTCATTTATATATGCATCTGTATGGTGAATGTTGTAGATTGAAACATGGTTTATACTCCCATGTAGCTTGATAATCCATTTGAATGGATAGGAAACCACCTTCATCTAAATGTGTGAAGAATTATGTTGAAAGCACTATGTTTAGATAGTTGTGGGAAAGTGTTATGTTGAAAGCACCGTGTGTTTAGCTATTGTAGATAAAACCACCTTCATCTAAATGTGTGAAGGATTGTGTTGAAATTATTATGTTTAGATAGTTGTTGGGAAGTGTTGTGTTGAAAGCACTGTGTTTAGCTGCTCTAGAGGAAACCACCTTTGTCTAAATGTGTGAAGCACTATGTTGAAAGCATTGTGTTTAGATAGTTGTTGGGAAGCGTTGTTTTTAAAGCACCGTGTGTTTAGCTGCTATAGAGGAAACCACCTTCATATAAATATGTGAAGTGTTATGTTGAAAGAATTATGTTTAGATAGTTGTTGGAAAGCGTTGTGTTGAAAGCATTGTGTGTTTAGGAGCTATAGAGGAAATCACCTTCTAAATGTGTGAAGCATTATGTTGAAAGGGATGTGTTGAAATCGTTGTGTTTAGATAGTTGTTGGGAAGCATTGTGTTGAAATCATTGTGTGTTTAGCTACTGTAGATAAAACCACCTTCGTCAAAATGTGTGAAGCATTGTGTTTAGATATTGGAAAGCACTGTGTTGAAAGTGTCGTGTGTTTAGCTGCTATAGAGGAAACCACCTTTGTCTAAATGTGTGAAGTGTTGTGTTTAAAGTGCTATTTTTAGATAGTTTTTGGAAAGTGTTATGTTGAAAGCATCGTGTATTAGCTATTGTAGACAAAACCACCTTCATCTAAATTTGTGAAGCTCTGTGTGGAAAGCATTGTGTGGAAGCACTATGTGGAAAGCACTATGTGAAAAGCGTTGTGTGGGTTTAGATGGTTGTATGGAAGTGTTGTGTGGAAAGTGTTGTGCGGGTTTAGATGGTTGTATGGAAGCACTATGTTGAAAGTTTTGGTTGTTTATATGTCATGGATAAAACACCGTGTGTTTAGCTCCTGTAGATAAAAACCACTTGCTCCTAAGTATGTGATGCGCTGCGTTAGGGAGTGTTGTGTTAGAAGTATTGTATGTAGTGGATAGTTGCCCATGTTCTAAGCATGTGATGTGTTATATTGTAAAGGTTGTGTCTAGAAGAGCCACCTATAGTGGAAGGCCACCAGTGTTCTGAGAGAGAGAAAGAGCACCCTGCATTGGCAAGCCTTTGATCTTCCGTCAAGATGTTTCACATCCACCATGAAGGTGTATAAGCCCATGGTTTATCTAAGGTTTACTTATGTAATTTTTAATTAAAGAAAAGCCTTTGATTTATAAATTATATTATGGGACTTTAATTGAAACAAAGCCTTTGATTTATAAATTATATTATGGGACTTTAATTGAAACAAAGCCTTTGATTTATAAATTATATTATGGGACTTTAATTGAAACAAAGCCTTTGATTTATAAATTATATTATGGTACTTTAATTGAAACAAAGCCTTTGATTTATAGATTATATTATGGGACTTTAATTGAAATAAGACCTTTGTCTTATATATATTATCTTAGGAGATTTAATTAAAGAGAAAACCTTTGATAAATGTTGATTATCTTAGGAGATTTAATTAAAGAGAAAACCTTTGATAAATTTTGATTATCTTAGGAGAGTTAATTAAAGAGAAAACCTTTGATAAATGTTGATTATCTTAGGAGATTTACTTAAAGGGAAAATCTTTGATGAATGTTTGATTTTCTTAGGAGATTTAACTAAAGAGAAACCTTAGACTAGCTTGAATTATCTTAAAAGTTTTTAATGATAGTAAGATCTTTGATTATTATGATTTATTTTATTTCTTAATTGAGGTTATGAATCTAAGATTAAGGTTGAAAATCTTTGATTAGTAAGTCTATGAAGTAGTCTTTACAAAAAGGACTTCAAAGGAAAACAAAATTATGTTATAATATTGATGACAAAGTTTATGTTGAATAAAGGATTATTTTAGAGGTTAAATGTATGGGACTTTAATGCTTTAAAATAGTATTTGATTTGATTGGAATTTTGAATAAAAAAAGATGGTAGATTTATTCTTTGAATTTAAGTTATGGGACTTTAATTTAGGGAATGAATGATGGATTATTTTAGAGGTTAAAGGTAAAGGACTTTAATGCTTTAAAACAATATTTGATTTGATTGGAATTATGAATTAAAAAGGATGGTAGATTTATTCTTGAATTGAAGTTATGGGGCTTTAATTTAGGGAATGAATGATGGATTGTTTTAGAGGTTAAAGGTATGGTACTTTAATGCTTTAAGACATGAATGAATTTAATTAAAGTTAGACCTTGATCTAAGTAGTACATGTTGGATGGCTATCTAAGGGAATTGAAGTGTTGAAGATAGAAGTAAAGGATATTTTATAATATTCACTATGCATTAGATGGTTGGAAACTTAATTGAATTTTGTATAGTTGCACCCAGGTGTTGTAGGTGAGTTGGAGAGGAGAGGGCAATCCTCCAAGGGAGGTCGGCTCCTCCCCCTACCAAATCTCCACCCCCAAGCGGGAGGTTAGAACCCCTGTGGTCACGGACCAAGGCCCCCCCAAGGGCGCCCCGCAAGGGGCCAAAAAAAAATTGTATAGTTGCAATTTGAAAAAGTAAATGAATATATGCATTTAGAGGTATACCTATCCTGAACCATGAGTACCCTGATCCCCTACTACCTTCAAATAACCAATGGGAAGCATGGTGAAGCAAGGGATTTAATGGAAACAAAGTATAGGTAATTGTATTTTATGTTGATTTACTTATGCTCAAATAGACTAGAATTATGGGGAGATATCCCCAATGCAGTTAATGTAACATTCTTTAATGTAATAAGGATCTACCATGCAAGATTTAATGCAATAATTATTTATTGGTTTAGAGAAGGTACTTTTACTTTATTTCTATATTTGGTTATACTATGTAGCTGATTCTCTTTCTGATGATAACATTCTCTTTTAGTATTAATCCTTCTTTATTTTCTAGATGCTTCATGATTGCTCTTTGAAGTTTTAGTATCTAGATGTATTCTTTTTTTGTTGCTTAGTAATAGAAATCTAAAAGTAGAGTTCTAGGGTGAACTTAGAGGTGACCTAGAGGAATTAAGAACCCCTTAGGGTGAACATAGGTAACCTAAGATAATTTAGAACCCCTTAGGATGAGCATAGGAGACCTAAGGTAATTGAGACCCCCTTAGGTAGATAAAGTACTAAGTTGTGGAAATATTACATCTGAGTTAAGATAGCTCATCATGGAGACGAGATAAATAGCTTAACTCATAATACTCATAGCATACCTACACATAATGACTTGTGTATGATATGGATATGCATGTATACCTTCGATGGACAAAGGGTGATAAGTCTAGCTCATCAAGAGTGATGGGATATATTGGCTTATTTTTAGTGACACATGATACACCTACACAGATGGGCTTATGATAGGGTACTTCATGAGATGTAGCTTTCATGAAAGACTTAGGGGATCGAAACTTTAGGTAATACTAATAGATTTAGGGGTTCATGAAGGGTTCATGTATCCCTCTCCTTAGTTAAAAAAAAAAACTTTTCTATTTTTATATTTTTCTATTGTGTGTTTTTGGGTCATTGCATTTGGTATCAGAGCTCTAGGTACAAGGGTATAGAGCTTCTATATGTGCTAAAGAAAATTATATGCTTCCAATGAAGGCTTGCTTAAGGTAAAGGTTAAAGCTGGGATGATCTAGAATACCCTATTTGCTATAATATGATGGGAATTGACCTCAAGGGAATGTGGATGTTAGGATGCCTTAGTATGGGATTTGGTATCAATGGCATATGCTAGCCTGGGATATTACCCTAGTTAGTTTGTTAATGCATCTAGCAAGAGAACTCTATTTTATGGCTTGAATTAGATATACAACTTAAGATGAAACTGTAATATAATATTCTTTCTTGGATGGAACCAAGTTAAGATGCCACCTAAGACTAGAAGAGGGAGGCCTATACCTAGAAAAACTCAAAAAATTAATGTTGAATAAGAAAACCAGGATGGAGAACCAACGAGCCCCAATAGGGAGGTAGAAGACCTCACCACTACGATCGTTGCTATGCAGGATCAGATAAGATAGTTGCTGGAAATGACTGTGAATCAAAATTTGCAAGTTTGAGGCTCAAAGATTGGTCTAGATAGTGGACTAACTACAAAACAAGTGCAAGCCAGAGCCTTAGTAGAAAATGAAACAACTAGGGACATGAAAAACATTAGTATCTCCAAATTTTATGGGGAGGGTGATGGGGATGTAGTGGAAGCATGACTAAGAGAAGTAGAGGTTCACTTTACGGTAAAAGGCTACTCATCAGGAACCCAAACACTTTGGGCTACGATTAACCTGAAAGGGGCTACTCTAGAGTGGTGGGAAACCCACTATGAGGAAACTAATATTAAACCCATTGATACTCCATGGGAAGAATTTATAAACATCTTTAATAATAGATTCCTAATAGAGCATTTTTATGCCTTAAATTTTGAGGAATTTTCTAGTTTCAAGGGACTAGCATAGTGGAGGTGTACTATAAGAAGCTGGTAAGATTGTTTAAATATGTACCTATCTATAATGAGAAAATGTGGGTTCACAAGTTCACTCTGGAATTATAGTCTATGTTAAGACATGATGTAGACATGCAGGAGCCTAAATCATTGTAAAAGGCATATGACCTAGCAATGAAAGCATAGTTACACTTTTGTTACAAATATGGCACTCTACCCTAGCAAGCTTGTTAGGATCTAAAGAAGAGGAATAGTAATGGGTTTGTAAAATAGGAGGATGATCAAGAGTGAAAATATAAGAACCCCCAATATCCTAAGAAAAAACCTTATGGTAATTAGAAGAAGTTCAAGAAGAACTTTCGTAAGAAGGATAACAAACCCAATAGTACGAAATCTCAACCACATAAGTTGTAAGCTACAACTCCAGTAGTTAAGAGAAAAAATGAGAAACCTAAAAAATAGAAAGGACCCAAGGAAGGGTGCTACAATTTTTGGGAACCTCATTACTACAATTAGTGTCCATATCGAGCAGGGACTAGCAAAGCTAATACAAAAGGGAAGAAACTGAAACATCGGATCTATGCTACGGGAAGCATAAGCTAGAGGGAAAAGCCACCCCATTACTTGTAAAAGGTAAGGTTTTTAATAAGCAAGTAAACATTTGGATAGATAGTGGGGCCATTGAAAGCTTTATTTCATCTAGTCTAGCAAGGACTGTGTCGAAAAGGCCTAGATATTTGTCTCAAGGGTGGATGGTTGAGTATGATTTTGGGTAGACCTACTCAGTGAACCAATGTTATCCTATGGTATAAATTACACTATCTAATGGGACTACGAAATGTTTTTTATATGTATCTCAATTACATGCCTTTGATGTGGTCCTAGGGATGGATTGGCTACAGGCTCATAAAGCCTTAGTCAATTTTCAAGACCGATGGATTGAGTATTTAGAAGAAAGTGGGAGGAGACTAAGAATTTATAGCAAATAAGGGGCTTTTGAACCTCAGATGTTGTTCGCTATGCAATTGAAAAAGGCCCTAAAGAGAGGAGGAATAGTGTATGTAGTAAAACTTAATGAAGTGGAAGACTATGAGAAAGAAGAAATACTAAGACAACATCCGATTCTGCAGGATTTTCAAGATGTATTTCCAAAGGAAACCTACCTGGGCTACCTCTTGTATGGGAATTTGACTTCACAATTGAACTTATGACAAGAGTTGAGCTTATTCATATATCCCCGTATCGGATGAATCCTATTGAAATGCGGGAACTAAATGTTCAATTGCAAGGATTATTAGAGAAGGGTTTGATAAAACCAAGTGTGTCACCGTAGGGTGCACCGATTTTGTTCATGAAAATAGATGGTTTGCTAAGATTGTGTATTGATTACAAGATGCTAAATAAGGCTACACTCAAGAATCGATATCCTTTACCTAGGATTGAAGATTTATTTGATCAACTAAAATATGCCAAGGCATTTACTAAGATCGATCTAAGGTTAGGGTATCACCAGTTAAGAATTCTTAAGGAAGACACTCACAAGATGACATTTAAGACTAGGTATGGGCATTATGAGTTTATGGTTCTACCCTATGGACTGACTAATGCCCTAGCTGCTTTCATGAACTTAATGAACAGTGTGTTCTGAAGACACCTAGACCAGTTCATATTGGTATTCCTAGATGATATCCTTATATACTCTCGATATAAAGAAGAGCACGATAAATATCTTAGGATCATGTTAGAATTGCTAAGGAAGAATCAACTTTATGGAAATCTGGTTGAGTTAATTCTATGTTCCAAAGGTACGATATATTAGACATGTCATATCAACAAAAGGGATTGTTGTGGATCCAGAGAAGATAGAGGCTATCCTGAATTGGCCACCCCCTACTAATGTGATTGAAGTGCAAAGTTTCATGGGGTTAACGGGCTACTATAGATGTTATATCAAGGACTACTCCAAGATTTTTGGACCCATAACTAACCTTCAGAAGAAGGGAAAGGAATTCAAGTTGTTATAAAAGTGAGAGGCTACCTTTGTACTACTAAAGCATAAGCTTAATACTGCACCAATACTATAGGTTCCCAATCCCCAAGGGGACTTTTTAGTGTGAATTGATGCATCAATAGATGGGTTGGGTGGGATACTCTCACAAGAGGAGTCAGTAGTGGCATATACTTCAAGGAAGCTCAAAAAGCATGAAGTTAATTATGCTATGCATTATTTAGAGCTAGATAAAGTGGTGCATGATTTAAAGGTTTGGTGCCACTACTTGGTGGGAAGACCCCTTTGAATTAAATAGAGAAAATCAAATTTTGTGGTACATATTCACACAATAAATACTCAATGTGAGACAGAGAAGATGGGTGGAATTTCTCACTGAGTATGACTTCGAGACTAAATACATAAATGGAAAGGATAATAAAGTAGTTGATGCTTTGAGTAGAAGAATATATATAGCATACATAACTAAAATCCACATGAACCTGATGGATCGAGTAATATAGGACCAATCTCAGGATGAGTATTACCAGGAAATTCGACTTAATATGGATAGATATCCTGAAGGAAATAAGGATTTTAGTTTGAAATATGACTTCCTGTGTTATAAAGGAAGGGTAATCATACCAAATATGGGCGATTTAAGGAACTTGATAATGTAAGAAGCCCATAGATATCCTTATTTTGCTCATCCGAGAGGAGCCAAAATGTGAGAAAACATGAAAAGAACCTTCTTTTGGGTAGGAATGAAGAAGGACATCATGGATTTTTTTGCTTTATGCCTCGAATATCAGAAAGTTAATGCATAATTCCAACATCTTGCAATAAAATTGTATCTGCATGATATACCTACACAAAAATGGTAGGTTATATCTATGGATTTTATAGTGGGTTTACCCAAGACTCAATACCAACATGATGCCATCTTTGTAGTGGTCAAAAAATTGACTAAAGTTTCCCATTTCATACTGGGAAATACCAAGTACGATGCTCAGGTGGTGGCTAGCAGATTCATCAAAGAGGTGTTTCAACTGCATGGATTTTTGGAGGTAATTATCTTAGATAGAGACTCCAAATTCACTTCTAAATTCTTGAAATTCCTTGATAGTGTGGTTGGTCTGAAACTAAATATGAGTTCAACATACCACCCTGAAATAGATGGCCAAACGGAGTGGGTAAACCAAGTTCTAGAAGACATGCTCCGCATGTACTGCATGGATCACAAATATCATTGGGAATATTGTCTACCTTTGGTAGACTTTGCCTACAATAAGTGACATCACTCCTCGCTAGGAATGGCACCTTTCGATGCCTTGTATGGGAGAAAGTGTAGAACACCATTGTCTTGGGACAACCTAGAAGATCAAGTTGTGATCGGGCCAAAAATGGTCAGGGTAATGGAAGATAAGCTAAGGGAAATTAGGTAAATGCTTAAAGAAGTTGCAGATAGGTAGAAGAGTTATGCAAATCTAAAAAGGACTCCAAGAGAGTATTCTGTTGGAGATAAGGTGTTCTTGAGGGTTAAGCCAAAGAAGAGTGCTATCAAATCCATGAAGTTGGATCCATGTTTTGTGGGGCCCTTTGAGATCACAGAAAATATCAGTCTAGTTGCATACCGACTTGCATTACCACCTAATCTATCCAAAATCCATGACACATTCCACATATCCTTTCTTAGGAATTATGTTGCTGGCCCTAAACATGTGTGGGATGTTTCTAATTTGCATATGGTAAATCTAGAGGCCATTGAAGTACTACCGATGAATATTTTTGAGTTTTATTCTAAGTCTTTGCAAAATCGAACTCTCGAACAATGTAAGGTCCAGTGGGACCAGTTCTCTAAGAATAATGCCACTAGGGAGAAAGTGGAGGTTATGCAAAAATATTTTTCCTTTTTTTTTGAATCTATATGATGTAATAAATCTTACTTTTTGTTAAAAAAAAAGAAAACTGGAAATACCAAGGACAATGTTTAATTCTAGTGGTGGAGGATGTCATGACCCTCCCTAGAAGACTATATGGTACAAAGAAATGATGTATTAACCTATGATGTGGTGATACTTAGTTTGAAAAGTTGAACCAACTATATGTATTTTAGTTGATTTTGAAGGACATGTCATCGCTAACATATTGCCAACTGTGCAGGATCAGGTACACTCATAGGTGGATAAGGTAGAAGCATCCACCAGAAATGAGGGTACTTAATATCAAGGGAAATAATGATTAAGGTACTCGAAGGTAACATGGATAGATATCTTCATATAGGCATGCATTATCGAAAGGGATAATCATCGATGATTGATCGTCTTGAGCCTTAGTTGATAGCCTGGTAGCTATCGTAAAATCTCTAGCTAAGATAGGTGATTGGGGTTTATGGAAATATTCCCTCTTTGTTTTTTTATAAATTGATTGCTCTCTACTGTATCATGGCTTGGGTAGCATAATGTTGGAATTTCAATAAAATTACAACTGCAAAATGTATGTGGATGCATAAAGTGAACTATTATGTTTAAGTGATAATAGAGCATCATTGTTATGAAGGAAAATAAATTAAATTTAAATGATAAATGAATATTCATTTAAATTAATTAATGAGGTTTTGATTTAAAAATGATATGACTCATTTAAACTCATTAGTAAACTTCATCTCAATAAAAAAATAAGAGTTCATTTGAAATAATTAAAGAAGTTCATTTTAATGATAATATAAATTCATTAATGGACTTTAATTAAGTGAAATAAATATTAAAAAAAAAATCCATTTAAGATAGATATAATATTCTATTTTAAAGATAAAGCAATTAAGAAATTGTTTTAAATAAATAAAAGAGATATATTTTAAAATGGTGATAAAATATCGTGTCAAGGATATTGTAAAGGGTACTATTCTTCATTTTAATAATGCAATATCCCTTACCCTATGTAGTGCAACCTAAATAAATAATTTAGGAGGGCTATTAATTTCCAAATATGGAAATTATGGGTAAAATAACTCTCTATCATCTGAGGATGGGGGATGGAAGCATTGAAGAAAGGGGGCTCAAGGTTGGGCTCGAGACCCAAGAAAGGATGGCTAATGGACCACCTGGAACAAGAGAGCACGTAAGGTGCGAGAGAAGATAGAAATAAAATAGAGGATGAGAAAAGAGAAGATAGATGGAGAAGAGAGGATGCATACTAGGGACTAGAAAAGAGGCAGGAATGGACAACAAGCAAAAAGTAACACAGCCAAGACACCATCGAATTCCATTCTATAGGAGGATTAAGGTTGGAGGGTTTTAAGAAAGCTTTATTCATCTATATATGCATCTATATGGTGAATATTGTAGATTGAAACATGGTTTATACTCCCCTGTAGCTTGATAATTCATTTTAATGGATAGGAAATCACCTTTGTCTAAATGTGTGAAGTGTTGTGTTGAAAGCACTATGTTTAGATAGTTGTTGAGAAGCGCTATGTTGAAAGCACTATGTGTTTAGCTACTATAGAGGAAACCACCTTCATCTAAATGTATGAAGCACTGTGTTGAAAGCATTGTATTTAGATAGTTGTTGGAAAGCAATGTGTTGAAAGTGACGTGTGTTTACCTACTATAGAGGAAACCACCTCCATCTAAATGTGTGCAGCACTGTGTTGAAAGCGTTCTATTTAGATAGTTGTTGGGAAGAACTATGTTGAAAACATTGTGTGTTTAGTTGTTGTAGAGGAAACCACCTTCATCTAAATGTGTGAAGTGTTGTGTTGAAAGCCATGTGTTTAGATAGTTTTTGGGAAGCATCGTGTGTTTAGCTACTATAGAGGAAACCACATTCGTCTAAATGTGTGAAGCGATGTGTTGAAAGTATTGTATTTAGATAGTTTTTGGTAAGCACTGTGTTGAAAGCATGGTGTGTTTATCTACTATAGAGAAAACCACCTTCTTCTAAATGTGTGAAACGTTGTGTTGAAAGCACTATGTTTAGATAGTTTTTGGGAAGCGTTGTGTTGAAAGCGTCATATGTTTAGTTGTTTTAGAGGAAACCACCGTCATCTAAATGTATGAAGCGCTATGTTTAGATGGTTTTTGGGAAGCACTATGTTGAAAGCGTCATGTTTTTAGCTATTGTAGAGGAAACCACCTTCGTATAAATGTGTGAAGCGCTGTGTTGAAAGCGTTGTGTTTAGATAGTTGTTGGGAAGCATTGTGTTGAAAGTGTTGTGTGTTAGCTACTGTAGAGGAAACAACCTTCATCTAAATGTGTGAAGTGTTGTGTGGAAAGCGCTATGTGGAAGCGCTATGTGGAAAGCGCTATGTGGAAAGCACTGTGTGGAAAGCATTGTGTGGGTTTATATGGTTGTATGGAAGCACTGTTTGGAAAGCGTTGTGTGAGTGTATATGGTTGAATGGAAGCATTGTGTTGAAAGCAAAGGTTGTTTAGATGTCATGGAGAAAACACCATGTGTTTAGCTCCTATAGAGAAAAACCACCTGCACCTAAGTATGTGATGTGCCACGTTAGAGAGCATTGTGTTAGAAGCATCACCTATAGTGGATAGCTACCCATGTTCTAAGCATGTGATGTGTTATGTTGGAAATACTGTGTCTAGAAGATCCGCCTGTACTAGAATGCCACCAGTGTTCTGAGAGAGAGAGATCACCCTGCGTTAGCAAGCCTTTGATCTTTCACCGAGATGTTTTGCATCCGCCATGAAGGTGTATAAGCTTATGGTTTATCTAAGGTTTACTTATATAATTTTTAATTAAAGAAAAGCCTTTGATTTATAAATTATATTATGGGACTTTAATTGAAACAAAGCCCTTGATTTATAAATAATTACGAGACTTTAATTGAAACAAAGCCTTTGATTTATAAATTACATTATGGGACTTTAATTGAAACAAAGTCTTTGATTTATAAATTATATTATGGGACTTTAATTGAAACAAATCCTTTGATTTATAAATTATATTATGGGACTTTAATTGAAACAAAGCCTTTGATTTATAAATTATTGTAGCACCCTAAAAGTGGCACGGTTAAACATTAGTAAAAATATAAAATATTAAAATATGAATTTCAACCCCAAACTGCCCGTTAAACCGCCTTTTACCTGCTTTCCCCGTTTTTCGTGCCATTTTTAGGATTTTTTGTGACCGTTGGATGATATCGTCGTCGATCAGACAATATCGCCTCAGATCGGATGAATTCATCTGGAGCAGAACATCCAAACGATTTCATCCCAAACTGATTTGTTCATAATTAGCTTATGTTTCAACGACGTCTCTAACCGGGGCAAAAGCGTGTCTGCACCGTTAGAGACCTTCCCCATTGGAGATCTCCCAAATTGGGATGATCTCCAACCTCCCAACCTCCTTCCTATGCCTATTTAATCTTAGGCCCTCCCCTTGACCTACCCCTGGCTGAATTCCCCTGTAATTTGATCTTTGTGTGCGTTAGAATACCCTAAATTATTATTTGCATTTGTGCCTTTCTAAGTTTTCTTGTAGGAACTTCATTGTTTTTTAGCCAGAGCAAGCTCAGATCGTCGTAGACGATCCTGTACGATCTCGGATGATCACGCCACAATTCAAGATGATTTTGTATTTTGCAGGCGATATCAACTGCAGCCAACATTGGGGGCAATCAGTGCCTTGAGTTTGCATTCTTTCTCCACTATCTACTATTTTGCTTTGCATTAGTTAGACTTATTACTATTTTGCATCTTGGAGTTCACCTCATTTAGTATAATTGCATGATAAAGATAAAATCAACCATTAAATTTATTGCATTTCCTTATCTATTATTATAATATGTTATTATAATCTATTATTTAGGCATTTTTGCTGTTATTTCTACCATTACCCCTTGCTTCTGCATTTGCATATTTGGTATTTCATGTCTATTTTTGTGATTACAGGTTTTTGACGAATTCGTCTGACGAATTCATCAGATTTCAAAAGATTATGTCTGATTTCATACGACCTTCTATGATTTGAGACAATCTCGAGCAATATCAGATGATTACGTACGAACTGAGACAATTTGAACTGCTACAAGACTCAAAATCTCCATCAGACATCCGAAATTAGGTATGATTTCTTCTAGTTAGCATATTCTCTATTATTTGCATCCATTTTTGTTTTTTGTATTCATTTAAATCCGCATTGGCATATAGAATAGATTAGATTCATATCGGCCAAACCTAGGAGTTGAATGATCAAACATAAAAATGAACACATCAAACACCCTCTCAACCTAGGTGTGGAAACTGCCATTCAAAAGTTTCCTGGTGAACCCACCATCCGTCGAAAATTCACCCTTATAAACCTCCCCTGAGAGGCGGTACCTTCGAAAGGCCTCTCAGTCCGAGGTATTGTCCCATCCTTTTCACATCCCCCTTTCGGGTGCGGATCCTATAGCCTGAAGGTAAGGGTGCGAAAAATTTGGAGCGATACATTTTGGTGAACCCGACATGAAACAGAAACCTTTTGAAAACAAAACCATTTTAAAAAAAAACTTTCTAATTAAAATAATAAAAACCAAAAACATAAATGCATTTAGACTTAAGAAAATTTGCATGTCATATTTAGATGGTAGACTATAATAAAAGAAGAGTTGTCACTATTAATGTTGAAAATCAATTAGCAGCTATAGAGATCACTTATGTGCTTAGAGTACCTCAAACAAATAGAGTCCCACATTTATGGAATGAACTTAATAGGAGATTGAATCTCATTTCATCTAGAGCAACCGAACTTAGGAAAATCAAGAGGTTTGTCCTAGATGGAATCCTGGATCCCGATCAATTGATTTTGTATCATGAACTTCAGAGAGCTTGCCATAGGTGGTTAGTAGATAAAAGAGCCCTTGTGTCTTCTGAGTTGTATACCTTTGAGGAATACCTTGAGAATGCAGCCATAGTGCATCAATTTCTAGCTCGTATAGAGGACCAAGAAGCTGATCTTACGGATAGAAAGAGATGGAATAGAGTTCCCAGAGTTGTGTTATATCAAGAGTATTGCCATGAGATTTATTTTTACAAAATAGAATCTGAAACAGATAATATCACCATAGCACACTTTGTTGAATTCTTGAAAAACAATTTCCAATTTGAAGAGGAGCACTTTATGACTCCTGATGAACTTGATCCTATCAATGACATCTATAAACTATTCATAGAAAAATAAGTTATTATTTTATTATTGTTATTTCTTGTATTTAGTGTGTTGTTTATTGTCTTTATAAGCACAAAAACAAAAACAAAATAAAATCATAACAACAAAAAAAGTAAAACATTTTCTTTTAAGTATTATAGTAGGTATATAATTAAAAATATATACCTCCCAAGATCTGTTGCAAATATATTAACATATATTTGCTAAAACCTAAATTTAGACACAATGACTAGACTCAGGAATGGAAAACAAATTGAAGTAGAAGAAGATTGGTTAAGAAAACCTGAAAATAACCCAAATGTTCTTCCTGAATACCCAATTCAGGAAGAAGGAACCTTAAACCAACAAGAAGAAGAACTTGTGGATGCAAATGAACAAAAAGAAAATGATAGAGAGGAAGGATCCTCATCTCCCAAAATAACTCCAGAAGGAGCTATTACTTTTGAGAACATGGATCATTTTTGGAAATTTCTCAATAATAATATTGGCACCCTTAATAGAGCAATTCATATGGATAAAGATCAAATTAGTGATACTCAAGCAACCCTAGAAGACATATATCACACACACACTAATCCTTTGTCCTTCGTTGATCAAGAGAGTGATTAAGCTGGACCGTCCAATTTGGACATGGCTACTATAATCCAAAACATGCAACAACAACAGGCTACCCAACCACCTAGAGTGCCTGTTACCAAGCCAAGGGTTATTCCCACACAAAAGAAACCTTCATTCACTGCTCTATTTCACCAATCTATTGATCAATATACCTCAAATCAACAAAATCCTAAAACAAAACCAAATACCAATTTCCAACAATCTGGGATACAACATAATGCTACAACGAAACTTCTTCATAATACTCTTCCTACCAACCATTTGCATAACAGTAATATAGCATCTAATCCTTACGTCCCACCTTCCTACGGTCACAAGACCCATACTCATGTACCATCAAACCAATATGGTGGACAAACTGGTAATTTGGAAGCCATGGTGAAACATTTAATCTCTCGCATGGACAAAATAGATCCCTACCGTACCTCATACAATTATCGAGAGATGTGTAGTCAACCTCTAGATCCTATAGTTGTAGCACAACCATATCCCAAACACTTTCCTATGCCTGTCCTACCTATATATAAAGGAACTAAAGATCCCATAGAGCATCTTCGTATGTTTAGGATAGCATGTTATGACATATCACATGATGATTTTCTATTACTAAAAATGTTCTCGAAAAGCTTAGGGGGGGTGGCATTGGAATTGTATTATCAATTACCTACTCATTCTTTGAGAAATTTTGAAGAGACCGCTGAGTCTTTTGTGCATCAATTTAGTGCCTATATCGAAAGGCATGTAACCATTAAATATTTATACAACCTAAAACAAGACAAATATGAGTGTTTTGCTGACTTCTTAGCTCTATGGAGACAGTTGATAGGAAAATTACACTTTGTGTTACCTTATCGGGGGATGTTGGATAGTTTTATCAATAATTTACAAGAACAACTATCCTATGAATTATCAACTGCTACTTTGACTACCTTCAATCAAGCTATAGACTTAGCTCGAAGGGTGGAAGATGCTCTCATTAGAAGAGGTCAGCTCAAAAAGAAATATGATGAGAAAACATCCAAAAATCAATATAAAAATAAACAAGTTGTGGGTGACGGAGTCACTGATAGCAGAAACATTGCTAATGTGAACACTGCGAAAACAATAGAGAAGTTTATATTGAAACCTCCTGATAAACCACCCCAAGAATTTACTAGGTTAAATAAACCTTTATCAACCATTCTCCCGCAATTACTAGCACGAAGCTTGATCCAATTACCAGCTATCCGGGAACCTGATCCAACTAAACCTAGATACAGAGCTGATTTATATTGTGATTTTCATAGAGGACCTGGACACGCTACCAACTCTTGTAAAATATTAAAACATAAAATACAAGATTTGATTGATAATAATGAGATGGAGGTGCAAGCCTTCCAACCTAAACAAAATCCTTCTAATAACGCTCAAAAGAATATTCCCCAAATTCAAAATCAGAATGCTAATCAATCATTGGACATATTTCAACATCCTTTACCAAAACATGGTAAAGAGGTGGCTAATCAAATTGAGCATCACAATGTTCCTCCTCCTACTCGATATGTAGGGACTATTAGTGGACAATTACCTGATCATGATCCTCAAATATTTGACACAACTTTATCCATAGTTACAACCAGACCTCTACATAATATTCGAACACTTGATCTTAGTGACACTGAATATGGGAATGAAAGTGACATGGAAATCACTTCAAATCAATCGAACAGTTTCGAAGATGAATCAGATCCTATTCAACCTATCACCAATTCTATGGTTCCAGAAGAACCATTTCCTTGAATAGTCACTACTAGACCATATTCTCACCAAATAGTTCCTAATGAACAAGCTATAAATGCTAGACCAAGACCTATTCATCATCCGCAAAATAATATTGTAGGAACCATCGAAGCCGTTACCAGACAACAGGCTCAAACTTCTCAACAGGATCAAACTCAAAATGATGGATCAGCCCCATTTGTTTTGAAAAATCCCAATAAAGGAAATTATGCCTCTAATATTCAACCTAAACGTCCTTACAATATTAATGAACAATTATCCAATACTACAGCCAGAATTTCCCTTTTGGACCTATTAAGATCTTCTCCTACACATAGGGATGAATTAATGCTTACATTGAGCCAAATGATGGTACCACAAAACATTCAACCTGAAGCCATGTCCAATACTATCATTACTCGCGAAGTCGATTGTATTGACTTTCGAGATAAAGATATCCCGCAACATAGTTTACATAAGGATAACCCCTTATATATTACTACACTAATTGGAGATGTAGTTGTTAAACGAGTCTTGATTGATAATGGTTCATCTTTAAACATCTGCACTTTTGACTTCTACCAACGATTCGGGTTTAGAAGTGACAAAATGAAAAGAACTGATATGATTATCAAAGCCTTCAATGATGAGACACAAGAAACGTGTGGAGTCATTACTATACCCTTGCAATTTTGTCCTAGAACCTTGGATAAGACCGTATTTATTGTACACTGCCCTGCATCGTACAATATACTTTTGGGTCGCCCTTACATCAGTGTGTTAAATTCGAATTTAAAAACCAGTTGGTTACCATTCATGGTGATCCTAGACCTTTTGATATGTGTGCTTTGGTAGAACCTGTTGGAATGCAATTTTGCCCTGCCTTGTCATCCACACATCCTAGTTCTTATCATCTATCCAAATGTGTGAAACACACACCCATAACATCATCTACTCTTTCAACTACACCTATACATTTAGCTCAACCATCTTCTGAACCAACCACATTAGGACCTCGAAACGATCCTAAACCGACAACCAATGCTTCTTGTTTTAATCCTATACCTTCCATACCTATAGATTCACCCGTCAATATCCCTATGACATCTACATCCACTACTGGCATCCTTTCTACACCCGACGATGTAGGAAATGTTCCTTCTACCTCTTATGCTCTTACTGATGAGCTCTTACCCAATTTATCTACAATTCTTATATCTGAGGAAGCCAACACTGCTATGCAAACTTCTCTACTTTTAAATAAACTCCCACCATTTGCTCGTACCTTGGGTCTCCCACAACCTATGGGAAGTATCTACCAAGTCGAGAGTTGTGCTTTTATTTATAAAGGATATGATTGGGTAAGAATACCCAGAAACATTAAGACACATTGTGATGGATATGCTAGATACTATTTTGCTCATGATTATCTTAAAGCTAAACCCATAATGCTTAAATTGGGATATAAAGGGAAAGGTTTGGGACCTTTCCAAAATGGTATGAAAGAACCTTTTGAGGTAGAACCGTGGCCTGCCCGATGTGGTGTGGGCCTATTTTCTAGTAAAGGTCAGCCCTTTCCATTTGAGGATGATGACCATCTCGTATGTTATCAATATTATCTAGATAAACAAGATTCTTTGTGTCTAAAGAATAATTCTTTTACCTACAATATGCTCTCCATAGCCTACCCTGAAATGATTGCCGAATCCGACGACGAGTTGGAAGGGGATATTTTCCATGATGTCTCCATTGAGGAATTGTTACATAATGAATTTTATTTTGATGGCTCTATACCTAGTATAGCTCAGCTTGAGGCCTCGACTCCTCAAGACAAATTATCCAAGCTAACCTTGGAAGAATTACAAGAATTAGGTGTTTCATCCGCCCCACCTAATTTTGAGAGAGATTTACATATGGAAGTTGAAAACGTTATAAAAATTAACATTGGAACCGAACATAACCCTCACATAATCAATATTGGATCAGAATTAAGTCAAGAAAAACAAGATAAGTACATTTCATTTCTTAAATACTATGAAGATGTCTTTGCTTGGACATATGAAGACATGCCAGGTTTGGACCCTTCTATAGTTATGCATCATCTAGTGGTCCATCCAGATGCTAAACCTGTTAAACAGAAACTCAGAAAAATGCATCCTAAAGTGGCCTTACTAGTCAAAGGGGAACTAGAAAAACTATTGAAAGTCATTTTTATACAAGCGATTGATTATGTCGAATGGATCTCAAATGTAGTTCCAGTAACTAAGAAAGAAGCCACTAAAGTTAGGGTTTGCACTGATTTCAGAGACATTAATGTTGCATGCCCTAAAGATGATTTTCCTCTTCCCAATATGGATCAGATCATTGACTTTACTGCTGGAAGTGGAATGATATCCTTAATGGATGGATTTTTAGGTTATAATCAGATCAGGATAGCTCCTGAAGATCAGGCCAAAACAACCTTTATTACCCCTTGGGGAACCTTTTGTTGGAAAGTGATGCCATTTGGCTTAAAGAATGCGAGTGCAACCTATCAACGAGCTATGACTTATATCTTTCATGATATGATGCATGATATTCTACATGATTATGTAGATGATATCATAGCTCATTCCATCAAAGAAGATGATCATCTAAATGACTTAAGAAAAGTATTTGATCGGTTAAGGGAATATCTTATCCGACTAAATCCAACTAAATGCATATTCGGAGTTAAGTCCGGTAAATTATTAGGGGTTATAGTTTCTTTACGTGGCATTGAAATTGACCCTCTCAAGATCGCGGCTATCACAGATATGCCCGCACCCACCAATATATCAGAATTACAAAGTTTACAGGGTAAGCTTCAAGCTATTCGCCGCTTCATCAACAAGTTGGCAGACAAAATCGGACCCTTTCTTAAGCTTCTTAAGAAATATGTCTCTTTTCATTGGGACGATGAATTCCAAGAAGCATTTGGACTCCTTAAGCAATATCTCCTTCAACCACCAGTGCTTTCCCCACCTAGATCTGATCGTCCTTTTATCTTGTACATTTTTGCTTCTGATTCTGCCTTAGGAGCTATGTTAGCTCAGCTTGACAATGAGAAGAAAGAACGCGCTAATTATTATATTAGCAGAACCTTAATCAATTATGAAACTTGATATACCACATTAGAGAAATTATGTCTAGCAGTCGTATTTTCTACACAAAAACTATGACATTATATGCTCAGTCAAAAAACGTATGTTATTGCCAAATTCGACCCTTTGCGATGTCTCATGAGTCGACCATATTTATCTGGTCGCACAGCCAAATGGGTTCTTGCGCTAAGCGAGTTTGAACTCACGTTTATAGGAAAAAAGTTTGTTAAGGGTCAAATCATAGCATATAAATTAGCTAATGCACCCTTAGAATCTACTCATCCCCTCATCATTGAGTTTCCTAATGAATGCCTTAAACTAGAGGCAGACCATTCAGAGCAATGGTCCTTATACTTTGACAGAGCCCGATGCATGAGTGGGGCTAGTGCGAGTATTATTTTAATATCTCCGCAAAAAAATCTTATACCTTTGTCCTTCAAATTAACATTTGCTTGCACCAATAACATCGTTGAATATGAAACTCTTATCCTTGGATTACGAGTTGCCTTGGCATTGAAAATTAAAATTTTATTGGTTTTCGGTGACTCCCAACTTGTCATAAACCAAATCAATGATGTTTATCAGACCAGAGATGATAAATTATGCCCATATAAAGCCTATGTTTTGCAGTTATTATCCTTGTTTGATCAAGTTACTTTGGAAGCTATTCCTCGAACTAGCAATCGTGTGGCTGACACTATGGCTACAGCTGCATCTCTTTTACCCTTGGAGTTAGATGATGAATATGCTACCATCATTATTCGTCGACTCCAGGAACCCGCTTCAATCAAATCATGCTTAGAACCTTTGGATGTGTTTCTTCTCAATGAAACAACTCCTGAACCATGGTATACTGATATATTTAATTTTTTGCAGAAAGGAACCTTCCTTGATGGTTGTACTAGCAACCAGCGTAGCTTATTACGTAGACATGCAAGTCGCTTTGTGATTCTTAGTAATACCTTGTACAGAAGATATTTTGAAGGCATCTTATTGAGATGTTTGAATCTAGAAGAATCCAGATCAGCTTTGAATGAAGCCCACAATGGATCTTGTGGGGGACATTTTAGTGGTAGCGCCATTGCTAAGAAACTCCTTCGAATAGGATATTTTTGGCCTACCATGGAAAATGATGCACATAATTATGTGCAACATTGTGACAAGTTCCAGAAACACGCTGACCTTGTCCATGTGCCTGCATAAGAACTGCAGGCTATTTCATCTCCTTGGCCTTTTTCAAAATGGGGCCTAGACATTATTGGAAAAATCAACCCTGTGTCATCCGATGGACACAAATTCATCATAACCTCCATCGAGTATTTCACGAAGTGGGTTGAAGCTATGCCATTAGCTTCTTGCACTTGAACACAAGTTTCCAAATTTATTTTTAATCAAATTATTTGTAGGTTTGGAATTCCTGCCAATCTCATTTCAGATAATGGGACTTTTTTCAAAAATAAAGATGTTAAAAAATTATGTCAAAAATATAAAATTCAACATCGCTGGTCCACTCCCTATTATCCTCAGGGTAATGGTCAAGCAGAAGCATCTAATAAAACCTTAATCAAAATTCTCAAAAAATTGGTCAATAAACCGGTCGAGATTGGCACATTCAATTATATCCTCGCTTTGTGGGCCTATCAAACTAGTGTTCGAACCCCCACCAAAACTTCACCTTTTGTCTTGGTTTATGGTGCTGAAGCCATTTTTCCCTTTGAATTAGAAGTTCCTTCTTTAGCTCTACTACTTCAAGATAGTGAAGTAGGGGATGAATATCGTGCTGGCGGATTTAGTCAGCTAGAACTTCTAGATGAAAAGCGCATTAATGCTTTGGAGCATCTTTGCGCCTACCAAAACAAGCTTAAGAGAGCATATCTTAAGAAAGTTCATCCTTGATCCTTTGAGATCGGCGACCTTGTCTTAAAAGAAAATCAAAAAAATAATAATGCAACTAAAAACCTTAAAGGTAAATTTGAGCCCAACTGGCTTGGACCATATGTCATCACTGCTAAATTTGGATCAGGAGCATACAAATTATCTACCTTAGATGGTAAAGAACTTAAAGAACCTATGAACATTATGCATCTTAAACGTTACTATGCGTAAAAATTGGTCATTTCATCATTGTATATATTTGTTTTGCCTATTATTTCCTTTTAGTCACTTATTTTAAAACGTTTCGAAAAACAATTATCTTGTATTTCTTTTAATTCATCACTTAAAATTAAAAACATTCAAAATCATCAAAATCTTCAAAAACATCTTTTATTTTTGTACTTCTCAAATTGTGAAGTATTGCAGTTATATTTTTAGTTATTTTGGATAAATTAGCATTTATTTGGAATCTCACACTTTCACATTCACATGAATAAATATCTTGCTTTTATTTGGTATGATTATTAATCTCTCTTATATCAAAGTCCACAGTTGAATTAAATACAATTTTGAGCATAGAGAACTCATCTTGTTATTTACTTGAACTAAGTATATCTTTTCACATTAAAATGATTTCATTGCAAATTCGGTATGATGTTACATAGTAGAATTGGTTTCCTAAGCAAAAAGTTTCCCCTACTATCCTATCATGCACATGGTCTAGAATCTTTGAGAATTGACAAAAGGACAAGCTCACCCCTACCCAGAATAAAAATCTCTTGCTCTACAGCTAATCCGGGCAAGTATCCCTAGCATAGGAAGAAAATAAAAGTTCAAGAAAAAGAGAAAAAGAAAAATGTTATTTTTCATCACAGCAATATTTCAGCATTATCTCAGTATCAAGCAAAAAATACAAAAAAAGACAAAAAAAAAAAGGAATCAAAAGAGAAACGCAAAAGCAAAATGCAATAAAATCCTTTCCCTACCCCTTGAAAAAGAAAAGAAGGGTGAATGAGCTTGAATCCCTAGAATTCTCAATTATTCGAAAACTGTGAGGTAACCCCCATAACAGGTGGTTTGTGCCCAACCCGCTTGGCCTTGGGTAATCCCTAGCGTGGCGATATGTCTGTCACATTAGTGACCTTCTTTTGTACAGACCTCTATCAGCTTATGGATTAGCTAGCTCTTGATAACCTCACTTACATAGTAGCCTAGTACGGTTACATGCATATAAATCATGGTCAACGAACATTCATTTGGTCAGGCAAATTACTTGTATCAAATTATCTTTCTCAAAATTTGTGAATGAACAAAACAATCGCACACACATTTGTATTTGAGAGATTTTGTATCATTATGATAAATCAAGATCGGTAATGAACTCACATTTGCACATGAGGATTCCTTATAAATCTACATTTCTCTTTGAGATAATTTAAAATATTTCTGTGAATCTTTTCGGAATGATTTTATTCTTTTATTTCAGAATTTGTTGTTTGTATAAGAGCAATTACATACATCTTCTCATAAAATCTTAAAAATAATTTCAAACAAAATTTTCATATTATTATTTTTCTATTTAAAAAGTCATAAATTCATCTTGCAATAACACCAACAATCTCTATTCTTCTTTGGATTTCGTGATGATGGTATAAGTCTATACCTATAATTCTATGCCTAGCGCAAACCATTGTTCTAATTTTATGTTCCATTTATTTTAAATTTATCAAAACATATGACTTGCATCATGTTGAGTGGTGTTTTCATTCCCTATCGTTTGAAATTGATCAACATTCCATTATCAGTTTTGCATGAATGCATATATGGGATGGTGAATGATTTGTGTACCCTAATGAATGTGCAAGGAGATTTGCTTCCATAAAGGGCATGGTACTTCTTCTAATACTATGTACAAGCATTCAATATTTCCAAACCCTCTTAGGATCCACTAGTTCATTATCTTATTGTATCCCAAAGTTGGTTATGAGTCCCTACTATCTAGAACCCATGTGCAAGTGAATGTGAAATCAGAACTTTGGGGAATCAGACTTCCAACCAACCGAGATGAGAGTTTAACCTTATCCTTACTATTCTGATTTAGAGTTCATTACCTCACTTTAAGCAAAATAATTAAACCAGCTATGGAAGAAATGGTCATGCTAGTCTAACCCTCTAGACAATCGGTGGTCTTATTTTTTAGGCAAGACATGATGCCATGCATGGGCATATCTAACCCCACAATCCAAAACTTATCTCCATTTCTTTGGACCTTGGGGATGACTACCCATCCCTTGCAGAGGACAAGTAGTACGATCCTTACAATCCAAAATAAAGATGATATGGGAAAAAATTATTTATTTATTTATTTCTTGGACCTTGGGGATGACTACCCATCCTGGTTAGGGACAAGTAGTACGATCCTTACAATCCAAACCTTAGATATAAATCATTAATTTTGTTACTTAGACCTTGGGGATGACTATCCATCCCTTGCAGAGGACAAATAGTACGATCCTTACAATCCAAGACAGATTATGAAATGAGACATAAGAGCTTTGGGGAATCAGATTCTCAACCAACCGAGATGAGAATTTATACCCTATCCTTACTACTCCATGTGGGTCAAATCAAAGCTTTGGGGAATTGGATCCTCAACCTAAGTTCGATGAGGATTTAACCCTATCCTTACTACTTTGATTTTAGGCTTTAGGCTTAATGGAAGTGGTTAAAACCATTGCTTTAAGGATCATGTTGCATAATAGGATAGACATGAATAACTTCTTTCGCCCAACCTTTTCCTCCAAGTTAGGTTTTGATCATTTTTCTCAAGATCCTTTTTAATGCATGAGACGTGCTTGGTTCTAGATATCTCAAGACTCAGTTTCCAACCTTAGGAGCTACTTACATTTATGTTATAACATAACCCTAAGAGAATTTGACGTACTTTCATGGCTTGTACATAAGATGCATATGTAACTAAAATGAAATGTATGTGAGGTGAGATGGAATATGAATGCCTTATCTTTGCAAATGAAATGATATGTCATGCAAAACTAATTTTTTCATGTATCACAAAATCAAACAATATAACTTAAAATGTTTTATGTTATTGGTGGAGCCTTTACAAGATAATTCCAATATTTCATATTCTCCTAACCTTAAGCATAAGTTGGCATCTCAATTTATTTTTTTTTATTTTTTTTATTTTTTTATCAAAATTAACAACATGACAATTGAAATCAAATCCACAACCAAAATCCTAGCTAATCTAACAATCCTAAATCAAACAAAATCTGAAAATCCTAAACAATGAAACAAGATCTGAAAATCCCACCAAAATCAAAGAATGATATGAAAGTCCCACAACCTAAGGGCTAAAATAATGTTTTAAAATCTGCCCATTAACCGGCAGCGTGAAATCTTTCCCTTCTAAGGTTTTTAGCCTGAAGGTATTCTTCCCAAGAATCTCTGAAATTTGATATGGGCCTAACCAAAGACAATCAAACTTTTGATGGTTTCCTTTTTCCTCATGTCTTTTGTCCCATAGTAATACTAAATCTGAAATTTTGAATGATTTAACTTTGGCCCTTCTATCAAACCATCTCTTGATTACTTCCTGGTGTTTATTCATGTGATTCACGGCCTCTTCTCTCTTTTCATCAAGGTGCAACAACTGGCTCAACCTGGCTTCAACTTGATCATCTGTCCCCAAGTACTCTTGTATGAAATGTAAGGTCTGCAACTTCAAATTTGCTGGAAATATCGGGTCTTGCCCATAGACCAAATGATAGGGAGTATTCCCTATGGACTCTTTCCTACTGGTCCTATCTCGCCCAAAGGGCAAACTTTAGTTGATCGTGCCGATCCGAGGGTTCTTTTCCAAGCAACTTCTTAATAGTATTCAACAAATTCTTATTTGAAGACTCGGCCAACCCATTTCCTTGAGGATAGTAATTGGATGCAAATTTCAAGATCACTTTATTATCATATGCCCACTCTGCAAATTGTGTGGAAATGAAAGCTTTACCATTGTCACTGACAATAGAGTCGGACATCCCAAATCTTGTTATAATTTGATCCTCAAGAAATTTAATCACAACATCTGTGGTGGCATGTTTAGTAGGAATCGCCTCTGTCCACCTTGTACAATAGTCTGTAGCTGTCAAAATGAATTTTTGAGAATCAGAAGAATTTGGGTTAATAACCCCGATAAAATCCAGTCCCCACTATGCAAATGGTCTCGTTTCAACTACAGGTTGCAACGGCATGGCTGCATTTCTTTCTCTATTTGTAGCCACTTGATAGATGTGACAAGATCGCACATGAGCATGTGCATATTTGAATATATGAGGCCAGTAATATCCTACTCGTAGGATTTGGTGTGCTGTAGCATTGGTTGCACCATGACCAGTTCCGTGCTTGCCATGAAATTCTTGCAACACCTCGGCGGCTTCATCTTTGCTCAAGCATCTCGGTAGATACCTTCATGATTTTTCCTGTAAAGCACACCGGACTTTATCAGATAGTTAACAGATTTAAGCCTTAAAGCTCTCCTCTGTGTTGAATTCAAATTAGAAGGGCACTTACCAGTCAATAAAAATTGCACAATATCAACATACCAGTCCTCCTTAGCCATGTATTATGTATTTGAGCATTGACCTATTATTTGTGGATCATTTTCTACGATCGCCTTTGCCAGTCCTTGTCCTCGAACTAGTTTCATTGGTTGGATTTCGAGATCAAATTCTTGGATGGTTGAAATCCATTTTCCTCTCTTCTCACCTAGTTCATTCTGTAAAAACATGGTCTTGACAGCAGAATCGGGCACGATGGCGATAATTCTGCTGTGCACTATGTAGTGCCTAAATTTTTTCATATTTTTAAAAAGTGCGTACATTTGCTTATCAAGGATTGAATACCTTAATTGAGCATCTTTCAGAGGGGCACTTAAAAATGCAATGGGATTTTCGGCACTATCCTCACCTTTTTGGGTTAAGACACTTGCAAAGGAGTGTTCTGATGCAAAAGCGTAAATATAAAAAGGCTTGGAGTAATCTGGGCTTATAAGGACAAGGGCTCTGGAAATGGCATCTTTGATATTCTGGAAAGCCACTCTACTTTCCTCGTTCCATTTTACATCCACATCTTTCTTGAGCATCTGGTTCAGAGGTTTGGCTATCTCAACAAAGCTAGAGATAAACTTCCTCACAAAATTGACTTGCCCAAAGAAAGATCTTAGTTCTTTTTATCGCTCGGGAGAGGTAGGTTTTGGATAGCTTGTATCCTTTCTGGGTCGATGGATATGCCCTCTTTTGAAATGATGTGACCCAACAATTTCCCTTCTGTTACTCCGAAAATGCACTTTTTGGGATTTAAGGAAATTCCATGTTCTCTGCATCTTTGAAGCACTTTCTTCAAATATTTAACATGATCTTCTCTCTTCTTCGAGAAAACTGGGATATCATCCACATACACGATGATGCATTTGCCTATTAGTCCTTTGAATGTGTAATCCATGGCGCGTTGAAAAGTTGCACCAGCGTTTAACAATCCGAACGGCATTCTCTTATATGCAAATGTCCCCCACTTGGTAGTGAAGGCTGTTTTCATCCTGTCATCTGGATGTATAAGAACTTGGTTGTACCCGAATATCCATCAAGAAAGGACATCATTTCAGATCCATTTACCATTTGCAGAATTTCATCGATTGATGGTAATGGATAATTATCTTTTTGAGAGGCTTTATTAAGATTTCGAAAATCTATGCACAGCCTAATCTCTCCACTCTTTTTTCTTACTGGAACGAGGTTGGCCACCCAGGTTGAGTGCCTAACAGGAAAAATGATTTTCGCTTCCAATAATATTTTAACCTCCTTTTCAATCAAAGGCTCCAATAGCGGGTTAACAACTCGTTGTCTTTGCCTAAAAGGCTTGGAGTCTGGCTTCAAAGGGATGGTATGCGTGATAATGTTCTGGTTGTAAGTCTTCAACTCATTGTAGTTCCAAGCAATACAATCTATGTAATGCTTCAAAGCCCGTATTATATTGCTCCTTTCTTCCTCTCTACATGCCTTTGCTATGTACACCTCCTTTGGATTGTCTGCACTCCCAGATTAATTGAATCGCATGCATCTTTGGGGAGCGGGACTCTTTTTCTTTTCTTGTTCTTGCATTCCATGTCGAACATCTTTTCTAATGAAACCACGTCTTTAGGAATTTTGTTGGATTGATACGCAGTTTCAATTTCTTCTGTTTCATCCTGCCACCTTTGTTCCTCATCGATCACCTAATTTTCAAAAATACCCGAGTTTGTGACAAACTTGAAGATGTGCCTGTCACACTCAAAAACCTGGAAATTCTTCACATTATCATGTATTGATGGACAAGGAACCAGCTCAATGGAAAACTTTTTACATCTTTTTATATCCACCGGGTTTAACATGCCCACGACGACTACAAGAGAGTCTGCTATTTGATTTCCTCTCCTAGAAATAAGGGCTATGTTGAATGCATCAAACTCCTCCATGAGGTCCATAACCCTAGTCCTATAAAGGCTCAGTCTTTTGTCGCGGCATGTATAATGTCCTTTGATTTGCTTGACAACCAACTCAGAATCTCCCAAAACCTTCAAGCATTTAACATGTTTGCTCAATGCTAGACGTAAACCGTAGATCAATGCTTCGTATTACGCCACATTGTTTGTGCAAGGAAATTGCGATCAGTAGGCGGCCAATAATGGTTTACCTCCTGGACCAGTGAGCTCGACTCCGACTCCTGCTCCCTGTCTAGATTTTGATCCATCAAACTTGAGCAACCACGTGTAATCCTTTTCCTCAGAAGAACCACCATGACACACTTCTTCTTTAAGTTCATCAATAGCTTTCTCAACATCAAGAGCATAGACCCCTAGGTTTGGCTCAGAAAACTAAACCTCATTCGGCTTGTTAAAATCCGTTATAATCTCCTTAAGCCTCGGTTCGTTTTCCACTCTGATTTTGTTAGCAATGCCCTTCCATGGCAGCCACATATGCGAGCAGTCTGTTGCAAAATAGCCATTCAGCATTTTCATCCAACCTCTCGCAAGTAACATTCCATACCTACTTGGGATGTTAACCACCAAAATGTCTACAACCTGCTGGACCCTGGGTTCAAAATTTAATTGAATCTTGACATCATATAGGGTCCCTACTACATTTACCTCTAAACGGTCCAATTGCAAGACCATGCATTTGGATGAAACCGATTGTAGACCCAGCATTTGACATATCTCCGTAGGCATGAGGTTGCTCGTGGCTCCTGTGTCTACCAAACAGTTATGCAAGTTCTTACCCACAATTCTCAGAGTTAATAAGAATGGTGGGAAATACCTTCTCTCCTTTCGCAAAATCAGATGGGATTCAGCTCTTTTTTCCTTCCACATCGGATCAGGTGAGTTCAAAGCTCTTATCAACGCCTCATTTTGACCAGGCAATTTAGCTATGTCTAGGAATGAAAGGCTAGATTTGGACTTCTTCATATCCTCCACTATGTCATAATTTGGTTTTTCAAATTTGACTGTCTTCTGGACGTCATTAGACATTTCTCTTCTAAGTGGAGGGGGAGGGTTGTTACTTGCCTTTGTATCTAGAGGAAGAATAGAATTTTTTGGAGGTGTTGATGAGGTTTTAGGGGCTTTAGACTTACTCCTCAAATGGTACCCATGAGTCCCCTTTCTGAAATCTCGAAAAGCTTGCACCTCCTGTTCCAAAACTTCGTCTTCTTCCTCCTCGCTCTCATCCTCTTGGTGATATACTGTTTCCATCACCATAATATTTTCATCTTGCTGATACGATGGATCCTCATTTGATACCAGTTCCAAATCATCAACTTGTGCTTGAAGACAATGAGTGTATCTAGCGATCTCAGGACAATTCCTCTCATTGTGTTCTTTTGTGTTATGTAACCTGCACCCTCTTTCCCATGCCAAATCTGAAAGATTCAAAAGAGAATTGGATTGGCTAGGGCTTGTAGAAGCATCTAATTGATTAGCAATGGGAGCAGGAACTCCCCCATTGTTTGGCTTAGTGTTCCAGTGCCTCCCTCTATTGTTAAAATTTTGACTTGGGTGAGGGGCACGGGACTCATGCTTCTGTTGTTGAACCCTGTCATTACTTAGTTTATGCACTAGTTTCTTGAGCTCTTCGACTTCCGAAAAGACATCCTTCGGTGGAACCACATTTTTGTTAACCCCCATTGGATTTGCATAATTGATGGGGTCTTGATTCCACATTTGGGTGGGGTTCGGAGGAATTGGATTCCCATATGGATTGATACCTTGAATTGGGATTGGATTCGAAACAGGAACTATGGCTTGAGGATTGACTTGACTAGTTTCCTGCGTAGTTGATTGACTGTTCTACAAAAATGCAAGAACAGGTGGAATGGCTGTGATTGGTTGGATTGGAATGGGTGCATATGCGGGTCTTTGGTGGATACGGCTGCTGATAAGGGAAGGCGTTCATACTTGGAATTTGTGGTGCCATGAGTTGATTTGCCTGGGGAACTTGACCATATGGAGCACACTGTCCCAACATAGGCATCTGGGTAAAACCGTAGCCTTGCGGTGTCAATTACTGCTCAATAGTCATGGCTTCATTATAGGCCAAATCCAGCATGGTGACCTGAGGATTACACCTTGCAAACATGGCTATCATGGGGTCCAATGCCCCAAAATATATTTGCAAAGCTACTGCAGGATCGATGGCAAAATGTCTAACTGCTCTGTTATAGTTCTTTTGGAATCTCTGATTAAACATTCGGATTGGTTCCCCTTGGCCCCGTTTGCATGTAATAAACTGATTGTAAATAGTTGCGGGATCTAAGGGTGACCTAAATTGATTGACAAATGCATTTTCCATTTGTGTCCAAGAGGTGATTGAACCAGTTGGCAAGCATATATACCATTCATATGCTATTGGATCCAAGCTCATGGGGAAAAGTCTGCAGGCTACATCTTCATGCTGAACTTGCAGCCTAATTAAAACATCTCTATAGGCTTGGATATGCTCTTCTGCTGTTCTTAGGCCATCTGGCTTGTATTTAGGTAGAAATATTTCAATGTTCTTGGGGATTTCATGGACATCCCCGACAATATTCAAAGGAGTATTGTTAGCTCCATACCAAGGAGCTGCTGGAGCTTGAGCCATTTGACTCAGAATTGATGTAGACAGACCTACAATAGTAGAAGAAATATTACAAACTATAGGCACACTAGGGGCAACAGATATTACTGGCGTAGGTCCACTCGACGTTCCTGGAGAAAATAGGCCTTTTGCTATTGGAGTGCTTACAACTTGCTTGACTTTACCCTTGGGAGTACCAGTAAGGTCGTGAAAAATGGTTTCTCCGGTTGTTTGAGACCTGGTCGCAATACGGCGTGGTGGGTCCAGCCTACCTGAGGAAACCCTCGGCTAGTTCGAAGAAAACCTGCAACAAACACAAAAACAGTGTTGCAGTTTAGTCGTAAATAATTTCAGAATTAAATCAAAAACAAAATATTCAGATATAAAAATTGAAATAGATAAACCGATTCGGCCCTCCTTCTAGCGCCAATCTGGTGAACCCGACGTGAATGCATTTGTTATTTTGCTTATGTGCTAACATATATTTGCGAGTTTGTGATATGTTTCAGGTTGGGTTCTTACTAAAATGCTCAAGAGCATTTGACAGCAGAGTCACCATTTGTTGTGGTTGATCCACAACACACCCCAAAATTGGGGACCCACCTTTTTGCAGGCTTGCAGAGAAGAATCTCGATGACCCAGATGCTAAAATTGAAGAAAAGAGAAAAAATGCCCAAGTGTAGAAAGGGGTCGCGAAATCGCGACAGGTAGCGAAATCGCGACATGTCACGAAATCGCGACATGTCGCAAAATCGCGACCAAAGCCAGAAACGGTAGCGAAATCACAACATGTTAGAAAATCATGGTCAACGCGGTCAATGGCAACAAAATAGAAAAAGCGGTAGCGATATCGCGATAGAAAGCTGCATGAAGGTCCGAGGGGGAAAAACGTCGCGATATCGCGATAGGTTTTGCCAAGACGTACGGATGATGAAAGGTGTCGCGATTTCGCGACTCATTTTGGCATAGTTGTATGATACAAGGAAGATGTCACGAAATCACGACGAAAATGAAAATCAGGCCCGACAGAGAAACGGTAGCGATTTCGCTATGCCTTGCGAAAAGAAGACTCAAAGTTCAAAACGGTAGCGATATCGCTACAAATTTCATAAAGGCTAGTCTCAAAGTCAGAGGGTAGCGATAGCGCTACAAGTTTAGTGAGAGAGGGCTTGAAACAAAAATGGTAGCGAATCACTACCATGTCACAAGGAGAAGGCTTGAAACGAAAGTGGTAGCGAATCGCTACCACATTTCAAAGGGACGTGGCAAGGCCAAGGTGGTAGCGATATCGCTACCACATTTTGAAAAGGGCTCAAAGTTAGAAAGTGGTAGCGATATCACTACCATTCGAAGAGGAGGGCTCAAAATGTTAAAATGGTAGCGATATCGCTACGAGAAGTTGCCGGAGGTAGACAAATGAAAAACGGTCGCGACATCGCTACGGGGAGCTGATGAAGGCGTACGACCGGGAAGCATGTAGCGATATCGCGACATGTCACGATTTCGTGACGTCGCCATATCGCGGCTAAGAAGATGAACAGGCAGACTTGCAGTTTTGTCATTTTTTTTTCGTAGTAAGCGTTACATAGGGCACAAAAAATGTGTGACACATGGCGTGCAGGTGTCAAACTTGCAGAGGCGTTACATGCAGAGATGAATTTCGAAGCATTTTCAAATTTGAGCATGAATCAAAGCGAGAAAAAGCAAGAATTTGAGGGGTCATGTGCAGGAAGGTGAAATGAAGCGACAGAGAAGATCGAAGAGCCGCGTCAAACATTATAAGACCAAAATTGCAAATCGAAGAAGGGGTTGGAAATTTTTGAATACGGAGTTGCAGAGACGAGAGCTTTGTGCTATTCTGGGCCCGTACTTGGGCAATTTCCTTCTTTTTGTTCTGGGATTTTCTTTTACACCTGGAACATTTTTGAATGTAATCGAAATATTCTTTAATACAAAATACAGAGAGTTGGCATCTTTTGGATGAGAAAGAAGGAGTTACTTCTGCATGCATGATTTAATGTCTATCTTTCCCTTCCAGATTTCATAGGTTTTTAGGTGAAGTTAATGCAAGATCTCTTGGTTGCTTCATGTGAATGGCTATTTTCTAGAATTACCACAGAAACCCTCGAGACTCACACCTGGCCTATTTGGATTGTGTGGATGTGCAGGTTCATTAGGTTAGGTTGCATGTAGAAAGCCTCAGTATCTTTGGTTTCATCCGATTAATGACAGCTTTCTGACTGTAATTTATTTTACGTTTTTATTTATTTTGCTTTGCTTTTCAAACCCATATTTTATTTTCAGCAGTTTAATTACTGTGTTTGAATAAATCACTAAAAATCCATCAGAATTAAAGATTAAAACAGATTTTATTTTAGAGTCCATTGCACTTTCAGAATTAAATAAACCACAGTGCCCCTTGTTAACATCCACTTGCAAACCCTAAGGTGTTCTTAGCATTTCATTTTAAACAGCATCCTTGATAATCAATAATTAGCATAATAAGAACCTTGGAGAAATTGTTTTTCTTTGCAAGCATAGGATTTAGGACTCGGATCCTACAGGAGAATGTGTTTTCACAATCGGGTTAAAACACCACTCAACACATCATTATGTTACACAATTATGCTTTACAAACAAGCGAACAATCATTCTATTTCATGACATTATGTTCATAATTCAATATTGCAACCATGGTATAAATTCTAAGGAATTGTTCAAAATTTTATCACACTTAGGAATTTATGCCTAGCAAAATCATATTTCTTTAGTATCTCATGCATACTATTTTTTATGAAAATCTGAAAACAAATCATCAAACCATCATTATCTCCATCATCACAACACAAAGACTCAAGACAGTCTCTTAAGCACTCTTTTACTTTTAACAATATTTCTATACTGGGATTAGCTTGATGACCGAGTGAGCGACGACTCCATGAAATGGTCTATAACAACGACAATGTCCTTTGAAATTATTGTTAGAAGTCCCTTTTCATTTTTTTATCAAATCACACCACCACAACCAATTGTTTACATCATATTATTTCATTTAAAATCTTTCAGCATGACATCACAATTATAATATTTCCAAACAACATAATTACATGAATCATCAATCCAATAAGCAAACAATTCAACCATTAAAGCATCATAAAAACATATGAACAAGTCATATCATCATAAATAAGATCATATATATATATATATATATATATATATCATAAAATTATATACATCATATCAAAACTGGATTGGTATGCCACAATCTATACCCTGGCATACTCAATCCTCTCAACAAATCTCTCCAAAATCTACAGTCCATCGACACCTAGCCTCGAGAAGCCCTCAAGCTCTCAGCCTCATCTCCTCCCCCACCCTACCATGGAGGAGGTGGTCCCATAGAGGTCCGGGATGTATCTCGGGTCCTCGTCGTCAATCGGGAGGATGTCCTCGTCGATCCTAGCTTGACTGGTTCTGCAATGTTGGCTGGCAGCTGTACCCTCTGGCCCTCTAGAACTAGTTGAAAGTATACACCCTGGTAAAATGCGGTCTGCATCATGGACCGCACTAGGTCATCCCTGCTCACCCCTCCACCCCGAGCTCTAAGCCATGTAGCCTCATCCTGCAATGTCTGCACCTGAGCCCAAAGGCGGGCAACCTTAGCTTAGAGAGCCATTGTCTCGCTACTCTCCCTTGTGTCAACACCCTTGCCCTTATCAAGCGATGGTGGTCTCTCACCCTTCTACGAAGGGATTCCCTCCTCCCTCCGTCCTGTCTCCCACGACCTCTGTGGAGCCTATGCCATCCTCTGGAGTCTCTCTTGTGGGATCTGTCGCTACTCTCTCCCCCCATGACCCCGTGCTGCCTCAATAGCAGCCTACCGTTGCCTCCCCATCCGTCACACAACCGCATGCATCGGACCCTGTACCCTTGTCATCCGATGAGGGCGGATGCCTACGTACCAAGCATCGTAGCCATCCACAACCCTAACATCATCACCATCCACTGGTTGGATGGGGGCATCGTCCATGTCCTGAATCCAGAATCGCTGCATATCTGGAGCCCTGCTCAGTGTGGTAGTATCCCAAATAGTCTAGGAGTACTCATAATCCCTGAGAGAAGGGATCCCCTACTATAGACCGAACTGTCACAGTACTCAGTCATAGCGATGGAGCTCTACCTCTCCTCGCTCCATCCTCAGCCAGTAGACTCGCCTAATGCGAGCCAGCTCCTGCCCATCCTTTACCCACCTGGGGTGCTCTCGCCATGGCCTACAAGTGATTTGGTTCAGGATGAGGTCATCTAGAAACCTTCGTGACATCGACAGATCTATCCACCACTGTGACCCCCTCTATAGCCACCAGTAGAAAACCTAGGGCCTCTCTCGGTCAACCCCTATCAGTGGGAGCCCTACCGGCCTCTGCACCGCAATGTGCTCCCAACACCAAACCTACAGTAGTGATGTCAAGACCAAACATCGACCTCCCTTGTATATGACCCCATACAGGATCCTATACAAGCGACAAAGAACGAAGCTGCCCCATGCAAATCTATGCCTATGGTCTCTCATGTCGTAGACTATGTCTGAGAGCACCCATGGTAGTCTGCATCCACTCTGGTGGCATAGTAGTAAGCCACCGACAACTCCTGCCAAAATCCATGTTAGTCTAGATGCCCCATGCATCTGCCATAGCAACTCGATGTTCACTCCACCCTTCTCCAGGGTGAAGCTCAGGTCTCCCGTGAGCCTCATCATTGCCTGGCCCTGATTGGCCACAGGCGTCATTAGTCGTCCTTGTATGGGGATCCTCATGATCCTCCATATGTCCTCTAGAGTGGGAGCCATCTCCCCTGTCGGTAACCGAAAGTAGGATGACCTCGGATACCATCTCTCTGCTAGGGCTGTCAGTAGCCCTATGTCAGTCGGTATTTATGGCATCTCTGCCACATGCTATAGACCGACTTGTCCAAGTTGGTCACGCTCTGCCTGGTCAAGTGCGGCTATGTCATCTCTTAGCCCATCGTATTTCCATTCTTGGATCTTTAGTAATCCCTTATGCAAAACAAACAATAAAACAACAAAATCATTAATAACTCAATCATTCAAATTAAACAACTTAAAATCAAGTTCTAAATGATATCGTCCACTATTGGATTATAAAGTCCAACATTGGGCAAAATCGTCCTTTGTGAGGACAAAATTGTCTTCGATTTCACAACTTGGGAATCGCCCCTTGTTGGACGAAATCGCCCCTAATTCATCGATTTCGCCGTCAGACGAAATCGATGATCTAGGGACGATTTCATCGAAATCGGGACGATTTTGTCCCGACGGCGTCGACGGCCTAAAAACGGTCGCGATGCCCCAAACAATCAAATTTAAATCACAAAAAATTGCACAAAGTTAAATTAAACCTAATCTACTAGGATTAGATCCTTACCCGTAGCCCGCGTCGGACCTCTGTTGCTCTGTGCGCTGTCTCCACCATTTTTCTCTCTGCAAGAGCTCTGGAACAGTAAAAATAAATAGTAAAAATGGATTAGGTTTTTCCCTATTTTTCTTAATTTTATTCAAAACCATCAACATTTTAATTTTTCTTTTCCGTGTTTTTACCTCAAACGTTCGATTAGAGTAAAAACACGGAGGGGGCACCATAGTCAGCAGTTGTACGATTCAACCTAGAATCGTCATCTACAAAATTGAGTATATTTTTGCTTTCTCGTAAAATAGGAAAAACTCATCTTTAACGCATTTTCTTCAAAAAATTCACTAAAGAGGGGGCAAAATGTAGCACCCTAAAATTGGCACGGTTAAACATTAGTAAAAATATAAAATATTAAAACTTGAATTTCAACCCCAAACTGCCCGTTAAACTGCCTTTTACTTGCTTTCCCCGTTTTTCATGCCATTTTTAGGATTTGTTGTGATCTTTGGACAAAATCGTCGCCGATCAGAAGATATCGCCTCAGATCGGATGAATTCGTCTAGAGCAGAACGTCCAGACGATTTCGTCCCAAACTGATTTGTTCATTATTAGCTTATGTTTCAACAGCGTCTCTAACTGGGGCAAAAGCGTGTTTGCACCGTTAGAGACCTTCCCCGTTGGAGATCTCCCAGATTGGGATGATCTCCAACCTCCCAACCTCCTTCCTATGCCTATTTAATCTTAGGCCCTCCCCTTGACCTACCCCTGGCTGAATTCCCCTGTAATTTGATCTTTGTGTGCATTAGAATACCCTGAATTATCATTTGCATTTGTGCCTTTCTAAGTTTTCTTGCAGGAACCTCATTGTTTTTCAGCCGGAGCAAGCTCAGATCATCACAAACGATCCTGTACGATCTCGGATGATCACGCCGCAATTCAAGACGATTTTGTATTTTGCAGGCGATTTCGACTACAGCCAACATTGGGGGCAATCAGTGCCCTGAGTTTGCATTCTTTCTCCACTATCTACTGTTTTGCTTTGCATTAGTTAGACTTATTACTATTTTGCATCTTGAAGTTCACCTCATTTAGTATAATTGCATTATAAAGATAAAATCAACCATTAAATTTACTGCATTTCCTTATCTGTTATTATAATCTATTATTTAGGCATTTTTGTTGTTATTTCTACCATTACCCCTTGCTTCTACATTTGCATATTTGGTATTTTGTGTCTATTTTTGTGATTGCAGGTTTCTGACGAATTCGTCAGATTTCAGACGATTATGTCTGATTTCAGATGACCTTCTATGATTTGAGACGATCTCGAGCAATATCAGATTATTACATACGAACTGAGACGATCTAAACTACTACAAGACTCAGAATCTCCATCAGACATCCGAAATCAGGTATGATTTCTTCTAGTTAGCATATTCTATGTTATTTGCATCCATTTCTATTTTCTGTATTCATTTAAATCCGCATTGGTATATAGAATAGATTAGATTCATATTGGCCAAACCTAGGAGTTGAATGATCAAACATAAAAATGAACACATCAGACACCCTCTCAACCTAGGTGTGGAAATTGCCATTCAAAAGTTTCCTGGTGAACCCACCATCCATCAAAAATTCACCCTTATACACCTCCCCCGAGATGCGGGACCTTCGAAAGGCCTCTCAGTTCGAGGTATTGTCCCATCATTTTCACATCCCCCTTCCGGGCACGGATCCTATAGCCTGAAGGTAAGGGTGCGAAAAATTTGGAGCGATACAATTATATTATGGGACTTTAATTGAAATAAGACCTTTATCTTATATATATTATCTTAGGAGATTTAATTAAAGAGAAAACCTTTGATAAATGTTGATTATCTTAGGAGATTTAATTAAAGAGAAAACCTTTGATAAATGTTGATTATCTTAGGAGATTTAATTAAAGAGAAAACCTTTGATAAATGTTGATTATATTAGGAGATTTAATTAAAGGGAAAACCTTTGATAAATGTTTGATTATCTTAGGAGATTTAATTAAAGAGAAACCTTTGACTAGCATGAATTATCTTAAGAGTTTTTAATGATAGTAAGATTTTGATTATTATGATTTATTTTATGAGTTCTTAATTGAGGTTATGAATCTAAGATTAAGGTTGAAAATATTTGATTAGTAAGTCTATGAAGTAGACTTTACAAAAAGGACTTCAAAGGAAAATATAATTATGCTATAAGATTGATAAAAAAGTTTATGTTGAATAAAGGATTGTTTTAGAGGTTAAAGGTATGGGACTTTAATGCTTTAAAACAATATGTAATTTGATTGGAATTTTGAATTAAAAAATGATGGTAGATTTTTTATTTGAACTGAAGTTATGGGGCTTTAATTTTAGGAATGAATGATGGATTGTTTTAAAGGTTAAAGGTATGGGAATTTAATGCTTTAAAAGAGTATTTGATTTGATTGGAATTGTGAATTAAAAAGGATGGTAGATTTATTATTGAATTGAAGTTATGGGGATTTAATTTAGGGAATGAATGATGGATTTTTTTAGAGGTTAAAGGTATGGGACTTTAATGCTTTAAGACATGAATGAATTTGATTAAAGTTAGACTTTGATCTAAGTAGTACATGTTGGATGGATCTCTAAGGGAATTGAAGAGTTGAAGATAAAAGTAAAGGATCTTTTATAATATCCACTATGCATTAGATGGTTGGAAACTTAATTGAATTGTGTATAGTTGTAATATGGCAAATTAACTGAATAGATGCATTTAGAGGCATGCCTATCCTAAACCATGAGTACCCTAATCCCCTACTACCCTCAAATAACCAATGGGAAGCAAGGTGAAGCAAGGAGTTCAATGGAAACAAAGTATAGGTAATTGTATTTTATGTTAATTTACTTATGCTCAAATAGAATAGAATTATGGGGAGATATCCCCAATGCAGTTAATGTAACACTCTTTAATGTAAGAAGGATCTACCATGCAATATTTAATGCAATAACTTTTTATTGGTTTAGAGAAGGTAATTTTACTTTATTTCCATATTTGGTTATACTATGTAGTTGATTATCTTTCTGATGATAACATTCTCTTTTAGTGTTAATCCTTCTTTATTTTCTGGATGCTTAGTGATTGCTCTTTGATGTTTTAGTATCTAGATGTATTCTTGTTGTTTGCTTAGTAATAGAAATCTAAGAGTAGATTTCTAGGGTGAACTCAGAGGTGACCTAGGGGAATTAAAAACCCCTTAGGGTGAACATAGTTAACCTAAGGGAATTGATAACCCCTTAGGGTGAACATAGGAGACCTAAGGGGATTGAGACCCCCTTAGGGAGATAAAATACTAAGTTGTGGAAAGATTACATCTGAGTTAAGATAGCTCATCATGGAGATGAGATAGATAGTTTAACTCATAATACTCGTAGCATACCTACACATAATAACTTGTGTATGATATGGATATGCGTGTATACCTTCTATGGACTAAGGGTGATAAGTATAGCTCATCAAGAGTGAAGGGATAGATGGGATTATCTACAGTGACACATGATATACATACACAAACGGGATTGTTATAGGGTACTTCATGAGATGTAGCTTTTAGGAAAGGCTTAGGGGATCAAAACTTTATGTAAATACTAGTAGGGTTAGGGGTTCATGAAGGGTTCATGTATCCCTCTCCTTAGTAAAAAAAAAAAATTATCTATTTTTGTATTTTTTTTCATGTGTTTTTGGGTCATTACATAGTGGAATTGCTCATTGAAATGTAGTAAAAATGCATTTACATAGGTTGATTGTAGATACATGTCTACTAAGCCCAAAATGCTTGGGATTAGATGAAACCTACATAATGGATTATAAAAGTAAGCTATGGATTTAGAGTCATGGTAAATTTTAAAAGAAAATTAAAATACTATACTTTAAGTAGAGAGGAGAATTACCATAGTATAATGAGATGGCTATTTTTTGAGATTTTAAAGATCTAATTTATCTTAGGAAAGTCTTATAAAATTTTACATTAAATTAAGCTAAATATGTGTAAAAAAATATTTATAGGTCAGTATTATGGAATGCTTACAAAATAATGGGTTCATGAATTAAGGGTTGGGGACTTTAATTCGTGAATATAAAATTGGTTGCTAAACCAATGATAAAGATGAAACTAGATTTCATTCTTGAGAGAATTTACAGGGTTCCCTCTAACAGTCGATAAGACTTCTCCAAAATGTGGGCCCAATGATTATCATAAACTTATACAAGATGTTACAAATTCTAGATAGCCTGAAAAAGGTGTTAATAGATTCCTTAATTGCATCTTAATCTATAAAGGAATAGATGGGTTCCTATTTAGTATGGAAAATATCATAATGTTATCATGATGTCTTAGATAAAGGAATCAGATAATTCCTTAATTGTATGAAGTGTTTGAATAGAAACACTTGCATTCCTTATCTGTACAGCTGAGAAAAAGGGATCTGTTGTGACCCCTATATACTTTTAATTTTTGACACATCTTGAGTTTATGAATATGAGGAAAGATCACATTTTGGAGGTTGGGTTTATTCCCCATGAGGGTTCCCAAGATAAACAATGTGTCAATAATTTATGGTTTGCTTTATTATCTCTTGCGGATGTTGCATTTATTACCAAAATAAAAATGATGTAAGTCAATGAGATATTAGATGTTTTGATGAAATGTTATGCATACCTTCAATTTTTAAAACGTGTTCATTAGGTAGACATGATGTAAAGGATGTATGCTTTATTAAATGTGGTGACAGATTAATGGGATTTTATTATGTCATTTACTTTCTATAATGTTGTGGGATAACTATTTATGAATGATGTACCTTTCAACATATAGCATTGATTATATTCATGTTGGTTATTTCATGTAGTTTCCAAGAACTCTTATGTAACAAAAGTTAATTCTTAAGGGGATAACTAGATTTGTGATAATCTAAACATTATACAAACATTATTGAATGGAATTATTGCTTAAGTAGATTTCTCATGTGATGTTTCAAACATAAGGATATGATGTAAGGGATTTTATCATAAAATAGCTTCATTGATTTATATTCACACCATAAGCACTCAAGATGGTTTAATTTAGATCACAATGTGGAATGAAACTCTCAAGAAGGCAAATTGGTCTTGAATTGCAAACCAAGATAGACCTCACATTATAAGCTAAGGAATTGAGTGTACATGAGGAGGGGAACACCCTTATTGGACAAGTAATGTCCTTTTGTAATGAACTCAATATATACAACAAAAGGGTTGCCTAAAGGAAGAGTGAACCAATATGCTCTAAGAGGTTTAAAGTTATATAATCATGTTTAAGGTGAAATTCCATGGATTCTTATCATGATAGTGATATTATTGTCTTAGAGATATCTTCTAGATGAAGTAGATCAGATCTAAGATCTATGAATCACCATTGATAAGGTTAGTTTATTCTGATGGTATTCCATCTTCAAGGTATTCACCTGGTCTTGGTGGACCATTTGGTTATTTCCATTTTTATATGGTATGAAACCTTACCTTGGCTAGTCTTCTCATACCGATGGGGTATGAGGGTTTGGTAGAATTTGATCACTTCTACTTAAAGAGACTCTGATCAAGTCTCAATAGCCCTTGAAGATATTTTCCATGATAAGTATTATATCATGATTATGTATTTTTCCTCATGATAGAAGAATGTTTTTACATGTAAAAAAATGGATAAGAAGAGGTAACAATTGGGGTTGTTACATATGTGTGGATAAAATTTCAGAAAAAATTGAATGGTATCATATTGAGGGACTCTCTCGATCATCTAACCATTTTGTGGACACAACGGCCTCCTTAGGGTCTTTAGTCCCACAGATGCCTTATGATGATATAACAACCACTCAAGTCAAAATGCTATCGCAATTTGTAACTAAGAATGAGGACCTTCACTCCATGCCAGAAGTCCACATGATTCAAATTGAACCCTCTCATGAACGGTTCTCTCAAATTTACAATTGCTTAAATAATATCACTTGGGGGACTTTATTCCCTCAAACTCCTTTAAATAGCAGCACAACACTATATCTACAAGTTCTCTCCCAATTAGCAATCACAAGAGATGAACTTCAAAATGATTAACCAATCAATGCAATTGAAATCAAGATTGGTCTATCCAACTAAAATATTACCTAAAGCTTGGTAACATCCCTTATGGATTGTTGCATGCCACCAAATGCATATTCAAGCAAAAAGTGGTAAAATATGTCTTATTGGGAGACATATTGTATCGTTGAAGCTATGAGGGTATCCTACTTCGTTGCTTAGAAACTCAAAAGTTAGTTTGGGTAATCGCCCAAGCACACGATGGTACATGTGGTGGCCACTTCAACGGCATGGCCATCACAAAGTGCATTCTTTGCATGGGCTATTATTGGCCAAATTTATAGTAATATTGTTTTGTTTATGTTAAGAAGTGCATAAAGTGTCAACACCATGCTAATTTGACACACATACCTTCTCAGGTCTTACAACCGATTCAATTGGTTTAGCCTTTTTTACAATGGGGGTTTGACTTAATTGGAAAAATATCACCCTCTTCCTCAGGCCATCACACGTTCATCATTACGACCACCAAATATTTCACAAAATGGGTGGAAGTGATTCCCCTTACCACTACGACTAGAACTCGTGTTACGGATTTAATGTTGCATAATATCATTTGTCATTTTGGTACCCCAACCAACATAATTTTAGATAATGAACCACATTTAAAGAATATGGATGTGCACATTTTAACAGTTAAATATAATATCCAACATAACTTTTCTATTCCCTATTATCCACAAGCCAATGGGTAAGCTGAGGCATCAAACAAAATAGTAATTGATTTTTTAAATAAAACCATTAAGGATAATCACAAATATTGGCATACTCAATTGCTTCTTGCCCTTTGGACCTACCACACTAGTATTTGAATACCCACTAGGGCAACTCCATTTTCACTAGTGTATGGTGTTGAGGCCGTCATGCCTTTAGAGCTAGAAATCCCATCATTGTGCATATCCATGCAAGAGTTCATCGATGATGACACCGCACGACAAGCTCACTTGGACCAATTAACTTTAGTTGATAAATGACGTGTTAATTCTCTTGAGCACCTACGTGTTTATCAAGAGTGGCTTAAGAGAGCCTATAACATGAAAGTTCATCCTAGAGAATTTCAATTTGGTGACCTTGTTTTAAAAGAGAACCAACAAAAATCTAACTTGTCGCCCCACCTACGGGACAAATTTGTGACAAACTGGTTAGGTCCATACATTATCACTAGTCATATTAGACCTAGAACTTATCGCATAGCTTCCATTGAAGGATGTGAGGAACCTAAACCCTTGAATATCCTTCACCTGTGACCTTTTCATGCTTAAAGTATTGCACCCTACCAAAAATTCCCAAAGGTACCTATAAACCCTTTGGTCACCCAAAAATCCCCAAAGGTACCTATAAACCCTTTGGTCACCCAAAAAGCTCCAAAGGTACCTATAAATCCTTTGGTCACCCAAAAAGCTCCAAAGGTACCCATAAATCCTTTGGTCACCCAAAAATCCTCAAAGATACTCATAAACCCTTTGGTCATCCCAAAGGTACCTATAAACCCTTTGGTCACCCAAAAATCTCCAAAGGTACCCACAAACCCTTTGGTCACCCAAAAAGATCCAAAGGTACCTATAAACCTTTTGGTCACCCAAAAATCCCCAAAGGTACCCATAAATACTTTGGTCACCCAAAAATCCCCAAAGGTACCTATAAACCCTTTGGTCACCCAAAAAGCTCCAAAGGTACCTATAAATTATTTGGTCACCCAAAAATCCCCAAAGGTACCTATAAACCCTTTGGTCACCCAAAAAGCTCCAAAGGTACCCATAAATCCTTTGGTCACCCAAAAAGCCCCAAAGGTATCTATAAATCCTTTTGTCACCCAAAAAGTCCCAAAGGTATTTATAAATCCTTTGGTCACCCAAAAAGCCCCAAAGGTACCTATAAATACTTTGGTCACCCAAAAATCCCCAAAGGTACCTATAAATCCTTTGGTCACCCAAAAAGCCCCAAAGGTACCTATAAACCCTTTTGTCACCCCAAAAAAAAAGCTCCAAAGGTACCCATAGATCCATTGGTCACCCAAAAATCCCCAAAGGTATCTCATAAACCCTTTGGTCATCCCAAAATGCCCCAAAGGTATCTATAAACCCTTTGGTCACCCAAAAAGCTCCAAAGGTACCCATAAACCTTTTGGTCACCCAAAAATCCCCAAAGGTACCCATAAACCCTTTGGTCACCCAAAAAGCCCTAATGGCATCCATTAATCCCATTGGTCAAGTAAATGTGTATATATATATATATATTTAATTATAATATATAAAAAATATATATATATATATATATATATATATTAATCAAAATCCAAAAACATCATTAAAATAACAAAAATACAAAAATATTGCATTGCATTACATTTCATATCACTGCATTATACAATCACTTGCATTAAGCATACCCATCATTGCATTTTGCATTCTAGAGTTGATCATACATGTCTAGCACCAGGTCTATACATTAGCCATCCTTCAAAATCAACTTTATCAAAAGTCATTATTCACACTCATCTACATTATAATTATCATTTCCATCAACATTCCCCACATTTTGTATGTGTGTTTGTTTCCCTTCACCTAGTCATTTGTTATAAGGCATCATTAGGGTTTTCCATCACTCAACTTTATCTAGTTTTCTTTTTAGATTTTGTAGAAAGCTATCCTAATTTTTAGAAGGTAGAGTCGTGTTTGGATTGTACCTTGTATACATCATAATCCCAACACATTTTCACACTAATAAATCCAATTTTTGCACAAGGAAAGATGAAACCTACAAAGGGGTCCATGTCACCTTAAGCGAAAATTTTACCTCGGTCACCTCCCTGTGCGAATGGTTCAAATATGCTGAGAATTGACAAAAGGACAAGATCTTACCTATACAAAGCAATTAAAATCCCTTGCCCCACACCAAATCTGGGCAAGTATCCAAAGAGCCAAAGAAAAATAAACAGTGGTTTTTTACCACTAACACAAGCAAAAATCCCCAAATTAGAAAGTGGTTTTCACCACTAGCAAAAGCAAAAAGTAAAATAAATAGTGGTTCTCACCACTACCAAAATCCCTTGCTCACCAAAAAAAAATGAGAAAATCCCTAGAGCAATTCAAAAAAATAAAAAAAAATAAGGGAGTACTAAAGTTGAATCCCTAGAATTCTCAATATTTGACAACCATAAGGTGATCCTCATTACAGGTTGGGTGGCATCAAGCCTACCTAACAATGGCGGTATCCTTATGCATGATGATATGTCTATCACATTAGAAATCTGCTTTTATATAGACCAATGTTTGCATGCGGATGAGCTAGCTTTTGGTAGCCTGTATTACCTATGGTCTAATCCAAATATGTACAAAACTCGGGATCATGATACTCGTAGGGTGATCTTCAATACAGATGGGCTGCATAAATCTTGTTTGGAACTGGGGTAACTTTATGCATTATCATAGTAATGAACTCACATGCACACATAGGGATATTGAATATCTTGGTCATCCTAGCATATTTATACCTTTTCAAAAAGTCTTGCATGGTTAATATACAACTTTTGACTAGGTCACTAGAGTGTTTGAGTCTCATGAAAATCTCAAGGGAATTCTATAACATCTTAATATGCATTTCATTCCATACCATTTTTATCACATGTTTGTCAGTTCACATTTTCACAATCCATTACATAGTCTTATGGTAAAGATAAATAAATATATGAATTTCTTATAGTTTAGGGTGCTATCATCTAGTGTGTCAAATAGTATTCATAATTCATCATACATATTAACAAAGCATCCATGTAATTATGCATACACACATGTGCATATCATCAAATAACATCATATTACAATACATGCATCCATGATAAACATCCATAAAAGCATCAATAAAGTAAACATAAGCATTGCATCCATCTAATAAAGTAGTAGGGCAACACATGATGACAATATAAAAACTCACATATATATATAGATATATAGATATATATGTATGTATGGGGCAAAAAGATACATCATCATCCAAAAACTACTCGTAGAATACAATCAAGTGGGTCCTCAAATCTCACGCTACCAAAATTCAAAAACAACCATAGAGTTTCAAAAGCCATGGTCACCCAAGACTGGTACCATGACTCTCACCCCCACCCTCAGGCAGTTCTCATTGAGAGCTCCTAGATTGGCTCCCCTCGACCCTATATTCTCTCCTCACAAATTTAGGAGCCCTATCCTCACAAATGACTACCCTGTACCACTCCTACTCTACTAGGACCCACTAGCAGAAGGACAAGCTGGTAAGCACCCTCTAAGGTGTGCTACCTCATCCTCCAAATCCTATGTATATGACGTATCCTCTTTATGGTGATATTGGTAGTCACTCAATAAGGTCTAGAGTTGTGTCACCTCCTCCCATAGCCTAACTACCTCATCACTGCTAGATGCCTCATGGCTCGAGCTCCTTGGTTTAAACTATAACTGAAGAGTATTTAGATTTATTGCTTACCTATAAATCTCTACCTAGGTAGTCTACACTTGTACCTATAGGATAGCCCTCTCCTCTATGTACTCCCTCCACTCTTGTCTACCTCTTATCAGCTCATCCTATAACTTAGCAATGGTGGCATCACATGCTGCCAACTGTGCCTACACTCTCATCTCATAAAAATCATCCTCAACATAATCATCTTGTTGATCCTCCATATCCATGGTATCCATCCACTCATCATATTTCTAGTGATGCACATGTCACTCACCTAAGTATAGCTCCTCCTCATTTGGAGCCTCATCATGTCCCTCATCTATAGCCTCCCCGTGAGCCTCCTCCATCACCGTATTTGTACCACCTCCTAGAGATCCCTCCCCTCACCACTAGCATATCAACCACCAAGAGTCATACTCTATTATGGTCCCTACATCATCTAGCTCAAGGATACCCTCTACAGGATCTACCTCCTCTCCAACTACCTCCACTACAGGCCAAGTAAGTATCCTCTCATCCTCACAATGTCAGTAGATCACTAGCTCACTAGGAAATCCATAGCATTTCCCAAATATCGTATCACTCGAGCATATGGTAAGTCCTCTCACTTGGTCCCATGTCAAGCAACTAACCATCATCCTCGTCATACCCAACAAAGTTGCACCTCAACCTCATGCCATGTTGGACAATCCTGGTATGGTCTCTAAGTAACCTCCTCTACCCTGAGCTATGCAAAATACTATGTATAGTTATCAATTGTGCCCACATAGGTATGGCTCTTCTCCTAGTCCTGCTACCATAGGATCCCATAACCTATCTCCACATCTGTAAGCTTTGCTCATGTCATCCAAGGTAGTCCTCGTAGTCGATCCACAATAATGTGCTACCATCCCCAAACCTGTAGTAGAAATTTGCATCCTAATCCTTTTTACCCATGGTAACAGATCTCGTACATCTCATCATAAAGCTATGCCAATAATGTAGTGCCCCAATCCATCACTAACGACCTCTCTATGGTGCACTCCACAAGTGAAAATACCAATTCTAAAAGGTTCCAAGGGAACCTATATCCTAATGAGTCTGGTAGCAATATTTTGGAGATAAGCATCATTAGTAAGGCATACCTCATATTTAAAACCTCTACCTCATACCATAGCTCCACTAGGATGCCTTCGCTAGGCAAGTCTCATACTACCTCGTGCTAGTCCTCTTTGAAGTATCTCTGTAAAATCATATCTCTAAGATATTTATGGGTAGATATTATTGAATGCCTCTCTATAGAAATGTGTAAAATCTGGTAGATATCCTCTAATATCACTATCATATCTCTAGTTGATAAGTAGAAGATGTTGGTGTGAGAGTCCCAAAGATCTATCAAAGCTCAATTATGCTTTATCTCCCATCATTGGCTCTAACCGTGTCACTTGTTTGAGACCAATGGTGTCAAGCCATTTCCATTCATCCTCTATCAGTAAGTCCCTAGTATTCTGAAAGAGATTTGAAAATCAATACCGACTCTTGATCACCTAGCAGAGGTAAGCAAGCTCAGAAAAATGCAATAAAATTGCACAAAAATAGCAAAAATAACTCAAAAAAGGGACCTTTTTCTCCCAAATTCATGGTCATCCCACCCAGGGATGGCCCCCAAATTGGTAGCCATCCCACCCAGGGATGGCCACCAGTGGCCATCCCACCCAGGGATGACCCTAAAAAATGCTAAAATATGGCCTTTCTAGCCCCCCAAAACAGGCATAAAACCTCATTTTAACACAAAAAAATGCAATAAAATTGCACAAAAAAAAATAAAGCACAAAATATGAAATTTTATCACTAATAAGGATAATTTACTAATATTTAGTGTGATTCGTTGAGAAATGTGAAAAGAATTACGTTTCCAAGTTAAATAAAGTATAGGAGCAAATTAAGCGCTTACCCGTCTCGCATTGGCTCCGCTGCTCGTTGAGTCTTGAGGCTACCTCATGGTGATTTTGGGATGGTTTTAGCATCTATTTGATTTATAAAATCACTCTCCTAATCCTCAACTCTCAATCTACCAAGTTAGAAGTGTGCAAATGAACTCATTTTTCCAAATTGGAGCTTTAAAAGGCATAGAATAAGCATGGTCATTCTAGGGTGGTACAGCTATAGAATTGGCCACCCGTCCTATACTAGGACAATCATAAACTATGCAGCCATCCCACCCTATTATGGCCACCAAAAAATAACAAAAAAAGAGAATAAAAGGCAAACAAACGGCCTAAAAACCACCAAAAACATGTCAAAACTGATAAAATTCACAAAGGATCAAGATTGAACCCAAATTGTTCATGGATGAATTGAAAAGTCTCTACTTCACTCCCCAAGAAGGCCATTGTATCTGGACCACTCCAAGGGAATGAGGTATTCATTTCTTTTCTTCCATGAAATATCAACAAAACCATCAAAATCCTAACAAAATTGATAAATTTTACAATGGATAAAGTTGAAGGAACCCTAATCAAGTCATATTGGTCAAGCGACTCATCACTTTCATCATTTTTCATGCCCTCATCGACTCATCACTTGAGGGGGTAGTCATAATAACGAATTCATAATCAAAATCAACACTCAAACACTCAAAAGTGCAACTTGCATACATTCAAAAGAATCATTGCCAAAGATAAATTTTAAGCCCATGTTGGGGCAAATAATTCAGCACCAATTCAACAAAATAAAGTCTTGGTATCCTTGAAGACTTGGGACACGTATCCCAGAATAGGCCAAATAAGGAACCAAGACCAAGTATACCCTAAGCCCTAAGGCTTGTCATTATAGGATGGCTGAAAGGTATACCAAAATAAAATCCTTCAATTATGTCAAAAGCAAGGATTCTAAGAATGTATGCTCTTTCCACAATGGAGATATCTAAATTTGGTTAGGTTACTGAATAACCTTAATCATTTGACATTTTAGTCATCTATTTTTGCTCTGCGCTCTATTTCACACAACACATCCCAAAAAGGGGTATCTATAGACACTAAAATCATGTCAATCCAATTAGACTACGATGAAACCACTATTATCAACACCATATGGCCCCATTGGGTAACCCTCAGGGGTTAAATAGTGGTCCTAACCACTTTTGGAAAGTTATACCCCACTTTTGAAATATTTTGGGCCATGTAGCCATGGTTGTCCCACCCTAGGACAACCACAGTTCATGGTCGTCCCACCCAGGGATGGCCACCAACAACCATCCCTAGGTGGGACGGCCATGGTCTAGGCCCCTCAAAAAATCAAGGGCAAGACAAATGGCAATCAAATTCTACCATTTATCCCACCCAATTATTTATGATAGATTGAGGGCCTACCAAAGCCATCACAACCTGTAAATTGGAGGCCTAAATTGGAGGCCTCTTCCACCTAATGCATGGCAAGGATTTTGACAAGTGGTGGCACCTACCTTGCATGTCCCAAATTGCCCATTTGACCCTATGGCCCTCTTGGACTATAAATTTAAGGTATTCCACCTAATTTTAGGGAGAATTCTTTGCAAGAATTTGCCATGAAGTGCTTTCGATATTCACTCTCCCCCTTTACATGCATATTTGCCCTTGGAATCTTAATCAATTGTAGGAGTTTCCAAGAAATCCTCAAATATGCAAATCCATTGCAAAACCCACCCATTTATATGATTTAAATTAACAAAATTGATGAAAAAATGGCTAGGAGTAGTTTAAACCAGATCCCAAAGGAATTGGTGGTAAAAACCAAGTTTTGTGGTCGTCCCCACCTAGGATGGTTAACACTCCTAATTGGAACACCCAGGGATGGCCATAAATCTACACACAATTTTGAGTCAATTTTAGTGTAGATCATTTCTAAATTAGTTTATATGCATCATACTAAAATTTGGTGAAATTTGGAGCAGTTTTGGACCTTCAATTAGGGTTTTCATTATGATAGTCCCAATTGGAAAACCTAGGGATGGCCATAGATTTTACTTACAATTTCCTTTCAATTTTTGCATAGATCATTCCTAAATTAGATAATATACATTATGCTAATTTTTGGTATGATTTGGAATAGTTTTGCACCATCTATTGCACTTTTTGTATTCAATGTTGCATGCATATTTATGATTTCATCTTAATCTGCATATGTTATTAATCAATTTCAGTTTCTTATGTGTACATCTAAGTATTCCAACACACAAGGAAGGATATAAATATTTGAATATGGATAGATCATCGCAGCGGTACCATAAGCTCGCTCTTCAATCGTGAGTGCGAGGAAGACACTAAAAGTGCACCTTGAGTTTTTGAAAGGATTAGATCCTTTGGATATTGTAATGGATTGTATCAATTAAGAGCCCTCAAGGGGACTTTTTGTAACCATGTATTTGGAAAATGAATTAATATAAATATAACCCCCCATTTATTTCATTTATTTGTCATTTGTGCTTACAATGTATGTCGCTTTTGAATGCTTAAATAGAACAATAGATGCATTTCATTTCCCTTTGCTAGGTGCACCATTTTTTTCGCTCTACAATAAATTAATTAATTTTGAATTTGACATATCTTTAAATCTAGCTTTATAATGACCACAATCCCCTGATATTCCTTTAAGATCTCCTTTCCACCCACATCCTTTCAGATTCGAGGCAATGTGGTGCAATCACCCTGAGTTGAAAACCCAGTTAAAGGAGTGGTGGAATGAAGGAGAGGTATATTCTGGGCTAAAGGGCCCTAAGTCTAAACTGAGAAGTATTAAAGCCAATATCAAGGTCTAGAATAAGTATGCTTTTGGAAATATCTTTAGAAATAAGGAATCTCTTAAGTCCCAACACAAAGTTGTGGAATCTCAGGTGGAATTTGAGAGTTTTTCTCAGGAGTTAAATAAAGAAAAATATATCCTCTCAGCCCTATATAACACCTTGGCAAATGAGGAATTGATCTAGAAGTAGAAATACTGAGTGTTATGGCTCAATGAAGGATACATTAATTCTAAGTACTTTCATTCTTCCAATATATCATAGGAGTCACAACAAAATCTGAGAAATTTGTCTAGCAGATGGATCTCTCTCTAAGGATATAGAAATTATTAGATCTGAGGTGGTGTCTCATTTTAACTCTTTGCTGGATTCTACCGAGCCTTAGGATTTCCAGGTCGATGACTCTTTGATCTTTGCCATCCCTACAATTATCTCAAGGGAGATGAATACAGGTATGGAAGTAATATTTTTGGATGATGAAATTAAAGTTGTTGTTGATGGAATGGGTGCTCTGAAGGAACTAGGTCCTGATGGATTTCCTCCTTTATTCTTCAAAAAAAATTGGCACATCATCGATAAGGATGTTTGTTCCACCATAAGAGCTATGCAAGCAGCTTCTGTGGTTCCAAGATCTGTTAATTCAACTTTCATTGTGTTGATCATGAAGTCACCTAATGCCAATTCCTTCAATGACTTCAGGCCTATAAGCTTATGTAATGTCATTTATAAAATTTTAACTAAGGTAATGGTAAATTGAATTAAGTCGCTATCATCTCTAATTGATAGTATTAGAGTGGTTTTGTCGAAGGTAGATAGATTTTGGATGGAGCAATAGTGATGCATGAGTTGATCCATTCTGTTCATAAGAGTGGAAGAGTGGGATTTTTCTTGAAATTGGATATGAACAAAGCATTTGATAGGGTGGTGTGGCCCTTCCTATTTAAAGTGTTGAGGTAGTTCATATTTGGTAACAAATGGCTAAGTCTGGTCGAAGCTTGTGTGTCCTCATCCTGGTTCTCTATTCTTGTAAATGGTGCTCCTACGGGTTTTTTCCCTTCCCACCATGGTATTCGCAAAGGGAATCCTCTATCCTCCTTTTTATTAATTCTAATGGCCAAATATTTAGGTCACTCTATTTCTCTAAACCTAGCAATCACTAGTTTGGTTCCATATTTAGTAAGAAATCTGATCTCTCATAAGCAATTCGCTGACAATACCCTTGTATCCAACCTGGCCTTGGTGATTCAAGCTCATGAAATTAAAAAGGTTGTATCTTGCTATGAGAAGGCAGTCAGATAGAAAATAAATTTCTTGAAAAGTAAACTTTATTTTGTGAACACGCCCTTGAATATTTAGAGAAAAATCACTAGTATTCTAGGATGCAATATTGATTCCTTTCCTTCAATGTATTTGGGCCTCCCCTTGTTTATAGGAAGGATGGTTGATTCTCTATGGAACCCAGTCCTAGAAAGACTGCAGTGTAAGATGGCACGGAAAGGTATCTTTTTAATTTAATCTAAAAATTTGGTCTTACTCCAAAGTTCATTGCAGAGTCTACCTATATACTTTCTTTCTATGTTTAAATATCTTGGAAGAATAGTTGATAAAATAGAAAGCATCTTTAAATATTTCCTTTGGATGGGACCGACTCTCAAAGGAAAGTTTCACTTACCTTCTTGAGATCTAGTCTACCAGCACAAGAGCTATGGTGGTCTAGGTCTCAAAAGAGTAAAATAGATGAACAAGGCTTTAATTTCCAAGTTGGGATTGAAAATTGCTTCTAGCTCTTCGAAGGAATGGGTCTTAATTCTCAAGACCAAGTACTAATTCAACAATTTCATTTTGGATCTTGTTCTAAATGGAGGCTCTTTATTTTGGTAAAACCTATTAAAGTCCAAAGATTTAATGCTAAGGGGATGCAGATGGGTTATTGGTGATTGTCATAAAGTAGATTTTTGACATGATTCATGGATGGCGCAAGCACCATTAATTAATGATGATATATTTAGTTGTCTAGAGCCTATCTCGTGGAGGTTGGGGTTGATTAAAGTGTAAGATTTTATTTCCCTCTCAAATTCATTGTTAGTGTATTCGAAATTTATGAATCTTGGAACCGTCTAAGCATCATGCTTGGGATCTCTTATGAAAGGAGCTTAACTTCCATGTTTTTCTAGCTGATGGTTCTGAGGATAGCATTATCTGGGTAGAGGATAGTGAAGGTGACTTCACTTTTAGAATGGTGTACCAACTTTTGGAGTCAGAGGAGTGGACCCCAAGCCCCTTTGGTAGAGTTTGGAATAAACATTTGGTCCCCAAAATAAATATTTTCTTTTGGTTTGATCTTCAGGGTAAGGTTCTGACCATGGAAAACCTTCAAAAACGTGGGATGGTGTTGGTTAATAGTTGTTATCTGTGTGGTTTGAAGGAGTCGTTTTATCATATTTTTTGCATTGCTCCTTATTTCAAGAGGTGTTGTCTTCAATTCTAGAAAAACTGAAAGTCAATTGGGTTTTCCCTAACTCACTATTTAATATTTTTAGTCAATGGTATTAACCCTTTAGGTCAAAGTGTCTTAAGTCCCTATGGAGGCTTATTCTACCCCATGTTTTTTGGGGAATTTGGAAAGAACGTAATGGACGTGCATTTAAGAATATCAGTAAAATATCCTCCCTTGTAAGCATGAGAGCCCTGTGGTTTGCTATAGAAAACTTGGATCAGAGTTACGCAAATTAAGATGAGAAAGTTCAGGTTGTTCTTCCCTAAGAAATTGAGATTGAAATTGCTTTGAGACTGCCAATATTACCTCATGCTCTAGATGTGCCCAATCCCAGGTGATCGGTGAGATGGCAGGCCCCTCCAGAAGGGTGGTTCAAGTTTAATTTTTATGGGGCCTTGAAAGGCGACCCAGGCTTAGCTGGAACCGATGGGGTCATTAGAAACAGTATTGGTATAGTTATTGCTATGTATGCTAAACATTTATCCATTCAAAATTCCCATGCTGCTGAAGCTAGAGCAACCTTCCTTGGTTTAAATCTATTAGTTGAGCTCAAGGTGGAGAGTGTCGTGGTGGAAGGAGATTCGATGAATATTTTCAATCTCCTAAAATCTTCATCATCCCCTAGCTAGAACATACGTAATATTATTATTGAGGCAAGAAGGTTCCTCGATAGCTTCTCTCAATTTCAAATTTCACACATTTTTAGAGAAGGAAATGAGTTGGCTAACAAGATGGCCAATTATGGGGCCACCCACCCTAGATTCTTGGTCTGGAGGGAGAACTTTATGATATATCTAGTAAATCTATTGTAATGATCAAGGCTTATATGTGTTGTCAGTGTTCAGGTTTTCTTTTGGCTTGGAGGATTTGGGATAGTTTTTCTAGGTAGAAGGGCATGTCTATGGAGCCATTTGTGTGTGATACGGAGTGTCCAAATTCTAAATTTTTGTTTGTGTAGATACTACATGGACTTTAGTATAAGGTACGGGTCTCTCTGTGTTGGCCTCCGCCTAGGCTTCATTTTCTATTAATTTCATCCAATCTAATTCTGAGGAATTACTAAGAATAATCAAGAAGTTCATAGGATTAGAGGACGTCAATTATTTTAATAAATAGTACTCTTCGCTTCTCAAGTTTAAATATGTTGTGGCCAAGCTTATCTCCTATATGGACCATATTAAGTTGATTGTTGAGGTATCTAGGGATATCTTCATGTAGTTGGGTGACATCGAGAAGGAAATGGAGGAGGCTTTTTCCACGATCTAGCTCATGCAATTTTTGTTGCTTGTTGGGTTTCTCTATGGTGGTCCTTGTTTATCTCCGATGGATTTTTTTGGAGACCCTTTGTTTGGGTGGTTTCTCTGTGTATTGTAAGCTTTTTCTCGATTGATCTTTGTTTGGAGTTGATGTACAAGGTTTAGGAAATTCTTTCAAAGCCCTCTTTTCCCTAATCTAACCAAAAAAAAATTGGCTTTATTTTCCACCGTTCATTTTTAGGACACCTAAATTTCAACTTTTTTTTCGTGTGAAGATAAAATTTTATACGTGATGGAGAAATAGAAGATGAAATGTAATGTAAAATCCACGAAGAGGATGGTGGAAGATAAAAATGTATATATTTGATTTACGCAAAGTGGGCACATGGTTGTATTTTATATTTAAAAACTTAAAATTACTGTTAATATTAGCTAACCAAAAGATATTAGAAACTAACAATAATATATTCTAACAACTAATATTTGCTTATCAATATGACTAAGCGAATAACCTAGGTAGATAAATAACTAATCTAACCTAACAACTATTACATTAACCAAATGAGGTAATAGCTACAGTTACTAATAGTAACTCTAACATCCCCTCTTATTACATTATTTGGGTAATACATATAACTATCCCAATACAATGAAGAAGAAGAGAAATGAAATATGTTGTCTTGGGCTTTGTCTCTGGCTCTAAGATTACCACTGGATGAGTACCTTTGGGTCTATCTCTAGATCTGCCTATGAATTTGCCTCTGGATCTTCCTGTAGATCTACCTCTAGAACTTTGTCTCTAGGTCTGTCTTTAGGTCTATCTCTGGTTCATTGCCTCTGGGACTGCCACTCAATCTTTCACTGGATCTACCTCTAGGTCTACTATAGTTTTTACCTATTCTGTAGAAGCCATACAAAATTGCTTTAATCTTGGTCCATTGTGTGTGATCTATCCATCCACAATCGATATGAACCTTGTTAGCCATTTTCAATTTGTACCAACAACTTGAAGAAGATTGATTTGTACATCCACATGAATCACAAGGATGTAATTTCCAACACCTAATTGCTACATGTCCTGTTCTACCACAATGATTACACAATGCTTTTTAGGAGTTGTAGGAGATTTTGGTTTTACAAACATGGTATCACTCGTACTTGCATGCTCAGAATAGCCAATGCCTTCATTCTTTGCCCTAAAATTTAACATTATTGGAGTTTTAATACCTTGTTCCTGTTTACCTAATCTCTCACCATTGAATCCTATTTTCTTCATCATTTTGGATCCAAATTCTTTTGTGTTTTTCAAAACACCCAATTTCATTATCTTCATCAATGATTTTCATAATATGGCATTTGTCACTATTGATGAGATTATGGAGCTCATTTTTAGGAGGTTCATTTTTTAAGTCACTAGTGTCACAAGCAAAATTTGCTATTGTGATGATATCACTTGTGCTACAACTGATATCTACCATTGAAGGTATGAGGTCGCCTGTATCACAACAAGCATTTTTCACAATGGGTTGAAGGTCACTTGTGTCACAACAAGCATTCGCCACAATGGACTGAAGATCACTTGTGTCACAACAAGCATCGACCATTAGGACCTCTTTTTCCTCACTTATATCCAATTTCACTTTACGTTGGGCAAGGTCAAGTGCAACCAATGACATGTATATACCCCTTATAACACCAATAGTGAATCGAGCACCATTTGTCTGAAGGTCTTTACAAGACTCATAATCTTTGAGTAGGGCTACTAAACCATTGTTTAGTGTGAGAAATGTGCCCTCATAAAAATTCGGTCCATCCATCTCTGGTGGAAAGTAAGGATTTTTAACTAATTTTTCAACATCATCAGTTTGTTTTGGGGCTTGCTTTTTCTTTGATCTGCCCATTTTTAAGGTGTTGGTCGTTGTCGAAAATGCACCTTTTACAATGAAATTTTACAAAATAATTTGACTAAGGTGTCGATCACTGTCAAAAATGCACCCTTATAAGTCTTCCCCCCTTTTGTTTGCAAAATTATAATGTATTCCCCCTGTGTGCAAAATAGAAGATGGTGGAGAGAGAAAAAATGGTATCCCCTCTTAACGCAGAAAATTCTTGGATGAAGAAAAATGTTATCCCCCTTTAATGAAAAAAAATGCAACTATGAAGCTACTTAGCTATTTTACAAAGGTGGCCACTTAGGCAATTTTCACAATTTACTCAAAATTAAGCAAGTACAAATGTGACACAATTTTATAATTTAAATTTGTTTGCAAAAATAAAGTTGACCAATGAATTTAATTAATAATAAAATAAATATTAATAAAAAATTAAATTAAAAAAAATGATTTTAAAACAAAATTATATTAAATTATTAAAAAAATATGAAAAAAAAATTTAATGCAAAACAAACTATTTTTACCTTGTGCAGCAAAAACATTGTGTTGGGGAAAGTGGAACCTGTACCTCATTGTTGCAATGTCCAAGCCTTTGATTACTAACCGACCGCGATACTTGTCGTGGCAAGTGGTAAAGGAAATGAACCTTCCTTTATTTGTTGGCAGCCACTCTTGCTCCACTGCGCTCGTCTCCAAGCCTGTGCTTTCGTCGGGTGGTGCGACGCTTGCCTCTGTTTGTCTGCTACATCACCAAATTCACTAACAACGAGCGGCTCTACAGTCCAAAACCTCAGTCTTCTTTGGCATGGTGGATCTTACCGATGCTCGAAGCTACAATGTTGATCTCGATCATTGTAAAACAAACACGGCAGCCTAATAATGACATTCCTTGATTAGCCTTGCGTAGGAGATGGTGATCTGCTCTAGGCTTGTGATTGGAGTGACTCTGATTCATCGAAGAATACTGGAATGAAAAAACAAACTGTTTTCAAACAATTCACAGTATGCAGCGTTGCCGAGTCTTCGAATGCTTCGATCACCCCTTCATCACCCCTCCAATGGAAAAGTCACAAGAAGAAGGCGATCCCACTGCGTAGAAGGCAACTGATACCACCTGGGTATTCTGCCTCCACCGTGAAACGGATATGTTCCGTCGGAAACCACTGGTGAGATTTATGTTTGCGCAGTACGAGGGCAAGTCAAAAATCATCGATGATAGGCTACCAGCGCGTCAACGTCTATTTCTACGAGGCAAACCGCATCAACATCTGTAACTATTGTTAAAAACATCTAACAGATCTGATGAATCTGTTCAATGGTAAAAACAACCTGCAAAATGTCGAAAAAAAATAAATTTATCTTTAAGCCATCCTCTATCAACGCTTCAACGACACCGATTGTGTATCGGAGGAGGCGGACGCCAATGATGAGGGAGGCAAATTTTGGTGACTCGCTGCTCTCAAACTAACACAGATCTTGGTTTCCAAGCCTGGGCGACGATACTGCATTGCTGCACTTGTCAACCTAATGCATGAATCTCCCGATCGCAAAAAAAAAAACAAACGAGCAATTCCCTGTTGCGTCAACACCGTTGAAGGGAGGATGATCTCGCATTGCGCGAGAGTTGCAGGCTCTGTGCTCTATTATACCATATTTGGGATGTGGGAGAGCAAATGTGTGTTTAAAAAAAACAAAGGCACATAAATTCAAATGACTATCTTAAGGTAGTCGAGCCTCCGTATAATGCCATTTTGCCTGTGCGACCTGAGCTGGTAGGTTGTGTCAACAATGTTAGCCAATCAGCGTTAGGTGTCATCCCCAGACTCCTTGTTTGCCCGATCTCGTCCAGCTCCACCTTGCAGTGCCCGATCCAGTCTCCACCTTGCAGTCCACGGTGTCACCTCTAGGAGTGCAGCTAGCTGGAGTTGTCAAGTCTTAGTAGCTTAGATGGTAGTCATTCGTCTAGCTGGAGCTGTCAAGTCTGGGTCTTAGTAGCTTAGATGGTAGTCATTCGTCTAGCTGGAGCTGTCAAGTCTGGGTCAGGTCGTCATCCTCAATGTCACATCCAGGCTAGGTTACCATCATGTATGCAGGGTCTCGTAGGTTTGTCGTGAAGCGTGCACTGTATCGACTGGTGTCAGCAAGATCGTGCATCACAGTCCTGGTGTCGGATCCGTCCAGCCTAGCTTAAAAGTTCAGTTCGCATCATTGTGCAATCTATCAGGTCCAGATCTATCGAGTAATCGAATCCATTCAATGGAGTCTGCGCCCAACTAGGTCCCCAATCACTCAATCAAGCTAGCTCACTCCAACAACTTTGTGCCCAACTAGGTCCCCGATCACTCAATCAAGCTAGCTCACTCCAACAACTTTGTGCCCAACCAGGTCCCCGATCACTCAATCAAGCTAGCTCACTCCAACAGCTTTGTGCCCAACTAGGTCCTCGATCACTCAATCAAACTAGCTCACTCCAACAGCTTTCAGGCTGGTCCTGGTTCCAGATCTAGAATTGCAGATCTACCCAAATACCAGGTACCCAAACCAAGAAAATTAATCACAAATTCAGAATCCGAACGAGGTATCCTCGTACCGGATCCATTATGAAATATATATACAATGCTTAGGCTAGGAATAGCCTATGATAAGGATGATAAACTATCCCCTAATCTTAAATAACCAAAAGATATTAGAAACTAACAATAATATATTCTAATAACTAATATTCGCTTATCAATATGACTAAATGAATAACTTAAGTAGATAAATCACTAATCTAACATAACACCTGTTACATATGACCAAACAAGGTAATAGCTACAGTTACTATGGAATAATAATTCTAACAAATATTCATAAAAACGTAAAAAGTTGTACCTTAAATTAAGGTTTTACTTTAAAATTGTAAATCTTAATATTTTATTAAATTTTTTAAATTAAATTCTTAAAAACTATGAGTTTAAAAGAAAGACTTATATATATAATTTATAAATAAAAATATTGGATTGTTATTTTGAATTTTATAATTTTTGGGGTTATTATTTTATTTTTCAAACACAATGTTGGATAATTAAAAATATTAATGTTATTATATTTTTTAAAATCATTTATATAAGGTTGGTTGAATCAAATATAATTATATTTTGAAAGGAAGTTATTAAAATATGTTTTAGACATCTTTTTTTCTTTATGGTTTTAATGAAATTGAGAATAGTTGAAGATGGTCACAATTTTATAAAAAGTTTTATGTGACTTCCATAGGGGTCACTCCCATCAAAATATTAAATTATTATATTTGCTTTTAGGTTAATTAAACTATGCCCAACTTGTTCTTTTATAAAAGATATTTTTATTTTTTTTCTATCAAATATATTCTTCATATTTTTCAAATTGCTCTTCTCCTTGAAGTTATTTTCATAAAGAAATAGAACCTCACTTGGCTAATTACCTTCTAAAATTTGAATTTCACCATAATGAAAATTAACGTCATGATTGGCTAAACTATCTACTATTTCATTTCCTCTGTATAGATATACTCAAATTTCCAAGAGATCGTCTCGAATAATAGATGAAGAACATAAATAAATATTATTTTTTATCCAATTCCCATGTCCATTTTTGTTGATAACATTAATGGTAATTTGTGAATCTCCCTCAATTGAAATGTTTTAATCTTTTTTTCAATGGTAACTCTAACCCTTGTAAGAAGTGGCCTAGGCTCTAAATAGTTGTGGGTTCTAGATGCTTATGAATAAGAAGAAATTTTCCATTGAAAATCCCCACTTTGATAAGCTTTTCCTAGATTTCTTTTTGAGGCACCATCAAAATTAATTTTGATAAGCCAATTTTTTTTACATTCTTTTATTATAGATCAAAATAGACACTTTATTTTGATGTCATTGTCATAGATGATTCTTCCATGTATATTCAAATCCTACAACCAAGTTACTAGCATCTCTTTTTCCACACTTAAGACTTCCCATGATGAGTACCATATTTGTAAATTTGCTACAATAGAGGAAAATAATACAATTTCAAACCTGGTTATGATGTTGAGATTTATTTTAAAAAATATATTATTCTTTTCAAGCCATAAATTCTAGCAAAAAAATAAACATTTTGTAAGAGAGGTAATAATATAGCAACAAACATCGACACAATTTTGAGAATTATTTTTAAAAAACCTATTATTCCTTTCAAGCCATAAATTCTAACAAGGGCAAGACCAATCCTCCATAGAATACATAATCCTTTATATTTGAAATAATTAATCCAATATTTCATGTACTTCTTCGATGTTGATGGAGCTACCAAATATATTTTGATATTTTTGAAAAAGGAACCTCAAATTGTGTGAGCAAAGGAAGAATGAAGGAATTAATGGTTTGGTATTTCTAAATTCTTCTCATACAAGACACATTTGAAAGGTCCATGATATTATATTATTTGTAGAGACTCTCTTGTCATGATATTACTTTGAACTAATAACCAAAGCAATGTTGAGGCCTCATAGAGAGCCTCTAGTGACCAAAAATTCTTCCTAAGGAAAATATTTCGAAGTGGAAACTTTTGATTGCTCTAAATCCTCATATCCCAACATGATCAAATATCGACCATCTTTGATATATTTGAAGCAAATTCATCATTTCATATAAAAACATGTAAATAAAAATTTTGAAGCTCATTTGTAATTTGTTTGAGATATTTTTTTCAAATGAGTTACTAATAGGATTCCTTGATTTGGAGTTGTTGCTCATATTATTATAATATTTGATGTTTTGACCTTTGTAAGCTAGACATCCTGGAGTCAATGGTTGCCATTTTGAATCAAAGATAAGAGGATAAGGATTCATCCAAATATCAAATCAAAAATTTGCATAATTCACCTTAATGAATGACCATCTAATATATTTCTTGATTAATTGTAAAATATTTGATATGATGTTCCATGTTCATGTTCCTTTAGATAGGTTTCTTTTCCTAATAATTCCATTGCATCAAGAGAAATTATGTTTTTTTGTAGTATTCTTGTCGAACTCTTTCCTTGATATCTAATTAATCTACTCCCATATTTTATCCCTAAGGCCAAGCTTAGAAGTCTATAATTCCACAAGCCTATCCCTGCAATATTCTTTGCTTTGCAAATACTATCCCACTTACAAAGAGGAAAACTAAAATTTTCCTCCAATCCTTTCCAAATAATGTCTATTTGAGTTTTATATAATTTTGATGCTATACGTATTGGTAATAATGAAAGTGAAACCATATAAGTAGGGATGGTTTGCAATGTAATATTTATGAGATGTAGCCTTCTATACATTGTTAATAACTTACCTTTCTAGTTTTCTAAACATGCTTTCATTCTATCCAAACAAGAGAGCCAAAGATTATTTTATTTTCTTTATGAGACAAATGAATAACCAAGTAGGTTGATAAAAAAATTTCAATAAACCCTAAAATACCCACAATAATTTCTTTTAAATCTAGGGTAATGTTAATAAAAAAATCATGGAACCAACTATTCAATAGCCTTATCATAGCATGACAATATTGATTAAACTCCCTAGTTTCACTAACTAAGGGATGGCCCAAAACAAAACATGATCAACAATTTGGAGATGAGACTTTAAGGGACCATTTTTTGCAACTTGAATACCTTTGATTTTTCCTTCCATTTTTTCCTTTAAGAAACCTCTCCCTCATTTCTCCACAAGAATAATAAATAGATAAGGAGATAGCACATCACCTTGGTGGAGTCCATGTGATGGATTAAAGTAACTGGTAGGAGAACTATTGATCAAAATAAAATATTTTTAAGTGCTATAACAACATTTAATCCATCCACGTCAACCTTCATCAAAACCAAATGTTTTAATAATATCATACAAAAATTCCATCAAACCCTATCATATGCTTTGTTTATATCTAATTTCATAAGCATACCTAGTTTTTTATGGAATGAATACAATGTATGGTTTTCGATGCAATGATTGGACCATCAAGAAGTATTTTATTATGAACAAACCACATTTATACTTTAAGACATAATCTAGAATTATTTTCAACCCGTTTTCCATATTTTTTGAAATAATATTATAAATTATATTACAAAGGCTTATTCAACAAAATTTATAAAAATATTTTATCTTGCATTTCTATAAAATCAATGTAATAAGAGTGAAAATGCTCTCACTTATTGTATCCTTCCTTATATGGTCCTCTTCAACTAGAACCAACATATCACTCTTCAATAGATCCTAAATGTTTTGAAAGAAAATTGAAGGAAATCCATTGAGGCTGGTGTCTTGTTAGAATGGAAAGAGAAAAATATTTCATATAATTATTCTATAGATATCTTCTTCATCAAGACTTTTTTTTGCTCCTATGTGATAAGTGATGGAATATCTAGCAAAATCTTATCTTGTGCCTCCTTATCTTACCTAGTGTTTGACAGTATTTTTTTTTAATAATCAATTGCTTCCTTTCAGATATCTTTTTATTCTTATATATTTCTTCCATATCAAGTTAAAATATTTTTGATGTGATAAAAACAAAATAATATTTTTGTTTAGTATGCAAAATTTTGGTATTTCTATGTCCTTCCTTGAGATATTTCTCCCTGGACTTTTGAAACCAATACAAATCCTTTTTCAATACATTAAGATAGTTAGAAAGTAATTACTTTTCTTACACATAAGAATCCTAGTCCATTCCATTAATCTCTATTATCTCTTGTAAATTTTTACACTTGGATTTTTTGGAATTCACAATTTTTTTAAAAATGAGCAAAAGCAATCTAACCACTCATATCTTATATAGGAAGCATTAAAATAGGAAAGAAATAAAAAGAGACACAATGATTGGAGGGTACCCATAGGCACCATAAATAATCACTATATTATATATAGATAAGAATCACACCACTTTGATGGTCAAATTATGGAGTGGTGGGGGTATTTATATTAATACCAAAACCTCAATTACAAAAGTAAATGTAACCTAATCCAACACAATAAGAGGTATATAAGGTTAATTATAAGTTTATATGATGGGTTTAACCATAACAAGGTTAATTGTAGCCCATAAGGATTACATAATAAATATTACAATAAATTAAATACATTGTATAATGAAATTTCATTAGGCCTATCTAATCCTACATCATATAATGTTTATCTTAGACATTAATCATATTACACTTTCAATATAATTCAATTTCCTTCTTTTGTTAAAAATATTTACAAAATATTTGGATTTCCAAATCTTCGTTTGACCCTTTAGATATTTTATATTTTCAATAAACTTGTACATATATGATCACTTAAAATGTGCTTCATTCCACCATAACATAACCATCTATAAGAAATCAAGTTCTTTGAGCCTCATAGCATGTAATAAAAATATCTTTAAATGACCATTTTTAAGTAAATCATAAGTCAAAAGAATAGGTTTATGATATAATCTTACGCACAATAGAATATCTAAAGAGATTGTATACTCTATCTACAAATATAAGTTGGAGAACAAGAATCTATCCAATATTTCAACTATATGATTTTTTCCAATGAATTCATTAGCCCATATATATTCAAAACTTGATGGAATAACATCCTAAAGACCATTTAAATTGATAAATAATTAAAAATACTATAGTATTTACATCATTGAGGAGTACCATCCATCTTTTCCAAAGGATATATGACTGTGTTGAAGTCATCACCAAGAATCCATAGATTACAATTATGAATTATCATTATGTTTAACAAATATATTCTAACATCCTTCAAAAATATTTTATAAGGTGTAACTTTAGTTGAAGTATATCCATATATAAATCCAACTTTAATGTTTTTCTCTTTTTCACAACATAGCTCAATAACCCAATTACATTTTGCTTCTAATAGTTGTCCATCACATTTTATTTTGTCTCATATTGTTGTAATACCATCATAGTATCCTATAAAAGAAATATGATTCCCCATCTTCCAAACTTTTAAAAAGTATCCTTCAATTCCTCACTACTTAATTTTATTTCTTGTATTAAAGTAAAATCAAAACTATAAAATTCTATTAATTCCTTAATAACATTTTTTTAAGGGGTCTTATTCATACCCCTAATATTCCATAACATCATTTCCATCATTGTTTTTTTAATTTTTAATAATGGGCTTATCCTCACTTCTTGTTATCACACACGATATTTTTATTTGGTTTCCCAAATAGATATCCTTTTGATTCTTTTCCTCTTTATTTATGATTTGAAAACCTTCCTCTCATTTTTAATTCCCACCAACACTTTAACCTTCATCCATCCCTTCTATTTTTCCACATTGTTCATGGTGAGACTTATATTCTAAAGATTTACATTGTCTTAATGAATCTAAAATGCAAGAATAGCCTCATAAACTTTTATTCTTTATTTTCCCCTAGAAACCCTAAAGTAAAAGGATGATCCTTTATAGTAATTACTTTCTTATGCTATATTGTAAATTTATATTTCCATGGATATCCTTCATATGCATTTCTTCATTATGTTGTTATTGTAACCCTAAAGTGCAATATATACACTCTATACTATTATTTTTATTACAAGGAGAGAATTTTATGCTACTTGAGAAAAATAATAATTATTTACCTAGATTAACCTTGACCTCCTTCACGTCACTCACATTTATTTATTTTTATTCTTTTTCCTCATATTCCTTCTTACCTTTAACTCCTAAATTTGAAATTGTGCATTGTACTTCCTCATCACTTATATCATGTTTTTCTTCTAATGGTTGATTCAAATAAATTGTAATGACCTTTTCCATTTGATAATTCAAAGGGACTTTTTTCCACTTTCTTATAAGTGGAAAATCCTTTATTTGACTGAACTTCTACTATGATATATTCTCATTGTTTCTTACTGAATTTTGTCTCATGCCCAAAATTTTCTCTCTTTCTCCATTATTTACACTTTGCAATCCATTTCCATGTGTCTAGTCTCATAACAATTATGATATTAGAATGCAATGCTATCATAATACACTTGTTGATTCTATCCTCTTGATTCAAATTTAATCCTAATGAACTATAGTAAAGGTTTTATAATAACCATAGAAATAAATATTCGAGTGTATACATTATGCCTTCTCTCCTTAGTAGTTTGTCCCTCTTGGATGAACTACATAGAGTATTTCCAATATATTTCCAACCTCCTTGTTCATGAGCTAATAAGGATGTCTAAAAAGCCTAATTTCCACAAGAAATATTTTACTTGTCTCTAATTCGATAAAAATAATTCTCACTCCATGATCTTAAATATAATGCACATTTAGCCCTAAACCAAGAGCCACCATCAATTATAATATCCCTTATTTTTTAAATCAATATGATAATGAGGAAAAAATCATTTCAAAAGAAAATTCATATATTGATTTGAATTTAATCTCCACTTGATCCAATTTTGAATTTTGTAAAAACTTAGTTGGTATCCATTGAACTTACATATCAACCCCTTGATTTTAAGAACTATTATAGCATGCTCAATAATCTTATCCTTGATAATAATTTTTCCTTTAGTCTTTGCATTTTGAATATGGTTTTCCATATATTTTCTCTTCCTATTATCACTAACTAGGGTATTTATACCTCCAACTAGGACATCCTTACTTCTAGTAAGGACTTTTAATAATGTCTTTCCTGCCATGTTACCTATAGTTTCTGTAAATGAATCCTTTAGTTTTTGAACTTTTTTATAAGATCTACAATAATAAGCGGCACTCAGTCCTTGATTACATTTTGCTTCCTACTTACACCCCTAATCTCTAAAATAAGAAAAAAATAGTGTCACTCAGTCCTTGATTATATTTTTATTACATTTTGTCTCACAATAACTCTTTACGAGCACTCCCTAATATCATCACATGTTAAACCCCTTTTAGACTTTACTTTTTATGCTTTTATGCCATGATCATCTTATCACATGTTAAACCCCTTTTGTTATTAATTTTTGCATTGTTGTGTCATAATGTTACCACCTTGATATATTAATTTTAAATTCATCTAAATTCACATATTAAACTTAAAAGGTATTTCTCATACCATTTGTATAGTTTTTTGTAACTTTGTTTTATATTCATGCATTATTTTTATTCATCATTAAACTTTTACTATTGGTGGTTCTATCATCACTACTACAATATTGTCACTATTGTTCACTTGTTGTGATATTAGTCTCACTATAGTAGTTTTTTTTTTTGGTAAGTTGAAAGAATTAAATTAGAACAGGGTTTTGAAACGGGACCCCAAAACCATGGTACATAAGCAACAATGCTGCAATAGTAAAACCAAATATAAAGCTCATGACCAGGGGGCAAGTCCCTAAGAAGCAGAATGGGGGTCAAAAGACACCACAACTACTAGAACACTGAACCAAAGACAAAGGAGGCCCCAAGCCCTCCTATAGAGGTAGCGAGTAGATAGAAAAACTAAGAAATTGTAACAGGAGAATTCCATAGCAAAAAAATTTGAAAGGCCCACTTATTTGATAGAATTAAATATGAGAAATATTACGAGTACATTTACTGTGATTCTAATGAGAACCCACGTAAAAGTACAAACAAAATGTATAATAAATTTTGAAACAAAATTAGCATCCATGAGCTTTATCACTTTTGGCCAAGTCAACAATGTTGGGAGGAAAGTCATCATACCAAATGGAGAGGTCTTCAATGGTGGTTTCCATGTTGGCAAGATAATCAACTACTTTATTGGACTCTCTGTAAGTGTGTTGTACCAGAAACTCCTGCCATTGTGAAATAATTCTGCATATTTCCTTGATCATAACTCTAGTTTGCCATGATGGTTCTTTGCCATTTTTAATGTAGTTTATTATATTTAAGGCATCCTCTTCAATGATAATTTTGTTGTCACAACCTTGAATAAGAGAAACACCTCTCCATAGGGCACGAGTTTCTATAAAATGATTTGTTTGAATCCCTAAGAACTCCACAAAATCCAAGATGATATGTCCCCTGTAGTCTCTAAGAACTCCCCCTGCACCTGCTTTGCCTGGGTTCCCTTTGGAAGCACCATCAAAGTTGAATTTTAGCCAGCCCTGAGGTGGTGGATTCCAATGGTAAGTGTATCATATTTCCCTCCTGTTTTTTTTAAGATATTCACATTCCAAAAATAATATTGAGGTATCATATTAGTTTATTTTGTTAGACATCATCATTTTAGAGTTGTTTCATTGGGTATTGTAAGTAAATTTCCAATTTTTTATGTTATTGATGATGTGATTAAGTTCACCATTAAAAAATGTTTTATGGTCCTTTATTTTATTAATTATTACTATTAGTGATATTTTTAATGCTCTATATCTTCAATTCAAAATATATATATATATAAGGGATTTTTAAAGGGTATCATAACATTTTACAATGAGGAAAAAACAAAATAAATATACTCTCAAAAATAGGGAGACGATCCCCAAAGAAGATACTCAGAGACGATCTCCTCAAAACCATCTCTAGATAGGAACAAAAATGAAAAGCAGGTTTTCCAACACACAAAGAAACACCCCCACACAAATTGAAATAGGTATTCTCATCGAAGGAAAACCTTACAACCACAAAAATAGGCTTGTACTTTGAAATTTGAAAAATATTTTCCCACCCAAGAGAAAACCAAACAGTCTCGTACACTAAAATTTGAAAAAGGTTTTCCTACCCAAGAGAAAACCTAATAGTCACGTACAGTAAAATTTGAAAAATATTTTCCTACCTAGGAGAAAACCAACCAATCTAGAGGAGAGAGCAGACACTTCATAGGTCTACCTGCCAAAATACATAAATACCAGACCAAGAAGATCAAAGTAAGTAAAACATAGGATCCAAATATAACCCACATCGGGTCTTTGGAGGCTTGGAAATGGAATAGCCAAAGAAAGGATCCATAGGCTGCAAGGTCATCATGTAGAGAAAGTGATGCACAAACAAATCTAGAAAACCCTGGCCAATAAATGATACCCCAAAATTGTGAAGTAGATCATACACAGTGTTGGATTTTAGGAAACCCTCCACTACATCAAACAATCAACACATGATCTTGTCAAAAAAAAAAAAATGTAGGGAAGTCCATCAAAATAAACACCAACAAATTTGCAAGAACCTCAACCACAAGCTGCAAGGTCATCCTTTAGAGAAGGTGATGCACAACTAGATCTAGAAAATATTGGCCAAGAAATTATACCCTCAAATCATGAAGTAGGTCATACACGATGTTAGATTTTAGGAAGCCCTTGACTACAAGAACTTAGTACATGATCTCCCTCAATATTAGAAAAAAACAATGGGCAAGTCCTTCAAAATAAACATCAATAGATCTGCAAGGACCTCAACCACAGGCCACAAGATCATCCTATAGAGAAGGTGATGCATATCCAAATCTAGAAAACCCTAGCCAAGAAATGACACCCCCAAACCATGAAGTATATCATACATTGCATTATATTTTAGGAATATCTCCACTACAATAAACAATCAACACATGATCTCCCCCAAGATAAAAAAAAAACTACAGGCAGGTCCATCAAAATAAACACCAATAGATTTGAAAGAATCTTCAAGAAGCCCAACCCTACCATGGATCAAGAAGAAACCAGCAAAACCCTTCTGCAATATGATAGAGCATAGTGTCCTCCCTCCATGACCAGAAGAATAAAAATAAGAGAATCGTAGGAAAACCTAAGAACCAAAACCACCACTAAAATCTTGAACTAGAGTCAACTGTAAGAGCCTCTCATCTGTGGGCAATAAAACCATGGTCTCCTCCCAAAGACAAAAAAGAAACACATAGAAAGACCCTCTAGACAATAGTAGGATGGGAGAACAAAAGTCCACCCCAAAACAAAGTAAGGCTCGGGAAAGAACATTCTCAACAAGGTCAAATCAATGTAGTTGTGTAATTTTAGTAATAAGGTTTGACCTACATATTAATTGAAATGAATAATGTAGTTATCAATTATTTTATTGAAGTATACATGCATATAAATCATATGATAAATATCATCAAATATCAAATCATAATGGCCATTTATCATTACAATTCAATTACATGTCAAATTAACTTAAATGAATTTAGTTGTGACATTATTTTCTACTAGAAAAAATAAATGTGCTAATGATAGCAAAAATATCAATTCCACATGTTTTTCATTACTACAAAAATCAAAATGCGAAAGTCTCATAATATCAAATAGAAATTACAATGTTAGCAAGCACATTTAAATATGCATACTACTATCAAACATAATTATCTATGGAAATAAATGAGGAAGGAGTTTATTAAAAATATTTAGCATCTTCCTAAGTGAAATTTTCTTTAATGTATTGGTCCCATTACTAAGACATCTCTCTATTGTGCAAATGTAATTTGTGCCTTCCAAAGATTCTTGTTGGTTTAACTTGAATCACCACTTGATCTTGCACCTTTAATGATTGCTAGTCAAATATGTAAGATGCATTAGTATGATATGGTTTTAACAAGGATATATACATGTGTTATGAAATAAATAGATAGTTTGAGGAAGAGGGTGCTTATAGATTGTCAGTTTGACCACTTCTAAAATATTAAAACATCCTACATATCTCAATCCTAACATAGTTGGTTTGACAAACTTAATGGATCTCTTCTATGATTTTTATTTGGAGAAAAACTTTACCACCCACAATAAATCATCTTGGATCCTATTATATTTAGCATAGATCTTTTTCTATTTCTATAATTCTTAAGTTATTGTTTGATTAATCACTTGTTCCTCCATTTCTTATACATATGTTATGAAATAAATAGATAGTTTGAGGAAGAGGGTGCTTATAGATTGTCAGTTTGACCACTTCTAAAATATTAAAACATCCTACATATCTCAATCCTAACATAGTTGGTTTGACAAACTTAATGGATCTCTTCTATGATTTTTATTTGGAGAAAAACTTTACCACCCACAATAAATCATCTTGGATCCTATTATATTTAGCATAGATCTTTTTCTATTTCTATAATTCTTAAGTTATTGTTTGATTAATCACTTGTTCCTCCATTTCTTGTAGCGTGTTTGAACCTAAGACCACCAAATCCTCTACCATGCACCAAGTGAGATGTGTATGATACTTCCTTCCAAGTAATGCCTCAAATAGATCCATACATAGAATGGTTATAGTTATTTTAAGAAATCCATCAAAGATATATATTCTACCCATTTTTACTTGATCTATGTAGTACATTCTCAACAAGTCCTCTACTACATGGTTCTCCATCTTAGTTTTATCATTGGTTTATATGTGATATGCCAAACTAATTTTGATATTGGTTTCTAATATAGTAGTTCAAGTTTCTTAAATTTAAGAAGTCATCTTCATGCCTTTGTTCCATATGATTGTCTAATGTACATCATTCAACCTAAATATTTCTCTATAAATATTCATGCCAAAATTGAAGCATTGTCCTTTATATTTCTAAGAATAAAGTGTGTTGCTTTGCTCAAATTTTCAACTATAATAATAATAATATAATTCTTACCTTTGGATATCAACAACCCTTGCATGAAGACCATATCAATCACTTTTCTACCTCCTATGACTAAGTGTATCAACCTCTAGGTTTTCCTTAAGATTTATATAGTTAATTTCAAAATTGTATTCATATAAAAACTATAAACATCATCATAATTAGGCATTCAAGCTAGTCTATAAAAAATATAGTTCAGCCCTTGATGATCAATATTTAGTTGAAAGGAATTACCCAACAAATTATTCCACAAAATTTGTAAGGCATGATGAATTTTTGCTAACTCCAAGTCATGTGGTATGCATTATCATCATCCAATTATCAATTAAGTGACTGATGGGCTACTATATATCTTCTATATATAAATACTTCTCTTATTCCTTCATTAGAGGAATCAATTATCACTATAAAATTTGTGTTACCATCAGGTAATTTAAGTATTAGCTTGTTATAACTTTTCAATCACTAATTAAAATACCCTCTCATACTATTTTATCTAAACAAATATTTTTATTTTATTGGAATTAGGTGATTATATTAGTTATGTTGGAGAATCCATCATCAAAATAATCCCATTAAACTATGAACTGTATATACATTGACAGATGTTAGGTAAATTATAATGAATTTAATATTTGGTGGGTCAATTCTAATAACATTTTCCAATATAATATGACATAAATAGTCCACTATTTTCTAAGAAATGGTGCACTTGGATCGATTTCTATAAATATAATTCTCTCAAAGCCTCTTTATCACCAAACATAGATGCTCAAAATTTTCCTCCTCATTATGAGTATATCAATATATCATCTAAAAAATAATATAATTTGTCTAGATAATCCCTAAATATGTTTTTTGTGAGGTTCATAAAAGTTCATGGTGTATTTATGACTCTAAAATAGACCCTATTAACTTGTAGTTCCCATAATGAGTTCTAAAGGTTTACTTTGTGATGTCCTCTTCTCTGATCCTTAACTACTGACATCATGATTGGAGATTAATATTTGAGAAGATAATTGCATTTCACTTTTGGTCAAAGAGATAATCTATCATTGGAAGAGAATATTAATTTTTAATTGTTACTTTACTTAGCATATAATTGGCAATGGATAACTTAACTTTACTATCTTTCTTCTTGACAAATATTATCAGTGCACCCTATAGTGATACACTTAGTATATTTAACCCTTTTGATAATGGATCATTCAAATATTCCTCGAGTTAAAACAAATAAATTGTTGACAATCAAAATAGAGCCTTTAAATATGGATCTATTCTCAAAATAATATTTATTGAAAAATAAAAGTCCTATTGCAGAGGAAATCCTGCTTCTTTAGAGACACATGGAAATATTCATTTAAAAGAGGATACACTTCAAGATAAGTTTTATTTTCTTCTTCCATATCATCAATATGTACAACATATAATATTCATACCTTTCATTGAGCTTTTGTTAGTTGTATAGCTAAAATCTACCTCAATCTTATAGGCTTTTATATTCCATGGATTATGTTATTATATTTCAAATATTATCTTTGCATAATTATTGACCATGGCTCTTTGACACCATAACCAATTGACTTTAATGATCATATTAAATTATTATAGGTTTACTACATAAAGCATTACCTCTATGGTAAAATTTGAAGATTCCATTTTGGTCATAACCAAGCATTATTCTACTCTTCTTTTACCTTAGATCCCATACTACACTATCCACTTGATATCATAAAACTATATTTTCTCTCAATCTTTCATTGTACATTTGGATCTATAAAGAAGTTTTTTTCTCTAGTATCTATCATAATACTTACAATGCATCTAAAAAGCTTATGTTTCATCTTAATTAGAGCATTTTTATGCTTAGCTTAGAAACTATCTACCACTTTATGAATATCATGTTGGTTTGGCTAGATCGTTGTGTTATTTTAGAGGAGATTCACTTCCCTATCAAAGATGTACATTAGTATAATGGTATTCTCCATAGAAATAGCATCCATTTCTAGGTCCTTTGTTAAGTTGATTGCAACAATCCTTATTCATCTACCCCTTTTGCTAAAATTTATGTTGATGTTAATTTTTGTTCATAAATACTTTGTTTAAATTTTTCCTTTATTCCTATTGAAGTATTTACCCTTTATAAAAAAATTCTTGAATTAAGGAATTGACCTCCAAGAAGTCTTGTCCTTCTCCTTGTTCTCTTTCTAATACACAACTATTTCTCAAAATATCTATTATGGCTTAATTTCTTTATCAAAGACCTACTCCATGGTCATGGGGCTCTGAATATATATGTCTATTCCTATATAAGTATTCATCCGCATGATATATCTTGTCATTTACACCTTCGTATCCTTTTTATATCAAGGTGCATACTTTAAAAGTTTCATCGGGTCTAACTCTCACGCGATGGTCTCAAAAAACCTGCTCCCCGACGAACTATGCTAGCATGATAATATTTATATTATACCATATTTATTGAAGAAGGAGAGAAACCATACCCTCGATTTGTAAATGATTGTATCAACTGAAAATATCCTCTCAAGAGGACTCTCTATATAAAACATTGAAAAGCACAAATTTAATATAAATATCATATTATTATTTCAAGCATTTGTGTTTACTTTATTGGGTATAAATTTTTGGCCTTTAGCTATCAAAATTATTGAATTGCCATTATTTATGACCAAGCAATGTTGCTCCTCAACTACTATTCACAATATTTTTTAGAAATGAATAGAATAAAAATGATAAGAGAGAGATTTGGTGGGCACCCATAGGCACTATAAATAATCACTATGTCTATAGATAATATTACACAACACTGTAATAATCAATTTAGGAGTGGAAGGGAGGCATTTATACCAATGACAAAACCCCAATTACATCATGAAATTAAAACTAAGGTGAAATAACAAGAGGGTTATAGGTTAATTACAAGTTATAATCAAATTTTAACCATAACAAAGTTAACTATTGTCTATAGGGCTTACATAATAAAATATTATAAATAATAAATGCATTATACAATAAAATTCCCTTAGGCCTATCCAATACATCATACAATATTACCCTTGGCTATGAATCATAATACAATTTCAATGGCATATTATGAGGTGACATCCAATTTTTATCTAAGTTCATTTCTAATTTTTCACATCTAATTATTTCTATCATAAACATGTTAAATAAGAATATCACTTTTTCCTAGACATAGGAAGGAAAAGAAGAATTTTAGAAGATTAATAAAGCAATTTCTATGGCCTTTTTTCTTATCAATCAAAACTTCTCCAAAAGACATATGTTAGATGTTGTTGGTACCAATGCGAGTGTAGTCATTGTATTGACTCAAAAATATGGTAAATAACAATGGCATCCCATATCTCTTATAAGCCATGTACTCCATAATAATATATATATATATATATATATATATATATATATATATATATATATATATTGAGAATAGGTGTTTGCTATGATGAAAGCAAAATAAAATTTAGGTATTATCTATCCCAAAGCAAAACCATTATCTTTGTAATACATCTTGATGTTAGATCAATAGTACTAAATGGTGACTTAGTAATCAAATATTTGGATAAATAAGATACAAGAGTTCAATATTGAAATTAAACCAACAAAATTGGTGAGGGAGGATTATCTATGAGAATTTGACCACAGCTTACTCAAGTGAACAACTTTCCAAGGTGGAAGAAGTCAACCTAGGAGAATTGACTAGATGGTGTTAGAAAATGGGGTCAAATATATCATAGGCCTATATTTCTAGTATCGTATAATAACATTCACATAATCTCATTAACTCACAATAACATAAATATTGCACAAAAATAAGATCTTTATTGAATAATCCATTACATTGCATAAATCTTTGTCATCAATAAATAAATTTTACATAAGACTTTTCAATACTCTTGAGTTTTGCTCTCATCAAACTAATAAGAGATGTAACCATTCACATGCCTTACAATATGATAAAGTCTCTCATGATTACATAAATTTCTACTTCTAATATTGACACATCACACATGACTCTTCACTTTCTCACATGGCACCTTTCACTCATAACTCCTACTTGATTACATGACACATAAATTCACTTCACAACTTGACACCTAATATTCACATAAATAACACAAAACTCCTAATATAAATATTTAAAATGGTGCTCAAGGTATCAAATAATGTAATACTACTAACACTACCTCATATTATTTTATTTTTTATGAAGGCTTTTACCTTCAATCTATGACTCTTATCATGATATTGTCTTCATCATTTGACTTTTTTTCTTCATCTATGTCTTCATCCTCCTAATTCTAGCTTTGGTATTCTCGTAGGTTCAAATATTAAATGTCTTCTTTTCGATTGATGTCTGCCATTCTTATATGCAAGTCATCACAATAATATATTCCATGAATATCTAAATTCAATGACTTTATATCATCAATGTTGTTGTCATAAGTTGAATGCACCACCATACCATTCTATTTATTTCATGAGATATTATTTGTACATTCTTAATTTACATCCAAATGTGTTTCTTGAAGAAAATAATTTGCTATCATATTCCATAATTCATTTGTCTCGCAATTGATATCCTTCATTTCAAGTTTGTTTCCCAAACTCTTAATCAATTCTTCTTGTAGTTGATTTTTGTATTTATAGATTTCAAAAGTTAGCAATTCCAAATATATTATCATACATATATCAATAGGTAGTATGATAACATCTTTAGAAATTCCTTTTACTTCAAAAAGTTTTGAATGCATATAGTTTCCAAATATTGTCAATTTATCATCTTTGACCTCTTTGAGAATTAAATATAATCTCTTCTTCAATTTTATATAGATATCCCTTTGTTTGTGAAAATTTTTATCAAATATCATGTGTAGTATTTTAGTTTTTCCAACATATCCTCACTATGCTCTAAAAGTACATTTTGAATCATTTATTCCATTTCTTTTCTCATTCAATCATATCAACCAATTTCAAGTTTTATGCACACAATCAGTCATTTTCTAGAATTTAATCAATTTTAATTTTAAATTCAATTTATTTTTCCACTCCTTATAACTACAAAAAAAATATCAACCAAATTTAAATTTATAATTTCTTCTTATGTCTCCCAAATTCATAATTTCACAATTTCAATTAATTCCTCCAAATTTTAATTCAACCCAAACTTCAATTAAATCAATATTATAAACAATCTCCAATTTTAATTTTCAAAATTGTAATCCCTTATTTCTCTTAATCAATCATTCATCAATCAAATAAATTATGGGTTATTAAAATTATAATGTAAGGTTAACCTCAACGTTATGTTAATGTTGGCTTGAGGTTACGCTCTAATAAGGTTTTGGGATCACTAAAATATCCTTCAATGGGTAATCATTTATAAAATATATTGATATATGAAAATATTGTGGGGGTGCCCATAGACATTCACTCCTTATTTTATGCTACCCAATTATTTGAAAATGTAGTTCTACTATTAATTGGTTGAGATTTAAAAACGACGTTATAAATAAAATGTAAAATAGGATTATAATTTATTTATATATACATAGAGAGAGAGAGAGAGAGAGTTTTAATTCAATGTTAAGGAACAAAATATCAATAAAATTTTAAAATCTTCATATAGAATTAAAGTAAAAACAAAACTAAAATAAAGATATCTTCATAAAAAAAATCTTATTCAATTTCTCATACTTACCTTCAAAGAAATTAGTTGTCCTTGTTCTTAAATATAACTTTAATTGTTAAAAATAAAACATATAACAATATTAAACTAAATATAATTTATATATTTTAAATGTACATATTAATATTTATCTATCAATAGATTTTACTACAAAGTTGTCCATTATTTTTGCATCTAGGAAGACTGACAATTTTATGAAAGTTGCTAATTTATTGAATATCAGTTATTCTTGTGTACTAAAATCTCTGAAGGATTTGTTTCTTCTATATATATTTCTTTTATATTAAGATCACTATTCCTACATTTGCAAAGTTTATGACTCTTGATATGATATTATTAGGTATGTGTATAACATGCATTAACATATTTTAAGAAAAATAAATTATTCATTTTAAAAATTGATAGAATGAGAGGCAAAAGTATTTGATGATTTTGTTGATGTTTACTTTAATTGTATATAATATTATTCCTTCATCATTTACTATATATTATTTTATTTAATTAACTATGTTTATTATTTGAAAAGTTTTTTTAAAGTTATAAAAAAATATATTTTTTTAGCTCTTTACTATGATACAATGGACTCATAACTAGAAACAACACATAATGAATGTAGTGAAAGGGAAAAAGTAATAGTAAACTTCATAGATAACATTTCATTCAGTTGTGGAATTTTTTCAAATGGTAAAAATATGTAATTTAGTTTTAACATTGTATTTCTTGTAAAAATAAAGCCTCCCCCTCAAACTATCTGACCAAATGTTCCAAAGTTATTTCATATTTATAATATAGTTATGGATTATAATAGAATATTAATAATTTTTCCCTATGGTTTTGAATTAGCACCCACCCTCCATAAAAATTTAAAAAATAATATATATATATATATATATATATATATATATATATATATTAAATTAAAAATTAACTACGAGACTTCCATTAAACTAATGATAGAGAGTTACATTCACTTATGAGTATGGATTGTTTTGAAATAGTTAAAAACCTCTTTCCACTAGAGTTGACATGCTCTTGTAATTTATTATCTAAAAATTCTTGAGTAATGTCTTGGTATACTTCATTTGTGACATGAAAACATAACTTTTTATCTCCACAACTCTAATACAACACAATAATGCATATGCTCAAGATATGCAATATTAAATATGTTTTTAAATCTTCCTTAGTTCTTTAAATTAATTTATCTCACTTTTAATGATAACCAAGTCATTGACATATACAATGATTATCATGACATTTCCTCATTATTTTAACTATAGGCTTGGATCATAAGGATTGAAATGAAATTCATGTCTATAAGATATTTATCAATCTTTATATACTAGGCTTTCTGAACATGTTTTAACCCATATATTGATATGAAGAGCCTACATACCTTTCTCTTCTATTCAGGTATAACAAATCCCTCTAGTTGTATCATGTATACTTCTTGTATAAGGTCACCACTAAGGAATGCACTTTTATATCCACTTTATGTAATTTCAATAAAAACTTAGATACAATTTAAATGGTCTTGATGTTTTTTATTAGCACAAGGGTCTTACCATAGTCAATTATTTATTTTAATGCCTAGTCCTTTGCAATGAGCCTTACCTTATACTTTTCAATACCTACGTCATCCTTTTATTTGGTCATGAACACCCACTTATATCCAGTGGATTTGTTTTTAGGTGGAATATAAACAAGATTCATATATTTTTCTTCATCAATGCATGAGATTCAACATTGATGAAATTATTTCATTTTTTTAGTGCAAGACCTTTGTGAACCACTACTGGTTCAATTGTTTCCACAACTATGCTTATAAGGGCTTAGTTGACCTTATTTTAAACTTTTTTATGATATTTTAACCCTTAACTTGAAGTATCTAGGATATTATTCAAATTTGCATAAAAATTGTACTAAGATACCACATGGGTCTATGTGTGGTACTTGAAAAAGATGGTTTAGATGATCATAGTTATTCAACTTCATCAACATCACTCCATCATCATCATCAAACTCTTCATCATTCCTTTTATAGGATTTATTGTCAGATAATAGAATAGGTGCTTCATTTGAAGCACACAACTTAAATGAAGAGCCACACTGATTCTTCTCATCAAACATGACATTATGGTTGACATGTAGCTTTTTGATGTTGGGTCTATGAAATAACATGCCTTTGACTCATCACTATGTTTATGAAAATACATCTCTTAGATTTTTTATCCAACATCGTCTACTTATGTTTAAAAATTTGTGTGAGTGTTGTGCATCTAAACACTTTAATATGTGAATTAGTGAGTTTAATATCCATCTATACTTCATTCAATGCAACTATAAGTCATGGTTCAAATATACTATAGTACGAATAATTTTATCCCAAAATACTAACTTCAATTTGGTGTTTCTCAACATACTTTGTGCCATCTCTTGAATAGCATGATTACACCTCTCTGTAATACCATTCTATTGAGGCATATGCTTAATTGTCAATTCTTGTTGAATATCATTTTACTTCAGGGAAATATAAAACTTATTGGTGTTTAGTCCCCCTTTATCTAAGTAGAGGACTTAAATATGAAAACTAGTAAACTTCTCCACATGAGCTTTGAACTCTTGAATAAAATGAAAGGATTCATCCTTTTTTAGGCAATAAATCCACATTAGTCATGCATAATCATCTAAAAATAATTAAAAATATCTGCAAGTACTAAAAATTGAGCCCATACGTTTGCATATATTTATGTGCACTAGGTCAAGTGAACCAATCAGTTAACAACTACTTGAGCTAAATGGGGGTCAAAACTTTCCTGTAAAGCAATGCATATAAATATATTTAAATATTTTTTAGTGATAAAATAATGATCACCATGTTATGATTATGGAGTGCTTTTAGGTAGCTAAAAATTAAATATCCAATTTCCTTGTGCAAAGTATGATAGCATCATCCTCATTTGATTTAAAATCTTGGTTATATCATAATAGAATTGCAAGCCAAAATATCTTACCTATGCTTGTAGTATAGGCAACTGTCAAACCTCTGAATTTATCTCGAATGATACAAAGATCCTTGTTAGGTATCCTATCAATTCGAATCTTAAATTATGATCAATATGTTTATTCATAAAAAGTAAGTTCATAAGGCTAGGCACATAAAGAACTTTAGTCAAGGAAGTGTGAACCAAGATGCAAATAACAATCATCGATACCTATGAAAGTGTATGTCAAATTATTTTCAAGAGCAACCTACCCATGATATGAAGAATAGTCAGGTGTCACAAACCATTCATCCTAACCTATCACATGTTTGGTAGCCCCTACACCATCATACAAAACTATGCTAGGTTTTAATATTGCATTAGGTGCTTGTACAAAATAGACAATAGTGTTCTCCTCCTTATTTAAAACTAGTATTATCTATTATATTTCCATGTTTGTATTGAGGTATATCCTACCTCTATAATGGAGGACTCTTATGAATATCTATTGATGCATACTTTTGGTTCTTGTTGGAAGAAGCTTGTGGGAAAGTATTATACATACACTCCTTAAGTGCATGAGTAGAATTACCACAAATATAGCATGTGATATTGGAACATAAAAAGTTATCCTGTACTTCTTGTTGTTGGTAATTATATCCTTTCTCTTGATATTGGTTCTTTGTAGGGGTCCACCTCCTTTATTTGACTACATAGTCTTTTGTCTTTCTAATGTGTGACTAGAGCAAGTTCATATTTACACCTTGTTTCCTGAATTGCTTCCTTTTATTAAAGTTTATTCACAAGAGCCTAAAAATTTGGACTTGGATTTGTTATCTTAAATATAATTACAAAAACATTGATTGTAAGTTCCAATGGTCATAGCATAATTCAATCAAGCACATCATCACTCATTTTTTTGCATATCGCTTCAAGCGAGACATTCAAATTTGTAATTCTATGCAAATAAACCCTTGAATTTCTCATTGTTCATGTTCAAACAATATAATTGACTTTTTAGATGTAGAATTTGATTTCACTTTTTTCGTTCAAACACCACACTAAGTTTGTCTCGTGCATCTTTGGACATTATTGAATAAAAAGTGTATAACTAAATCTTATTCAATATCCAAAGCGTTATGATTAAATGAGGTTTTTCTTTTTAATTATAAAATTTTATTTGTTCATCAAGGTTAGTGGTATGTCTTTATATGGTGCTTGAGACCACTGTCCATAAATCCTCAAAACTCAAGGTGAATTTTCAACTTTTTGTCCAAATGGAATAGTTGTCACCTTTCAACTATAAATTAGGCAATAACATATTTGGAGCATTAACTACCATATTAAATATTTAAAAAATTATAAAATAATATGTTGGTATGATCGGGTTTGAAAAGTTCTTTCTAACGAGTATAAATGCTTGTATACTTGAAAAACTTAACACTTATTCATTCAAAATCCACCCAACCATGCAAATTCAATTTCTTTGATTTATATCATCAATACAAAATGGTGTTTGAGATATATCACTATGCATGTGGGATAGAATATATATTTTTTAATGTCAAGAAATTATTTCTTCATTGGAAACTTCATGCTAGAAAGCACTTTGATAACACTAACAATGTATCAACACTAAAAAATTATACTTATATTTGACAATAGTTAACTCTTCTATTATTGACATAGCTAGTTTCAAACTTATCAAAGAATTGTGTTTTTTTATTATTATTATCATAGCCAATTTCAATTGCATCAAATATTTTTTTAATTGTTATCATCATGGCTATTTTCAAATGCATGCATCAATTTTTATTCTAGTTTTCTTCATTTGGATGGAATTTTGTTTTTCATGAATACTACTATATCTATCTCTATCTATCTATATTTCTCCCCCTTAAATTTGGCATCTTCTTCATTTATCTATTTTTAGATGGAAAATCAACAATATCTCCACTTATCGTCAATTTGTAAAATTGTTCTTCCTTATTATCAACTATCCATTGGCAGATATTTTTCACTTATTTGTTGCTAGTAAGATAGCTTGGTTGAGAACACTAGATGTTAGCAACAAGGTAACACCGCATTAGATTATTTTTAAATTTGATGTTAACAAAATGATTAAAATATTTGTCAACAAATATTCCTCAAGTATTATTCTAATTAGAAAAAATATATTCACTTGATGTTGACCCATCCATTACTAGCAATCCTTTATTGATGGTTTGATACCATAAACAATTTAATGTTGACAACTTTTATGCTGACTCAAATTCTTTAACATTAGAACTCTTTTTTTTATCAATATATGTCAGCATTCTTATCATTGAGGTCAGCCTAGCATTATACTAGTTGATAACATCACTTGTTGGTAGTGCTTATATGGGATATCTTCAAGTATTTTAACATGCAAATGGAATCTATACTTCAAACAAGAATCTATTCTCCTTCAAGTGCCTTGAAAGAACTTTCCTTATATGTTTACACAAACTCTACTTCTCAGACATCTTAAGTGCAATATCAGAAAGCCCCAATACTACTTTTTTCTAGTAGACCAAAACTTCATGTTTTGGGTTTACATTATTTTGGTCTCATCCAAGCATCTTATAAAATATAGGAATATCTTATGTTAGAAAATGCAAAAAACATCTTCTTTCTACAAACTAATAGGATACTATTTAATTCTTTTTTCTCTAGACATAAATTTATCAAAAACAATCATTGTCATATCAAGATGGTAAGGTCTTCTACTTATCATAAAACATAATTATCAAATCACTTCCTATATTGGTTAGGATTTCCTCATAAATGGATCTATGTTGCTAGCTTTACAACTTTGGTCTCAACCCTAAAATATTGTTTCACTCTAATACAAAATGTTAGGAATTTGAATTGGCTATTATAAATATTATATTGTTGTAATAATAAAATATATACAATCATGAAGGAGAGGTATCCATTATGAATGGATATACCCAAATTATAACTATCCAAAACTATCTACAAGATTTTACAACAAAATTAAATAACACAAATACAAGGAAAAGTAAGTGCTATTTTCTTGAAGTGTCTCACAAAATATAGTCTACTTTCCTAAAATATAGTCCAATATCATTTAGTAATGACTCCAAAAATTGTGATAGATTCACCATCATAATCTAAATGGGAGTAGTAGACAAATCCTTTTCTAAAAATTAAATCTTGGGAAATATGGGATTATAAATAACATTAATTGATTGAATAATAATGTCCCTCCTTCAGAGATTGTTGTCTACTCTTCAATATTGGAAAAAATATCCACTAAAATATTCTAGAAGCATATGGCTATTTGTATTTAGAAATAAATATATGTCACACCAATAATTCATTTTATTGAATATAGGTAACTTTACCACAAACCCATGATTTAAAATGAACCAACCCTAAGAAGTAGCTCCTCTACAAAGAGGACAACTTTTGATTTCTTATTATTACCCTTAATGCACAAAAGCAAAGCCATAAATTAGGATTTTGCTATTCTTAGAGAATGCTCTTAAGTGAGATCAAACAATTACTATGTGCTTTGAATCCCTAAAGACAAGAATTTGAAATCAACAATTGAGCTTCCTTTAAGAATATCCTATGATATTTTTTACCTTTAATATAACAATCAATAAAGAACCACCATGAAAATAAGATTTCATGAGAGAAGAGCACCATATAGCAAGGAAGTTATATATTATAAGAAAATACCTAACAACCATAGAAGGACAAAAAATGAAGCACTATTAACCCAAAATTTTAACTTTTACATTGAGCTAGCATCATCAACCCAAATGTCTAACTTTTTATTTGTGTAAAATGTAGCATCATTATGAAATTGACATCTAGAGTTGGCATTATGCTATTCTAGTTCATTCTAATTTGAAACTATAAGTGGTGCTACATTGGTGTTATTTTTTTGTTTATTAGTGCTTTCTTATATCCATTTTAGTGCTAAAGAATTTTCCATTATAACCAAATAAAATTCAAAATGAGATTATCACTAAGACCGAGTTAGTTTTATTTATTTAGAATAAACTAGGTACAATAAACCATATACCCACAAGATAAAAATTCATAGATTTTTTCCTCCACTTTTACTTATACCATTTATATTTTATTAGGAAATAACCTCATATTATTTAGTAAATTTTTCTCTTGATCCATCCTATTGCTCTTAATGAATTACAGTTTGTAAATTATATTTTCCTACAACTATGATGGACCATTCATATTCCTTAATTTTATTAATATATTGAGATTTGTATATTTTAAATAATATGATTGAGGAATAGATTAATGCTAGTCATTTTCTTAACTAATATATTTAGTATAACAGAGAATAGGATCAAAGTACATTAAAAATACAAGTATAAATTTTATATTGGTGAAAGAGATCATGAATGTGAAGGTTTTAATAATTTATGAGTTGATAAAATGTTTGGTAAACTATAATGACTATATTGATGTTGACAATTTCAACTCATCCTAAAATGATAATTGAAATCTATTTTAGTGTGTGATTTTACTTCATTATATTGGATGGACAAGTTAGATATGCAAGAGACTTGGATTTTGATATTTCCTCCATTCTTAACACTTCTTTCTTAAGAGAGAAGGAAATAATATGTGAAAATGGGTGAAAGAGAGTTGTAAATATCAACTTTCTTCCAAGATCCTCATAGGATTTCCTTGATAAGGAATACCATATTAGTTCTAGTCATAATATTTGCTTAGAAATGGTCAAAAATATTAAAAAAAAAAAACATAAATACAAATGAAAATATATATATTTTTTTGTGGAAAACATCCCAGAAGGGATGCCACTTTCGGGTAAGACCCAAGGAGGCAGGGGTATCCATTCCGCCAAAAACACCCAGGACTCGGACCTGGCCTACCACCTTTGACATACTCAAGGAGCAAACAAACACACAAAAACAATTTAAAAATAAATAAATAAATAACAATAAAATAAAATAAAAAACATGCTCCTTGAGTGTGTCAAAAAGAAAAGCACAACCAAAAACACACACAATAAGATAAAAAAAACCACAACACGAACCACATAGAAAAAACACAAGAACAACATAACAAAACACAAACATGACAAAAACAACAGAACACTACAAAGACATAACAAAAAAAACATGAAAAATAAACACAACCAAAACCTAAAAAATTAAAAAATAAAATAAAAATAAAAATAAAAACAACCAACAACAGACAATAAACAAAAACAAAAAACATAGAAAACACTCACACATAAAAACACGAATTAACTCAAACAAACAGAAACACAAGAACAAGAACGACAAAAACAGAAGAACAATAACAAAAAATATAAAAAAACACAACACAACAAAAACACAAGAACAACAAAAAACAACACAAAGAACACAAAAACAAAACAAAACAAAAGAACACACACCTTAAAAAACTAAACAAAAAAAAAAAAAAAAAATTGAACATAACAATGACCTTTCTAGACCAGAAGACTTTTAAGGCAAGAATCAACAGAGGAAACAAAAGAAAGAATAGTTTGAGCTAGGGAACTAAAATAACCTGATTGAACCAAAGAGAAGCAAAAATAAAGCAAGAAGAAACTAGGTACCTTCAGAACTAGAGCCATCCAAAGAAATGATAGAAAGAAGAGCTTCCCTAATTTGTGAAGCCCACCATCTAGGAGGGTGGCCATAACAAGTAAGATCACCTTTGTCCAAAGCCCAATTAGCTAAAGCATCAACACTCTTGTTTTGATCTCTGACCACATGATTGTAATCAACTTTCAAAAATCCCATCTGGATTAATTGAATCTTCTCAATAATTATTTTTATTCTCCAATCAACCTTATGATTCTTAGGAGTCTTCAAAATATTAATCATGAGTTGAGAGTCAGACTCAACTAACACCTTTTCCCATCCAACCTTAGTAGCCTCTTGAAGGCCTCCGAGGATACCATACCCCTCAGCAAGGTTATTGGAAAGAATACCCAAATTCTCAGCAAAAGTAAAAACCAGGGAGCCATCTGAAAGTCTACCAATTCCTCCCGCACTGGCTTTTCTAGGGTTCCCTCTAGAGGCTCCATCAGTATTGAATTTTCCAAAATCCTTAGGAGGAGGTTGCCAATTTCTTGTCCTATCCATCTTACAAATACTCACATTCCCTTTAAGTTGGTTGCCCTTAGAATATTTAATCTTCAATATTTGCATCACTTGATCCCATCTTTGGTGGGAGTTTTGGGGGTGATTAAGGAGTTGATGGACTGATTCAACTAAGTTGGCTATGGTCTTTTGCCAAATATAGTGAATATCCTTCCTATCTTGATTAAAAATTTGGTTGTTCCTTTCATTCCAGATATTCCAAAGAAGAATGGTAGAACCCATCCAAACTAACTAGCCTAATAAAATGATCAACACCCTCTTGTTTAGGCCAATCCCTCCAAAGCTGTTCAAAAGTAAAAAAATTGGACCATTGTAAGCCAAGTAAAGTGGCCATTCTCCTCCATAGCTCAGAGGCTAAAGTACACTCAATAAAAATATGGTTGAGAGTTTCTACATTCTCTTCACACATTTCACATCTAAAAGGGCCATGAAAACCACGCTTCATAAGTTGCTCACCAGTAAGCACCCTACGATGCAATAAAAGCCAAGTAAAGAACCTCACCTTAGGCCAGAGCTTTTGAGCCCACAATTGAGAAAATATGTCAGAAGATTGGTTGGGATTATTATGGCATAAGGTCAAATAACCTTGAGCAACTGAATACTCACCCTTAGTAGTGTTGTTCCATCCAAAACAATATTTTTCATGGGACCAAGAGAGAGATCTCATATGAAGGATGCCTTGGATATCTTGTCTTTGCCTTTCTGGGATTTGAATAGGCCAGTCCTCAATAGGGATCCAATATCTACCAACCTTTGAATTACCAGTATGGTACCGATAGTAATTAGCCACCTTTATCCAATTAGCTCGGTGAAGCTCCTCCATCCAAGGCCTCCAATCGGGAAACTGAGTTATCAAAGGCTTGTGACCATCCCAAGAATCTATCCAAAAATTTACCTGTTGACCATTATGAATGATCCAAAATAAATTTTTCTTTATCAAATCCTCACCAGTCTTAAGAACTGCTAAAATGGGAGAACCTTTGGTGGGAAGTTGATAGCGAACAAGGTCTTCAGGACTTTTGTTCTCAGCATATTTAGCACGGAGATTATTGGCCCAAAGAGCATTGGGGTTATGCAACATCCTCCAATATAATTTAGTAGCTAAAGCTTTGTTGTTATTAATAGAAGATCGAAATCCTAACCCCCCTTCATTCTTAGGAAGACATAAAGTGTCCCATTTCACCAAGGCCCATTTTCTTTTCTCCTTAGTACCACTCCAAAGGAATCGATGACTGATTTGATCTAGTTCTCGAAGAACAGCCTTTGGGATATTCAACACGGAAGATACATAAATAGGAATAGCTTGAAGGACTGATTTTACCAAGGTGATTCTACCCCCAGAAGAAAGCCACCTGTTGGTCCACTTTCCAATTTTCTTCTTGACTTTGTCCAACAACCAATTCCAATATTTATTTTTCTGCCTTTGAATATTGATGGGAATACCTAAATAAGTGATCGGAAGGGAGGTCTTCTTATATCTTAATTTATCCAAGACCATGGATTCCTGTATAGCGAGAGCGGTGAAAGAAAATAACTTTAGATTTGTCTTCATTGATCAACTGCCCGATAGCCTTAGAAAAATAGCTAATGATTTGCTTAATATTAGAAGCTTCCTTAACTGTAGCTTTACCTAAAAGAGTAGAGTCATCCACAAATTGAAGATGAGAGATAGGTCTAGCTCCATGAGCAATGGTAACTCCCTCAAGGGTTTTGTTTTCCCTCTTTTTGGTTATAGTCCTACCCAAGCATTCAACAAGAATGATGAATAAATAAGGGGATAGCGGGTCACCTTGCCTAATACCTCTGGAAGCTGGGAATGACTGAGAAGGCCTGCCATTGATAAGAACTAAGTAGGAAACTGAAGAGATACATCCCATAATCCAATCCATCCAATCCTTAGAGAAACCAAATTGCCTCAAAACTTTGATAAGGAAGTGCCAATCCACTCTGTCATAAGCTTTGGATAAGTCTAACCGAATGAACATGGAAGGAGATTTTTGCATATCCATGGAATGGATGGCTTCCTGAGCAAGAACTATCTCATCTACTATTTGACGCCCTTTCACATAACCCCCTTGCTCTAGGGAAATAATCTTATGCAAAAGAGGCTTCAACCTTTCTGCCATGATTTTAGTAATGATTTTGAGAAGAACATTACATAAAGCAATAGGTCTAAAAGCTGAGATATGATCAACCTCTTGAGCTTTTGGAACAAGAGTAATATAAGTTTTATTGATAACCTTCAAAATTTCTTTGGCTTTCCTGGCTTCTTCCACCACCTCTAATAAATCAGCATGAAGGATATCCCAGAACTCTTGGTAGAACTCAATGGGAAAACCATCGGGACACTGGGGTTTTCCCTTTTTGCATTTTAAAAACTACCTGTTGAAGCTCATTGATAGTAACAGGAGCGATCAAAATAGAGTTCTCCTCAGAAGTGATAAGAGAAGGGATTGCTTGAAGAACATTTTGTTGAGAAGCTGAGTCAAGAGGAGTAGCAACAAAAATATTGGAAAAGTAATCGACAACAATAGAGTTCATGCCATCCCAAGTATAGACAACATCTCCAGAATCTGATTTCAGGGAAGAAATAAAGTTGTGAGATCTTCGAGCTAGAAGAGATTTGTGGAAGAAATTTGTGTTTCGATCTCCTTCTTTGAGCCATTGAATTCTAGATTTTTGCTTCCATAAGAGTTCTTCTTTTTTTCCCATTCCTCTAACCGAGTTGTGAGTTTAATTTCATCTGCACTTCTATTCTCTGTGAGGCCATCTAAACGGATTTTCTTATTCAAATTTTCAAGTTGAGCAATAACTTCATGTTTTTTTTATGAACATCCCCAAACTCCTTCCAGTTCCAAGTCTTGATTTTGGATTTAATGTATTGCAGTCTTTTGGCAAAATAGAACATCTTAGTCCCATGCCTAGGCTTACCTTCCTTCCACCATTGTTGCACACGAGGTCTAAAGGAACTGTCTCTGAGCCACATTAATTGAAAATGAAAAGGAGAGAAACTCACATTGGTTTTCCACATTTCCACCATGACTGGCCAGTGATCCGAACCAGCATTGTTAAGAGTCTTCACTTTAGGAATGTGACCATGGATTAAGAAATTTTCAGAGAGCAAAAACCTATCCAATCTCTCCATTATACAAGCTAAGCCTTGCCTTCTGTTAGACCAAGTCATAAGGCCATTATCTGGTTGGATGTCCACAAGATGGAGGTTTGCAATATATTCGCTCATGAGGTCAGTGCTTTTGTCCAAATTTCTATTTCCCCCCATTTTCTCATCTAGAGAGGATGGTATTGAAATCTCCTCCGATCAAGATCCAAGCTTCAAGAAAATGAGAGATAATATGAGTTATATCCTTCCACTGTCTTCTTTTTTCTTCCAAAGTAGTCGGAGCATAAACAGTAATGCAGAGCATAATTTGGTTGGAATGTCTACTTTGAATAGCTATAGCCAACAGACCCCAACTACCAACCATATGGTGAATAACTACCTCTTTTGGGTCCCAAAGACAAGCAATGCCACCAGAAGTCCCCTGGGAACTGAGGGAAACCACTTTTCTAGTTGGCCAAATTTTATTGGCAATTGAGTCCATATCCTCCATTGACATCTTCGTTTCTTGAAGGAAAACAAGATGTGGATGATTTATCTGAATCATTCTTCTAATTTCATTTTGTTTTGAAAGACTCCCTTTGAGTCCTCTAATATTCCAAGTGATGATCTTCATTAACACCAGGGCTAAAAAAGTTGGGAAGGGCATTAATCTTACCTTCCTCTACAAGCTTTTCACCTTCTTTTACCATATGATATTGATTGGTCTTGCGACCTGCTTTTTGATTAGAATCCATCTTCAATTTTTTTTCCCTGTTTCTTGACTTACTCCAATTGAATCTGAGATGGCTTCTAACCTTGAAGAATGCTCGTACACAACCAAAATTTTACTAGAGGGTTCAACAGAGTCTATATTGGGACCTGTATTATTTGAAGTTTTGACATTTAAAAGATTGTTTTTCTTGTGTAAATTTTCTTCCTTTTTTTCTGTTGAAAACCTTTGATTTGTTGGTTTGTCTCTCGAGTTCTTCCCTTCATCTTTAAATTGTGTTTCTAAGATTTTTGTTTCCATTATTTCCTCTTCCTCACTTGGGACATCATTTGTGGAAAGGATTTCAAACATATTAGCAGATGACTTTGATTGATCCTTCATAACTGGTTTTTTCTTAGTGTTCTTCTTCTTAGGCATTTGGAAACCTGCTGAGTTTATATCTTCTTTCTTTTGATCAGGAATTTTATTTGGGCAAGCACTAGCCAAATGACCATATTCATGGCAAATTCTACAACGAAAAGGAATGTTCTCATAGTCCACTACTTGCTCCCAAGTGTCTTCCCCAAATTGTAAAGTGATATTTTTAGGTAGGGGTTTGTCAAAATCCATTAAAACACAAATCCGAGCATAAATAATATGTTCAAAATTTTGAGTACAATCAGTAGTCATCATAAAAGTTCCTAAAGAGTTTCCAATTGAAGAAAAAATAGTAGGATTCCAAAATTCAATAGGGAGGCCAAAGAGTCTAACCCACACGGGAGCTATAGAAGGCATCTCTTCTTCGGCTTTAAATTTAGTATGCCAGGGCTTCATGAAAAGCCCTGCCCTTCCAAAAAACCAGGGACCCCCTTGAAAAGTTTTCTCTCTATCTTCATTATTAGCAAATAAAACAAGAAAATAACCATTTGGATAAATAGAGATTTGTAACTCACCTTTGGTTTTCTAGCTTTTTGCAGCCCAGACTTTGAAAGCAGATAGGCTCGGACGAAAACCCACGAACCGACAAATTAGTCCTCTTTTTTCCAAATCTTCAATGCCAATCTGAATGTTACCCATATCAAGCTTAACAATAGGAGTTCCATCAGTTGCTTTAAGACATCCTGACTCCATTTTCCTGGGATCAATCTTAGGCATTCTTAGAGGTTTATGGGAAGCCCTAAGATTAATATTAGCATTGGGTTGAGGCTGTCCACCATGGAGGGCATCCCTAAAATTCATTTTTGGGGCTGAGTCTTCAAAATTCTTACCCTTGACAAGGGTTTTCACAGTAGAATTATTTTGTGGGTGCACCTTAGCACCGGATTCACTTGAGATCTGAGCCATTTTTTGATCAACTGCTTGAAACTTGTTTCGTGATCTCTTTAATCCTTGCCCTAGACGTCGTGGAAAGGTATGGTTTTCACTTTTCTTTTGTGCAGCAAATTGGAAGTCGTTGTCACTCAAGTTCACAGCATGATCTATTGAAAGATATATTTCTAACCCATCTTGGATCCCCTACAACATATCCTGCTAAAATATTGAGCATAAACCACAAAAATATTGGCCGCTAGGGCCCGAAGGCCCTAAAAACCAACCTCTGGAGCTGCTTGCACTCAACCCAGATGAAACCCTCGCACAATCGCTTGCCAAAAATCTCGTTCACACATAGGGATGCGCTAGGATCTGTGTTGCTCCAAATGATCTAAAAATTGGTGGAGACGTTCTAGGGTTTTTCAGGCATCTACCCTCAAAATTTTAGCTCAATCCGAGTCCGGATGAGTGAGATATGGCCGAAACAAGTTCGATAGTTTGGGCAGTCCTGCGAAAAACGTTCGAATAAAAAAAAATGAAAATATTTAAATTCAAATAAAATGATCTAATTAAGACGATAAATTGGATGTTCTAGTCTAAAAAGGATCTTCCACATAAGGTGTAGGTTTTTCAAACCACTTGTTCAAACCATGTAGGTTTTTCAAACCACTTGTTCAAACCAAAAGGACTGCTCCCAACAAACCTATTGTTTTTGACCTGGCATGAGATGGGGACCACCGGTCACTCGAGGTTCGTATTGTCGTCGTCGGTCTGACACGCACTCAGAGGATTTAGAACAGACTACTACCTTTGCTAAATGGTACCACCAAGGTTTGAACTTAGATCTCTTCTTGGTAAGTGCCCAACCACACTAGCACTTACCAATCCACCTAACCCTTGAGGCTAATTTATTTCAAACTTCAACATTGTTGAAGTCAAGCATACAGTTGTTATACAACTCATTCTTAGCAACAACTTGGTGAAACTGAGTCGGAGTTCATACTATCATGACTATTGCCTTTGCTAAATTACACCTCCAAGGTTTGAACTTAGGTCCCTTCTTGGTAAGTGCCCAACCACACTAACACTTACCAATCCACCTAACACTTGAGGCTAATTTATTTCAAACTTCAACATTGTTAAAGTCAAACATATAACCGTTATACAACTAGCAACAACTTGGTGAAACTGAAAAGTAAAAGTAAAACTCACGTAAAATAAAACAGATACTGGTACTTACCAAACCACCTAACCCTGGAAACTAATTTATTCAGAACTTCAACATAATTGAAGTCAAACATACAACCGCTATACAACTCATTCTTAGCAACTACTTAGGTTGAAACTGAAAAGTAAAAGTAAAACTCACGTAAGGCAAATACTCGTGCAGAAATTTTGGAAAAAATATTTAAGTTTTAAAAATGAAAAATAAAAATAAATTGGTTAAAAATTATATATTTTTATTAAATAATATAAGTTTATTTAATAAAAGATTTAGGTATGCATAATTATTAAATTTTTATAATATTATTATAAAATTATTTTTAATATAAAATGTATATTTTAATTCCATGTAGAATCCACTCACTAAACATCAAAATGATCACATAAACATATATTAAAAAATCAAAAGTTTTAGGTTCATATTCATTTTTATATCAACAATTAATGAGACGGATAGGTTTGGTGGTTACAATCCCTATAGTTTCGCTGCCAATTACTAAAATAATGACTGTAACCAAAAAAAAATATTCTTTTACACCAGTGACATCAGACATGCTTTGCTAAAGTATTCAAAATAACTTCAAAACATTGAATCTGCCAATTTTGGGAAAGTGAAGCAACCAATTTTAAAAATAAAAATAAATAGAAAACACTAAACCTCCTACTTTTTCTTTTCCTTACAGATACAAAATTCCTGCTTTGTTTAAATTCAGCGCCCCCACAAAAGAAAAAGTGAAACCCAACTCCTAAGTAGGGCAGCAACGGCATACCTGATGGGAATTACCATCACTTAGCATGACGCTTTTGATCTGGGTCTCTCCTTCTCTTCAGAATGACATCCAAGGTCCCAGCGCGCCTGGCCGCCGCCTTCCGCAGGGGCACCAGCTGCAACGTCTTCGTCAAAACCAGCGGCGATCCAGAGCAGCACCAGGCCACGTATTCCTCGGCGCCGCCGCGCCGCCAAATTTAACCATCTGCTGCTGCTGCCTGGCAAAGGGGCAGCAAGCCCCTGGTCCCATGGCGGAGCAGCACTCCATGCTCCACCCCCTTCCTCCTTCATTGGAACCCTTCTCGAGGATCCGCTGAGCAGGAGCACGTCGCCGTCGTAGACCTCGAAATCCAGGCTCCCGGCGGTCCGTACGTTGTCCGTGGCTTCCGCCAAGTCTCTGTCCACGCGATCGCTGCGCAACGTCAGGCTCGCTGTCTCCGCCGACGAAAACCCTAGCTCCGTTGATCTCCAGCGCCGCGCCCACAGTCCTGTGAGCGTGCCGCAGCGTCAGCACCTGAGGCGACACCTTCGGCAGCGCCGAGGTCACCCGCACGTAGAACAGCCGCACCTCCAACCTCCCCGAAGGCGCTTCCTGCCCCCGCTGAGATAACCGGGAGGGAGCGCCGAAATTCTCTTCTTCAGCCCAGCCCTGGGTCCCGGAGCTGAGCCGCCTGATGGTCTTTGTCCTTGTACAGTCCATCTCCAATCCTTCCTGCACCGTCCGATCAGTCATATATCGGCCTCCGACGAATGCGATTTCACCCTTCGGCTTCTGGTAAACAACACCATATTTACTCCCACAGACAAATCAGAAATCCTCGTTGCCACGGGATTTCGGAATCCAATTAAATCCACTAGGCCTTCAGATGCTCTGTTTAGAGAGGGCACTCGAGGTGCACCGTTATGGGACGATTAGAGTCAGTAATACACGGGTGTTGAATGAAAAATAGAAAAAACATTTAAAAATTTAATTAATTAATTAAATTAATAATTTAATTTAGTTGACTTTATTTGGATGCAATAGAACATCTAATAAATAAAATCTGGAATTTTTTTTTGAAAGAAAACTTTTTATATTAATTAAGATTAATCATATAAAAAAGGGTGGGTTCAATTAGTACATCTCATAAGCTATAAAAGTTATTAGGTGAAGATATCACACCTCCCCAATAAAAATAGAATCCAAAAAATATTATTACACCCTATCGCAAGCAATCATTACATAAATATTCGAAGACATAATGAGTAAATAAAGATCAAGGAGTAGGACGGAAGTTATTTTCCTCGCTGACACATTGACAACCGCCATCTGAAGAGATTGGGGCAATCCATCTTTCATATACATTACCGCCAACCAGATTTCGTTGAGGAGGGTCTTGGCTAACTCAGGTTGGAATGCTTGGTAGAATACATGTTGCTTGTAAGTTGCGACCTCTTCTGCCTCTGGGACAACTCCTCCTTTCCCAAGCAAATTCTTGGTAGAATACATGTTGCACGCAAGCTGCAACCTCTACTGCCTCTGATAGTCAGACCTGAACAAACTCTATGCTTCAAGCATTAGGCTTTGGTCAGTATTTCATTAGCGCAATTCGTATGAGGACTTGTCAGGATTCATAATATCTATGACATCTTCGGAATCACCTAGGCCCCAAAGCAAACTGAAGTAATTAGCGCATCCACTTAAATTACCCTCACACGATGACATTTGGCGATGCTTGTCAAAGCTCAGGCCTAAGCTGTCCCTCAAGAGGCTTCGAGAATGATGAACTTTAAAAGCTTGTTCCTCAGCAATCGTGGAGTATGCAGGCGTCGTCGATAAAAAAGCTGGTATGGTAGTAAAACGAGCCTCCGCAACAATAGAGGCCCAAAGGGAAGATGAAAAAAGTGGCGGTTGAGTAACTACAGGAGCAATCGGAGTAGAATTCGGGACACCTACAGCTTGCATGGCAGGCTACATGTTAACGACAACCGCATGATGATTTCATAAGACTGCACAGAGCTAGTCGGGGCTTGCATAACCTGGGTATCAACGGGTTTGGTCTGAGTAGGTTGCACAGAGGGATTGGCCTACTCAGAGTGCTTAGAAGCACGATTATGGGTAGTAACTTTTTTCCAGTTGCCTTGGCATTCTTGAGCCCCGTTAGACTGAGCTATCGGGGTAGTCAAAGGGGGTGGGTCTGTTTGAACTTTCACTCCAATAGTGGGCAATCTCGAATCTTATGAGCAGCAGACTGGCAATGATAACAAATATTCGATAAATTGATATAGGCGACATGTTGCTTAATGGAGGTATCACTAATCTGGATATCTATGAAATCTGACAGGTCTTCGGTGATGTCGACTTTGACACAAGCCTGCTTGGTAGGACGAGCTGAGAAAAATCGATCAAGATCAAGACATACAAACTTGTTGAGGGAAGAGGCGAGCATTTGCAAAAAATCCCAAAAGGGAACAAGTAAACCCGGGAACTCAATCCACACAGGAACTTCCAGCTTAGCTTGGTCAATGGCTGTGAAGTCATGAGTGTAAGATTGCAAAATTGACAGGGAATTACTCACCGTCCAGGGACCTTTGGCTAACACTTATTGAGTTTGAGCAAGATCAGGGAAGCGAAAAAGGAAATAACCCTTGGTGAGATTTTGAACATTCTCAACTATCACACCATGCGGACCCCAAACTTGTTGCACCTAGGACCTAATGAGGGTATCATTGGGAATTCTACCTAGGAAATACCCGACAAGGGTATGTGACTCAAACCAGTGGTAAGCATTATGAAACTCATGCAAGGGAATAGAAACAACAGGGATAGTACTCTTACCTTGTGAAACACTTTCGAGATAAACTTTCTCGGGTGCTTCCATGGCGCCATTGCTCTCCCCAACCGGCTCAATAGCAACTGAGCTAGCCATTTACAAATGACGACAGACCCAAACCCTAGCAGAGCAGTTTTTCCTCATCCAAAAAAAAATCTTAAGCAATTTATGGTTTACTTCCTTTATTTTGTACTTTTTGTATTTTGTGTTTATTTTGTATAATTTTTTATCGTTTTTACAAACTAATATTTGGTATTAGAACTATGTTTGTATTTTTATTCTTTGTTTCGTATTTTTTTTGCATAATTTTCTATCTTTTTTATAAGTCAACATTTTATATCAAAGTTTGGTTTATCTATGAGGAGAAGGTAGGGAAGATTGTAGTAATAAGAGTTGCAATAGAAAAAAAACTATTTGCAGAATATATCAGTATTAGGAGAATACAATAGTAGCAATTTAGATCTTATTACCAACAGTTTAATATGGGTACTAGCAACAATATTCTCAATATTATTTAGCTTCATATTTCTCTATTTAAGGAAGAAAACTATGATTTTTGGAGCATTAAGATTAAGATACTATTTATTCCTCAAGATTTATGGTATTTGGTTGATAATGGTTACACAGAACTTGTAGATGCACAATCTCTTAGCCTCAAATTCCTTTATTTAAAGGGGAGAACTATGATTTTTGGAGCATTAACATAAGACACTATTTATTTCTCAAGATTTGTAGAATTTGGTTGAGAACAATTACACAAAACCTGTAGATGCACAAGCTCTTACTACTTGGTCTCAAGCATGACGAGATCAACTAAAGGAGAATAGAAAAAGAACTCAAAGGTCATTTTCTTTATAAAACAAGCAATACTGAGTCAATTTTTCCAAGAATTATCGCAAAAACATAATCAATAGAGGCATGAGATCTAATGCAAAATGCATATCAAAAAACAAAAAAGACAAAAATCATCAAACTTTATACACTAAGAAGAAATTTTGAAAATATTTTGGTGAAAGACTAAATCTATTCAAGATTTTCTTACTCGAGTGATGGGCTTAATAAATCAAATTATATTTCAATGAATAAGGGAAGAGTCTCATCTTATAAAAGAACAAAAAAAATAGAAACATGGAATAGAGAAGATAAACCATAAATTGTTGTTGCAATATTCAAGATTATATTTATCCAACAAAAAGAATACTGAGAGATATTCATGGTACAAACAATTTGGTATTTTGTATACATTAACTAATAACTTTGGATTGGTTGGATATACAGATAGTGATTGGATAAGATCTATTGATGATCGAAAAACACTTCAGGAAATACATTCAACTTGGGATCAAGTATAATTTCTTAGTCTTAAAAAATAGACAAGAGTTGCACTATCAACAAAAGAAGCAAAATTAGGTCTGAGGTGTAGACCAATTGGTTCATCCAAACCCCATAATGGGAGCGAAGGTCCAAGGTTTAAATCTCGGGCCTCATCGGACTGAACGCCTGTCCCTTTCCTGGTGCTTTCAGTGGCGTAAAAGGTTTAAAATGATTGTGGCATGGTGGTTATAGGGGCGGACTGCGAAGATCTGTATGGCGGCTTCTGGGGCGGATAATGCAGAATATTGTGGTGGCCTATAAAAGCTGGACAGCCTTCCTGGATTCGTGGCGGCTACCGATTCCACCATGTAAATATAAAAAAAAAAATTAGTAGAAGCAAAATATATTATAAAGGCATTAGCTTCATGTCAAGCAATTTGGTTAAAGCGGATTTTAGCATATTTGAAACATGAACAAAATATGACAAATAATTCATTATGACAATAATTCAACAATTACCATAACAAAATAATTCAACAATTGTCATAGTAAAATATCCTCTCTCCCACAACCTTATTAAGCATATTGATATCAAATACCACTTTATTAGAAATATTGTACCAAAAGATCAACTTGAAATATTCTTTTTGCAAAAACCCTAACTAGCTTGGTGATGTGTTTACTAAATCATTATAAAAAAATCTATAATAATGAGACAAATGTTAGGTGTTACTATATTAAGCATTAAGAGGAGTGTTAAAAATAATGCCAAAAAACATGTTATTAAAAATAACATTTTTTGTCCTTGTGAGGACACCCCAATCGTATGTCGTTGGAGTTTCATCTCGATGACCTATGCCCTTGAGGAATGTGGTCCATTGTGCCATCTATCGTACTTGCATTATTTCAAAAAAACATACACTTCTTAAAAAAATATATTTATAGATAAAAAACAACTAAAAATATTAATAAAAAAAATTAAGAAAACCAGATATTCAAAAGTTTGTTTATTATTAGTATCAAGGATCTCTATTTATTAGGTGCAAGGCACCCAGTGTAATTCAATTCCATTGAATTCAATTAAATGTAATCAAGGATAAATAAAATCTTGAATATACTCTTTGTGGGACATCGTAATGATTTAGACATTGGTTCTTCTTCTTAAGGTTCAAAGTTTAAACCGCTACGTGCTTAGGTGACTATCTGTTAATTTCCTTATTGATCAATAAGTTCAACTTTTAATAAGCTCAACTCTCCTCTTATGAGAGGTCAGGGTGGAAGGTCTAAGGTTCAAACCACAACGTATGTATAGTTGTTTAAAATTTCCTATTAATAACCTCAACTCTAAAAAAAATTATAAATTTCTCACACAGCAATTGTTTTTTTTTTTTTTTTTTCACACTTAATTTCTCAAACTACATAAAGTGCAACCAACAATAACAATTGTTTATCTTCTTTATATGTATTTCTATTTTTCTATGACATAATTTTTTACTCTCGAAACCAACAAAGGGTGTCGTGCCCTCCACATCGTAGGGGCGTGCATGATAGAGCGCTCTGCTAAGGTGAAGATTTATTCCGCGCTTGTGGGACCAAATAATCGGAGGAACAACTTGACGATCATGTATGGAAATGTCGACGTTAAATCTCCGCCTATGTACACTTTCGAAAAAAGATGTGTGAAAGTGGAACATAAATTTTAATATAAGAATATGTACTTTAAAATAAATTATTTGTGTGAAACAATATTATATAAATGGGGTAGAAAGCAAAAGGCCAACTACCCCACACATGCCACGATCCCCCTGTTAATAGGGGTGAGAGTCTCACATAAAGGGACGAAGGGCTTCCATTGTTAAGTCTTCTACCCCATTGGCAAAGAGTTTGGCAAGTGTTAGGACTCATAAACCATTCAAGTCCCACAACCGAAATATTAAAAAAATTTGGGGTAAGTTTAGGGTAAGTTTCTAAGGGTTGGTGGATTGGTAAGTGGTAGGTTGGGCACTTATTAAGAAGAAACAGGTAAGTTTCCAAAGGTAATCCCTGTGAGTGTGGTCTACTAGTAAGGATGCCACTTGCATTATCGGTGATGTGACCCGGGTTCAATCCCCATGTGACCCGGGTTCAATCCCCATGGATGTGTATAAAAATTATTACTCAAAAAAAAATTCAAGAGTTAGTGGATTGGTAAGTGCTAGGTTGATACTTATTAAGAAGAGACACATGTTCAAACTTTGGAAAGTATGTGTCATATCAACAACAATATAAACCCACACAAATTTAAAAAAATAATAAATAAATAAATAAAATAAAATAAAATAAAGATTATTTAAAACAGTCCTCAAATTTAACCTAAACAAAAAAACAAATGTGAATAAAAAATAAAGATTATTAAAAACAGTCCCCAAATTTAACCCAAACAAAAAAAACAAATGTGAATGTAGCCATTTATTGAAACAAAAACTCGCGTGTACTTGAGACGTGAGCCGTGCCCCTACGGAATAAATAGGTGATTATGGTCATTTTAAAGATTTGGGGCGTGGCACCCCAAAATAATATTTATGGATAGGCTTGCCACGTGGACAGAAATAAATCATCTATAACTTAGATGTTCGTTGGGTGGGGTATATCTACGGTTAGAAAGTGTATTTGGGTTAATATTTTATTTTATATTTTTTAATATAAAATTTTGATTTTTTTGTATTATTTTGTGGGGCCGTGCCTACCGAATAAATAGGTGATTATGGTCATTTTAAAGATTTGGGGCGAGGCCCCACAAAATAATGTTTAGGGATAGAATTGCCACGTGGAGAGAAATAGATCATCTATAGCTGAGATGTTCGTTGGGTGGGGTATATCTACGGTCAGAGGAGTGTATTTGGGGTAAAATTTTTTATTATTTTATTTTTAATTACTGATTAAATTTTTATTAAGCAAAAAATACAAAAACAAGTCAGCTTAAATGGTTTAGCAGTTTGAGACAATTTGACTTACGAAAGTCGGAAGAATGTTTGAGCTCTTTTAAGAATTCTAATTTGAAAGTTCTAAGCTGATCAGAAATACAATGTCTCATTTTTTGGACTGTATTTGAAACGGAAGATGGAGTCCCATTAAAAACTAGCGAGCACCTGTCTTTCCAAAGGCCGAATAATATAGAAACCTGGATAGTCTACCATATACTACATAAGTGGGAGGGGCATTGCTGAGTATCACCAAGAAGAGCAGATGTCCACTGAAGTTGATTTGCAATGAAGGGTGCTAAAACTTGTGACAGGCCATTCCACACTGCCTAGGCTTGGGGACATTCCCAAAAAACATGCTTGACAGTCTCCTCATTGTGGCATAGAACACAATTACTGGATGATATGTTCAGTTTGGCCAACCGAGCTCTGCATGGGAGACCTTGAAAGACTAAGGACCATGCAAAGACTCGCATTTGTGCTGAAATCTTAAAGTGCCAAACTCTACTTAATATTTTCCTTCATTTTTTGTAGGGACAACTGATACCCCATCTTTGGTTAAGAACTGAATCAATTGGAATATGGGGGAGCAGCTCCCTATATATCTTAGTAGACTTATATTGTTGTAAAGGAGAGCCAAACTTCCACTTCCAAGCTTTCCAATCAGAACCAACCAGCCCTTCCTTCAGATTTTGCAGAGCATTACCTGTTAGTAGGGCCTGGATATGACTGATGGCATACTTGTCATAATTTTTAAGATGGTGTGCAACTTTTAAGATAGCCCAGGACTACCATTCAACTCTCTCAGAATTCCAGAGATCCACCCAACAGTTGATGCCTTTTTTTGCAAGTCTCTTTGCTTGTAACCTTGGAATATCAGAAGCATAGACCCCACTCTCCTTCCATAACCAAATTGATCTAAAAGGTATTGAGCAACCACCTTGAGCAACACTGCTATCCCAGTGGATTTCTTGGGCAACCCATTTCCAGGCCTCCCAGATTCTCTTAATGAAAATGCTACCTCTGATTTTGAATTTGGAGGGGTTAGCTAGAATGTCTTCTAAACAAAAAGTGCTTTTAAAACCATTGACATGAGAAGTTGTTTGAATTCTATGTCTCAGAAGAAATTTCCAGTTCTCCTTACCTTCAAGAGCACGAACAATCCACTTAGCCGCCAAAATTTTTCCTTGTGACTAAATGTCGATCAGCCCTAAACCCCCTTTTTCCTTTGGAATAGTAGCATATTTCCAAGCAATTAAAGGCAACTTCTTAGATCCATCAAAATTGGACCATAGAAAGTTGCGAATGATTTTCTCCAGCTTTATATACTGCGTAGTGTTGGGTAGCCAGCAAGAGGAGTAATAGACATGGCAGGCTTGTAGGATTTTAGCGATAACAACCAGTTTACCCGCAAAAGATAGTAGCTTGTGAGACCAGACCTGCAACTTCTTTTGAAATTTCTCCAAGCACCATTGCCACATATCACTCAAGGACACCCCCTTACCAAAGGGGATTCCTAGGTAGCGGACAATATCTCCATCTATAACATGTTTCCACGCAGGGGAGAAGCCTTCAGGAAGGGAGTCCGTCCCTACTAACCAAAACTCGGATTTTGCATCACTAATCACTGCTCCAGATGCTGCACAGAATTGTTTTAGGGAATTAATTGTGTTCTCCAAAAATTGAGGCTCTAATTGCACCGATATAAAGGAGTCATCAGCATAATGGTTGTTAATCACTTCCCCTTGGAGAATAGACACACCTTGGATATATCCTACCTACCTTTTTGCTTCTAATAGATATCCCAATGCATCTGCTGGCAGCACAAATAGATAAGGAGCTACCGGGCAGCCTTGTCGGATAGATTTGAACAAGGTGATAGAATATGATAAGCGCCCGTTGATCATGACCTTGGTCGAAGCATTTGAAAAAAGCACTTGAACTTTCCTAATTGAATCAGAGCTGAAACCCAACCATTCCATCATGCTCATAATGAAGCCCCAATCTATTCGATCATAGGCTTTGTCAAAATCCAATTTCAAAAAAAGAGCTTTTTGTTTAGTTTCTTGTGCCCACTCCATCGTTTCCACTACAGTGAGGACAATATCCAAAATGAATCTCCCTTTTAGAAAGCTCGTCTGCTCTGGACGAACAATTCAAGCTGAGATTTGTTTCATTCTCAAAGCTAAGGCCTTGGCTAGTATTTTGTAGGAAACATTAAGAAGAGTGATAGGTCTCCATCCGTTGATAGTATCTTTTCGATTGTTTTTGGAAATCAATTTTATCAAGCCTTGGTTCATAAGGGGGGACATTCTATTGGTTGTAAGGATTTCTTTTACCACCTTGGTGTAGTCTTGACCAATTACATCCTATTGCTTATAGAATTTTGTGGGCAGTCTGTCTGGGCCAGGAGACTTTCCATTTGCCATGTGCGATAAGGTTGTAAAGAGCTCATCTTGGGAGAAATCTATTTTCATTCTATCATTCTCAGCAGTATTCACAATTTTAGGAATGCAATTCTTAATTTCATCTCTTGCTAGAGTGACCTGCTCATTGACTGGGTATTTAGAAAATATTTTTCTAAAGTGTGAGACAAATTCAACTCTTATGTGTTCTTCATCTTCATCCAAAACTCCATTCTCAGTATGCAAAGCAACTATACGCTCAGAGGCTATTTTTTCCTTGATGTGGCTAAAGAAGAAAGGCGAGGGGACGTCTCCCTGTCTAATCCAGTTGAGTCTGCTCCTAATTTTCGCACCTCTAGCTCTGTAGTCCTCAAACCAGCGTAGTTCCCTTTCCTTGTTGGCTGCCAATTCTTGCAGGTGAATATCATGAAGATGAAGTTCCATATTCAAACGAATTTGTTCAAGTGCTCGACGCAACAAATTTTCCTTGATCCTTCTATTCCTAGCAACCAATTTGCCCCAACCTCTTAAGAATCTGACAGTTCTTCGAATAGTTGCATCCCACCATGCAATCCAACCTACATCTTCTTTGGGTCGGGGTTCTAAATCCCAAATGATCTTGATCATAGTTTTGTAGGCTGATGACTCTAGATGCGACGTGTTCAATTTGAAGGAGGAATGGTTGTGATTGTTGGTAATACTTCCTATATGCATTGTGGTGCAAATGGGGCTATGGTCAGACCCTGTCACTGAAAGATCCACATCAACAACCCTTTTGTTTTGACCAGTGCAAGTAAAATTGGTATCTGCATAAAATCTATCCAACCTAGCTTGAATTCGATTAAGGCCTCTGCTTTTGTTAGACCAAGTGAACCAACCGCCTTGGGCAAGATGTTTCTATTTAAAATTAATATCAGACTCGTAAAGAAGCTTTCATATTGAACCAGTTCTCCTTTTCTTTACCTACAAGACATTTTTCCAATCCACCTTCGCTGTCCCCCTCCCACTCTACTATATTGAAGTCTCCCCCAATGATCCAGTGTGCATCTGTTAAGTTGGAACTCATCCACTCCAAGAGCTCACTTCTATCTAAAGGAGTGTTTGGCGCATATACAGAGCAAATGCCTACAAGTTGTCCTACAATAAAAAAGGTGCCCCAAACAAGCCGCCCAAAGGGGTCCACCCCTTGGTCCACCAAAAGAGGGGCTAACCAGGAGGAGACAACTAAGACTGACCCGCCTGACCCCTGATTATGAGTGGAAGCCCACCACTTACCTTTCCAACTGGAATCCAAGCAAATTTTTAAAAGAAAACCACTAATCTTAATCTCCTGCAAACAGACTATATCATATCTAACATTTTTCAAAAAATTACTGACTAAACTTCTTCTATCGGGGATAGACATACCCCGAACATTCCAAGAGCATATATGAAATTTCATTTGATACCAGAGTCTGAAAGAAGCTCAAACCTGTTACCTGCCTGAAAGCCTCCTGAGTGTTGATCCCCTTTTAGAGAGGATAACTTGCTTGTATCTGAGGGGGAGGGGTCTACAGCGTCCACAGTCCTGCTTGGTGATGCAGATCTATGTTTAAACTTAGGCGGGGCTTCAAGGGAATCTCTGCCTTCCCTCCGTTTTGGAATCTGGATCCATCCAGAAGGAGGGGTAGGGTCTGAATTCCCCTTTATTTCCTTCCGGACATCTTGCTGTATTTGGGGCTGAGAACCTTGCATATTTTCCTTATTGGCTTCGACCGGAGAGGGGCTATCTTCTTGCTCTAACGGAGAAGCTGTAGTATTGCCGCTGTCCTGGTGTGGGTAAGTCTCAAGAGCATTCCTTTTTAGGAGGTTTACGATGAGGGCAATCTTTAATCCGATGATCTTGTGATTGACAGACAAAACATGCATTGGGTAGATTTAAATACTTGGGAAGCTTTCGCTGGAGATCAACCTCGACACAGACCCTAGGACTCTGCCTGAAGGACATTGAGGCGGATGGCTCGATCAGAACTTTGCCGAACCGCTCAGCAATAGATCTGGTAAGATACCTGAATTCTGATTTCATCGCAACGAGCTCAATCCATAAGGGATATCGGGACTATGCTTTATCAAACGGATTAAAATTTGGACGCCACGATTGAACATAAGCAGTGATCCAAATACCGAGAGGGTACCAAATTGAAGAACGCATTTGGCAACCTCTGCCTTTTCGAAAAGAATAGAAATGTTTCTAATCCCCAATATGACTGGATTTGGATTCCCTTGGCGATCCAGTTGATGCGCACCCAGTTCTGAAACTTCTCTTCGGGCGACATCTTCCTCAGAAAAAAGAGAATGATTCCTTTATTCAGAAACTCTCTAAGAGTGTGGCGGTAGGCAGGGTCATCCTCCACCTCCATCGAGAATTCGTCGACCTCCTCTTCTACATTATTCTCTATGTCCGCCAGCGCAGAATCTAGCCTATGGAGCCGGGTGCCTTCGTCCTCGTCAGGCTGATTCTCCAGGCTGTTGTTAACATTTGCTGGTTCATGCACACTAGGATTCTTGAATGTTAACCGAGCATCCAGGGTGCCTTTGGGCAGAGGCGTATACCCTCTGGTGGCGTCTGCGAAGGATTTGCTCGGGGAGACTGTAATGTCCGCTGAACCAGACTTATTCCCTTGTTATCCGACACCGATCTTGCAATCTCCATTGATATCTTTATCTGTATGGGGGAACAAGGTGCGAGCGGACCCACCTTCCAATTTATAGGGTCCCTCCAATTTATCTAGAGGCGCGCATACAGGAAACGAAGATCGGGACCGATCCTGTTGACGCACTTCCTCTCCGCTGATCGAATCTGAGAACTCCTCATTTATCTGGTCGAGGATCCCGCCTAAAGAGTCAAAAAGCGGATTGCCCTGGCTTCTCTGTCCCAGTCTGCCGCCCCCCTGATGGAAGCGCGCGGCTCACCCTTCGAACGTCCTCCTCCGTGTTGGCACATTTGGCCTGCCAGCTCAAGCGCCCTCAGGCGCGAGCTCTCTCCTGTGCTCGATCCTCCTGCGAGAAATCATCCTCTGCGCGCGATCTTTTTCAACATTCAATCTCCAGCCCTCAGAGAATCACAGTTGTAGCAGGCCCCCATTGCTGTCGTTTTACTTTTCTCCCTCCACTAATAGTGCTTTTAAAGTGTATGCTAATCCCCAAGGGTAATATTTTATTTCATATTTTTCAGTGTAGGTTTTGGTTTTTGGGAAGAGGTTTACCGTTTGAAATGAAATTTTAATTACAAAATATGTAGTTAATAAATTAAATAATAATAACCTAAAATTTATAATATATCTTAATAAATTAAATTTTGTAAAATACAATACCTATTTCTCTATAAAAATAAATAAATTAATTAAAACAAAATTCTATATTCCATACTGCTCCCTTCTCCATGGTCTGGCCTTGAGAAGGAATAGCAAAATTTGAAAAACAACAAAATAAGTATACGTATATAACGGAGGACTGTTCCAGATGGAAACTACTAACAAATACAGTTTTCTTTGGAATCTCTTTATTCCCTGGATTTTAACAACAAATGGCTCCTTACTGAAAGGTCTTCAGAAAGTCGTCACTTGAAGAGGTTTGTTTGGAAAAGGTTAAAAAGAAGTTAGAGTTTCATTATGATATTGTTTTTAATAATATAATATTTTTAAATAAGTTAAAAATAAATTTAAATAATTTTATTATTAATAATTTTAATTTGTTTTAATTATAAAAATATATATTACATTTTATTTATGGTAAAAGTGAAGTTTTTTTAAAAGAATTTAAAAATTTTATATTAAAAAAAAAAATCATTTACAAGTTGGGACGAGACTTCTAGTCTTAGCCGAAAAGAAGATCTATTTACAACAGTAACATAATAACTATATTGGAGTCAAATATCCTAAACCATATTTCTACAAGGGCTGTCCATTTGTTTTACAACAGTAAAAGATCTGCATTGGAGTCAAATCTCCTAAACCATATTTCTACAAGGGTTGTTCACCTCTTTACAACAATAAAAAAAGACATGCATTTCCAAGTCTCCTAAACCATATTTCTACAATGGCTGTTCAAATTAGCTAAACACTAGATTTGCTCACAAACAGTTAGCTAAACACTAGATTTGCTCACCAACCCGTCTAATCCTCTCATCCTCAATAACCATGTCATTGTGCCACTAAACCCCTACTTCCTCCTAAGTACCCATCTTAACCAAGAAGTTTGCCACTTTATTTAGATCTCTACTCACATAAACTAGAATCACATTATCTAATTTCCTCCACAATTTCTTATTTTGGGTGATAAGAATTCTCAACCTCCATGTCTTTAAAGTAAATTTCCTCATTCAATCCAGAGCTCCTGCCAATATTTGAGAATCTTATTCTAGGATTATCCTCTTGTAACCTTGTCTTATCGCCCAGATAAAAGTAAATTTGATAGCTAAGGCTTCTGCTTCATTGTTCGTGGCCCATCCCAAGCCTTGCAATTCCCAATAAAGCATTATCCCAACATGATTCCTACAGACCACTCCAATTCCAGCTCTACCCGAATTGCCTTTTGTAGCTCCATCAATATTAATTTTAATCCAACCTTCTGGGGGTGGTTTTCAATGAGCTTTATCCTACCCCTCTTGCACTTCAGCTTCCTTCTTCATCATCCCTATATTAGCCTAAGTTTCCTCTTTAACATACACTGCCACAATTTCTATGAATTTGCTCCAAATGACCTACCAAATGCCATCTAAGGATGAAAAGGTTTCTCTAAAAATTTTACCATTTCTTTCCAACCACACTTGCCACCAAATGAAGTTTAATCCAAGCTTCCAATTGATACAAAGAGCTTTAGATTTAAATCTACCCCTCTTCCATATTTTTCAAATATTAATCCGATTCAAATCACCATTAGATTGGATTTTATAATATAAAAACCATCTCTCATAGATCTGGAATTTAATTGAGAACTCAGGCATCAAGTGGTTAGATGTTTCCTTGCTCTTGTAGCATAAAACACATTGAGATGGATCAACGATTCCTCTATGTCTTAGATTATCAAAAGTAAGAATTCCATTGTGCATGAACTACCAAACAAAGAAGTTTACTTTTGGCCAACCCTTGGATTACCAAATCTTTCTCCAATCCTCAACTTGATATGCATGAGGAGGTTTTTGAAGGATATTAACATATCCATCCTTCATTGTGTAGACTTCAAGGTACCAATAGCCTCGTTGGTGCGAAAATCGACACCAAACAAGAGGGAGACATGTCCTACGGTCTTCGATCAACATTGAATGATTGCCCAACATGGGAGAGACAGAGGTGGTTGATCTTCGGAGAAGGTCAACTCATTAGGTTCCAACTAACTACGCTGCAAAGGGGAAAAAGGGGGAAAAGAAAATGAGAAAGAAAGAAAAAGAGTTCATAGCCAAAACTGATAAGAATGGGGTATGGTCGCATCAAGACACACTGGTTCGATGTTGCCAGTGCAAACAAAAATGAACCACCTAATAGATCAACCCATCTCATCTTCACTTCTTGTTCAACACAACAAGCAAAGGTGAATTCCAGAATTGATGGGAGGGTGCATGAAATCCAGGTAGTAGAATTATAGCACTCCCATCTAGATTGGCTTTAACAAAAATAAACCCCGATGCCCAGGGGTGGATGCAAATTCCAAAACTAACTAGCTAGACCCACGAAATCTAGATAGCAAAATTAAGCGAACCAACTAAGGTAGCCATCACATAAATAAACATCCATAGACAAGTAAAAGATAGAAGCAAAGACAAATTGAGAGACCAAATAGTGATACACTATTATTTACAAGCAACAAGGAATTACATATGAATTATAAAGGCCATAAAGTTGCGCTTTGGAATGACAATCATTCTGCTATTTATAGAAGATTTTACAATATATTCAAATTCAAGCATTAATAGCATCCAACGAGAAGAATCATGTTGGAACGGTTAGAATATTTGCTGACGTGTTATTTTTAAAAGAATATCAGTTGTCTGGAGGAAATTAAGTATTCGTGCACAGATCTGGGTCCTTGATCACTTATGTTGAACCTATTCAAGCAATAAATTCCATCTACCTTGTCCTTTTGAACAACTTGGAAGCCTGGTTGATCACCTCAGGCTCTACGTACTTCCACTTGATCTTCATCAACTTGCACTAGGATAGAAAACTAGGATTATTAATGACCCATATTGATTCTTTCGATGGCTTCCCTTCGACATTGCACCACCTCCCTCATATTTCGCTCGTCACATCTTCATGGGGTCGAAGGAATAGGTTTGGACTTCCAGTATCACTTTCCCAAAGTTTCACTTAGCTTTAGAAATGGAGACTTAGGATTTGTGATTGTTGAGTCATAGTCTGATTCTTCCATCCAGGGATTGGAATCCCAATATTTTGTCCAATACTCGAGATAGGGTTTTGGGGTGTTCTTTTGAGCACACCCTTGCTCATTCTTTTTTCTGATCCCAAACCTGGAGATATTTTATGTTGCTTATCCACCTGGTTTCGAAAGTTTACCTCTTCCATCAATGCATCAAAAATGATCGGCTCTAAGATGTCATCATATTCAAAGAGGAAGATTGGGTGAAGGGACATAAAATTTCACCCACACTCTTGGTGACTTACAGGGGCTTTTACCTTGTGAGAAAGGAGGACCCAAAAAGTTACATTCTTGAAACACTTAAAACAACAAAGAGGAAGGGGACAATGAGGGCACAAACAAAAGCAACCAATAAAGGTTGCAAGACAAAGGAGGAAGGTGGTAAAAGGTGAATGGAAAAAGGGGTGAGAGGAAAGAGGAAGGACAGAAGGGAGGGGAACAATAAGTGGAAGAAACAAGAAAAATAGAGAAAGAGAACAAGCAATAAAGAAGGAAGAGAGGGAAACACAAAAAATAGTGAAGTAGAAGGACGACCACTGCTAACCTCATCAATTAGCATCAACAAAGAATTGAGGAAAGAGAAGAAAGAGAGGAACACAACAAAATGAAAAAAACAACAGGGAAGGCGATCCAAGGGACATCCTCATAGATCACATTCTTGTCAACCACCAAGGACCAGGATCAGAATGCTTAGGGTATTGAAATATCTTTTATTGATACAATCATGTAAATACTTGATCAGCTTATCACCACTCCTGCAGAGAGTATTTGGTTGCAGCCTCATTTTGATTTCATGCTTGTTACATATGTTGCTTCTACCTTGGAGGTGGTATTTATAGATCAATTGTCTCATTGGTCGAGGAGTGGGAATCACAATTAGAAAATTGCATGACGTGATGCATGTATTTTGAGCCTTGGTCCATTGGGTGCGGGGTCACATCATAAAGAAGAATATTGGGAACAAAGGGAAGTGTTTCAAAATTACCATAATTTTAAGAAATCCTCTACGAGTCACCATTGAACAGGATGATGTCATAGGCCACATGAATACAATACCTTTATTTAACTACCGACTTATGTACATAAAATTATGATGTGAATGGAACACCATAACCACTGATTCATCTTGGGTATTATCCTGTAAATCTGCAATATCTGGACCAAATTGTGCTAAAATTGAGTCACCTTCTGTAGTTCGGTCAACATTGCCAAAATATTTTCCAAGCTGCCAAGAGGTCACAACTTGATGAATCATCATGCATACCAGTACCTATGTAGTTGATGATCAGTGTGACAATAAATTTTGCCATGTAGAAGCCTTCCTCAGGTACTGGTTCATGTGGCAACAGACTTTGGTGTTGCCACTCCTTGGGATCAACTTGCTATAAAATCTTGGCTTCGCATGCCTCCATCGTCCTTGCACATATCTTTTCATAGACTACATTAATTAAGCCTACGATGAATGATACCTCCTTAGGAACAAAATGATGATTGAATAGGCCATCTTTAAGATAACTTTGTCCCTACTCACCATGTCCCTGGACACAAAAAGAGTGTAAAATTACTCCCTCTTTGTGGATGGAATTTCTACCTTGGTCTAGATCCTCCATTCCTTGGGACAAGGTGTAAGCAATAAAGTTGTCATTTTTAGGGCCGATGCTTGCATTTCTCCCGCTTGGGCTTGAGAATGATCCACCCCTTATATTTAGTAGGACTGTAGCCCTAGCTCCTACACAACTTGAGATGACATCCATAGCAGATGATGTACAATAAGGAAGGGAATATCAACAGTTGGAAAAGGAAATGGAAGGGCAAAGTTATTTGAAGATATCTTCCTACTTGAATAAGGATTCGCTCTACCCGTAGGACCTCCTAAAAAACTTGAGGGAATCTCCTTTCCCCATATTGATACAAGAGGAGGCCGATGCTCGAGATGAGGGCCCGAACATAGTACAAGTGAGCCTGGGCGGGTGATGACTAGTTCTAAGGGGGGATACTTTTCTAGATCCTCTCGAATCGTATGTTGAAATCTATAATGGATTCAAAAGAGGCTCTCTTGATGAATGAGAGGTGCATCAAGAGTTGGAAGTTATCTAAAGAGTCGTTGAATGTGTCAATGAGAGCTCCCATCAAATTCGCCAATGAGTGGATGTTTCTTTGCCCAAGGGTATGGTACCACCCAAACACCCTCCCATTTAGAGATAAGACTAGGAGCCTAATCATGATGTTTTCATGTAATATACCATGGAGGGGCACTAGTGCAGTGACATATTCAAGATGTTCTTGAGTGATTCTTCTAGTGCCATCATATTTTGTGAGATATTTTAGGGCACTTTGAGGAATCTCATACCAACATTGAAGATCTACTGAACCAGGATCATTCCATTGTGGACAACATAGCTGGGCCATTGAGATACTGGCCTTCAGAGGTCTCGGTTCATGCATCAAAGTTGGAGTCACCAGATGAACATACTTTCTTTGTAGATGAGGTTAAGGTTGTTCATCAAATATTGGGTCCTTCAAGAAATGAAAGTATTTTAGCACGAGAAGGTGACTAATGTCATGATCTAGATATGTCATAAAGTTATAATCGCCAAGTAATTTTTAGAAGATATGGGTTAATTAGAGTGTCACCAAACTCTAAATTCCTAAAACATGGAAACTCAATGAGTTCCCCAACAGAGTTGCCAAAAACTGTTGGTACAAAAATCGACATCAAACGAGTGGGAGATACACCTGATGGTATTTGACCAACATTGAATGATCACTCGACTTGATAGTGGTAGAGGCGATCGATCTACGGAGGTCGACTCCTTAGGTTCCAGCAAATTACATCGTAAAGGGAAAAAAGGAGAAGGGAACGAGAAAGAAAGCAAAGGAGGTCATAGCCAAAATTGAAAAGGATGGGGTATGACCACATCAAGACATACTAGTTCAACATTATTGATGCAAATAGTAGCAAACCACCTAACATATCAACCCATCCCATCTTCACTTCTCATTCAACGCAACAGGCAGAGGTCAATTCCAGAACCTGTGGGAGGGTGCATGAAATCTAGGTAGCAGAATTAGAGTTCTCCCACCCAGATCGACTTTAACAAAAATAAACCCTGATGCCTAGGGGTAGATGTGAATTCCATAACTACCCAACTAGATCCACAAAATATAGATAAAAAAATTAAGCGAACCAACTCAGGTAGCCATCATAGAAATAAACATCCACAAACAAGCAAAAGATAGAAGTGAAGATAGATTGAGAGACCAAACAATGATACACTATTATTTACAAGTAATGACGAATTACATATGAATTGTAAAGGCCATAGAATCGTGATTTTGAATAATGAGAATTTTACTATTTATAGAATATTTTACAATAGATTCAAATTCAAGCATTAATAAAATCTAACAGGAATAATCACGTTGGAACGTTTAGAAGATTGTTTAATGTGCTATTTTTAGAAGAATATTGACTGGTTAGAGGAAAATAGGTATTTATGCATAGATCTGGGCCCTTGATCACTTTTATTGAATCTATTCAAGCAATAAATTCCATCTACCTTGTCCTTTCGAACAACTTGGAAGTTTGGTTGATCGTCGCAGGCTCTGCATACTTCCACTTGCTCTTCATCAACTTGTACTAGGACAAATAACTATGATTATTAATGATCCATATTGATTATTTCGATGGATTTCCCTTGAAGTTGCATCACCTCCCTTATATTCCACTTGTCACATCTTCATGGTGATGGAGGAATGAGTTTGGACTTCCAATTCCGCTTTCCCAAAGTTTCACTTAGCTTTAGGGACGAAGATTTGGGATTTGCGATCATTGAGTCATAGTCTAATTCTTTCATCCGGGGATTGGGATCCCAATATTCTATCCAATAGTCAAGGTGGGGTTTTGGGGTGTTATTTTGAGCACACCCCTACCCATTCTTCCATCTGGTCCCAAACCTGGAGATCTATTCTATTGCTTATCCACATGGTTTTGAAAGTCTGCCTCTTCTATCAATGCTTCAAAAATGGCTACCTCTAAGACGTCATCATATTCAAAGAGGAAGAGTGGATGAAGGGACATCAAATTTAACCCAAAAACCCCAAGCTAATTCATCCTCCTCATATCTAATTGTGAGAAATATTTTTGCCAAGATTTAAGATATGATAGATGTCAATTTTAGAGGGATTGGAATTGGCCACTCATCCAACTTCTTAAACTACTTAAGCTACTTAAACTTATAATCCCCTAGCTAACCAGTATTGAAATAACTTTCAATATGGATCCAAGTCATACTTTTCATGGTTGTTTTTATTGGTTGTAGTTCTGATAATTCAACAATGATAGGTGGGTATTGATCCCATGAATCTATCCATAATCGTGCTTTCTCCCCTCTCCCCACTTTCCAAAATAATTCATCTTTCATTACTTGAGATCCTAAATTTAGATCTTGCCACACCAAGGACCCATTACCATCTAAATAAAAATGACTCACCCCATTTAGGTTCACCTTTCCCAAATATTTACTAGTTAAAACTCTACTGAATAAAGAAGTTGGTTGGGAAATCCACCTCTAGTAAATATTTCCAACCAAAGCTTTATTATTTAACTCTGATATCATCAGCCCCAAACATATCTTTACCTTAGGTTGGCTTAATTTCTCCTAACCTACTAAGGCCCGTTTCCTCTCTCCTTTTACTTCTCCCCATAATAATTTTCTAGCCATATTGTTTTACTCTTTTCAAATGGTAATTGACATGGCCTAAATGATTGACTACAAAAAAATTAATCTACCCCATAGCTTAACCATTTGTGAGACCAAATGATTAATTATTTCTTTGATACAATCCAAAATATTCCTCCAGATATCTATTTTAAATTTTTTAAAATGCAAAGGGACCCCTAAATATACCATTGGGAGAGAAGTCCTCATAAATCCCAAGATCTCTAAAATTTTGTCATGAAGCCTTAGATCTAGATTTAAAAAGACCACTTTGGATTTTTTCTATTATTGATGACTTAGTTTGTGGCCCTAAGGTAAACATTAAGAGTATATCTAATCATTCTTACTTTTCTAAAGTTGGCCACTCCCACCAATCTTGTGTCATCCACAAACTGTAAGTGAATCAAAACTTCCTAACCCACCTTGATACCTATTAACAAATCATGTTGTTTTCTCCTCAATATGAGTCTACCCAAGCCTTTAGCCAATATGAGAAAAAGATAAGGGGAACAAGAATCTCCTTGATGAAGGCCTTGAGTAGCTCTAAATGGTTGTGAGGGAAGACCTTTTATTAACACTGAGTATGTTAGAGTAGAAACACAACTCATGACCCATTCTATCTAATCTTGAGAGAAATTGAAGGCTGCCATCATCCTTGACAAGAATCTCCACTACACCCTATCATAAGCCTTGGACATATCTAATTTTATGAACATTCCCCTATTTCTAGATTTTTTCATTGAGTGGATTACTTCCTAAGCTAGAACAACACCATCCAATATCTGCATACCCTCTATAAAACCCCCTTGCTCTGAGAAGATAATTCTATGTAGGAGAGGTTTGAGCCACTCATCAATTACCTTTGTGATTATTTTATATATGACCTTGCATAAGGTAATAGGTCTGTAATTTGAAATATGCACCCCCTCCTCCCCTTTTGGAATTAAGGTAATGAATGTATGATTTAATGCTTTAAGCATTCTTTTACTACCTCTGGACTCCTCTATGACAACCATTATATCCTCCTCAAAGTTGTCCCAGAAGGTCTAAAAAACTCAATTGGAAAGCCATCTAGACCTGGTGTTTTTTTGATACTCATTCCAAAGACTACTTTCTTCAGTTCCTCTCTATCAATGGGTTTAAGTAGGGCCTAGTTTTATTATTCAGAGATAATAGAGGGTATGACAATAAGAACTTATTTTTGAGCCTCTTCATCTTGCACCATACTTTCCTTAAACAATTTAGCAAAATAATCCATTAAATGGAAATGCATACCTAGGATTGTATCAAAGGAGTATCCATTCTCATCCTGAAGAGCTTCCATCTTGTTCATCTGTCTCCTATCACAAGTAGCCTGATGGAAAAATTTGTTGTTTTTATCACCTTCTAATAACCAAGTGGTTCTTGCTCTCTATTTGCAGTAGATATCCTCTTAGTTGTTAATGTCCTCAACTGCTTTATGCAATGCATCATCCACTTCTTTGAGTTGCTCTGTAATTGTTCCTTCCTTGAAGTGTTTTTGAACCTCATCTCATCTAGCCACCAATGGATCTCTTTAGACTTGGAAGCTTGTCTTGTTAGCTCTCATCCATTGTTTCAGTTGATCCTTGACATAATAAAGTTTTTTGTGGAATCTAAACATTGTTGTCCCATATGTCGGGCATCCCTATTCCCACCATTATGAAATTTTCTTTTTAAGTTCCTCTTTTTGTAACCAATAGTTTTGAATGGTTTGTGATGTTTCCCTGTCTTAATTCCCTTCCAAAAAAATGGGAAAATGATCCAAAACTAGACCCTGCAAAATTTGAAATTTTAGAATCCAGTTCACAAATGCCTCCTCTAAAGCCAAAAAATGGTCTAACTTCACCTTCCTGCTATGTGGCTCCCTCTTAATATTAGTCCAAGTATAGTTGATTCCAGGACATTTAATATCCACCAAGTGTAATGCATGGACTTGGAAAATCATAATTCGATCCCCTAGATCCAAAATTGGGGTTCCCCCTTCCTGGTCTCTAGATGATAATTTAGCATTAAAATCCCCAACAATAACCTAGTATAACTCCTCCATTGAGACTCTCATATTATGCACTACTTTCCATTAATGAATATGACCATCTAGGTTTTGAGTCCCATCAAAATGTGTGATAAAACTTGCTCAGCTATCACATTGTTCCTAAAATGTGATGTGAGGACACCCCTCCAAGCTATATGTTCTATTGCATTCCATTCAAGATAGTTCCAAAAGGTAACTATCCCCCTTGAGGCCCCTTGGAAAACCACTTCCATATGACTAGCACCCCTCCAAAGTCTATTTATTGTTTTACACATAAGATTCAATGACATTTTTGTCTCCTAGATAAACAAAAAAATTATTTAATATTTTTCTAAGAGTCTTTGAACAAAAAATTGATGGGTTATACTATTTAAACCCCTAATATTCCATAATTGTATAATCATTGGTTACCTTGATATCAATAAGAGTCTATTGGTCTCACTAATCCCCTAGTGATCAATTTATCTCCTTGAACTACTATCAATTTCTTATTTGATTTTCTACCCACTCCTTGAGAGCTGATATTCTTTGATCTCTTTTCCACTTGAGTTATCCTTAGAGTTGGTTTTTCTTTGTTCTTTTCTTCTATACCCATGATGACATTCTTAATTATTGTATACTCTTGGTTATTCACTATCAATACCCCTACAATATTTGATTGTGGTAACTCACTGCACTTTATTACCTACTCTAGAATAGGAGGAGGTGAAAGACATGCTTGAACATGGTTGTTATTATTTTCATTATTCCCATACACTCCTTCCATGAATTATTTTTCTTCTTGGTCCACTAGTGTCTTAAATATCTCATACCTGTTTGAGGGCTTGAGTTGGGTTTGATCTTTGCCAACTATTTTCTTTTTCCTTCTCCTTATTTTGGGTTGTTCAAAACCATCTCCTTGTGCTTCTTTTCCCTAAGAAATATTGGCTATTTCTTTATTGATTGTTGACTTATCCTCCTTAGGAATATTTGGCATTCATAAAGGAGCGTCCATTTTTGTTTTCATATTGTTTGGGCAGGACCAAGACAAATGCATATGTTTGTGTCAAACTCTACACCTAAAGGGCAATGCCTGATAATATAGTTTCTAAATCCAACATATAACTACAAGTTTGAGTTCAATATCTGCCAACAAACCTATGCCTAATATAACATAAATTATTGTGTTTCCTTCCATTGTGTCTCTAGAAACATCTAAATATTTTCCAAGGGAATTATCAATGATTTCCAATACCTACTCACTCCAAAAATCCATTGGAAGTGCATACAAACAGATCCAAATTGGGACAGTAGTATGTTCAATTTGAGGATCAAATCCCACTTTCTAAGGCTGAACAAATAATTCTATTGGATCAAGACTCCTCTTTTTTATTCAAAAGCCCTATTTATATCGGTAAGTGATGGAAAACTAACAATAAAATATCCATTACTAATAAACCACAAAGAATACTCACCAAGAGGCTCCTAATTTTGACAAACCCAAGAATACACAAAATTAAGGGTAGGGTGAATACCCATGAATTTATAGATTAGATTGTGATTGGCTCTTTAAAATACTATTTCTTCTACCATACTTTACTCAATGACAAACTTTGGCCTTGATTATAACTATGTCAAGCATCCATTGAGTCTTTGAAATGTTGATATTTTTCCAACAATCATAAAGAGCATTTTTAATATAGTTTTTTACGCTTCTTCAATCTCTACTGGATATTTTTCCTTTAACAAATATGCAAAAGAAATTTATCTCTCTAAAAGAGAATCTGGAGGTGTCCCCATTGGGCCCTCCTAAGGCAACAATCTTATTTTTAATCCCGCAACAACCCGAAAGTACTTCGTCTACCCAACTGATGCCCTAATTTTCTCTTCCAAAGCTTCACACTTGGTAAAAGGGTGAAAGAGCTACACCCATGTTACATCATAGTTACATTGTAGTATTATAACATTTGATGAGTCAATGTTATTAATAAAGATATTTAAAATACATTTATTTCATTTGTATTTTAAATTTATATTAAATATTTATTTGGTTATTATATGTCTTACCAAATGGTGTTATCTCAATTGATTAAATTTCTTGATTTAAAAATGGAAAAAAAGGTTCCAATCTTGCATATAGGTGACATGTACAATTGTCAAATTGTTGTAAAACCACTATGTGGTTATAATATAATTCGTATAGAACCATTTCAATTTCATGTAACCCATATAAAAATAGAATAACTATTTAGTTATATATATATATATATAAAAGATACAATGAAAATATCTATTTTTTTAATGTGTATATAGCATGATAATGTCATATTTTTGTAATAACCTCTAATAAGTTGATAAGTGTGTATTTATTTAAAATATATAAAAGAAAATGTCTATTACTTTTTTAAATATTTAAATATCATGATAATGTCTATTTTGATGAGCCCTTGAGTGGCTCCTTCTGACTTGGGAAGAAGAGTGCTGACGTTCGGCCTAAGTTGACCTTTTTTTTGTATAAAATGTGCCCTTTTGTGGTACTTCCAAATCTGTTCTTATGCTATCAAAAACCAGATTAGAGTAGTGCATATGATCTATTATAATGTTGTATAATAAGGTTTTTAAATATTCCTTCTTTTGCACTCTATTTCCAGATTTAAAATTCTGGTTTTGTGGTATATTTTCCTGCAATATAAGGGTTTGAGGTTGTATTTAAATAGTAGACACACCTTTCCTTTTTTCCCTGGATAATTTTGATAACAAGTCCAAGATTCAATAACAATAGATAAAAGCTTTTTTAATTGATGCAATTTTTTTGCATTTTTTTCTTTGCATTCACCTTGTAATGCTTATAATTTTTGAGACTCACCAAGTCTCACTTTCATAAGCTTCTATTTCTATTTTTGGTTCGTTAAGTATTTCTCCAAATTTTGGAGGATTCTAACCCTTTTGGTGGGTTCTATTGGCCACTTCAAGTTGTAGATTTTTGTGCTTCAATAGTGTCTTTAGAAACTTGATACAAATCAAATTTTGTGTCTTTCGAAAAACACAAAACTAATTTTGTTTTTGAGAGTGATATAATAGTACAAGTTTTTTACTTTTAATGCACTAATATTACACCTTATCACTTCAATCAACTCTCAAAGTCATGCACTAATAATTTCCTGCAACTAATAAAGAATAACCTAAAATAAATCTTTAAGAGTTTTAAAACAATTTCACTACAATCAATGTTGTAGGACTTAGTCTTCTTTTTCAAAAATGGATAATAGGTAGTTGATAGTAGCTAATCTAAAATCTAATCAACTCCTAATAAATGTGCAAATGAATCCTTAAAATAATCTATTTTCTTTTGCACTTTTTAGAAGACTGTAATCTAGTTTCCTTTTTGCAACTTTAATCCATATTCAGGTGCTCTAATAAATTTAATAAATAATTCAATTAATGAATCTCTTTGCACCATAAGTTGCATACATTTTTCTTGTAGCTCTTCTCCCACATTTGTAGATGATGTAGACCTTGGTATCTAAAACACCAAGTTGTTTCTTCAAGTAGGTGGTTCTGAAGAACTCCTTCATCAAATGATGGTATCAAACTTTCTTTCACGAGCCTAGGATTTGGTGGCTTGTTCTTCTCTTGTGTTCTCATCCTTATGCTATAGATTTGTAGAAGTCTATATATCTAAAGTGGTGCCTTCTTGTTGTGAGAGGTAATATTCAAATTTCCAAGAACTGGTGAGCTTCTTCTGTCTTCAAGTCTTCTTGTCGAATTCTAACTTCAAGCAAGATATTCTTCTAGGGTTTGGCACTCTTACCAAATTATTCTTCTCAGATTTGACACTCCTTGCTAAATTCTCCTCCATAGAATTGGAACTCCTTGCCAAATTCTCCTCTTAAGATTGTTTTTGGATGGCGATAATTGTCCCAAGTCCTTCACTATCAAGAACTTCACCTAGATAGTGGATTTATCCAATGAGTTCTCAAATAACTCTCTTGATCTTCAACAAGGCTCTCCTACCCTTTCCTGGATGCTCGATGAGACATTCAAAATATATTTAATCTGGCAAATTTTTATGGTCTTCCTTGAGACCTTTTATTAAACCTTCTACTTCCTCGAAGTGTTGGTGGTGAGATCTTCTCTTAGATATTTTGATTCTACTACTCCTAGCTTCGAGCAGGACTCTCCTAGTCCTTCTTCTTCTTCCAATACTAGAAGTTCTTTAATGAGATATTATCTTTATCTCTTCACTTTTGCTTTAGGGCTAAGCTAATTCTAAAGAAGATACGCTTCCTAAATTTCTTGTAAGAAGTCTCCCAACTCATTGAATCTTCTTTTCTTGCAACAAAGATATTAGTACTAAAATATTTTATTCTACTTCTAAATCAGATATTCTTCTTCAAGATCAAGGTTTATGTGGCCTATTTCAATATCTAGGCTCATGTGGTCTTTTTTAGTACTAAGGTTCCTATGGCCTTTTTATTATCAAGGCTTTTGTGGCATTTTTAGTATCAAGGCATCTATGGCCATTTTAGCATCAAGGCTTCTATACCCTTTTCAGTATCAAGAATTATGTGGCTTCTTCTTCAAGGATTCTATGGTATTTATGTATCAAGACTCTTATGGCATGTTATTCAACTATAGAATTCTACAATTCAACAATGGAGATATTTAGTCTCCTATATTCGCCATGATACTTCACTAGAAGTCTTCTTACACAATATTCTTCTCTTGTATAATGAACTAACCTCTACACTACGAGGGCACACCGACCATCGGGAAACAAAGTTGAAGTCTCCTAGCTTTCTATCATAGGAGGAGTCCCAATCCTCTAAGAATTAATTTCTTACAACAAAATAAACTTTACACATCATTTAAAAAATTCTAGATAACCTGGATAATATTCACTAGATGATTTTTAAATCTAGTGGATTGAGTGTTGAGTCCTAGTCTTCACGAGTTCTCATAACAACTTTGCGTAAAAGACTCTAGATGAAAATTATCTCAATATTTTCTAAAACTAAGATTCCTTTCAGTCCTATATTTATGACTCTTCTAAAATATACCACCTAGATACTTTTGAGATCTTTTATTAGTGGCTGGTCTAGTGGTACGTCAACTTGACAAAAATTCTCAGGTTAACCAACAATGGTGGTTTCTCTATTGACCTGCATAGACTAGATATACCATAGCTTTGATGCCACTGTTAGCTTTTGATGAATGAGCCTTGAGAGATAACAATCACAAGATGCAGAGTAACATGAAAGAAAGTAAATCTACTAGATAATTAAAGTATGCTTAAAATATAAATCATAGAAAATATTACAATGTAGCTATGGAGGAAGTGAGCACTCCATTTACAAATCTATAGATCTACATTGTATTCGTCACCAATAAATGGTGTGGCAAATAAAACTACACTATCCACTAAGCTACACTATCTGAATATGTCCCCTGATTCTCTTATCTATCTATATAAGAGGCCATCCTTATATAGGTAAAATAGGATACTTGTCCAACACTCTATCTACCTGTGCAAGGGATAACTTGTGAAGAACATGTGCTTATACTTGAGAGGGGGGTGAACAGTATAACATAAAACTTTTTCCCAAATAGAAGCATCAACATTAATGAAACCATAAACATCACACAAAGCATCACACACATAAGAGACACCATTTTAACGTGGTTCACCCAATGTGGGCTACCTCCACAGAGAAAATATTTTACTAAAACTTTCTCAATCAATCTCTTGGGAATCCTTCCCAAATTACAATGTTTATGGACTTCTGTCCAAAGGAGATGTTGATCCCCTAATCTCAAGTTCGTGGATCTCTTCCACAGGAGAACTCTTTCCCCTTCTGCTCTGGCTAGTGATCTTCTAGAAGACTCTGTCTCTATGCTACACTGACTGGTGGATCTCTCTCCACTTGAAGACTTCTCACTCAGATCTTGTCTTCAATTGTCCTGGCTGTTGGATCTCTATCCACTGAGACTCTATCCTCTATACTCTATCACCTCCAAAGCTCTGTCTCAATACTGTACCAAACATAGTTCAGTCGGTCTAGCACAGTTCTGCTCAATCTCTTGCACTAAACATAGTACAATCGGTCTAGTACAATTCTGCTCAATAGGTTCACTCAGAACCTGCTCAAATATGCTCAACAGGTTCACACAAAACCTATCTAAATCTGCTCAACAGGTTCACACAAAACCTGTCTAAATATGCTCAACAGGTTCACACAAAACCTATCTAAATATGCTCAACAAATCCTCTCTAGGACTTTCTTCTCAAATCTACTCAATAAGTCCTCTCTTGGACTTGCTCAAATCTGCTCAATAAGTCCTCTCTTGGACTTGCTCAAATATGCTCAATAAGTCCTCTCTTGGACTTGCTCAAATCTGCTTAGCAAGCTTTCACAAAAGCTTAACTCAAAACAGTCCACAAGCCTTCTCAAAGACTTGTCTCAAATCTGCTTAACAAGCTCACACAGAACTTGTTCAATCTCATAGAATCATAAAGAGAATTGTTAGAGACTCAATATGTTCTAAACTCAAAGTACAATCAATATCTCAATTCAATCTCATAGAAGCATAAAGAGAATTGTTAGAGACTCTATATGTTCTATACTCAAATCCCAATCTCAACTTAATAGAAGCATAAAGAGAATTGTTAGAGACTCAATATGTCCTATTCTTAAATCTCAATCTCAACTCAAATCAATCTCATAGAAGCATAAAGAGAATTGTTAGAGACTCTATATGTTCTATACTCAAATCCCAATCTCAACTCAATAGAAGCATAAAGAGAATTGTTAGAGACTCAATATGTCCTATTCTTCAATCTCAATCTCAACTCAAATCAGAATATAGAATAGTTTGTTTTATGGAACTTGAACAACCATTTCACACATCCACTTGACTAGGCTTAACCAACTCAACTCAACCAATCACATCAAGGAACAACCCTTTCTCACAAACCCTAGTTCAAGCATGTATCAACCAACTCAAAATGTTTCCAACAATGCTTTATCTCAAGTCTCACATAACAATGATACTCATGTTCTTTTCTAGATCATGTTCAAGTTCATTTCATCATCAATGGGCTTCAACAACAATGCTAATGAAACAAGGTTTAAATACAACTCACAAATCAGAAAAACCTTGAAGCATTCAACCAACCATCTTCACAAAGGAAACTTCAATTAATCCTTTTCACTCCAATGATATTTCAGAAATCAACCACCACAAACAATCAATAGGAGAATGTGCCCATACCTTTTTGATGCCAATAAGTTGTCCACAAAATCTGCCACACTTAATCACAACTTTCCTTTTCAATATTAATAAGGGTTAGTGGTCTTTTAAATAATCACAATAAAAGCATAACTTAATTTACACCCTTTTCACTCCAACTTCATAAACACATCCACCAAAGTCTATTTTAATAAAAACCCTTATTAAGAATAACCCACAATAAATCTCTCAAAATCACTTTAACAACAACTCCTTATTTCTCCTAAAATCAATTCTCCATTTCCATAAAAATAAAACATAAATCAAATATGCTTTTGCAATAATAATCACAACCCTAATGATAAAATTTAATTCCCATTAAATACCTTATAACTCCAAACTTTAGGGCTAATAAAAATTATTAAAGGCAAAAACGTAAATACCTCTCAAGGGGATTCGAACCCCCGTCCACCACACACCGTGAGCATCTTAGCCATGGCTAAGATTCCAACCGAGCCAAAGTGCTCATTGGAAAAGCAAAGGCCAAAAAGGCCTTTAATCTTCCTCTGCCTACAGCAAAGGACAAAGCGCCAAAGCGCTTCCCACACGCTGTCGTCAAGGGGATTCGATCCCTGATATTTGCGCTGCCCATAGTCTTAGCAAAATTGATACGCCAATGCGCCATGCCTCATACCACGTTTGAGATTTCCAAATCGCTGCGCTTTCTTCTCTTGCTTCCTTTTCAACAATTCGCACGAGCTCTTTCGAATTCCAAGGCAATTAACACACGAGAGCAAGGATGATTATTTGGTTTAATTGCCACCCCTTTATATAGTGTTTAATAACACTTTGAAGACGTCGGAAGAAATATTAAAATTGTATTTGCATGATGACGTCGATGGGAAACTTTCCATAAAAATTTAAATTTGAATTTAAATTTTAAATAATTAAAATTTAAACCAAACATTAAAACTCAAATAACTCCATCACCGGGGCACCTTTTTTGATGAAACGAAAGCCCAATGTGGGTTTTAAGAAAAACCCAGATCAAATATGTTGTCCATGGTTTTAAATAAAACCTTTTATTTTCCCTACCTTGGTTTTCACAAAAACCCTTCATAGATCCTTTTGACATTTATTGCTCTATTGACATCAATGACAACATTTCAGCTTAGGGACTCAAAATGTCCAACAATCTCCCCCTTTGTCATTGATGGCAACCCAAATCCTTTTACTGAATTTTGACCTTATTTTTTGCTCCCCCTGGCTCAATGCTCTCTTAGATATCAAATCTCTCCTCATATCCAAAAACTCTCCCCATAATACACAAATCTCTCCCCCTTTGACATCAATGGCAAAGGGTCACCTTTGGGGCTCGGGGCTAAGAATTAAGCCTCTTAGCTTAGCCCCTCCCCCACCTCCACATGAGGTGGTTAATTCTAGGGTGGGAGTATTTCTACTCCCCGAAAGCATTGTTCTCTGCCTTTGTCTTTTCCTTTTTCTTTTTGCTGAATTCTCTCACTATTTCTTTTCGAGTCATCATCCATGTTCCTGTTCCTGTTCTTGTTCTCATCCATGTTCCTGTTCTTGTACCTATTCTTGTTCTCATTCTTGTTTTCATCCATGTTCCTATTCTTGTACCTATTCTTGTTCTCATTCTTTTCTGAGTCTCTTTTATTTTTTGAGTCTCTGTTCCTGTTCATATTCTTGTTTCTATTCATGTTCCTATTCTTGTTCCTGTTCATATTCTTGTTCCTATTCATGTTCATATTCCTATTCCTGTTCATGTTCATATTCTTGTTCCTGTTCATACATATTTCTGGAATATTTTCTCTACACCATCTTGCTATGTGACCATCATTATTGCACTTATAACACTTAATGTTATTATTCCTTGGATGTGCAATAGTCTTAGGATTTCTCCTGGTGAAGCCATATCCTCTTCTATCATGAATCCTACAATTTATTGCCTTATGACCAAACTCATTACATGAATAACAATATCCTTGGAAAATTTGTTCTCTTCCATATACCTATCTTTCATGTGTCCTGCACTGTGAAGCCATGTGCCCAAACCTGTGACATGAGAAGCATCTCCCATTGAATCTTCCTTGCCTAGACCTCATTGGTCTCCTATTCTGATTGTTGTTCCATATGTATCTTCTTTGCCCATTGTCCCTATTGGACTCACTACAATCTGACTCATCCTTAGAAGTTTCACTTTCACTTACATCTGAGAATCCCTCTTCTGAAGTATCTTCTTCTGATGTTGTTTCTTCTTCTTCAAGACTTGAAGTAGACTTTGCCTTTTCTTATTTCTTTCCAAAACCTAGACCTGTTGAACATGATGTTCTTTGTTGTCCATGAATGAACTTATCCAAGTTCTTAGAGCTATTTGTGAAACTCTTCATCTTGATCTTGGAGTCCTATAAATCTTTCTTTAGAGTAGCCACTTCTTGTGCTAACTTCTCACATTCCAAGATTTTTGCTTCTAACTTTTCTCTGAACTTACTTGCCTTGGCCTTTGACTTCTCTAAGTCCTCTATGAGCAATAATCTTTCTTCATCACATTCTTGAAACTGACTTTCAAGCTTAGAGTGTTGCTTTCTTACCTTCTTCACTATGTCAAGAGCATAGATAAGTTCACCTTTGAGATCATAACCATTCTCTATTGAGTAGTCCTCTATTTGTTTGCCTTTGTCCATATCATTTCTTTCTTTTGACTTGCTTTCTATAGGATCACTCAATTATTTATCTTCCAAAACCATTAGAAGATTCTCATTTGGACCCAATATTATGTGTTGAGATCGATCCTCATTCTCTTTGGATAAATGACATTTTTCCCTCTTGATCTCATTGAGTACATAAAGATTTCTTTCTCTTATAGCACTTGCTACCAGTTTTCCAGTTTTAGACTTTCTTACTTCACATCGATCTTGATGAAAGGTTACCATATGACCTTGATCACAAAGTTGACTAATGCTCAAGAGATTGTGTTTCAAGCCTTCCACATATAGAACATTTTCAGCTTTTGCTTTCCCATTGCCTATACTTAGAGTTCCTTTTCCACTGATTTTTGTTGAACCATTGTCCCCAAAGTTTACTGACCCTCTATTTCCTTCTTTCAAAGTTATAAATTTTTCTTTTTCTCCTGTCATGTGTCTAGAGCACCCACTATCCAGAAACCATTTCTCTTCTTTATCCTGAGCATGCAATGCTATTTGAACTAGCAAAGATTTTAGTTTTCCTTTTCCTTTTTCTTCTTTCCTAGTAGTTTGAGTTGTGGTCTTTCTACTAGACTTAGAATTTTCTAGATTGCATCTTCTAGCTATATGCCCAAAGTTATTGCATTTGTAGCACTCAACATCATCATCCATATATGATACAAGAGAATCCATACTACTACTATCATAGTCTCTATTAATGCAATGCACAACTTTATGACCATATTTATTGCAAGAGAAACAATGTCCATGGAAGAAATTTTGTAACCTATTTTGATGAGGACTCAATCTGGTATTCTTTCCTTTGTGATCTTCTTTTCTGGAGATATGGTGGGGTACCTTCTTTTTGCTTGATGTTTCTGCCTCTTGCTGACTTAATCTCTTGTTTATTTCAGTTCTGCATTTTAACATAACAATTTCTGCTGCCACTCTCTCAAGTCCTGCTTCTTTGGCTTCCAACATATCTCTTAATTGATGTTCAATTTCTCTTCTTTCTTTCACTTCCATTTCGAGTTCTATTAGCCTTTGCAAAAGCTCAATTCTTGCTTGATTCAAAATCTCGAATTTGTTCCCTTAGTTGTGCATTCTCTTCTTGAATCCTTTCAAGATCTTGGAGACACTTGGAGAGCACTTCTTCAAAGTCTATACTTTCTTCACTCCCTGAGCACATGTGTGATACTGATGGATCCATCTCCAAGTTGTTAAACTCTTTGTGGAGAGACCGACTCTGATACCAATTGAAGAACATGTGCTTATACTGAGGGGGGGTGAACAATATAACATAAAACATTTTCCCAAATAGAAGCATCAACATAAATGAAACCATAAACATCACACAAAGCATCACACACATAAGAGACACCATTTTAACGTGGTTCACCCAATGTGGGCTACCTCCATAGAGAAAATATTTTACTAAAACTTTCTCAATCAATCTCTTGGGAATCCTTCCCAAATTACAATGTTTATGGACTTCTATCCAAAGGAGATGTTGATCCCCTAATCTCAAGTTCATGGATCTCTTCCATAGGAGAACTCTTTCCCCTTCTGCTCTAGCTAGTGATCTTCTAGAAGACTCTGTCTCTATGCTGCACTGACTGGTGGATCTCTCTCCACTTGAAGACTTCTCACTCAGATCTTGTCTTCAATTGTCCTAGCTGTTGGATCTCTATCCACTGAGACTCTATCCTCTATACTCTATCACCTCCAAAGCTCTATCTCAATACTATACCAAACACAGTTTAGTTGGTCTAGCATAGTTCTGCTCAATCTCTTGCACTAAACACAATACAATCGGTCTAGTACAATTCTTCTCAATAGGTTCACTCAGAACTTGCTCAAATATACTCAACAGGTTCACACAAAACCTATCTAAATCTTCTCAATAGGTTCACACAAAACCTATCTAAATCTCTCATCCAACCTTCTAAATCTGCTCAACAAATCCTCTCTAGGACTTGCTCAAATCTGCTCAATAAGTCCTCTCTTACCTCCAAATCTCTCTTGGACTTGCTCAAATCTACTCAATAAGTCCTCTCTTGGACTTGCTCAAATCTTCTAGCAAGCTTTCACAAAAGCTTAACTCAAAATAGTCCACAAGCCTTCTCAAAGACTTGTCTCAAATATGCTTAACAAGCTCACATAGAACTTGTTCAATCTCATAGAATCATAAAGAGAATTGTTAGAGACTCAATATGTTCTATACTCAAAGTACAATCAATATCTCAATTCAATCTCATAGAAGCATAAAGAGAATTGTTAGAGACTCTATATGTTCTATACTCAAATCCCAATCTCAACTTAATAGAAGCATAAAGAGAATTGTTAGAGACTCAATATGTCCTATTCTTAAATCTCAATCTCAACTCAAATCAATCTCATAGAAGCATAAAGAGAATTTTTAGAGACTCTATATGTTCTATACTCAAATCCCAATCTCAACTCAATAGAAGCATAAAGAGAATTGTTAGAGACTCAATATGTCCTATTCTTCAATCTCAATCTCAACTCAAATCATAATATAGAATAGTTTGTTTTATGGAACTTGAACAACCATTTCACACATCCACTTGACTAGGCTTAACCAACTCAACTCAACCAATCACATCAAGGAACAACCCTTTCTCACAAACCCTAGTTCAAGCATGTATCAACCAACTCAAAATGTTTCCAACAATGCTTTATCTCAAGTCTCACATAACAATGATACTCATGTTCTTTTCTAGATCATGTTCAAGTTCATTTCATCATCAATGGGCTTCAACAACAATGCTAATGAAACAAGGTTTAAATACAACTCACAAATCAGAAAACCTTGAAGCATTCAACCAACCATCTTCACAAAGGAAACTTCAATTAATCCTTTTCACTCCAATGATATTTCAGAAATCAACCACCACAAACAATCAATAGGAGAATGTGCCCATACCTTTTTGATGCCAATAAGTTGTCCATAAAATCTGCCACACTTAATCACAACTTTCCTTTTCAATATTAATAAGGGTTAGTGGTCTTTTAAATAATCACAATAAAAGCATAACTTAATTTACACCCTTTTCACTCCAACTTCATAAACACATCCACCAAAGTCTATTTTAATAAAAACCCTTATTAAGAATAACCCACAATAAATCTCTCAAAATCACTTTAACAACAACTCCTTATTTCTCCTAAAATCAATTCTCCATTTCCATAAAAATAAAACATAAATCAAATATGCTTTTGCAATAATAATCACAGCCCTAATGATAAAATTTAATTCCCATTAAATACCTTATAACTCCAAACTTTAGGGCTAATAAAAATTATTAAAGGCAAAAACGTAAATACCTCTCAAGGGGATTCGAACCCCTATCCGCCACACACCGCGAGCGTCTTAGCCATGGCTAAGATTCCAACCGAGCCAAAGCGCTCGTTGGAAAAGCAAAGGCCAAAAGGCCTTTAATCTTCCTCCGCCTACCGCAAAGGACAAAGCGCCAAAGCGCTTCCCACATGCTATCGTCAAGGGGATTCGATCCCTGATATTTGCGCTGCCCATAGTCTTAGAAAAATTGATACGCCAATGCGCCATGCCTCATACCACGTTTGAGATTTCCAAATCGCTGCGCTTTCTTCTCTGCTTCCTTTTCAACAATTCGCACGAGCTCTTTCGAATTCCAAGGCAATTAACACACGAGAGCAAGGATGATTATTTGGTTTAATTGCCACCCCTTTATATAGTGTTTAATAACACTTTGAAGACGTCGGTGGAAATATTAAAATTGTATTTGCATGATGACGTCGACGGGAAACTTTCCATTTAAATTTGAATTTAAATTTTAAATAATTAAAATTTAAACCAAACATTAAAACTCAAATAACTCCATCATCGGGGCACATTTTTCGATGAAACGAAAGCCCAATGTGGGTTTTAAGAAAAACCCAGATCAAATATGCTGTCCATGGTTTTAAATAAAACCTTTTATTTTCCCTGCCTTGGTTTTCACAAAAACCCTTCATAGATCCTTTTGACATTTATTGCTCTATTGACATCAATGACAACATTTCAGCTTAGGGACTCAAAATGTCCAACAACTTGCACATGTAAAACTTACACATTGAAACTTAATCATTTATTACATTGCATGCAATAACTATATTACTTGCACATGAAGTAATCTAGATATGTATCTTGGAGGATACATTTACATAACCCAAATAATGGAATATACTCTATTTCCAACAATTATGCCTTAGTCTCATGTGTTCAAACTACTTTTGGCTTGCATCCTAGATAATATTTACTCTTTTAGCTACATAATAAGCCTTCTTTAGAGTATTCAACTCATATTTCTAAATTTCCATCACCATGATGTGATTACACCCTAGCAAAAAATTCTACTTATTTAGGTCTTAATCCTTATTATACAATACATGATTTTACAAAACAAGAGAGTTGTTCTAATGCTTCACTACTATCATTTTCCAGTTGATATAAGCATTCAAATTTATTCAATATTTACTCATGAAATTGTGCATCTAGGTATTTATCTTGGAATATATCTTAGAACTAATCCCATATTAACAAATCCATACTCAAACCCATGACTATATTGTGATGATGACACTACACAATTGTATCCTCTTCTATATAAAAGTTCCCATGTACTACCCTTTTATTTATATCAATATTATAAATGAAAAAGTAATTTTCATTTCCAAACACATGCCCCTATGGTCTCGTTGATACATGTTTTTGCATCACACTTGAGCTTATGTGGTTGATACTTATAAAATTAAACTTTTTGGCCTATTTGGATATGGATGAGTCGAACTACCACCCCACCAACCATAATTTGGTTCACTTCTTGACTCATGTGGATACTTGCACTAGGATTATTCATCCCAACCCCTAAGACATTGTTGTAAATCATATTTTTTTTCCTATTCCTCCTTCTATTTGAGCCCTAAACTAAGATAAAATATGATCATAGGAGAAGGTTTTTAGAATTTTCTTATCTTGATTAGTTCCTTTTTGTTGACTTTATATTTTATTGGTTTAAACATATTTTTGAGTTCTTGCTCATAGAGATTGTTTCAATATTTGGTTTAACTATGATATAACACATATCTCTATCTATTATTGGCCTTTATTCCACTCTATATCTAGATTTCATTCTAAGCATTATGAAAGTTTAAATAAAATTTGTTTAAAAAAGATGTTAATAAGCTTATAATATGATATCAATTGTACTATTTAGTAGAAAATGCATAAAAATATTGTTCAAATTTATTAACTCATTGTTTTAGTCCCAACCTTATTAAGTTCTAGCTTAATGGGACTTCCACATGGTGATGAGCTAATTTTAATCTTCTCTTAATCTATCAACTCTTAAATCTAATATCAAGTTTCATCATTCTTCCAAACATATCGATGGTACAAAGGAATATTGTGGAGAGATATACTTGGGTTCAACTTGATTTTATGCTTCACTAATTGGATGATTTATTTTATTAATTGGTATTTTTTTGATCTGATTCAACATATTAGCCTTATGTCCTTCCAAATTCTTATTGAGGCTATTGATCATATTGTTCTAGTGTTGATCCTATAAGCTCCTTAGGAAGAGGGACATTACCACATATCTAGTTGGAAGGTTACTTCTTATACACCCTTGGATATTTTCAATTAGGACTTGTTTTTATTCACTAAAATTAAAAAATAAAAAATTAATTTGGATTACTATTTAAAAAAATTGCTTTTTTTACAATGCCTACTATCATAAGGATGGTGTCATCAACAAATTGCACATGGATTTCATTTGAGATTTTAAAAGTGATTTTTAAACCCTTGATCTTATTGGTCTTTGAACCTTCAAGATCACTTTGCTCAATTATTCTAAAACATTTATGAAGAGAAATGGAGAAATAGCATCCCTATATGTTATTACTATAGAACTATTGAAGATCCCCTTAGGTTGTCCATTGAGTATGAGTGAAAAGGTTACTATCAAAATACAATCATATACTCAATTTCTTAGTTTTTTTAAAAGCCAAATATTTCAAAATTTTTGTTCATGAAGATTGATCAAAAATATTTGGGGATAACAGATTCTTTGTTGTGTAAAAAAAGAAGAATGAAAGAGAAATATTTCAAAATAAGAAGCAATATTTTATTAATCTATAAATAGGATTACAAAGGATGCAATCTCTAAGGAGAGATGTTTGCCAGACACCTATAGTCTCTGGAAAAGATATGTCTATTAAAATCCCAAATGTAATTGTGAAATACCACCATGCAACCATGTCATATCCTAAATCTCAATGCCTACCTTATTAAATAAATTATAGGATGGTTATGATGGTTAACTTTTGAGATGGTGGTTATGACTATTTGAATCTTGAGATGATGGTTATGATGGTTTTGATTTCCATGATGCGAGATGTAAGGTGGGAAAATTCCATTGCTACTACCAAGAATTCTATGGTTTGTATCCATTCTATAATCTACAATTTGTGGTTTGTACTTGTTTTGCAATTTGTGCTCCATGGTGTATACCCCTTTTGTAATTCGCACTTTGTGCTCTATACCTATGTTATAATCCACATTCCATGGTCCATATCAATTTTGTAATCCATGCTACATGGCCTATACATGTTCAGTTTTCCACACTCCATGGATTATACCCATTTCATAATATGTACTCTATGGTCCACACTTGTTCCATAATCCACACTCTATGGTCTACATCTATTCTAAAATCCACACTTTATGGTACATACCCATTCCACAATTTTCACTCTATGGTCCATATGTGATCTGATTCTATCTGTTAGATTCTAATTCCAAGTCCATCCATTAGTGATACATAATATATTTGTTAGATATCCATAGTCGATCTATCAGAGACCCATAGTCCATTTGTCAGAATTCATAGTTTTTTTATAAAATCCAGGTAATCTTCTTGGATTGAAGCTCCAAAAGACACAAGCATATGCCTTGGCGATATCTAATTTGAAAAATATTTCTTCCTTACTACTAACAACTACTTCATGAACCATGATGATTCTTTCAAGGAATTTTCTACCTTCTAAAAATCTACCTTGATGGTACAAAATGAGAGCAATTGTTCTAGCAATTATCTTGTAAGTTTTATTGCATAAATCTATTAGTCTAAATTTTTCCTTTCTTCTAGACTAATATTTCTGGGGATTAGAACAACAATGATTATATTCAATTCCTTTAGTATTTAACTTTTATGTTAGGAATATTTCACTACTGCTATTACATCATATTTTATTATATCCCAATACTATTCAAAGAAGATGTATTGAAAGTAATACAACCCCAAAGCTTTATCCCCTTGCATCAAAAAATTGCTTCTTCAATATCTCTCTTTTTGTTTTGTAAAGGAAGCATTTAGCTTCCTATTCAAGGTTACGATAAATATTTTAGGGATGCTCTCTAGGATTTTATCTTCCTCATGGTAACTATCCTCTTTCTCTTTTGAAAGGAAATTTTTGAAATATTGAATAACTTCTATTTCTATGTCAATTTCTTCTTGTAGTAACCTCCAATTCTTTGTAACTATCTCCTTCACTCAATTTTATGTTTTATTTCATATAGTTGAGATGTAAAATAATTTAGTATTCCTATACTTTCCCTATACATAGGTGGTTCTCGCTCTTTGTCTCCAATATAAATTTCCTTCTTCAGAGTGTTGTGGAATTCTAATAAATAGTTCCTTTCCTCTTTTATAAATTCTATCATCTAACCCTACTAAGCAACTCTATCTTCCACCTTCATCAATATCTGCTATAATTCTTTTTTCCTTCTAAAGATATTACCCAAATTTTATCTTCCCTAGACCTTTAGGTTTCTCTTGACCTCCATTAATGTTCTTACTAGTTTATACATGTTGGATCATGTAATTAGATATTCCCACTATTCTTCAATATTCTCATATACATATCTCCCATAGTCTATTGCAATATTTATACTTAAACTAACATGAATATATCCAATCATTACTTTGTGAAGGAGTCTTTAAGATACTTGATTTTGGATAAAATAAAATATTATTTGGCAAGTTACAAAAATAACCTTTTAACCATACTTTGAGGAATAATAAATACTACATCACAATATATCTCGTTACATATGATGTAAACATTAATATTGTTAGTAGGTATTTAAACTTGATAAATTGGATTTCTATGCATACTTAGTAGTTTGGTATTAGGGAGAATGTTTTTCGGAGACTATCCAAAGATAAAGGAAATATTTAGGTTATAATATTACTTTAGAAACATATAGGTTCTATTGATGTAATTAAAATATTTGAAACATTAAGCCTACCTAAGGGATCGACAATATAGAACTTTGTATAAGTTATTTTGCAACAGATCACTCAACATATTATGTGGGCATTCAATTAGAGGGATTTGAATTCTTTTTTATCTAATGCTTAGTTGAAGCCTTAGCCTGTTTTTTATGATCTAAAATGAAAATTTCTTGCCTTGGGAAGGTTTATATCATAGAGGTTTGAAGCTTAAAATTTATATTAATTTGAGCAATAACTATGAATTATGAATCAACTTAATTGAGGGAGAGGGAGTAAAAATATAGTAGATGATATTTACATTATGCTTCAAGAGTTATATTTACCTAATTTTATGTAGAATGATTGCATGGTTTGGAATCTATCAAAATATGATGTATACCTAACAAATTTTGGAATACAAGAATTTTGAGCAATAAAAATTTGCTACCCAAAGAGTCCTCTTGTAGGAATGTCCAACTAATTGATACCTATCATAAAATATCAACATTACATATGAATGATGAGGATATCGAGGACCTCAAGGATATCAAGGACCATTTAAGTGTACCTTGTGCATGAATGATTTAGAAATATAAAATTATCTACTTATTCATTGCTCTTTTTGTTACACCATTTGGGCTGCTTTTTCAAAAATGAAAGAATATACTAATTACCTCCATCAACATTGAAAAAGGTGATGAAATGTTGGATTTATTGTTTTAAAGGTAAAGCATTATGCATTCCCTAGGATTGGTCTTTCCATTATTTTTTATAATCTATGTATTGAAAGGAAAGTCATATTTAGAAAAAAATATATATCCGAATTTGAAAGTGTTTTATTGCATTCTTGTAAAATATTTATAGGTGTGGTGCTCATAATGGAAAGTACCCATTGTGGAAAAAGAGGTGATATGCTTTTGGTTATAGAATTTGAATATACATGGAAAGCATTCTCATCATGGGAAGTATATAGTATAGGGAAAATAAAAGAAATGTGAAAGCCTCTTGGTTAGAAAATTTTGTATAGATGTATATAGAGTCATTTGTGACAATGGAATTAACACGAAGGATACATGTCAATCTATGCTAAAGAAAAAATATCTCAAAGTTAGGATAATAAAAAATTAATTTTAATGGTGCTTCCCAGGGATATGTCATGTCTAATAATTACTTTTATAGTAAGACAATGGTCAAAATTATCATTTATAAAAATGTACTTTCTCTATTTGAATTTAATGGTCTTTAAATATTTTATTAAAAATAAATTTTATATAGTATTTTTAGATATATTATTTGATTGATTCAATACTAGTAAATTCATATTAGTAATTGAAATCATCATCAAAACAAAGGAATGGATGAAAAAAAAGAAAAAAATATTTTAAAAACTATTTAAAAAAAAACATGTTGATATTCTTATCTTTGGTGATAAAAAGGATCAAAATCATTTTTCAACAATGCAAAAAATATTTAAAAAAAACATGTTGACATTCTTATCTTTGGTTATAAAAATGATCAAAATCATTTTTTCAACAGTGCAACATTGATGTAAAATAGGTTAATAATATAAGAAATTTTCACTTATGGACTTATTCAAAGATATAGAATAATAAAAGGTGAGGATTAGTCCTTACTCACTTGACTCATCTCATATTAATAGGAATGTTTTAAATATTAAAGTACACTCATGTGATTGAAATCTTGGGTTATATTGTCAAATTATTTACTTTCAATTAATTTTTTATTGGAACCAACAATTATATTTAATAAAAAATAAGAGGTTAGAATAAAAAGGGAGTTAGAAAAATTACAACTCGGGGTGCAAGGCCACCCAAACAATCAACATCGTAAAGACAAGGCCCAAGGCAAAAAACAAAACCAACCCCTAAAAGGGTGAATAAATAGAATAACTAAACAAAGGGAGCCACTCCAAGAAGATACCAAGCCCTACTGTGGGCACTGATAGAACAACCTAATACTGGATAATGTCACCCCATCAACCTGCTACGTCGAGGCCTCAAAGAAATAGAGGGACCTTAAGGTGAAAGGAGGTTAGGTGAAGCCATGTTGATAGTGCATGGAGCCTCATGACAAAACCTAACAATATTTATCAAATACGTCAACTCATGAGTCAACTTGGAAGCCTATGAATGGAGTTGAACAGTAACAACATAAAATACTGTAATCTTTTCATGCAAGAAAAATTGACTAGAAATTGAATCTCCAAAATAGACAACAATATTCCTAGATTTTAAAAGTTGAAACAAAATAATAGCATGAAAGAAATTCCATAGATCAGTAAGATAGGCTTGCCAAAAACTATTATCTCCAAAAAAGATCATCTACCATCTAAAAAATTTGGGATGAAAGAACTTGAACAATGAGTGAATCTAGGACCAAGCAGACTGAACATGAGGGTAGAACCAAAATAGATGTTTGAAAGTCTCAAAATGACCACAAGCTAGACACTTAGGATTAGGAAGACCAACCCTACTAAGTCTCTCTCCCATAGGAAGCCCTTGATAAATAAGAGACCAGAGAAAAATGTAATCTTGGGTTCAAGGTTAGACTACTAGATATGGTTCAGACGAGCAATCCAAGTATATGAGGTAGAGTTAATCTTCCATATCTCATTAAGTTTATCAACACTAGGTAAAATAGGACTAATAAGCTGATAAAGCAAGGAAGAAGAGTAGTTCTTGAAAGGAGTATCCACATTCTAGTACCAATCCCTCCACTAGGAACTTGGGGTTGAAGGTTGAGCTTATGAAGCATGACATCAGGTATGAACTCTTGAATCTTAAGAATATAAGGAAGATTTGAATTCTGAATATTAAATTTTTGTTTAATATCAGGCCAAGGAATCCAGTCTCAAGAGTGCACTAAATCATTAATATAGCAGATGCCCTTGTGAAACAACCTCAAAGATTTAATCCCTAGCATATTAGCAATAAGAACTAAAGAGTTAGATATAATAGGAGACCAAAAAATATTCTAAGAATTGAATTAAGATACCATTATGAAAACCATCATAAATCCAATGAAGATGAGGTTTCACCACCTCAAAAGATTGCCAAATATTTTTAACAATAAAGGAATCCTGAATCTTAACTAGAGTAGAAGTAATAATAAGAGTATGGAGACCAATATTAGCCCAAGATTTGTGCCCATAATGTAGCCTTGAATAAATACAATGAAAAATCAAAATATTCCAGGCTTCAGGGCCTTAAATAAATTTAACCATCCACTTAGCACATAGAGAAATTTTTTACGTGTAAATGTCAATGATGCCCATCCCACCCTTATCATTAGGCATGTAACAAATATCCCAAGCAACTCAATGAAAACCACATGAATTCTTATCCTTGGCCCAAATAAAATCCCTAAGGAGTCTGACCAACTTATTATAAGAATTCTTAGAAGGGGCCCAATAGGAGTAATAAACATGGGTGGTAGCAAGAATCTTTGTGCAAACCTCAAACTTGCCAACAAGAGAAAGGGGATGCGAGGCCCAACAAGAAATTTTCTTTTCAATTCTGTCAATGACATACTACTAGATTTTAGAGGGCGAGTTATCAAAAGCAAAGGGGATTCCTAAGAACTTAAAACACTCACCTCTTTGAAGCTAATACCATGAAAAATGTCTAAGCCAAGAATGAACAAAATAAGAAGCAAGGTGAAAATAAAGGGACTTAGACCATTTGATGTTGGATCCCAAGGCATTACAAAAAGTGTCCAATCAAGCAAAAGTAGTTGAAACTAAAACCTCATCCTCATTGATAGTGAGAAAATAATCATCCGCAAAGTGCCTATTAATAAGTTGAGTGGATATATCAGGTAAAATAATACCTTTGATCAACCCCTTAGATGCTTTATTGGCAAGAAGATAACCAAAATCTTCAATAGCAAGGATGTAAAGAAAGGGGGCCAAAGGACAACCCTAGTGAATAGAACTAAATAAACCAAAATTCTCTGACCTAAGTCCATTAATAGTAAGACAAGCTAAAGCATCAAAATATATTCTTATCATATAATAAGGTTGATAAGAATATTCAAGAGACTTGGATACTTGATTTTGCTTGCTCCAATCATATGACCAAAGCATGGAGGGCCTCATACCCACTCTAATTGGTCCATTTTGATATTTGTGGGCCTATGCAAACCAAAAGCTTGGGTAACAAATCTTACTTTCTTACATTTATTGATGATTTTTATAGAATGTGTTGGGTGTATTTTTTGAAGCATAAGGATGAAGCATTTGATTTTTTCAAGGAATTTAAATCTTTTGTTGAGAATCAGAGTGGCTACAAAATTAAATATTTAAGGAGAAACAATGGTGGTGAATTCTGTTCTAATGAGTTTAAATAATTTTGCAAGAATATTGTCATTAAAATGTAATTCACAACTTCCTATACTCCATAGTAGAATGGAGTGGCAGAAAGGAAAAATATGATAGTTGTTGAGATGGCAAGAAGTATACTATGAACTAAGAGACTTACCAATATGTATTGGGCTGATGCAGTCTATACAATAGTCTACATACTGAATAGAAGTCCCACTAGCTCATTGGAGAAGATGACTCCTTATGAGGTATGGTATGAAAAGAAGCCCAATGTTAACCACTTCAAAGTTTTAGGTTGTTTGGCTTATGCACATGTGGCTAATGAACTTAGGAAGAATTTTAATCCTAAAAGTGAAGCATTTAAATTTATTGGCTACTATAAAATACTAAGGCCTATAGACTTTATAACCCAAAAAATCACAAAGTGGTGGTGTTTAGAGATGTGATTTTTGATGAAGGGGGAGTATATGGTCATCAAAAAATTTATGTTGATGATGGTAGCAGTGGTGGAAGTTCTTCTAATATGCAATCCAATTCTTCTAATGTACAACCCAATTTAAAATCAGTCCCACCAAGTCCACCAACTAGCTCTTCAAATAGTCCCAAACAAAGTACTTCTAGTTCCTCTTCAAGTAATGATTCTCCAAACATCTTTTCAGATGTTATGAAGAAAAAAGGGGGAAAAAGGCACATCAAATTCATCCTCCTACTCAGGTTTTGGACAACAATTTGCATTGAAGAATTACTAGAAGCCAAGCTCAATAAATTGACCAAGTTATTCATAGATTTGAGAAGATGCACATGTATGGTGATGAAGATGAAGGTGAGCCAAAAGGAGATGTTAATTATGATTTGATGACTATTGCTAATTTTGAACCTTCTTGTTATGAAAATAAATTTCATTGAGAAGAATAACACTTGGGAGCTTGTAGAACTGCCCAAGGGAAAAAAACATGTGGTTTCTAAGTGGGTCTATAAGACTAAGTATAACAGTGATGGCAGCATTGAAAGACACAAGGCTAGACTTGTAGCTAAAGGATTCACACAAAGGTATGAAATTGACTATGAAGAAAGTTTTTCTCATGTAGCTAGATAATAAATAGCAAGGATGGTACTTGCTTTGGCTATCCAAAAGTAGTGTACTGTACATCACTTAGATGTAAAAAGTGCCTTCTTGAATGGGTACTTAGATGAGGAAGTGTATGTACAACAACCTCAAGGTTTTGAGGTGAAAGGTAAAGAAGAACATATCTACAGGTTGAAGAAGGTATTATATGACCTTAAACAAGCACCTAAAGCATGGTACTCTAGGATTGATGGATACTTTTAGCAAAGTGGCTTCAAGAGAAGCAAAAGTGAACCTACCCTATACTTCAAGAAAGAAGGTAATGATATTTTAATTATTTGTTTGTATGTTGATGATTTGATTTATATGGGTAGTAGTTCCAAGTTAAAATATAAATTTAAGGCTGCAATTATGAGTGAGTTTGAAATGAAGGATTTAGGATTGATGCATTATTTTATTGGCATGTGATGCACCTTGTCGGAGCCATAACTTGTGAACCGTACGCCCGTTTGCCTTGAAATTTAACAGGTGGTTCCGCGTGCGTGTTCTGCATGAGGCTCATCTTTGATTCACCTGACCCTCCAAAAACATGTTTTTGGGACCTAACTCCTCCATCTAGTGTCCCAAAATTAGCTTTTAGAATAGGTTCCTAGGTTTTTTGGGTTTTTTGCATGTTAGAATTTTATTATATTTTGTTATACCTTAAGTTGAGACCTAATATTTTAAATTAAGGTTCATTATTGTAAGAGGGATGTGTGCACCAAATTTGGGTGCAATCCGACTCATTTCTATTTTTAGCAATTTTTAGAAAAAAATCTATTTTTAGGGTTTCTTTAGGGTTTCTTTGGTTTTCGGTTGCTATATGATGGATTGTAATATTTTGGAGAAGGGGGTGAATTCAGGAATGAGAAGAATATCGATTTGTAGGTTTCTTCCATTATATTGCATTTGTGTTATGTGATTGGAGTCCATTTTGTTGGTCTCTTGTAGCTGAGTTTACACCATTTGGTATCAGAGTGGGTGTGATCTCGCTAGTGAAGGGAAGATGCCACCTAGAAGATATGCCCAGATGAATAGGTAGATCGAGGATCTAAATGCAAAAATAGCATGACTGATTGGTGTGATTGATCGCATGGGAGAGAGACATCCCAGGGCGCGTGCAGATCAAGGATCTGATGATGAAAATGTACCTGAGGAACGTGGATCTGAGGTCCACGTAGAAGCAGAACCAGAGGGCCCAGAGGAAGAAGGGCACGATTTTGAAAATTGGTTGATACGAGCTCTAGAGGGGCTTAAGGGGAATCGATATGGGATCAAGATCGAGGTTCTCGAGTATGCTGGTGGGTTGAAACCAGAGGAGTTGATCGATTGGATCAATAGCCTAGAAAAATATTTTGAATGGAGTAACCTTGGTGAAGAGAAGAAGGTTAAGCTCGCATGCACAAAGTTGAAGGGACATGCATTGATTTGGTGGGATCATTTATAGACTACATGATAGAGGAATGGAAAGGAAAATATCAGGGATTGGATAAAGATGAAGAAGAAGTTACAGGAAAAATTTATACCTGTAGACTACTCCCAAACCCTATTTCATAGATTTTAGAATCTTCGACAGAAGGATCAAAGCATTGAGGACTATACTAATGAATTCTACAAGCTATCCATTCGAGTGGAGCACAATGAGACGGAGGACCAAAAGGCTGCCAGGTATGTAAATGGCCTAAGTTTTGTTGTCCAAGATGAGATGAGCATGCATCACACTCTTACAGTGGAGGATGCATATCAAATGGCCCTCAAGGCAGAGGAGAAATTGAAAAGGGTTAATAGAAGAGGTAAGAAGGGATTCACACCCTCTTCAGGTCGGGGTCGAAGTGGATCTAATTTTCTCAAGGGAGAATCCTCAATACCTGCTAAACAAGAAGAAGATGGGCAGAATATGAGAGGAAGAGGATACCAACGAGGTAGAGGTTACGATGGTGGACAAAATGGGAATGATCCAAGAAGGTCGTATACCTATTATGGATGTGGTGAGGAGGGGCACAGAGCATTTGAGTGTCCCCAATGTGATGTCCAAGAAAGGGGTCAAGGAGGACAAGGAAGGGTCAATCTGGTTGAGATGGAAGAGCAGGATGAGGATGAAGTTGTTGCTGACATGGGGGAAGCACTTATGATAAGGAGGACACTGATTGTTCCTAAGAAAGAGAAGGTGCAGAGCAAAGCGAAGGGGCAGACCATAGATGGTGATGATTTTGGGCTATGAATGAACATCTTTCGAACAAGGTGTACATCAAGAGGGAAGGTATGTAACATTGTCATTGATGGTGGTAGTTGTGAGAATATGGTGTCAAATGTCATGGTTGATAAAATGAACCTGGAATGTGAAAAGCATCCTTATCCATATCGCATCTCATGGGTTAAGAAGGGGAATGAGGTAACAGTAGATCAGAGGTGTTTAATTAAATTTTCAATTGGGAGCACTTACAAGGATGAAGTGTGGTGTGATGTGATCCCGATGGATGCATGTCACATTCTGTTGGGAAGACCTTGGCAGTACGATAGGGATACTAACCATAATGGGAGAAAGAATACTTACACATTCTGGAAGGATGGTGTAAAGGTAGTTCTTGTACCTCTAAAGGAGGATGGGCCGAGTGAGAGCTTGTTGATGATGAAGGAGTTTCTTGCAGAGATCAAGGATGCTAGCTTATGTTATGCCTTAACAGCTAGGAAGCTAGAAATAGAGGAAGTGGTTATGCCTACAACAGCAACTAAGTTGCTAAGTGAATATAAATATGTCACACCAGAGGAGTTACCGGATGGGCTACCACCAAAGAGGGATATCTAGCATCACATGGATTTGATTCCAGGATCAACGCTCCCAAATCAGGCAACTTATCGGTTGAACCCAACACAGAATGCAGAGTTGAGTAGGCAAGTGACAGAGTTGATAAAGAAGGGATTAGTTAGGGAGAGTATGAGTCCATGTGCGACTCCAGCATTGTTGACCCCAAAGAAATATGGTGACTGGTGGATGTGTGTGGATAGTAGAGCCATAAACAAGATCATAATAAAATATCGGTATCCTATGCCGAGAGTGGATGACATGATGGATGGATTGGCTGGAGCTAAATACTTTAGTAAAATTGATCTATGGAGTGGCTACTACCAGATCAGAATTAGAGAAGGGGATGAATGGAAGACAACTTTTAAGACAAAATATGGGTTGTACGAGTGGATGGTGATGCCATTTGGGTTGTCTAATGCACCCAGTACATTTATGCGGTTGATGAACAGAGTACTACGAGAATATAATGGTAAGTTTGTGGTTGTGTATTTTGATGATATTTTGATTTATAGTAAAAGTGAAGAGGAGCATTTGTTACACCTGAAATTAGTGTTAGACGTGCTCAAGAAGGAGAAATTGTATGTCAACCTAAAGAAATGTAGATTTCTTCAGGATAGTTTAGTGTTTTTAGGATTTGTAATCTCAAGAGATGGCATGAGGATGGATGACGAGAAAGTGAAGGTGATTCTGGAATGGCCTCTTCCATGAACTATAATAGAAGTAAGGAGCTTTCATGGCCTAGCTACCTTTTACAGAAAGTTCATCAAGAACTTCAGTAGTATAGCTGCCCCTATAACTGAGTGCACGAAGGGGAAAGAGTTTGTATGGACTATGGCAGCAACAAAGAGTTTTGAACTCTTGAAGAAGAAGGTGTCGGAAGACCCTGTTCTAGTGTTACCAGATTTTAGTAAGGTGTTTGAGGTTGATTGTGATGCCTCATTTGTTGGAATTGGTGGTGTCTTAAGTCAAGAGGGCCGACCTGTAGCATTTTTCAGTGAGAAGTTGAATGATGCAAGAAAGAATTATTCTACATATGATGTGGAATTTTATGCAATTGTGCAAGCATTGCAACATTGGAGGCACTACTTACTCTCAAAGGAGTTTGTGTTGTTTACTGATCATGAAGCATTGAGGTATGTCAACTCTCAAAAAAAGTTAAATAGTAGGCATGCCAAATGGGTTTCATTTTTGCAACAATATACATTTGTCCTGAAGCACAAGTCGGGCAAACAAAATAAGGTTGTTGATGCATTGAGTAGGAGAGTCATGTTGTTGACCACTATGGAGAATGAAGTGGTAGGATTTGAGGGGATTAAATATCTGTATGAATCTGATGCAGATTTTGGGAATATTGTGCAACAGTGTAAAAGTGCGGTAGAGGGTGAGTCCCATACTATTTTTGAAGAGTATTTTTTATAGAATGGTTACTTGTTTAAGGGTAATCGATTATGCATTCCCAATGGCTCTATGAGAGAGAACATCTTGAGGGAATTACATAGTGGGGGTTTGGCTGGTCATTTTGGAGTAGCCAAAACTACCACTCTTGTAGAGGAGAAGTACTATTGGCCAAAAATGAAGAGAGACATAATCAGGTTTGTCTCTAGATGTAGAGTATGTCAAATGGCTAAGGGCCATGCACAAAATACGGGGTTGTATATGCCACTGCCAGTTCCTACAGGACCATGGACCGATCTGAGTATGGATTTCATGTTGGGGTTGCCCAAGACACAGAGGGGTAAGGATTCAATTTTTGTTGTGGTAGACAGATTTTCAAAAATGGTGCATTTCATTGCTTGCCAGAAAACTAATGATGCAACTAGGACTGTAGTCTTATTCTTTGATGAGATTGTGCGGTTGCATGGTGTTCCAAAGACTATTACTTCTGATCGGGATACTAAGTTCTTGAGTCACTTTTGGAGGACATTGTGGAAGAAGTTGAACACCAGGCTGCAGTTCAGTAGTGCTTACCACCCACAGACCGATGGGAAAACAGAGGTAGTGAACAGAAGCTTGGGAAACCTCTTACGGTGCATAGTTGGAGAAAAACCAAAACAATGGGATTTAGCCTTGTCACAAGCCGAATTTGCATACAACAGTTCAGTGAACAGGTCGATAGGTAAATCTCCTTTTCAAATTATTTATGGTCAAAATCCTAGAGGTGTATTAGATTTGGTTGAGTTACCAATTGGGGAACAAGTTAGTGATGATGCAGAAGCATTTGTTGAGCATATCCAGAAAGTGCAAGAGTCAGTGAGGGAAAAATTGCAGAGTAGTAATGCTCACTACAAAGAGTCTGATGATGCACACAGAAGGGTGAAAGTGTTTGAAGAGGGTGATATGGTCATGGTTCATCTTAGGAAAGAAATATTTCCTAAGGGGACGTATAACAAACTAAAACTTAAGAAAATTGGGCCATGCAGGATTTTGAAGAAGATCAATGATAATGCCTATAAAGTGGAGTTGCCCGATGAATTTGATATTTCACCCATTTTTAATGTTTCTGATTTATTTTAGTATCCTGGTACTATCGAGGATGGTGAATTATAGGAGACAGTAAATTGGGCATGACAGATGCCTAAGAAGAAAAAAGATAGAGTTGCACAGGTGCTCGATAAGAAGGTGATCACCACCAGACATGGGAGCTACAACAGATACCTGGTTCAGTGGGAAGGATTACCACAGTCAGATAACACTTGGGTTTTAGAGTCAGAGCTAAAGAAAATTGATAACCAGAAGCTACAAGATTTCAATTCAGCTGAACTCGCAGGAGCTGAGTTCTTTTTCACCAGAGGAGAATGATGCACCTTGCTGGAGCCATAACTTGTGAACCGTACGCCCGTTTGCCTTGAAATTTAATAGGTGGTTCCGCGTGCGTGTTCTGCATGAGGCTAATATTTGATTCACCTCACCCTCCAAAAATCATGTTTTTGGGACCTAACTCCGACATCTAGTGTCCCAAAATTAGCTTTTAGAATAGGTTCCCAGGTTTTTTGGGTTTTTTGCATGTTAGAGTTTTATTATATTTTGTTATACCTTAATTTGAGACCTAATATTTTAAATTAAGGTTCATTATTGTAAGAGGGATGTGTGCACCAAATTTGGGTGCAATCCGACTCATTTCTATTTTTAGCAGTTTTTAGAAAAAAGATCTATTTTTAGCAGTTTTTAGAAAAAGACGTTTTAGGGTTTCTTTGGTTTTCGGTTGCTATATGATGGATTGTAATATTTTGGAGAAGGGGTGTGAATTCAGGAATGAGAAGAATATCGATTTGCAGGTTTCTTCCATTATATTGCATTTGTGTTATGTGATTGGAGTCCATTTTGTTGGTCTCTTGTAGCTGAGTTTACACCAGACATGGAGGTGCATCAAAGTAAGGATAAAATATTCATTTTTCAAACTAAATATGCCAAGGCTATCCTAAAATATTATGGTATGGATAGTTGCAAACCAGTCCCTACTCCCATTGCTCATGGTGAATTGCTATGCAAAGATGATGGGGCTAAAAATATGAATGTGACCAATTATAGGAGCATTTTTGAGAGCTTTATGTTTCTCATAAATACCAAACCAGATATTGTATATGCTATATCACTTGTTTCTAGGTATATGAGTGAGCCATATCTCTTGAATTTGAATACTACAGAGCAAATTTTGAGGTATGTTAAAGGTACTGTTGACTTTGACATACATTACTATCTTGCTAAAAATATGGAGCTAGTTGGTTTCAGTGACTCAGATTGGGGCAACAAATTTGATGACCAAAAGTCTACATACGATAATTATTTTTCTCTTGGATTTGGGATGATCACTTGGAGCTCAAGAATTAAGGATAAGTAGCACTCTCTTCAAAAGAGGTTGAATACATTACTATCACTTTAGCCAGTGCTCAGGCCTTATGGCTCAAGAAAGTGTTGGAGGAGATAGGTGAGAAACCAATCGGTCCAACTACAATTTTTTGTGACAATTTGAGTGCCATAAAGTTGGTAAAGAACCCTGTCCACCATAGAAGATATAAGCATTTTGACATGAAGTGCCATTTAATTCATCATATGGTGAAAAATAAATTAGTTGAGTTGAAGTATTGCAACTCCCATGATCAGTTGGCTAATATATTTTCACTAAAGGTGTTGCTAAAGCTCAATTTATTAAACTAATAAATAGTCTTGTGATACCTTTTAGCATAAAGGGGGATAATGTTGGAAAATTATGCTAACATGTGTACATTTTTGGATTAGAAGGTATAAGAGAATATGTAACCACTTTGTAACAGTTTTGTACAAGTGTAGGTGTAGGAATATTGTAGTTGTAATAGTCTTGAACCGTTATCTTATTTGTATCTACCATAGATTATTTAGGTTTGAGTTCCAAGGTAGATTAATATCATTACTATTTCATTTTATAGTTTTGGAGTGTGTGAAAATATGAATTGAAGGTGAAAAATCTATTTTTTTCTAGTCTGCTACGTTTTCTTATATGATGCAGTCCAGATTTTACAAAAAAGTTTGAACCTACTTTGGATCTTAATATTTATTTTTATGTTGCTTCGGTTTTTGAATGTGATACACCATTGTAAAGCTCTTACAAATAATTTCCATTCATATATCACATAACCCATTTCAAATATGTTAAGCACTTCATTTTCACCTCTAAAAAACGATTTTTAGTCTTTTTTTCCAAGATTTCAAAATGCATTGCAGATCTCATAACATTTTTTGTAGTTGGTATTGTTCTGTGAAATAAATTTTTATGAGTGCCCATTATTGGGTAGAATTCACCTTGAATGTTTCATGGAATTTTGAATACTTTTTTTTTTATCGATTTTAATGCTCTTGGGAAAAAGTGTTGGGTCAAAAAACTTTACAAACAATATATTGATAGCCCTGATAAAAAAAGGGCCAAATCTGAGAGCTTGGAGCATGGCAAGAATTAAATACCACTCAATACGATCATAAGATTTCTCAAAGTCTAGTTTAAGGAAAGGGACTTTTGGCCAGAGATACGAGTCCATTCTAAACCTTCCCAAACAACAATAATATTATATATAACATCATTTAATGAAGCCCATTTATTTCAATATGATAATCATAGGGAGAATATTATGAATATGGAAAGCTAAAGCTTTAGCCAAAATCTCCTTCTTGGAGAGCTAAATATAATCATTTAATGAAGCCTATTTTCTTATATGAATATTATGATCCGGGTGACTTTGACGGTGTAGAACCCCCTGTTTGTGGTCTCTCAGACCAAGGCGGCCCCACAAGGGGTTTTTCGCTTTATATATATATATATTGTAAGAGACATTAAGTAGAGTAATAGATCACCAAATGGTGATAAGCTCAAGATTACCCGCTTTAGGAATAAATTTAATGTTTCCATGATTGATAATATTACCCAAAGAATTATTGGCTAATGCTTCATTGTAGACATTGAGTAGATCAGGCCCAGTAAAATTCCTAGTGGCTCTATATAATTCACATGGAAAGCCATAAAGACTAGGGGACTTGTCATATGACATGATCATAAGAGCATTATGAAGCTCATCAAGTGAAACAAGAGCCTCACAAAGAAGTTTGTCATAAGCAAACAACTTAGTAGGAACAACATCAAGATACTACTAGAGTGCCATCTAACGTTCTAGAGAATATTGTTGTGCTTGAAAATCAAGCTTATAATGATCCACAAAGGCTGAAGCAATATCAAGAAGAGAAGTCAACCTACCATGAGAGACTTGAATAGCCTTGATCTGAATCCTAGCATACCTGGAATGAAGAGACTTGAAAAAGGCTTTGGATGGGTGATCACCAACCCTCAGCCAATGTAGAAAAGCTTGAATCTAAGCCCCTTGGCTTCATGTTGTTCATGGACTATAAGTTGGTGGTGAAGAGTAGCAACTTTGATTTACAACTGTTAATCATACGAATCATTTTCTAGCAATTATAAATTTTGTTGATACTCCTTCGTACCAACCAAATAAGCACACTTTCTGACATGTGCCACTTTTTGCTAAAATATCACATGAAAGAGGTAGTACGAACAATTGCTTCATTCCACTAAGAAATCCAAATGACAAAGTGAGGAGGCCAAGGTAATAAATTCCAAATTTGCTCAATCATAACAATGATGTCAGGATGTTGTAATAAAGAGGTATTTAAATAACATTGATTGCACGAAAAATTAAATTGATGACCACTCCACTCAATCTGAAAGGAAATTGGAAAATGATTTGATAATATGAATTGATCCCAAACCATTACAATCTTATTATTGATGAATGAGAATAAAAAATTATTTCTTTGAAATCATAACTTGATTAAGGTGCTTGCAGAATTTGTCATTACCCACGTGGAAATTGGACCATGTGAAACAGGGTGGAGGCGTACAATTATGCTAGAAAAAAAGGGATCAAAAAGACCCCATATGTATATAAGAAAATCCAAGCCTCATGCTCTCTAGCACACCAACACATCGAGAGGCGACCAAATTTATCTTCAGCAGGCTCAACCATATTAAAATCACCACAAAAAATCTAATATGCCATCAACAGGTTATCATCCAAGTATCACCAAAGGGCAGAGCGACTAGGTCCATCATTAGATGCATAAATATTGGTAATGCCCAGGGTGTTCCTATTAATATTCAACAAAATACAGACCACATGATGAGAAGGATCCTTTCCAGATACAAGAAGACAATCCTCAAGTTTGGAGGAGATAGAAATAGAAGCACTACCCTGACCATCTTCATGGTGAGTAGTAAAGTGCATAAAAAACCCGTTATACAGCTGAGAGAAACATCTAACAAAAATCAGAAATCTTAACTTCTTGTAAGCAAATAACATCAACATGACCAATATTTTGCAGAGTAGATCGAACAAAAAAATTCTTGAGGACTCTGTAAGTCCTCAAACATTCCACAAAAGGGAATTTATGGAGTAGGAATATCCATTGAGCCATCTCCCATAGGGCTGCCACCACTATCAGCTAGTATCGAAGAATTATTAAATGCAAAAGTCTAATAAGGTTGAATTAAATCACCAAAAATTGAGGGACTACCCACACTATCATCCAATACCCAAAACCTATTAAATAAAGAGGTTTGAGAAGGTTGAAAATATTACCAACATTTGAAAGACAATGCTTAGCCTCTTGGATTCCTCTGATGACGATGAGCCATACCGAGATGGACTACATGAATGCCTAGAGTGTGGAGGTATTGTTAGGAAATTTACTTCTTTTGAGGTTGATTTATGCTCTAGAGGTTTCTCAGTAGGTGGAGCCTGAGGACCCAAAATAGGATAAACAAGAACAATAGGAGACTAATATGGTGGCTTCACAATCTTATCTTTGTTAGAAAGCATTGAATTAGGGTTGGTTGCCCCCTTATTATTAGAAACTATAATCCAATCATCCTCAATAGAGGGTTTTGGAGGTGCAGGCACAATATGAGGAGTAAGAGCAACTATCGAAGGTTTTTGAGCAACCAATGAATAATATTTGATATGATGCATGGTAAATTGGCTCTGAAAATAAGTATTAGGTAAATTATAGTAAATAATATTTTGCATAAAATACTCTGTACCAACATGAATGTCCATAAACTATCTGAGATCTTGTGTGAGGTCAACCTCAACACAAACTATCTTATTAGACTATGTTGAGAAGAACCACTTTTGTTCTCGATGAACCACTCATTCAATGGGTTTAACAATATCATCATTAAACTCCCATAAGGGTAGCGAAAGAATAGGGAGTTAAAGCCAAACCAACACTTTCAAGGAAACTTGATCTGAAACTCGAAAAGGAGTCCAAGGAGAGACGACCATCAAAGTATTACGAAGAAAACAAAAACTGGACTTAGCAACCACAATTTACACTTGCAAGGGTTATTTAAAGGAAAAAAAAAAACTTAGTAAGATTACATATACCCGCAACCACAATGCCATAAGCTTCCCAGTGAAGTTTAAATCAATTTTGAAAAATTTCTTGTGATGGGCTTTGACCAAAACAATAAGCTATAAGACAATTATTCTCATACCATTTTACAACTGGAGAAACAACATCAAAAGAGAGCACAACATCTAGAGAAGAATCATTACCTCATCCACCACTTTTAGAATAAAATTTTGAGCTCGCTTCGGTGCCATGAGTTCCACTATCTGTAACAACCATTACATCTACGGATGGTGAAGCCATAAAAAAGAGAAGCGACCACCGAATTGGCAACAATATTAGTATCCAAAACCAAAGTAGCCGAATTTACAAATGGCAGTAGATCCAAATCCTAGCAGAGTATCTTTCCTCCTACTTTCAATTAATTTCTCTAAACGTGATGGAAAAAAGTTAAGGCTCACATATAAAATTTTAGAGGATTAGTAATTACATGTGGGATAACTTAAAAAATATGGTAAACATCATATGAGTGTGTATCAAAGGTAATTTTGAATCAATAAAATGATATATATATATATATATATATATATATATATATAAATATAGAGAGAGAGAGAGAGAGAGAGAGAGAGACTTCTTTCTTGGTTTAGCATTTTCTTAGTTATCTTTTCTATATTTACTTTTATTATGCACAGTAAATTTTAAAAATTTTGAGAGGTTTGGTACTTAAATTTATGATCACTTGTAAAATATGGTAATGTAAGTAAATATAAAAGGTGATTTATATTGTCAATTTAAAAGTAATAAATTAATAAATATAGGGATCATAATATTTTAAAAGAGCTATACGTAAAAGGATATGATACATAATTTTAACAAAAGAGGGTTATAAATTTAAAGTTATGATATTGATTATAAATTGTTTAATTAATATTATAATAATACCCTTTTAATTGTTTTTTGATTAGGTAGAAGAAGAGATTTTGAAAGGGTCCCCAAAAAATTTTACAAAGCAAAATCAAGGTACTCTCAGACAAACATCAAGGAATACCTCACACAAAGAAAAACAAGGTCGAATGAAAACAATCCAACAAGAGGTAAAACTAACACAAGGAACCAAGAGAAAGACTACCCCAAAAAAGGTATGCAATGAGTATCAGGGGCCATCCAACGACAGTTCCAAAACAAACCCACAAAAATTAAGTGTCCAAAGTTGAATTCAAAAATTAAAATAAAGACAATCCTACCAAGAGCTAGAATCTAAAAAATTGGAAACCCATGCCTCAAGGATCTGACATGCAACACATCAAAAGTTGGAACATTTGCAACAATCACAATTTGTAGTTGGATCCAAATAGGAAAGAGTGACCAAATTTGAAACACAAGGCGAGAAAAAATTTCTATACAATAGGAGCCCAACAACCAAAACTACTAACCACCAACAATAGAAAAACAACCTACAATTAGATCACCAATTGAAGCTTTCCTGCAAGGAACCGGAGACCAGGAACTCTGACCTCCAACAACAAGCATAATACTGCAGTAAGAATAATCACCAATAGGAACCAGGGATTTGGGATGAAGATCAAACAATCCTGCACCTATCCTAAGGAAAATATATTTCAACATCAGATTTTACCCAGGATCCACAAAGGACCCCAAACCTGCAAGATTTGGAGAAACCTTGGAACAAAAATAGAACCCCTAAAGCACGACAAAGCCACAAACCACCAAATTAGCACCTTGACCATGAGAAATATCATCCAAAAGTAGGAAACTAAATTTGTAGCCCTAGAAACCATGGGAACTACCAAGGAAATCTCAAGGGTAATCCTCACCTGGCAAAGAGCTAGGGAGAAAAACCTTGAGATCCCCAAAAAGGGATCAAAAGCCCCCCAATCCTAGTGGGTTCTAACCCCATTAGCACATAAAAGAAAAGAACATATCCAAAAATACTTTGTAGTAGATACACCGACCAACTGCAACACTTGTACAAACATCCCATAGCTGCCACTCACACCAGTCTAGCCAGCTTCTCAACCTACTAACCACCAAAGTTGAGGAGAGAGAATCCACCACCAAGTAGGTCTAAAAACTGAGAATAAATAGTTATAAGGGTACAAAAGTACCACAAAAAGAAAAATTATTTAGGCCTAGGAGTGAGACAACACCACCCATAGTCTCGGATCCAACAAATTTTTTGGTTGCAACATCCAATGAACTGTCTAGTCTAGACCTCTAGATTCAAAGAAAATTGATGACTCTCTCTTCATCAAAATAGAGAAGGTTTCTAGATTAGGAGGAGAAAATCTAGCATCCAAAGTTGTAAATTTATAATTTTATATATGTATGTGTGTGAATTAGTGACTAGAGATAAAAAAATCTTCAATGTCATTCACTTATCTAATATTAAAACATAAATAAAATTCTCTTCATTCTTATTATAATATTCTTTTTGGTTCTATTGTGTACAAATTTTTTTTTTAGGTTTTTAGAGGTTTGATAATTATACATATAATCATATGGTAAATAACATATAAGCACATATAAAAGGTAAACTTATAAATATTATTATACAAAATAAAATAAAAGAATGCATAAATATTACAATAGGAACAAAGCCAATATTATGTAATTCTTAATATTATATAAGTGAAACACACAGATTAAATTCCATGCAATCTTCCATATGTAAGTTTCAAACTTAGATAATAATCTCTTCTTTCTTCCTATAATATTTTCTTGGTTATGTTTTTCGTGTAGTTTATAAAATTTGAGAGGTTTTGTAGTTACATTAGGGATCACTTATAAAAGATGTCAGATACCGCATGAGTGAATATAAAGGTAATTTTTAATATCAACATTAAACCAATAAATTTAAGAGGATAATAACGTAAAAATATCATGAACAAAATGATATGATAGAAATTTTTTATTAATGAGGGTCATAAATTTGATGTTACCATATTGAATATAAATCGTTTAACTAACAACATAATAATAAAATTTATTGGTCAATTTCCATAAAATAAGTTGTAAGGTTTGATATTTTATTAGTATTATATATATCATGAGACAAATATTTTTTGAAAAATAAATTGAAAATACTTGTATTAAAACAAAGTTCATTTACAAGTTGGGATGAGATTTCTCCCAGCCTTAGCCAAAGAGAACACGTGTTTACCATAGTAAAAGAAGATTTGCATTGGAGCCAAATATCTTAAACCATATTTCTACAATGGCTATTCACATGTTTACAACTATAAAATAAGATCTACATTGGAGCACAAATCTCCTAAACCATATTTCTGTAATGGTTGTCCAAATTAGCTAAACATTGGATTTTCTCACCAACATGCCTAATCATCTCATCCTCAATAGCCATGTCACTATGCCACTGAACCCCTACCTCCTTCTTAGTGCCCATATTAGCCAAGAATTTTGCCATTTTATTTAGTTCTCTACTCACATAAATTGGAATCACATCATATAATTCCCTCCAAAATTCCTTAATTTGAGTGACAAGAATACTCAACCTCCATGTCTTCAAAGCAAAGTTTCTCATGCAATCTAGAGATCCAACCATTATTTGATAATTTTATTCTAGGATTATCCTCTTGTAACCTTGTTTTACTGCCCAAATAGAAGTAGATTTGATAGCTAAGGCTTTTGCTTCATTGTTTGTGGCCCTTCCCAAGCCTTGCAGTTCCCAATAGAGTATTGTTCCAACATGATTATGACAAACCACTCCAATTCTAGCTCTACTCAAATTGCCTTTTGTAGCTCCATCAGTATTAATTTTAATCCAATCTTCTAGGGGTGGTTTCCAACTAGCTTTGTCCTACCCCTCTTGCACTTCAAATTCCTTTTCCATTATCCCTATAACAACTTGAGTTTCCTCTTTAGCATACACTACCACAATTTTTGTGACTTTGCTCCAAATGACCTGCCAAACTCCATCTAAATATGAAAAGGTTTCTCTAAAAATTTTGCCATTTCTCTCCAACCACACTTGCCACCAAATGAATTTTAATCCAAGCTCCCAACCAATACAAAGAGCTTTAGATTTAAATCTAACCCTCTTCCATCTTTCCCAAATATTAATCTGATATAAGTCATCATTAAATCAAATTTTATAATATAAAAACCATCTCTCCTAGATCTAGTGCGTGAATGGGTACTCAAACATCAAGTGATCAGTTGTTTCCTCACTCTTGTAACATAAAACACATTGATATGGACCAATGATTCCACTACATATGAGATTATCAAAAGTAAGAATTCCATTATGCATGAACTTCTAGGCAAACAACTTTACTTTCGGCCAACCCTTGGACTACCAAATCTTTCTCCAATACTCAACCTGATATGCATGAGGAGACTATATAAGGATCTTATCATATCCATTCTTCATTGTGTAGACACCAAGGCTCCCATATGCCCAAGCTAATTCATCCTCCTCATCTCTACCTATGAGAAATATTTCTACCAATATTTTAGTCATGATGGGTGTTAAATCTAGAGGGATTGAAATTGGCCACTCATCCAACTTCTTAAACTAAAACTTATAATCCTACATCTAACTAGTGTTAAAATAACTTTAAATTTGGATCCAAACCCTGGTTTCCATGACTATTTATATTGGTTGCAGTTCAGGGAATTCAACAATGATAGGTGGGTATTGATCCCATGAATCTATTCAAAATCATACATTTTCCCCTCTCCCCACTTTCTAAAATAATCTATCTTTCACTACCTAAGATCCTAACTTAAATTTTTTCTCTTTGAAAATGCGAGCGGGAAGCGGACCGACTGGAGCGAAGCGCATGAACTAGGGTTTCTAGAGCTAGGGAAAAACTAGGGCATCAGTTGGGTTGCCGAAGAGATTTCTGGTTACTGTGGATTTGAAGGCAAGATTGCTGCCCCAAGAGGGTCCAATGGGGACACCTCCGGATCCTCTTCTCGAGATAAATAGCTCTTATGCAGATTTGCTAAAAGATAAATCTCCTTCCAAGACTGACAAAGCACAAAGAACTGCATTTAAAATGCTCTTCACGACTGTTGGCAATAGATCAACATCTCATCGAGTCAATGGATGCTTGCCATAGTCAGAATCAAGGCCCAAGATTGTCATTGAGCCAAGGATGGTCGAAGAAACAGTCTTATATAGAGCAAATCATGATTTGATCTGTAAATTCATGGGTATTCGCCCTACCCTAAATTTTTTGCATTCCTGGGTCCAACAAAATTGGGAGCCTCATGGTGAGTACTCTTTATGGTTTATTAGAAATGGGTATTTTATTGTTAGTTTTTCTTCTCTGGTCGATAGAAATAGGGCTTTCAAATCAAAAAAGAGGAATCATGGTCCGGCAAGATTATTTGTTCAACCCCGGAGAGTGGGATTTGATCCTCGAATTGAACCCATTGCTGTCTTGGTCTAGATCCATTTGTATGCACTTCCAATGGAGTTTTGGAGTGAGCAGGTTTTGGAAATTATCGGTAATTCCCTTGGAAGACATTTGGGTGTCTCCAAAGACACAATAGAAGGAAACACAGCTATTTATGCAAGAGTATGTGTGGAAATGGATCTTAGCTAGCCTCTATCGACAGAGGTGGAACTTGAACTTGCAGGACTATCTTGGATTCAACAGCTGGATTATGAGGCTCTGCCCTTCAGATGCAGAGTTTGCCACAAATATGGGCATTTGGCCCGATCTTGCCCAAATAATATGAACACAAAAATGGAGGCTCCTCTAGGAATGTCAAATCTTCCTAAGGATGGTAAATCAACAATAAAAAAATAACCAACCAATACTTCTTAGGGTAAAGAAGCACAGAGATATGATTTTGAATAGCCCAAAAGAAGGAGAAGGCAAAAGAAAAAATATGGTAAAGAGCAAACCCAACTCAAGCCCGCAAATAGGTATGAGATATTTAAGACACTAATGGACCAAGAAGAACAATTCATGGAAGGAGTGGATGGGAATAGTGAAAATAATAACATCCACGTTCAAGCTCCTCTTTCATCTCCCCCTGTCATAGAGCAGGTAATTGAGCATAGTGAGTTACCGCAGTCAGAGAGTGCAGGGGCATTGATAGTACGTAACCAAGAGCAACCAATAATTAAGTATGTCAGTATGGGAATAACATAAAAGAACAGAGAAAGACCAACTTTAGGGATAACTCAGGTGGAAAAGAGATAAAAAAATAGCAACTCTCAAGGAGTGGGTAGAAAATCAAATAAGGAATTTCTAGCAGTTCAAGGAGACAAACTGATCACTGGAGGATCGATGAGGCCAATAGATTCTTACTTCTCTCAAGGTAACCAATGATTATACAATCATGGAATGTTAGGGGTTTAAATAGTAGAACCCATCAATCTGCTATTCGAAGACTCTTAAAAAAATGTAAAACAAATTTTTTGCTTATCCAGGAGACAAAAATGTCGTTAGATCTTATGTGTAAAATAGTTAACAAAATTTGGAGGGGTGTTGGTCATATGGAAGTGGCTGCCCAAGGTGCCTCAGGGGGGATTGTTACTCTTTGGAACTCTCTTGAATGGACTGCAATAGAACATATAGCTTGGAGGGGTGTTCTCACATCACATTTTAGAAATAATGTCACATCTGAACATGTTTTAATCACAAATTTTTATGGGGCTCAAAACCTAGATGGTCAGAGGCTTCAATGGAAAGCTGTGCATAACATGAGAGTCTCAAGGGAAGATTTAGACCAGATTATTGCTGGGGATTTTAATGCTAAATTATCCTCTAGAGATCAGGAAGGGGGAACCCCAATTTTGGATCTAGGGGATCGACTTATGATTGCCCAAGTCCAAGCTTTACACTTGGTGGATATTAAATGCCCTGGAACCAACTATACTTGGACCAATAAGAGGAGGGAGCCACATATTAGGAATGTAAAGTTAGACCCTTTTTTGGTTTCAGAGGAGGCATTTGTAAAATGGAATACAAAATTTCAGATTTTGGAGGGTCCGATTTCATATCACTTTCCCATTTTGTTGGAAGGAGGGATCAAGATAGGGTAGCATCACAAACCATTTAAATTTGAAAATTTTTGGTTACAAAAAGATGAACTTTGAAAGAAAATTCCATAGTTGTCGGAAGAAGGTTGCCCAGCATACGGGACAACAATGTTTAGATTCTACAAACAACTTCATTATGTCAAAGATCAACTGAAACAATGGAGGCAAGCTAACAAGACAAACTTCCAAGTCTAAAGAGCTCCTTTGGTGGCCAGATGGGATGAGGTTCAAAAACACTTTAGGGAAGGAACAATTATAGAGCAGCTCAAAGTTAAGGATGATGCCTTGCGTAAAGTGGTTGAGGACATTGACAACCAAGAGGAGACCTACTAGAAACAGAGAGCAAGAACCACTTGGTTATTAGAAGGTGATAGAAATACCAAATTTTTCCATCGGACTGCCTGTGCTAGGAGACAGATGAACAACATGGAAGCTCTTCAAGATGAGAACGAACACTCCTTTGATACACTTCTAGGTATGCATGCCCATTCAATGGATTATTTTTCTAAACTATTTAAGGAAAGTATGGTGCAAGATGAAGAGGCTCAAAATGACGTTATTATTGTCATACCTTCCATTATCTCTGAAGAAGAAAATCAGACCCTTATTAAACCCATTGATAGAGAGGAGTTGAAGAATGTGGTCTTTGGAATGAGCACCGGAAAAACTCCAGGTCCAGATGGCTTTCCAATTGAGTTTTTTTAGGCCTTTTGGGATAACTTGGAGGAGGATGTAATGGTTGTTATAGAGGAGTCTAGAGGTAGTAAAAGAATTCTTAAAGCATTAAATCATACTTTCATTACCTTAATCCCAAAAGGGGAGGAGGGGGTACATATTTCAGATTATAGACCTATTGCCTTATGCAATGTTATATATAAAATAATCATAAAGGTAATGGCTGAGCGGCTAAAACCTCTTTTACATAAAATTATCTCCTTAGAGCAAGGGGGCTTTGTAGAGGGTAGGCAGATCTTGGATGGGGTGGTTCTAGCTCAGGAGGCAATCCATTCAATGCAAACATCTGGTAATAAAGGAATGTTCATAAAATTAGATATGTCAAAGGCTTATGATAGGGTGGAGTGGAGCTTCCTATCAAAGATGATGGTAGCCTTTGGTTTCTCTCAGGATTGGATAGAATGGGTCATGAGTTGTGTTTCTACTTCGACATACTCAGTGTTAATCAAGGGTCTTCCCTTGCCACCGTTTGGAGCCACTCGAGGCCTTCATCAAGGAGATCCTTGCTCTCCCTATATTTTTCTCATATTGGCTGAAGGATTAGGTAGAATTTTCTTGAGGAGACGACAACAAGATTTGCTAACAGGAATCAAGGTGGATGAGGAAGTTTTGACTCACCTACAGTTTGTGGATGACACAGGATTGGTGGGAGTGGCCAGCTTCAGGGAAGCAAGAATGATTAGAGATACTCTTAATGTCTACCTTAGGGCTACAAACCAAGTCATCAATGATAAAAAATCCAAAGTGGTCTTTTTCAATCTTGATCAAAGGCTTCAGGATAGAGTTTTAGAGATCTTGGGATTCACAAGGACTTCTCTCCCAGTGGTTTACTTGGGGGTCCCTTTGCATTTTAAAAAACTAAAAATAGATATCTGGAGGAATCTTTTGGATTGTATCAAGGATAGAATTAATCATTGGTCTCACAAATGGTTAAGCTATGGGGGTAGATTAAATTTTTTACAGTCAGTCATTCAGGCCATGCCAATTTATAAATTCTCTATCTTGGCTGCCCCACATACTATTTGGAAAGAGTTGGACAAGATGGCTAGAAAATTTTTATGGGAAGGAGTAAAAGGAGAGAGGAAATGGGCCTTAGTAGGTTGGGACAAAGTAACCCAACCCAAGGTAAAAGGAGGTTTGGGACTGAGAAGATCCAAGTTAAATAATAGGGGTTTTGATGGAAAGCTTTACTGGAGGTGGATTTCCCAACCAACTTCCTTATTCAGTAGAATCCTAACTAGTAAATATTTGGGACATGTAAACCCAAATGAGGTGGGTTGTTTCCCTTTGGATGGTATTGGTTCATTAGTGTGGTAGGCTCTCAAGTTAGGATCTTAGGTAGTCAAAGATCGTTTATTTTGGAAAGTGGGGAGAGGGGAGAAGGCACGATTTTGGACAAATTCATGGGATCATTACCCACCTATCATTGTTGAATTTCTTGAATTGCAACCAATAAAAATAGCCATAGAATCCAAGGGTTGGGTCCAAATTGAAAGTTATTTCACCACTATTCAGATGGGGGATTATAAGTTTAAGCAGTTTAATAAGTTGGATGAGTGGCCAATTTCAATCCCTTCGGATTTGGCACCCATCATGACTAAAATCTTGATAGAAATATTTCTCACAGGTAGAGACGAGGAGGATGAATTAGCTTGGGTCTATGGGAGCCTTGGTGTCTACACAATGAAGGACGAATATGACAAGATCCTTCTAGAGCCTCCCCCTCATACATATTAGGTTGAGGATTGGAGAAAGATTTGGCAGTCCAAGGGTTGGCCAAAAGTAAACTTTTTTGCCTAGAAGTTCATGCATAATGGAATTCTCACTTTTGATAATCTCAGATGTAAAGGAATCATTGGTCCATATCAATGTGTCTTATGCTACAAGAGCGAGGAAACAACTGATCACTTGATGTTTGAGTGCCCATTCACGCGCCAGATTTGGGAGAGATGGTTTTTATATTATAAAATTCAAGTTAATGGTGACTTGAATCGGATTAATATTTGGGAAAGATGGAAGAGGGGTAGATTTAAATCTAAAGCTCTTTGTATTGGTTGGGAGCTTGGATTAAACTTTATTTGGTGGCAAGTGTGGTTGGAAAGAAATGCTAGAATTTTTAGAGAAAATTTTTCTTCTTTAGATGGAGTTTGGCAGGTCCTTTGGAGCAAAGTCACAGAAACTTTGGCCGTCTATGCTAAAGAGGAAACTCAGGTTGTTATTGGGGCAATGGAAGAGGAAGTTGAAGTGCAAGAGGGACAGGACAGAGCTAGTTGGAAACCACCCCAGAAGGTTGGATTAAAATTAATATTGATGGAGCTACAAAAGGCAATTCGGGTAGAGCCGAAATTGGAGTGGTTTGCCAGAATCATGTTGGAACAGTGCTCTATTGGGAACTGCAAGGCTTGGGAAGAGCCAAAAACAATGAAGCAGAAGCCATAGCTATCAAATCTACTTCTATTTGGGCAGTTAAACGGGGCCACAGGAGGATAATCCTTGAATCAGATTCTCAAATAATGGTTGGAGCTCTAGATTGCATGAGGAACTTTTCTTTGAAAGCATGGAGGTTGAGGATTCTTGTCACTCAAATTAAGGAATTATGGAGGGAATTAGATGATGTGATTCCAGTTTATGTGAGTAGAGATTTAAATAAAGTGGCTGACTTCCTGGCTAAGATGGGTGCTGAGAAGGAGGTAGGGGTTCAGTTGCACAGTGACATGGCTATTGAGGATGAGGTGATTAGGCAAGGTCTTGAAAGGTCCCTGAGATAATGATCAAAGAAAAAGCAAAGGGAGGAAAGGTGTCACGATTTTGCGACATGTTGCTTCATCATGGCCAAGGGAGGAAAGGTGTCACGATATCACGACATGTTGCTTCATCATGGCCAAGGGAGGAAAGGTGTCACAATATCACATGTTGCACCGTCGCAGTCATTGGAGGAAAGGTGTCGTGATATCGTGACATGTTGCACCGTCGCGGTCACTGGAGGAAAGGTGTCGCGATATCGCGACATGTTGCACCGTCACGGTCACTGGAGGAAAGGTGTCGTGATATCGCGACATGTTGCACCGTCACGGTCACTGGAGGAAAGGTGTCACGATATCACGACATGTTGCACCATCATGGTCACTAGAGGAAAGGTGTCATGATATCATGACATGTTGCTTCGTTGCGGCCAAGGGAGGAAAGGTGTCATGATTTCGTGACATGTTGCACCATCATGACCAAGGTAGGAATGGTGTCGCAATATCATGACATGTTGCTTTGTCGTGGCCAAGGGAGAAAAGGTATCATGATTTTGTGACATGTTGCTTCGTCGCGGCCAAGGAAGGAAAGGTGTCATGATTTCGCAACATGTTGCTTCATCACGGCCAAGGGAAGAAAGGTGTCACAATTTCATGACATGTTGCTTCGTCGCGGCCAAGGGAGGAAAGGTGTCATGATTTCATGACATGTTGCTTCATCACGGACAATGGAGGAAAGATGTCATGATAGCACGACATGTTGCATCGTTGCGACCAAAGGAGAAAAAGTGACGCAATATTGCGACATGTTGCATTGTCGCGACCAAAGGAGAAAAATGTCATGATATCGCGACATGTTGCATCATCGCGGCCAAGAGAGAAAAAGTGTCACGATATCGTGACATGTTTCATCATCGCGGCCAAAGGAGAAAAAGTGTCATGAAATCACGACATGTTGCTTTGTTGCGGCTGAAAGAGGAAAAGTGTCACGATTTCGTGACATGTTGCCACATCGCGGCCAAGAGAGAAAAAGTGTCACGATATCACGACATGTTGCTTTGTCACGGCTGAAAGAGAAAAAACATCGTGATATCGTGACATGTTGCTTCGACGTGGTCAAAAGAGAAAAAGTGTCACGATTTCATGACATGTTGTAACATCGTGGCCAAGAGAGAAAAAGTGTCATGATATCGCGACATGTTGCTTCGTCGCAGCCAAAGGAGGAAAAGGTGTTGCGATATCGCAACATGTTGCAACACCGCGGCCCAAGAAGAAAAAGTGTCATGATATCACGACATGTTGCTTCAGCACGGCCAAAGGAGGAAAAAGTGTTACGATATCGCGACATGTTGCAACGTCATGGCCAGAAGAGGAAAAAGTGTCACGATATCGTGACATGTTGCCTTGTCGCGGCCAAAGGAGAAAAGTGTCGCGATATCGCAACATGTTGCATTTTCGCGGCCAAAGGAGAAAAGTGTCATGATTTTGCGACATGTTGCATTTTCACGGCCAAAGGAGAAGAAGGAAAAAGTGTCACGATATCGCGACAAGTTGCATCAACAGACCAAACCGATCCCCCTATTAGCTAGTTAATGGTTCAAGAGATTTGGCTCCATTGCAAATCTTTTTTTACTGTTGTAAGCATGTGTTCTCTCTGACTGAGGCTGGGAAAAGTCTCTTCCCAAATTGTAATTGATCTTTGTTTTAATACAAGTTTTTTCAAAAAATTTCAAAAAAAAAAAATCCTAACTTAAGAGCTTGCCACACTAAGGATCCATTACCATCCAAAGGGAAATGACCCACCTCATTTGGGTTTACCTATCCCAAATATTTACTAGTTAAAATTCTACTAAATAAAGAAGTTTGTTGGGAAATCCACCTCAAGCCAAAGCTTTATTATTTAACTTTGATCTTCTCAGTCCCAAACCTCCTTTTACCTTGGGTTGGCTTACTTTCTCCCAAACTACTAAGGCCCATTTCCTCTCTCCTTTTACTCCTTCCCATAAAAAATTTCTAGCCATCTTGTCCAACTCTTTCCATATGGTATGTGGGGTAGCAAGGATAGAAAAATTATAAATTGGCATGGCCTGAATGACTGACTATAAAAAGTTAATCTACCCCCATAGCTTAACCATTTGTGAGACCAATGATTAATTATTTTCTTGAAACAGTCCAAAAAATTCCTCTAGATATCTATTTTTAGTTTTTTAAAATGCAAAGGTACCCCCAAGTATACCACTAGAGATAAGTCCTTGTGAATCCTAAGATCTCTAATATTATATCCTGAAGCCTTTGATCAAGATTGAAAAATACCATTTTGGATTTTTTATCATTGATGACTTGGTTTGTAGCCCTAAGGTAGACATTAAGTGTATCTCTAATCATTATTGATTCCCTGAAGTTGGCCACTCCCACCAATTCTATGTCATCCACAAAATGTAGGTGAGTCAAAAATTCCTCACCCATATTGATACCTATTAGAAAACCTTGTTGTCTTCTCCTCAAGATGAGTCTACTAAAGCCTTCAGCCAATATGAGAAAAATATAGGGGTAACAAGGATCTCCTTAATGAAGGCCTCGAGTAGCTCCAAATAGTTGTGAGGGAAGACCCTTGATTAATACTAAGTATGTCAGAGTAGAAACATAGCTCATGACCCATTATATCCAATCTTGAAAGAAACCAAATGCTGCCATCATCTTTGACAAGAAGCTCCACTCTACCCTATCATAAGCCTTTGACATATCCAATTTTATGAACATTCCTCTATTACCAGATGTTTGCATTGAATGGATCACCTCCTGATCTAGAACCACATCATCCAAGATCTACCTAACCTCTATAAAACCCCCTTGATCCAAGGAGATAATGCTATATAGAAGAGGTTTTAGCCTCTCAGACATTACCTTTGTGATTATTTTATATATGAGATTGCATAAGACAATAGGTCTGTAATATGAAATATGCACCCCCTCCTCCCATTTTGGAATTAAGGCAATGAAAGTATGATTTAATTCTTTAAACATTATTTTACTACCTTTGGACTCCTCTATAACAACCATTATATCCTCCTCCAAGTTGTCCCATAAGGCCTGAAAAACTCAATTGGAAATCCATCTGGACCTGGTGTTTTTTCGATACTCATTCCAAAGACTGCATTCTTTAGTTCCTCTCTATCAATGGGTTTAAGTAGATTATAGTTTTCTTCTTCAGAGATAACAAAGGGTATGACAACATGAACTTATTTTTTAGCCTCTTAATCTTGCACCATACTTTCCTTAAATAGTTTAGAAAAATAATCTATTGAATGGAAATGCATACTTGGAATTGTATCAAAGGAGTGTATGTTCTCATCTTGAAGAGCATACATGTTGTTTGTCTGTCTCCTAGCATAGGCATCCCGATGGAAAAATTTGGTATTTTTATCATCTTCTAATATCCAAGTGGTTCTTACTATCTATTTTTAGTAGGTCTCCTCTTGGTTGTCAATGTCCTCAATCTCTTTAAGTAATAAATCATCCTCTTATTTGAGTTGCTCTATAATTTTTCCTTCTCTAAAGTGTTTTTGAACCTCATCCCATCTGGCCACCAATGGAGCTCTTTAGAACTAGAATTTTGTCTTGTTAGATCACCTCCATTGTTTCAGTTGATCTTTGACATAATGAAGTTGTTTGTGGAATATAAATATTGTTGTCCCATATGTTGGATGATCTTCTTACCACCACCGTGGAATTTTCTTTTGAAGTTCCTCATTTTGTAACCAAACATTTTCAAATTTAAATGGTTTGTGATAATAGACTGTCTTGATCCCCCCTTCCAACAAAATTGGAAAGTGATATGAAACTGGACCCTCCAAAATCTGAAATTTTATATTACATTTTACAAATGCCTCGTCTGAAACTAAAAAATGATCTTACTTCACCTTCTTTCTATGTGTCTCCCTCCTCTTATTAGTCCAAGTATAGTTGGTTCCAAGGCATTTAATATCCACCAAGTGTAATGCTTGGACTTGGGCAATCATAAGTCAATCCCCTAGGTCCAAAATTGGGGTTCCCCCTTCTTGATATCTAGAGGATAGTTTAGCATTAAAATCCCTAGCAATAGTCCAGTCTAAGTCTTCCCTTGAGACTCTCATGTTATGAACAACTTTCCATTGATGCATCTAACCATCTAGGTTTTGAGCCCCATAAACATTTATGATTAAAACATGTTCAGTTGTGATATTGTTCTTAAAATATGATGTGAGGACACCCCTCCAAGATATATGTTCTACTGCAATCCATTCAAGAGAGTTCCAACTTCCAAAAAGTAACTATTCCCCTTGATGCCCCTTGGGCAGCCACTTCCATATGACCAACATCCCTCCAAAGTATATTTACTATTTTACACATAATATCCAATGATATTTTTATCTCCTGGATAAGAAAAAAATTTGTTTTACATTTTTCTAAGAGTCTTCAAACAATAGATTGATGGGTTCTACTGTTTAAACCCCTAACATTCTATAATTGTATAATAATTGGTTACCTTGAGAGCAGTAAAAATCTATTGGCCTCACCGATCCTCCAGTGATCAGTTTGTCTCCTTGAACTGCTATCAATTCCTTATTTTATTTTCTACCCACTCCTTGAGAGCTGCTATTTTTTGATCTCTTTTCCACCTGAGTTATCCCTAGAGTTGGCCTATATCTGTTCTTTTTTGCTATGCCTATGATGATATCCTTAATTATTGGTTGATCTTAGTTATGCACTATCAATGCCCCTACTCCCTCTGATTGCAGTAACTCATTGCACTCAATTACCTACTCTATGATGGGAGGAGGTGAAAGAGAGGATTGAACATGGCTGTTATTGTTTTCATTATTCCCATCCACTCCTTCCATGAATTATTTTTCTTCTTGGTCTATTAGTGTCTTAAATATCTCATACCTATTGGAGGGCTTGAGTTGGGTTTGCTCTTTACCATATTTTTGTTTTGCCTTCTCCTTATTTTAAGTTATTTAAAACCATCTCCCTGTGCTTCTTTACCCTAAGAAATATTGGTTGTTTCTTTATTGATTGTTGAATTACCCTTCTTAGGAAGATTTGAAATTCCAAGAGGAGCCTCCATTTTTATGTTCATATTTTTTAGGCACGATCGGGTTAAATACCCATATTTTTGGAAAACTCTACATCTGAAGGGCAATGCCTCATAATCTAGTTGTTGAATCCAAGATATTCAAGATAGTCCTGTAAGTTTAAGTTCCACCTCTACTAGCAAAGGCTGGCTAAGATCCATTTCCACACATAATATTGCATAAAAAATTGTGTTTCCTTCCATTGTATCTTTAGAAACACCCAAATATCTTCCAAGAAAATTACCAATAATTTCCAATACTAGATCACTCCAAAAATCCATTGGAAGTGCATACAAATAGATCCAAACCATGATAGCAGTAGGTTCAATTCGAGGATCAAATCCCACTCTCCAGGGTTGAACAAATAATCCTTCCAAACCATGATTCAAATTTTCTGATTTGAAAGCCCTATTTCTATCGGTAAGTAAAGAAAAACTAACAATAAAATATCCATTTCTAATAAACCACAAAGAATACTCACCAAGAGGCTCCCAGTTTTTTCAGACCCAGGAATACCAAAAATTTAGGGTAGGGCAAATATCCATGAATATTAAGATCAAATCATGATTGGCTCTATATAAAACTGTTTCTTCAACCATAATTTGCTCAATGACAATCTTTGGCCTTTATTATGACTATGACAAGCATCCATTAACTTATTTAAATGTTGATCTATTTTTAAAAGTCGTAAAGAGAAATTTTAATGCAATTTTTTATGCTTCTTCATTCTCTGATGGAGATTTATCCTTTAACAAATATGCAAAAGAACTATATCTCTCTAAAAGAGGATCCCGAGGTAACCCCATTAGGCACTCCTGGGGTAGCAATATTGTCTTCGAGTCCACAATAACCAAAAATCTCTTTGGATACCCAAATGATGCCCTAGTTTTCTCTTCCAATAATAGGGAGGAAATATGGAATTAACAGAGGATTGATTTGGAGCATCTCCTTATCATAAGACAAACATTAAACATAAAATATTGTTAATATTTTATATTAACTATAAATTAAATATTTAGGTAAAATAATTTACCATAATATAATATTCTAATTAGTTATTTATACAAAAATTTATTTTTATTTTTAAATTGATCTCACAATAGTATAGTGAGCTTAAATATCATAATTTTGTTCTTGTTTCAAAAAGACCATAAAATGGTATTTAACAATTATTTATTATTCTTGTAGGGTAATTAGGGAGAGGTGCATAAAAATGGAATGAAAAATCAAAGGCATTCAAGTTGCAACAAATGGTTCCTTCATATCTCATCTCTCATTTATTGATGTTAATTTTATTTTATGTGAGACCATGGGATTTAACTTTATATTATCATCCTATGAGAAGGTTATTAGATAGTTGGTTTAATTTTTACAAAATTTAGGATTATTTTATTAAAATTTCCCTAGATTTACAATGTATTATGATGGATATTTTATGGTTTATAATTGAAAAATTCCATCAACCTACATGGATATCCCTTTGTCTCATAAAGGAAAAAAAGAGAGTTTTGGGACACATATTTGGATAGAATTAAATCTTGTTTGGTGGATAGAAAGGTAAGTTTTAAAGTATGGTTGAAATGCTACAATGCATAAGGACTAAATTGTAATCCATTCCTATTTATATGATGTCATTGTCAAGTTTGCCAACAAGTGTAACATAAGAAATTGATAAAATTTAAAGAATTTTTCTTTAAAAAAATGCAAGAAATTTTTTAGGTATTTTGTTTATACATGTGATGGGGCTTTGGCATGAAAGAATACTTGAGGGATAAGATTGTAGAATTACAAACTTATGAGTTTGGAATCATGGGAAAACCCTGACTAGAGATTATTCAAATATTGAGGACTAGGGTGAAAATGTTACTTTAGAAATATATAGTTTCTATTGATGCACTGAGATTATTTAAAAAATAAACCCTACTCAAATGATTTACAATATATAAATTCATATTAGAGACTATACAATTCATCAAGAAACATATTAGACGGTTAGTTATTAAGGAGATCATGAAAAATTTATCCGATACTTTATTGGAGGCCCATCCTCTTATGTCTAACTCAAAATAAAAATATTTGACTCACATACATCTAGCTTGTAAAAGTGCAAATGTCAATGATTATATTAATGTAACAAACAACTCAAGATCATTGATTTGTATTATTAACCTTGTTGAAGAAGAGGAAGTCAAATAAATAGTAGATTAGATTCAAAGTATACTTTAAGAGTTTTATTTACCCATTTTGACATGAAATATTGAGTTGGTAGAATCTATAAAAATATGGTGCATACTCGATCAAACTGGGATACGAATATTTAGAGCAATTCAAATTTCTTACAAATATTTCCCTTGTAGGAATGTGTGGTTACTAGATGCTCTCCCTAAGTTGTCAACATTCCTTTTTTTAGCAGTTCAAAGTAAGATCATTACAAAATATTTTGTGCAAAGAAGATATTGTGGCCCTTTTAAAATTTTCTTGTACAAGAAGGATTTAGAAACATCAAACCATTTACTTCTTCATTGTTCCTTTTGTCACATACATTTAGGTTGGTATTTTAAAACTATAAAAATATATTGAGTAGCTCCATCAACATTGAAAGGGTTGACACTATTTTCACTTAATTATTTCAAATTTAAAGCATTATGTATTCTATGGAAAACTAGCCATACTGTTATTTATTGCAATTTATGGCTTGAAACAAATAATAGAATTGAAAAAAATCTCAAAATCATGACCAATTTTGGAACTGTATTATTGTCTCTGTTGTAGAATATATATAGATATGGTATCCATCATAGGAAGACACAACTACAAAAAATGTATGTGAACCATTTGGTCCCATGATTTGAATTCAAATGGAAGAGTCAACTATGACAATGTTATTAAAACAAAGTATTAACTTCAATCTATGACAAATAGATATATTCAAAAATTGGGTTTATCAAAGTTAACTTTGATGGTGCTTCCAAAGAAAATCCACCAAAAGCTAAAGGTGGTGATGGTTTTTTAAGATAATAAACAAAAAATTATCTTCACTTATTAGGAATCATATGGAACTTAAACTAACTATGTAGATACTAGGGAACTTTATATAGAAATTAAAATTGCAATATGATCGAAAGTATATTTTAATTGAGACTACTCATAAATTATCATTAATACTATAAAAAAATAGATGTTGGGGATTCAACTTAAAAATAACATCATTGTTGTGGTTCATTAATTAATTTTGGAGGTAATCTATTGGAAATATGGCCATATTTGTATAGAAGGAAATTGAGTAGTACGTGATTTAGCAAATTGTGGTGTTGATATCCATCTTGTTGAAATTCAAATTTTAAAAGGCAAGTGGCTGAGTAAGATTTTATCTTTTAATAAAATTGATGTGAAGGAGGTGATTACGAATTGTGCAAACATAGTACTTTGAAGTATAAATTTGATAGAAAAGGAAATGAAGAATATCTTTGAATAAAAAACATGTTAGATATGGTTTACTAATATTTTGATATTTTGATGGTAGTAGCACCAATAGAAACCATATATAATAACTTATTAAATATAGATAGATTAATAGTATATACCAAGGTTTAAAAGGTCCTTATAAAAACTATATTTCAAACTACTTTAACTCATATTTTTTAATAATATTAGTTTAATTAAAATAAATATCAAACCTATTATTTATAAAAATTATTTTTTTAACCGTAATTATAGTTAAAACAACATTGTGAAGACACATTTTTAGAATGACATCAACATTAGGGTAATTTTTTCTAAAAAAGCCATTTCATCTTTTAGGAGCAATATCTTTGCAAATGGTTGTCTAATTCAGATGATTCTTGGATTAGTTTGTGAGAAATTTCAAGAGATTTAAACTGAGTGGTCATATGAAGGAATCCAAAGAATATTGAGGGAGATATGACCCCATAAAGTTATCCATCTAAAACAATGGTAGCAACAATTTTTAAGTCATGAAAAATGAAATTGTAGATATTTGTTAGCTAGAGTTTGGATGATGGAAGGAGCAATGGAAGGCTAGGGAATTAGTGATGCAAAACATTCCATCTGGGCATAAATTTTTTTAACTAAGTTTCCTTTTCCTCTTCTTTATCATTAAAAAATTGCATGCAAATTATTATAGGTTTTTTTATAAAATATTATAATCTCTATAGGATTTTCTATTAAATTTTAGTAGCTTTTAAGTTATAGTTTCCTTCCCATGAATATATTTATAGCTAAATCCTTAAAATCATCCCTAGTAGTAGAGGTTAATGAGGGTCTTATAGAGAGGTAATCCTCATTGCTCAAAGATGCGATATTTTTTGGTAGGTTTAATGGGTATTGGCCAGGGGCTTTGGCCTTGAAAAAATGGATTCATAGGAGTTGGAAGTCTCCAAGAGTGAGCCTATGCTTTATTACCAAAGGTTTATTCCTAGCCATTTTTATTCTAGGGAGTAAAGAGATAGAATCCTAAAAGGATATCCTTGGTTTATGGGAAGAGTAGGATTATTCATTACATGATGATACGATAGATTTACACCTGAAATTATAAATCTATCCATAGTACCAATCTAGGTTAGGATGTATGGTTTACCTAGTAAATTTTAGGAAATGGATACCTTCAAGGTAATAGGCAATACTCTAGGATAATTCCTTGATATTTCATAAACTACAAAAAATGGATTCTTGGCTATTTATGCTTAGATATTGGTCATGATTGATATAATTAAACCTTTACCAAAATATAAGTATGGGGGTAAGTTGTGGATTCAAACCATAGATTATGAGAATAAATATTTAAGATGTAGAAGATGTCATGAGGTGGGGCATATTGATATATCATGCCCTAAGAAGAGTTAATGAGGTGGGGCATATTGAGAGATCATGCTCATTTTTAGGTATTTTCTTATTGAGGGAAGAACATTTCTAATGAACCTAAGGAATGTGTCTCTTGCAGTACCATGCACCATTCAAGAGAAGTAAATTGGTAGACAAAATGTAATGTTAGATATTAATATTTCTACCATTAATAAGAAAATACCTAAAATGAGCAAGATAAGTCAAAGGCTTTCAGAGTAAAACCATGAGAGGATAAATCTAATGAAAAAGAATATTTTGAAAGAATATTGATTAATAAAATAATATGACCTACTCCTGATACAAGCAAGGAAAAAAGAGGAAAACCTTCAAATTATCAAGCGAGATCCAAGGAAGCAAGAGCAAACATAGAGAAAGGACTATAAACAAAGTTGGTTGAACTTCTCTTTACCAAATGATAAAATAATACTGGTAATTTATAGGCAGAGCTAGTAGCCCCTAATGAGACATGATTACCATCTTATGGAATTTAAGGGGTTTTAATACCCCCTTAAATAAAAGGTGTATTAGGGACCTATATTTAAGTAATAAGCCTAATATTCTTTGTATCCAAGAAACTAAAATGACAAAGGAAGAAATTCCCAAAACCATAAAAGTAGTAAGGACGAGATGTGAATGGTATGTTGTGGATTCTAAACAATCAACAAAGGAAATTATAACATGTTGGAATCCTATTAGAACCTCCTATTTAACAATTCATAAAACTGGGTATTGGATAGCCCCTTTAGTCATATGCTACTTTTCAAATATTTGTTTCATCCTTATCAATGCCTATGGACGTACAACTTAGTTAGATAGATTATAAGTTTAGAGTAAGATTGAAGCATTTATGAGAAGTAAGGACCAAGAAACCCGATTCATGATCATAGGATATTTTAATGCCATAACCAAGATAGATGAAAATTTAATGGGAATTAGGAAATTAAACCAAAGTATGAGAGAATTCTCAGTTTTTATTCAAAATAATGATCCAAAATTATTTTTCAAATAAATAAAATTTTAATCATCATGGTGAGTAAGTAAACATCTTAGTGGAGTTATTTTGACATCATAACCTCAATTTTGGGTGTTTTTAGTACCACTAAAATTTGTCAAATCATACACCATTGGAAAGAGTATGAAAAGATCTTTCCAACGAGTGGTGACATGATCACCTTTGTTGTTTTTGTATTCGGATCACATACATCCACAGTCGGGTTGCAACTGGGCTACAATCTACCTTAAACAACTTAAAAATATCAGGCGCCTATAAACATTCGCAATATTTTGAAGGGGTAAAACAAAGGTCTTCCACTTATCAAAAGTGGGCATACTATACCGTTGGAAAGAGCTAGAAAGTATTTTATAATAGTATAAAGAACAAAGATATTGGAGCAATAGAATGAAATTTATAACCTCTCAAAGTAGGTAACTTCATACTTTTTTTGCAAAACTGGACCACACTTGATAGCTGGAAAACTATGTAAATTCAGCCTCAGTGGTCATATTCGTGGATATGTTGGGAGTGACACATAAATATTTAGGACCTCAAATTTTAACCAAATGTATTTTGAACTACTAATAATACATGGTAAAATTTTTAGGTCGATTGGAAACGTAATCCAAAAGTTGTATGTGTTTCAAAACAACAATATGGTACTTTTGACAGTAGAATACCAAAAGGCAATCAGAGACCAAAAGATATGCTTGGTAGCTGAAAGGCCAAGAGTTATTGTAATGGCTATTTATGTTATTTTCGGCATCTCTTCATGGTTAATGAGGTATTGGAGATAAGCTATGGAGTTTTGTTTATAGTGAACTGTTGTAAACTATTGGGTGAAATTGTTGCATAGTATTGGCTATTTTCATTATTGTAGTAATATTTGGCAGCCCTTCGAAGGTTGCAGTTGTATTTTCTATTCATTAATAAAGTGATAAGCTCTCTTGGATAGTGGATGTTTACCCCCATTGGGTTTTTCCACTATAAATTTATATGTCTAATCTGTGTGGATGTTTTGTTAATTATACTATTTAATTTTAGTATTTAATAGCAATCGTATTGAGATTTAATATATCTTTCAATTCTTAAATTAATAATTGTAAGAATAGTCATATTTTGGCTACCATTATAGATCAAGTGATATAAAAGCAAGTTATTTTGTAAGTCCTATGTATGTAAGGTAGAAGGTATTAGAATTTGAAGTTAGTTTCTTATAACTTAGAAATTAGGAGAAGACAGAGAAATACTTCCATGGCTGAAGAACAATGAGAACGAATGTTTGATGAGGAATATGAATAAAAATTCCTCAAGATGGAAAGCACTCTTTCACAACTCACCAAAATGATGGAGATGATGCAATTCCAACTGATTCAGTCTAGAAATAAGGAGCAAATGATTATTGTGGGAGAGGATGAAGGAGATTCGACTTCTAATAAGGTACCTTTGGCATATGATCCATTTAATATGGAGGTAAAGCTAGACATACCTAATTACAACAACGAGTTAGATCTTGAGAAGCTGGATGACTAGTTGAAGAAACTGGAGGTATACTTTAGTACCAATAATTATATGGAGCCCCTAAAAGTGAGTTTTACCATATTGAATCTTGGAGGACATGCTCTCACATGGTGGGAGGCATATGTTTTTGGTTTGAATCTTAATAGGCAACCACCTATACAAATATGGGCTCAATATGTGGTTGAACTCAAAGCTCAATTCTATCTGATTGGATACCAAGAAAGGATGGAGGAGAGATGACAATTTTTAAGGTAGAAACAAGGACAAGAAGTTCAAGAATACACCACTGAATTTAGGAAGAAAGCAATGTTATTGAACATAAATCTGCAGGACCAATAATTTCTAAAGAAATAAAAATTTGGATTGCACTACTATATCATAATAGAGTTGAAACTTTTTAATTTCACAAGCATAGATGAGGCATGTGTTAAGGAAATGTACTTGGAGATGAAGAATAGGAAGCCGAATAATATAAAACAAACCTCTAATCATCCCAGTGGTAGTAAAAATATAGTAAAACCACACAAGCAAAGCAAAAATCATACCAAGAGGGCTTCTACAATAGTGCAAAAATATGAAATACATTGTTACCAGTGCAAAGTTGATGGGCACACTATAAAAAAATATTGAAAATTACACCAAAAAAATAAGCCCAAATGGATAAACAAGGGTAAAAAGAATTTATCCAATGTGTGTCAACAAGATGAGGACTATATTAGAACTACAAAGGCTAAAGAACAATTGGCCTATGTAGCCAAGCAAGGGCAAAGAAACTACAGACTTTGGAGGCTCATGGATAAGCCAATGTTTAAGCTACAAAGGAGAGATAGTTTCAAAAATCACAAAAGAGGAATTGTTTGGGTGTATATCCAAATAAAGATATTGTATGATTTTGGATCACAAAGAAATATGATCTCAAAAAAATTAGTACATCAGTTGGGATTGGAGGTAAAACCTCATCCTTGACCTTATCCACTGGGGTGGCTACACAAAGATGTAGAACTGCAGGTAACTAAGCAATGCACATTTAGATTTTCCATTGATAAGAAGTTTAAAGATGAGGTAATTTGTGATATTGTACCTCTAGATATATGCCAAGTTGTATTTGGTAGCCCATATTTATGGGAAACATATGATTTTTTTTTATAGAAGGTTGAACCAGTGGTATTTGGTGAAATATGGTAAAGGATTTATAATTCATTTCTAAAATGGGTAAAAAAAAATTTATTTGGTTACTGCTCAACAAGCAAAGTGTATGGTGAATTCTAGCAAGAGGTTTGTGCTTCTCGTGGTGAGAGGTATAGGTGAAGACTTACGAATTGATGGACATGAAGTGGAGGCAAATGATTGTAATCCTAGGCAAAAGGGAGAATTGAAGAATTTACTCCAAGAATTCCAAGACATCATGCAATCACCTTAGGACATACCACTAAAGAGAGATGTCGAACATGAGATTAAGTTATTACCAGATTTGCTAGTACTAAACATTGGGTTGTATAGGTAGTTGGTATTGGAATCTTATGAGGTGAAGAGACAATCAAAGAATTGTTAGAACAAGGGCTTATAAGACCTAGTACATCACTGGTGGGTGCTCCTATTGTGTTGGTTCCAAATAAATATGAGACATGAAGGATGTGCACTGACTACCAGGCACTCAAAAAAATCACCACTAAAAATAGATATCCACTTCCTCGCATTGATGATTTAATTGATTAGTTGAAGCATACCCATTATTTCACCAATATGGATTTAAAATTTGGTTATCATAAAATTTTGATGAGGGAGAAAGTCATTTGGAAGATAGCCTTCAAGACTAAGCAAGGTCTTTTTGAGTGGCTAGTTATGCCATTTAGCTTAACCAATGCTCCTGCAACATTCATGAGAATTATGAATGATGTACTACATCCATTTTTGGATAAATGTGCACTTGTCTTCTTGGATGATATACTTGTGTATAGTACATCTTAGGAGGATCATATGCAACACTTGAGAGAGGTGTTGGCAGTTTTGCAGCAGTCACAATTGAAATTAAACATCAAGAAATATGAGTTTGGAAAGACTTATTTGGTTTATTTGGGCCATGTGATTGGTGGAGGAGAGCTTCAAATTTATCCAATGAGAGTTATAGACATCCAAGAGTGGTCCAAGTCAAAAATTCAAACTAAATTAAGAATTTTTGTTGCAACAATTCAGTATATGAGGAAGTTCATTAAATATTTCTCACATGTGGCTACACCACTGCTAAAAATATTATAAAAAAATAGTAGTATTATGTGGGGTAAATAATAAGAACAATTATTTTATAAGTTGAAGGATAAGGTTTGCAATGTACCAGTTCTTGCCATGCTGGATATGAGATTACCTTTTGAAGTAGAGATTGATGCTTCTAGCCATGCTATGGGAGTAGTTTTACTCCAAGGGGGTAACTCGATATGTTATCATTCTAATTTATTTTTTGGAGTTGTTATTAGTTATCCTACATATGATAAAGAATTATATGCTTTGGTACAAGCGGTGAAAGCATTATTTGATAGGTAAAGAATCAGTAATTTATACTCATCATGAATCATTAAAATATCTGCAAACTCAAAGTATTTTGCAGTAGTCAAGATATTTTAAATGGATGGGTTTCTTGCAACAATTCAAAATTTTGATCAGATATAAGAGGGGTAAAGCTAATGAATTGGTTTATCTATTATCTAGAACCTCCATGAAACTTTATTTATTTATTATGGAGTTAGAGCCTTTTACTTTTGATACTTATAAAGGTGAATATGAGAAGGATGAGGAATTTAAAAAATGTGTATCTTAGTCTTGGAGAAGAAAAAAATACCTTGGTGGAAGACTATAACTTGGAGGATGGCTTGATGTTCAAGGCTAGTAAGCTTTGTATTCCAGTTAGTAGTAGATTGTAACTTATTATAGAAGCTCATACTTCATTGATTGTTGGTCACTTTGGGGTGCATAAAACAGTAGCAAATTTGTAGTAGTATGTATGCAAAATTATATTTCTAGATACATTTATGGGTGTGCCATTTGTAATACAAGTAATCCAATTAATCATAATTTGGGATTGTACACTCTCCTACCAATTTCTATATGACCTTAGGAGAGCAAATCAATGGATTTTATGGGTGGACGACCTACCACTCACAAGAGGAATGATTATTTGTATGTGATAGTTGATATATTTAGTAAAATAATTGTTATAATTCCATGTAAGAAGACTATAAAAAAGGAAGAAGCATATGATTTGTTATTTCAACATGTTTTTATGAATTTTGGTATACCCAAAAGCATTATTAGTGATCATGATACCTAGTTCCTTAGCAATTTTTTGACTACACTTTGGGGAATGTTGGATATAAATTTGAAAAGATCCATTGCATTTCATTCCCAAACTGATGGTCAAACAAAAGTTATCAATAGGATTGAGCTGAAATTTTGAGGGTAGATTCCTGAAAAACCCTAGAACATCTCCACCAATTTTCATTTCATTTGGAGAAACACATATCCTAGCGCATCCCTATGTGTGAATGACATATTTGGCAAGCGGCTATGTGAGGGTTTCATCTGGGTTGAGTGCAAGTAGCTCCAGAGGTTGGTTTTTAGGGCCTTCGGGCCCTAGCGGCCAATATTTTTGTGGTTTATGCTCAATATTTTAGCAGGAAATGTTGTAGGGGATACAATATGGGTTAGAAATTTGTCTTTCAATAGATCATACTATGAACTTGAGTGACAACGGCTTCCAATTTGCTACACAAAAGAAAAGTGAAAACCATACCTTTCCACGACGTCTAGGGAAAGGATTAAAGAGATCACGAAACAAGTTTCAAGCAGTTGATCAAAAAATGGCTCATATCTCAAGTGAATCTGGTGCTAAGGTGCACCCACAAAATAATTCTACTATGAAAACCCCTATCAAGGGTAAGAATTTCAAAGACTCAGTCCCAAAAATAAATTTTAGGGATGCCCTTCGTGGTGGACAGCCTCAACCCAATGCTAATATCAATATTAGGGCTTCCCATAAACCTCTAAGAATGCCTAAGATTGATCCCAGGAAAACGGAGTCAGGATGTCTTAAAGCAGCTGATGGAACTCCTATTGTTAAGCTTGATATGGGTAACATTCAGACTGGCATTGAAGATTTGGAAAAAGAGGACTAATTTGTCGGTTCGTGGGTTTTCATATGAGTCTATCTACTTTCAAATTTTGGGCTGCAAAAAGCTGGAAAACTAAAGGTGAGTTACAAATCTCTATTTATCCAAATGGTTATTTTCTTGTTTTATTTGCTAATAATGAAGATAGAGAGAAAACTTTTCAAGGGGGTCCTTGGTTTTTTGGAAGGGCAGGGCTTTTCATGAAGCCCTGGCATACTAAATTTAAAGCCGAAGAAGAGATGCCTTCTATAGCTCCCGTGTGGGTTAGACTCTTTGGCCTCCCTATTGAATTTTGGAATCCTACTATTTTTTCTTCAATTGGAAACTCTTTAGGAACTTTTATGATGACTCGCTGATTGTACTCAAAATTTTGAACATATTATTTATGCTCGGATTTGTGTTTTAATGGATTTTGACAAACCCCTACCTAAAAATATCACATTACAATTTGGGGAAGACACTTGGGAGCAAGTAGTGGACTATGAGAACATTCCTTTTCGTTGTAGAATTTGCCATGAATATGGTCATTTGGCAGTGCTTGCCCAAATAAAATTCCTGATCAAAAGAAAGAAGATATAAACTCAAGCAGGTTTCCAAATACCTAAGAAGAAGAACACTAAGAAAAAACCAGTTATGAAGGATCAATCAAAGTCATCTGCTAATATGTTTGAAATCCTTTCCACAAATGATGTCCCAAGTGAGGAAGAGGAAATAATGGAAACTAAAATCTTAGAAACACAATTTAAATATGAAGGGAAGAACTCAGAGACAAACCAACAAATCAAAGGTTTTCAACCAAAAAATAAAGGAGAAAATTTACACAAGAAAAACAATATTTCAGATGTCAAAACTTCAAATAATGCAGGTCCCAATATAGACTCCGTTGAACCATCTAGTAAAATTTTGGCTGTGTACGAGCATTCTTCAAGGTTAGAAGCCATCTCAGATTCAATTGGAATAAGTCAAGAAATAGGGGAAAAAAAATTGAAGATGGATTCTAATCAAAAAGTAGGTCGCAAGACCAATCAATATCATATGGTAAAAGAAGGTGAAAAGCTTGTAGAGGAAGGTAAGATTAATGCCCTTCCCAACTTTTTTAGCCCTGGTATTAATGAAGATCATCACTTGGAATATTAGAGGACTCAAAGGGAGTCTTTCAAAACAAAATGAAATTAGAAGAATGATTCAAGTAAATCATCCACATCTTGTTTTCCTTCAAGAAACAAAGATGTCAATGGAGGATATGGACTTAATTGCCAGTAAAATTTGGCCAGCTGGAAAAGTGGTTTCCCTCAGTTCCCAAGGGACTTCGGGTGGCATTGCTTGTCTTTGGGATCCAAAAGAGGTAGTTATTCACCATATGGTTGGCAGTTGGGGTTTGTTGGCTATAGCTATTCAAAGTAGACATTCCAACAAGATTATGCTCTGCATTACTGTTTATGCTTCGACTTCTTTGGAGGAAAAAAGAAGACAGTGGAAGGATATTACTCATATTATCTCTCATTTTCCTAAATCTTGGATCTTGATCGGAGGAGATTTCAATACCATCCTCTCTCTGGATGAGAAAAGGAGGGGAAATAGAAATTTGGACAAAAGCATTGACCTCATGAGCGAATATATTGCAAACCTCCATCTTGTGGATATCCAACCAGATAATGGCCTTATGACTTGGTCTAACAGAAGGCAAGGCTTAGCTTGTATAATGGAGAGATTGGATAGGTTTTTGCTCTCTAAAAATTTCTTAATCCATGGTCACATTCCTAAAGTGAAGACTCTTAATAATGCTGGTTCGGATCATTGGCCAATCATGGTGGAAATGTGGAAAACCAATGTGAGTTTCTCTCCTTTTCATTTTCAATTAATGTGGCTTAGAGACATTTCCTTCAGACCTCATGTGCAACAATGGTGGAAGGAAGGTAAACCTAGGCATGGGACTAAGATGTTATGTTTTGCCAAAATATTGCAATACATTAAATCCAAAATCAAGACTTGGAACTGGAAAGAGTTTGGGGATGTTCATAAAAAAAACATGAAGTTATTGCTCATCTTGAAAATTTGAATAAGAAAATCCATTTAGATGGCCTCACGGAGAAGAGAAGTGCAGATGAAATTAAACTCACAACTCAGTTAGAGGAATGGGAAAAAAGAGAAGAAATATTATGGAAGCAAAAATCTAGAATTCAATGGCTCAAAGAAGGAGATCAAAACACAAATTTCTTCCACAAATATCTTCTAGCTCGAAGATCTCACAACTTTATTTCTTCCTTAAAATCAGATTCTGGAGATGTTGTTTATACTTGGGATGGCATGAACTCTATTGTTGTTGATTACTTTTCCAATATTTTTGTTGCTACTCCCCTTGACTCAACTTCACAATATAATGTTCTTCAAGCAATCCCTTCTCTTATCACTTCGAGGAGAACTCTATTTTGACTGCTCATGTTACTATCAATGAGCTTCAACAAGTAGTTTTTAAAATGCAAAAAGGGAAAACCCCGGGTCCTGATGGTTTTCCTATTGAGTTCTACCAAGAGTTCTGGGATATCCTTCATGTTGATTTATTAGAGGTGGTGGAAGAAGCCAGGAAAGCCAAAGAAATTTTGAAGGTTATCAATAAAACTTATATTACTCTTGTTCCAAAAGCTCAAGAGGTTGATCATATCTCAGCTTTTAGACCTATTGCTTTATGTAATGTTCTTCTCAAAATCATTACTAAAATCATGGCAGAAAGGTTGAAGCCTCTTTTGCATAAGATTATTTCCCAGAGCAAGGGGGTTATGTGGAAGGACGTCAAATAGTAGATGAGATAGTTCTTGCTCAGGAAGCCATCCATTCCATGGATATGCAAAATTCTCCTTCCATGTTCATTCGGTTAGACTTATCCAAAGCTTATGATAGAGTGGATTGGCACTTCCTTATCAAAGTTTTGAGGCAATTTGGTTTCTCTAAGGATTGGATGGATTGGATTATGGGATGTATCTCTTCAATTTCCTACTTAGTTCTTATCAATGGCAGGCCTTCTCAGTCTTTCCTAGCTTCCAGAGGTATTAGGCAAGGTGACCCGCTATCCCCTTATTTATTCATCATTCTTGTTGAATGCTTGGGTAGGACTATAACCAAAAAGAGGGAAAACAAAACCCTTGAGGGAGTTACCATTGCTCATGGAGCTAGACCTATCTCTCATCTTCAATTTGTGGATGACTCTACTCTTTTAGGTAAAGCTACAATTAAGGAAGCTTCTAATATTAAGCAAATCATTAGCTATTTTTCTAAGGCTACTGGGCAATTGATCAATGAAGACAAATCTAAAGTTATTTTCTTTCATTGCTCTGCTAGAAAGGAATCCATGGTCTTGGATAAACTAAGATATAAGAAGACCTCTCTTCCAATCACTTATTTAGGTATTCCCATAAATATTCAAAGGCAGAAAAATAAAGATTGGAATTGGTTGTTGGACAAAGTCAAGAAGAAAATTGGAAAGTGGACCAACAAGTGGCTTTCTTCCGGGGGTAGAATCACCTTGGTAAAATCAGTCCTTCAAGCTATTCCTATTTATGTTTCTTCTATTTTGAATATCCCAAAGGTCTGTTCTTCGAGAATTGGATCAAATCAATCATCGTTTCCTTTGGAGTGGTACTAAGGAGAAAAGAAAATGGGCCTTGGTGAAATGGGATACTTTATGTCTTCCTAAGAGTGAAGGGGGGTTAGGATTACGGTCTTCAATTAATAACAACAAAGCTTTAGCTACTAAATTATATTGGAGGATGTTGCATAACCCCAATGCTCTTTGGGCCAATAATCTCTATGCTAAATATGCTGAGAACAAAAGTCTTGAAGACCTTGTTCGCTATCAACTTCCTACCAAAGGTTCTCCCATTTTAGAAGTTCTTAAGACTGGTGAGGATTTGATAAAGAAAAAATTATTTTGGATCATTCATAATGGTCAACATGCAAATTTTTGGATAGATTCTTGGGATGGTCACAAGCCTTTGATAACTCAGTTTCCCGATTGGAGGCCTTGGATGGAGGAGCTTCATCGAGCTAATTGGATAAAGGTGGCTAATTACTCGTCGGTACCATACTTGGTAATTCAAAGGTTGGTAGATATTGGATCCCTATTGAGGATCGGCCTATTCAAATCCTAGAAAGGCAAAGACAAGATATCCAAGGCATCCTTCATATGAGATCCCTCTCTTGGTCCCATGAAAAATATTGTTTTGGATGGAACAACACTACTAAGGGTGAGTATTCAGTTGCTCAAGGTTATTTGACCTTATGCCATAATAATCCCAACCATTCTTCTGACATCTTTTCTCGATTGTGGGCTCAAAATCTCTGGCCTAAGGTGAGGTTCTTTAATTGGATTTTATTGCATCGTAGGGTGCTTACTGGTGAGCAACTTATGAAGCGTGGTTTTCATGGCCCTTTTAGATGTGAAATGTGTGAAGAGAATGTAGAAAATATCAACCATATTTTTTATTGAGTGTACTTTAGCCTCTGAGCTGTGGAGGAGAATGGCCACTTTACTTGGCTTACAATGGTCCAATTTTTTTACTTTTGAACAGCTTTGGAGGGATTGGCCTAATCAAGAGGGTGTTGATCATTTTATTAGGCAGTTAGTTTGGATGGGTTCTACCATTCTTCTTTGGAATATTTGGAATGAAAGGAACAACCAAATTTTTAATCAAGATAGGAAGGATATTCACTATATTTGGCAAAAGACCATAGCCAACTTAGTTGAATCAGTCCATCATCTCCTTAATCACCCCCAAAACTCCCACCAAATATGGGATCAAGTGATGCAAATATTGAAGATTAAACCTTCTAAGGGAAACCAACTTAAAGGGAATGTGAGTATTAGTAAGATGGATAGGAATAGAAATTGGCAACCTCCTCCTAAGGATTTTGGAAAAGTCAATACTGATGGAGCCTCTAGAGGGAACCCTGGAAAAGCCAGTGTGGGAGGAATTGGTAGACTTTCAGATGGCTCCCTAGTTTTTACTTTTGTTGAGAATTTGGGTATTCTTTCCAATAACCTTGTTGAGGGGTATGGTATCCTCGGAGGCCTTCAGGAGGCTACTAAGGTTGGATGGGAAAAGGTGTTAGTTGAGTTCGACTCTCAACTTATGATTAATCTCTTGAAGAATCCTTCTAAGAATCATAAGGTGGATTGGAGAATAAAAAGAATTATTGAGAAGATTCAGTTAATCCAGATGGGATTTTTGAAAGTTGATTACAATCATGTGGTCTAGAGATCAAAACAAGAGTGTTGATGCTTTAGCTAATTGGGCTTTGGACAAAGGTGATCTTACTTGTTATGGCCACCCTCCTATATGGTGGGCTTCTCAAATTAGGGAAGCTCTTCTTTCTATCATTTCTTTGGATGGCTCTAGTTCTGAAGGTACCTAGTTTCTTCTTGTTTTTTTTTTTTGCTTCTCTTTGGTTCATTCACTTTTTTTAGTTCCCTAGCTCATTCTATTCTTTATTTTGTTTCCTCTGTTGATTCTTGCCTTAATAGTCTTCTGGTCTAGATAGGTCATTGTTTTGTTCATTTTTTTTTTTTTGTTTTTTTTGTTTAGTTTTTTAAGGTGGGTGGGTTTTTTATTTTGTTTTGTTTTTGTGTTCTTTGTGTTGTTTTTTGTTGTTTTGTTTTTGTTTTTATGTTTTTTGTTATTTTTCTTGTGTTTTTTTTTTCGTTCTTGTTCTTGGGTTTCTCTTTGTTTGTGTTATTTCGTGTTTTTATGTGTGAGTGTTTTCTATGTTTTTTGTTTTTGTTTATTGTCTGTTGTTGGTTGTTTTTTATTTTTATTTTATTTTTTAATTTTTTAGGTTTTGGTTGTGTTTATTTTTCATGTTTTTTTGGGTTATGTCTTTGTAGTGTTCTATTTTTTTTGTCTTGTTTGTGTTTTGTTATGTGGTTCTTGTGTTTTTCTATGTGGTTTGTGTTGTGGTTTCTTTTATCTTATTGTGCGTGTTTGGTTGTGCTTTTGTTTTTGACACACTCAAGGAGCATGTTTTTTATTTTATTTTATTTTATTATTTTTGTTGTTATTTACTTATTTTTAAATTGGTTTTGTGTGTTTGTTTGCTCCTTGAGTATGTCAAAGGTGGTAGGCCAGGTCCGAGTCTTGGAAGCTTTTGGCGGAATGGATACCCCTGCCTCCTTGGGTCTTACCCGAAAGTGGCATCCCTTTTGGGATGTTTTCCACAAATAAAAAAAAAAAGATAAATACAGATTTGTACATCAATTTCATATTGGAGACATGGTGTGGTTACATATGGGTAAGGAGAGACTTCAAGGAGCTGGGAATAAGTTAAAACTCATACTTTATGGACCATTTAAGATTATGAACAAATATGGGTATAATGCATTCAAACATGACTTGCCTAGTTATATGTAAATGTATTTTATTGTTAATGTGGAGAATTTGAAATTGTTTAAGCCTTCATTTTTGGATGACAAAGAATATATTCCAATTCTGCCATGTTGGGATATCCTGACTTCATCAACTTTTGAGGAGATTGTAGAGGATATGATGTTTTAAAAGAAAGTTCGTACTTCAATAAGGGGTGACCAAGAGTTTTGGTTAGTTTTTGGAAAATATAAAATATTAAACAAGGCAAGATGGTTACCTTTGGCTCGGGTGAAGGATTTATATCCACCTAATGACTTAAATATTTTGAGGGAGCAAAAGCTTCCTAAGTGGGAAGGCCTAATATGGAATTATTTTTAAATAAATAAAATTTTAATCATCATGATGAGTAAGTAAACATCTTAGTGGAGTCATTTTGACATCATGACCTCAATTTTGGGTGTTTTTAGTACCAACAAACTTTGTCAAATCATACATAATTGGAAAGCGTATAAAAAGACCTTTCCAATGAGTGGTCACATTACCACATTTATTTGTTTTTATAGTCAACTTGTAGATGCCTATCAAAGTAGGCAACTTCATACTTTTTTTTGCAAAACTAGACTGCACACTTTTGACAACTAGAAAACTATAAAAAATCAGCCTTAGTGGTCATATTCATTGACATGTTGGGAGTGACTCATAAATAGTTAAGAGATAAAATTTTAACCAAATGTAGTTCAAACTACTTAGAACACATGGTAAAATTTTTAGGTTGATTGGACACGTAATACAAAATTTGTAGGCTCCTAAGAGGATTTGTGAATCAGTTTCATAAGCCTATGTAATATGAAATTATAATCCTCTTAGGAGAATATAACTTTAAAGTTATATGAATTAAATTTTATGTCTCTATAGTTTCATATTTGTGTTGATCTTCTCCTCATGGTTCTAGAGGCTTTCTCTCTTCATATCTAGCCATCCAGGTGTTTATATTTTTTCAATTATGAGTGGGAGAGGTGGGGCCTTCCTTTGTTTCCAAGTGCCTTTCTTCCATCAGACCTTTTTGTCTAAGTGTATTTTGCTCCTATTTTTTTTGTTCTTGTGTTGGTTTTAGATTGAGTTGATGTGAAGTTACTTGTACCTCTCTAATCAGAGTTTGTTCCAAAGGATTCAAATTCGCTTTAGAAAAATTTCTCATATGGTTATGTGTTATCCCTTATATTTTGGTAATTGGATGACAAGAAGGTGGTCATGCTTTCATTTCCTTACCCTTGTTTTTAGTTATCTTTTCTTTTTGAAGGGGCTTTCTAGGCATAATCGTGATTTGCCTAGTATTGTGATGTTTGCTATGGGAATTTTCATCTTGTTGATTTTTGTGTCCCTCCAAGACCATGATATTATAAAGTTGTATTTTCCCAAGCTGAGGTGTGCTCTTTTGAATCTTGGATTTCAAAGAATATTTATGTTGTATCCCTAAGCCAATCAAGATTTGAAGGTGGTTCATCATCATTGGAGGTGGTTGCATCCTTCCAAGTAAACTTTCAAATGGTCTTAAGACATCATCCATGCATAGTATATTTTGTGTGACTTGATCACTACCCCCATCAGGATTATGAATGGCTTTGATCCTTTAAATGACATGCAAGGGGATTTATGCCTTCATGTGAAGAAAGCTCTAGTTTTAGATTTTCCAAGTCCCATTTTTAGCCCTAAAAGCACTATCAATATTCTTATTTTCTGTGGATAGAGAAAACTATAGGGAGCCTAAGCATTGAAAAAATGATTGAACCTAATTTTTTTAATCTTTGGACAGGGATGTTTTAGACATCTTAGCAAGATGGGGGTTGATGAATTTTCTCCAAAGATTTTTTGGTGCAGATAAAAAATTTTCTACGAAGATTGCACACTCTTGGATTGAGGGCAGAGTGAGGGCTAGGGGGCTTGAATTCACCATTAGTGTGTATTTCATTGCGGAGGTGTTTGGTATTCCTACTTCTAGGGATTGCATTGCTTTGGAGAAATACTCCCTTGCTAAGGAGTTAAGACTCTTCCATAGTAATGAGGATAAAGGAGAAAATTCTAGAATGGGGTGATGAGGGAGACCTTCCCAAAGACTTAGGATAAGATCATCATTGCCATAATATTGTATCTAACTTTGGAAAATTAATATTTAGTGGTTAAAAGTTTTCATATGGCCATCCTCTACCACATTAGAAAAATTAGATGAACATATTGGCTTTTCTCTTCAAATCTATGCAGAAGTCAACCCTTTCAGTTCACAAAGAAAATGGTTTAGTGTTGCTTCATCAGAGCTTGGTGAAGATGTTTTTCCTCCACGCTGTAATAAAAGAAGGTTGAAATAATCTAGTAAATATAGGTTTAAATTATGATAGCTCCTTAGATTTGAAGAAATATCTTCTATGAGAGGAGGATAAGAAAGAGGACTCATTGGAGGACTCTAACAAGAGAAAGGAGGATAGTTTTGGGTACTTCTAGACAAGTAGTAAAGGGTAGCTATCAGAAGGTAACAATAATTTAGAAAGATATACCAACAACAAAAGAATTTTTGTTCATGTTACTGAGGATGTGGGTAGATCTAAGAAGAAATCCTAATATTTTTAGAGTTCCTAATCCTAGTTGCCCTTGTTGATATTTATGGTTATTTTTTGTTATGTAGTTGTATTTTTTTGTTTCTCTTGAGTTATTCATCTAGGATTTCTTTCTAAGGTTGAACTTGGGTGGTTCTTAGATTGGATCTATTCTATGGTTCTATTGTCTCTCTTCATGGTTGTTATGTAAAAGTTTCAGGGATCCTTTCAAAAATCCTTCTTCCAACTTATAAAAAAATAACATCACCTATCAATAGTTTTTAGATGATACAACCCTTTTTAGGATGGTCTGGATAAGTGAGGCCAAATATTGGAATAACTTATTAAAGAAGATGAGCATCAGGGTAGAAAGTTAATAGGAAAAATCTAAACTTTACTTTCTAATCACCCTAGCTAGAATTAAAATAAGGATATGTAGGTTACTTCAAATGGAAGAGATAAATTTATCAATAAATTATATAGGGATGCCCTTATTTGAGGGGAGAACGAGGATATAATTATGGAATCCAATTATAAGTAAAGTTTAAAATAAACTATTGACATGGAAATCTAGATGGTTATATTTAACAAGAATAGTGCAACTAACTAAATAAGTCTTACATGTCATTCTAACATATTATATGTCTTTGTATACTGTACCAAAATTAGTAGAAAAACATTTAATCTATATTCTATGGTCAAGATTAGAAAACTTTCTTTGATGAAATGAATCAAGGTGTGCAATGATAAAATTAGGGGAGCTACCAATCTAAGTGTTCTTACGGATGCAAACTTAGCTCTTAGGGAAAAATTAATTTAGAGATTATATAAAGAGAATCAAAGACAATGGACAAGAGTTCTTTTAAGTAAATATGTTAATCCCAATGACCCAAGCTTAATATTTACTATATTCTCAATACCAAATGATTCTGCACTATGGAATAATTTTTAAAAATTAGTTGATTTATTGATTAAATATCTAATATGAGTGGTGGAAACTAGAGAAAAAAATTCTATTTAGAAGGATACTTGGTGTAATAAAAAACCACTCAATATAGATATAATTTTGAAACCATGGATGAGATTAATTGAATACAAATATGGTGATAAGATCTCAAAAATTATGTATAATGATCACGAAGGAAGATACAAATGAAAAGAAGATTATTTTAAAAGTATACAAGATATTGATGCTAGGAGGTAGTTGAGAAAAAATATAATGACAATGATTATTCTAAGGGGAGTCGATGATAAGATAATTTGGGAGTTGAATAGCTTAGGATAATACACAACAAAAAGTGGATATAATATAAATAACTAACAAAATAAAAATATCACAACAATATGGAGAGGTATTTGGGATAACTCGATCATTATTAAAGTTAAAATTTTTGTTTGGCTAGTAGGTCATAGAAGAATTTTATCCTAGGATAACCTTATGAAAAGGGGGTTTCATGGCCCCTCACAATGTGTTATTTGTAAAAATAAGGAGAGTATAGACCATCATTTGGAACACTACTCAATAGTCTAGAAATTATGGCAATGGATTTTTAAAATGTTTGGTAAATGCATGGTAATGAATGGTAGAATTGAATAATAGTTATAGCAATGGTAGAGAACTTTTAAAAGTGAGACTTTATATACAATCTGAGGTATATTAAAAGATACAACACTTTGGACTGTATGGCTAGAAAGGAATAGAAAAATATTTAAAGAAAATAAAAGTAATTTAGAGGTAATGAAGAGGATTTGTTTAGCCATAGAGGAATCTAAACGAATCCTATCAACTCATTCAATATTTAATCTAGAATCAAAGATCCTTGATAGATGGAGTCAAGTAGTCAAATGGAATTATGATGTTGGGTACAAGAGAAACAAAAATACAAAGACTATAAAGTGAAAACCACTAGATAGTTGGTCAAATTGAATTTTTATAGCAACTAAAAGAAATTCAAGACCAGCAGTAGGAGGAGGAATAATTAGAAATAATAGAGGAGAGAATTTATCTCATTGCACTTTTAATAGTGGATATAAGACAAATAATAAAGTTGAAGCATGGGCAGATATAGAAGGGTTAAAATATATAAACAAATGAAATGGAACATAGTATGGATGGAAGATGATTAACTAATAGTAATAAATACAATTTTGAGAAAAGCAAAGGTTCCATGGAACATATAAGAGATAATTGTGGAAATACAAGACCTGGTTTTAGAGTTGGAATAAATTAGGTTTACACATACATTATGGGAAGGAAATAAATGTGTAGATAGGCTAGCCAATAGAGGGGTTTCAATTGAAAATCATAAAGTTAAATTCTCTTTTCCACAATTAGAGGAAGTAAATAGTAAGTTTAGCTAAAGCTAACAAGAAAATCAAATAATGATTAAGAATTACTTTAATGTTTTCCATTGGTAATATTTTCTTTATTTTAAAACATTAATGTAGTTTCATATAAACTATTTGTTAGAATTTTATTGTTGCACAATGCTTCAAAAGGGGAACTAGCAATCCAAATCTAGTAAAGCATGATGTTGTACGAAAATGTTGAGGAAGATAACAAATTCTAGAATATTTGTATTCCCACAAAAAATTGAAAAAATCTAAAAAATAAAAACAAAAAAATTCAAACATTTTATGAAAAATAATATATATATCTAATTATGGCAACTCAATTGAAATAAAAATTAAATATATTTTTAAACTTTCAAACTCTTTAAAAAAAAAAAAAAAATGTTTTCGTCACAAGTGAGAACTCAAATACAATCTCTTATTTTCTTAAAATAAAAATAAAAAAAATATATATTTTTTAATAATAAAAAGACCAACCATATTTTGATAATTAAAAAAAATTATCAATGCCTTATTAAAGGGGTACTAACTACTACAAATTAGTAACTCAAATTACATGCATCATACGAAGGAAGGAAAAGACATACGAAAGAGGTACTTTTAAACAGTATAAACTTGAACAAAATATTAAAAAGACTTTCTTACTTTACTTGAACAAAAGATTAAGAAGACTTTCTTACTTACTTGAACAACGATATATGCCTGCACCTAATTCTACTACATGACATGAGATTGAGGTGTACTACTCTGAGATGCGCCATTGCTTAGTGCATAGCCGAGGTAAGTTGGAGCTATTTTGGAAACCTATAAACTCCAAATCCTTACTCTGCCCCATTCTGTTATCACAGAGATCGTTGCTCCAAATCCAATCCCAAAGCCTAGACCCAAAGCAATGACTGACACGCTTTCATCAATCCTACTCCACAATGACTTTGCTGGAGATGAAGACCCACTCGAATTTTTGTGCTGCTGCTCTTTTATGCAACTCTGTAACGGTGATCCGCATAAACACGGAAGATTTTTCTGGAATGAACTCTTGTTGAATGTGGAGAACTGCGTCCCTATGGGAATTGGTCCGCAAAGTCGGTTGGAAGAAACATTAAAAAAGGCCAACATGGCCAATGCAGATAGCTCTTCAGGAATCCGTGCACCCAGCTTATTTTCAGACAAATCTAACTGCTCCAAAGTTGATATTCGGGCAAGAGATGCTGGAATCTTCCCTTCTAATTGATTTTTAGATAGATTTAGCAACCGCAGGCTGCTCAGATTCCCTATGCTTTGTGGTATTTCTCCGCTCAGATTATTGCTTGCCAAATCAAGTATGGTATTTGAAGTTATCACATAGTCGAGTCTGTACTCGTTTCCTTTTATTTCAATTATCACGTAAGCCATGTAGAGTGTGTCACCACTCAATTTTGGAGATCCTTTGATTCCAAATCCCTGCAGACCGTGGAGTTGAGAAGGAAGTGTTCCTGAAAAGTTGTTATTAGATAAATCCAGGACCTGTAAGCTGGTGAGGTTTGTGATCCATGGAGGAATTCTTCCGTGAAACCTATTATAGCTCAGGATTAGAACTCTCAGCTCTTTAAATTTTGCCAGGTAGGACGGAAGCTCACCTGTCAATTGATTTTCTCTTAGATCCAAAATCTTGAGGCCAGTGCCTTCGGACAAGGTTGCAGGCAGGGTCCCGGAAAGATTATTAGAACGAGCAGAAAGACCAAATAGAGAAGACGAATAAATCATATCTAGATTCCCACTGAATAAATTGTTAGACAGCCTTAGCCATTTTAAGCTTGGGCAGTTACCCAACACTGTTGCAGATCCACTTAAATTGTTAGTGTCAAGTGCAAGAGTTTCAAGTTTGCTCAAATTGGTGATTGCTTGAGGAATGGTACCTGTTAGGCTGTTTTTATACAAGCTCAAGTAGGTCAACTCAGTGAGCTTTCTGATGCCGTCCGGAATGGGTCCTGTTAATCTGTTTTCACCGAGCAAAAGATGGTTTAACTTGCTGAAATTGAAGAGTGCTCGGGGTAACCTACCTCCAATATCATTACCTTTTAAACCAAGGTAGGAGAGGGGAAGCCCAACCATAGTTTTAGGCAAACCCTTAATTCCGGTAAAAGACACATCGAGTTCCTTGAGATTGCTACAGTTTCCCATTTCTGGAGGAAGAGATTCTGTAACAATGTGAGCCCCGGTAATGAATAAAGTGGAAAGCTGTCTCAAATTTCCGAATTCAGCTGGTATATTGCCTGATAATAAGTTATCTCCCAAATATAAAACCTGAAGTAACGAACAATTACCCAGAGCTGGGGGAATGCTCTTCTCTAGCATGTTCTGGTCCATATCAAGGTACTTTATTCTGTGCAGCCTTCCTAATTCACTCGGTATGATCCCTGTTAAGTTGTTCTCTGAAAGACCTATCCACTGAAGGTGTGTGCAATTTCCCAGAGATTTAGGGATTGAACCCACTAGTAGATTAGTATTGAGATCGAGAGTCCTCAATGCTTTGAGCTGGCCCAGCTGTGGTGGAATATTTCCTGTAAATTTGTTCCCAGAGAGATTTAAGGTTTGCAGCAAAGAGAGACCTCCTATGGATGGGGAAATCGTACCTTGCAATCCCAACTGAGGGAGTATTATGGCCACCACTCTTTTAGTGTGTTTTCTGCACCGAATACCATACCAGGAGCACAAGTTCTCAGAATTGTTGGATCTCCAACTGGAGAGGTTTTGCCATGGATCAGATGTCGTGGCGTTTCGAAAAGACAAAAGAGCTTCAGCATCACTCTTCTTCTGCCCATGGGCACTTGTCCATGCTGTGATTGAAGAGACAGAGGTGAGTCCCACAGCCAACAACAGCAACAGCAATTGCCTCCACATATCTTCAGCCATTTGCCTTCTAAACTCAATTTAACACAGAACACAGCATCCTATTCTTCCAAACCACTCTCAAATTTAAGACTCGAGATGCCAGAGAGAGTCGTGGAAGGCGGCCGTTCACTTTCACTTCTGTCCCGGCCATTTTTCTTTCTTCTAACACTTTGACGATGTTCGATGAAGTCATGGAAGCAAACGTCCGCTTGTAATTCTGTCTATTTTCTTCCCAATGTTTTTTCTACCACGCGGATCGACGATTCTTATTTTTATTGAAGTCGCTTGTACTTCTCTCCATTTTCTTCCCAATGTTTTTTCTATATTTTCTTCCCAATGTTTTTTCTACCACGCGGATTGACGATTCTTATTTTAATTGAAGTCGATTGTACTTCTCTCTATTTTCTTCCCAGTTTTTTCGTACTGCGCGAATTGACGATTCTTATATATTTTTTTGAAGTGGTTTTAACTTGTCTTTTGAAAAAAAAATATGAAAGCACTATTCTTTGCGCTGTCCTAAGATGTCATGTTCGGCGTTTTCTTATAACACACGCATTTGATGACGTCCGAGAAAGACACGGACAGCTGACGTCCACGTCCATTTCCCGTATGTTTTGTTTCTTAATGACACGTGGATACGTACAAGACAACAAAACAACGCTTGAAAGTCTAAAGCGAAAGTTTAAGATCAACGGTGAGAGTTGAATTTTAGTGGAGTGCATATAGTCTAAATGAAGTGAAAGTTGGTAGGCCCTACTAAGCCCAACCCATTACCTGTTAGCATAGACTACTATGGCACATAGTTTATTACATTATGGTTTGGGAATAGTGGTTGTACATGTGGTTCAATTGCCTACGGTGGTTGATGAAACTATCTATGGCATATAGTTTATTACATTATGGTTTGGGAATAGTGGTTGTACAGGTGGTTCAATTGCTTATGGTGGTTGATGAAACTACCTACTACATGTATTATATATTTACCTTCATGTGAATAATATGTTTAATGCTTTGAATTTCAATAGGTGGTTCAATTGCTTACGGTGGTTGATGAAACTACCTACTACATGTATTATATATTTACCTTCATGTAAATAATATGTTTAATGCTTTGAATTTCAATATGGTATGAGAGTGATGGTTACGAGAAGGTATGTAAGGTTTGAATGTGCACGATCTTTTAGATAATGTGGTCATTTGGTTTTGTAACTTGCTAAATTTTTCTAGCGTAGCAACAAACAATACCGTGATACACTCTGGAAGAACACATTTTGAAATACTTCCACACTAAGGTTTCTCGAAGATTTCAATCACCCTGTGAAGGTATATCGAATGCGCAGAACGTTCGCTATCACTTTGAGAAATTCTTGTGGCTAGCAAGCTGACATGAACTAACTTGCAGATCTGCGTACGTGGACCTCCTAAGCATCCCTCGAGAATCTAGATGATTCTAGATGCGGTTTGATTGATATTTTTGTCAGAGTGAATACTAAATTGTATTGGTTAAGCAACCTTTAAATACATAAGTATGAGCCTATAATAGACTAACCAAATGAACTAATTATGCTAACAAATAAACAATAGTTGTTAGCGTAATAACAACTTTACCTAATCTCTCACCATTGAATCCCATTTTATTCATCATTTTGGAACCAAATCCTTTGGTGTGTTTTTCAAAACACCCAATTTCATCATCTTCATCAATGCTTTTAACAATATTGCATTTGTCACTATTGATGAGAGTATAGAATTCATTTTTAGGAGGTTCAGTTTTTAAGTCACCAGTGTCACAAGCAAAATCTGCTACTGTGATGAGATCACTTGTGCTACAACTAATATCTGCCATCATAGGTATGAGGTCGCTTGTATCACAACAAGCATTGGCCATCATGGGCTCAAGGTCACATGTGTCACAACAAGCATTCGCCACCATGGGTTGAAGGTCACTTGTGTCACTACAATCATCAACCATTTTGACCTCTATTTCCTCACTAAAGTCCCTGTAGATTTTACGTTGGGCAATATCAAGAGAAAGCAATGATATGTAGACTGCCCTTATGATGCCTATAGGGATTTGAACACCATTCTTTTGAAGATCTTCAGAATCTTCAGAATCTTTGAGAATGTATTTTACACCACTGCGTAGTGTAGAATATTTTTCATCCTCATAAAAATCCATTCCTTCCATCTCTGGTGGAAAGTAAGGACCTTTAACTGATTCAACAACATCACTTTCTTCAGGGGCTTGTTTTTTCTTTGATCTGCCCATTTTTAAGGTGTCGGCCACTACCGAAAATGCACCTTTTACAATGAAATTTTGCAAAAATAATTTGACTAAGGTGTCGGTCACTGCTGAAAATGCACCCTTATAAGTCTTCCCCCTTGGTTTTGCAAAAATTATATCTCCCCTGTATGGGGTTCCAAGGGGCATCGCAAAATTTTCTGGAAGCGCAAAATGGGCGCTCCAGAAGGTTTTTTTTCACTGGTTTGTAAAAAATTACAATATTTGCCTCTTAGGCAGATTAGCACAAAAATGTCATAAAAAAAAATCCCCCCTATGTGAAGTACTTCAAATAAAAGAAGTTTGCTATTTATGAAGCCTAAAAAATAGGTTTTGAGGTTTGATGATTTTATGCGAATTGATAATGTATTTAAACTTAAGTTTGATGTTGAGAAAGAAAATTTTAATGAAAACAAAACTTTATAATAATTAAATATGATTTTTCTTAATTAATTTCATAAAAAAATAATTAAGAAATTAAAAATATTTAATTAAAAATAAATAAAGTTTTGAAATCAAAAAATAAAATTTCCCTTTATAATCAAACTAAAGTAAAAAATATATACCTTACTGTCGAGGAGAATGGAACTCCCGACCTCTTCCTTTGTCATACGCCTTAGCAACAGGCAGCTTACCACCCCGGCTACCACTGTCGGTGGTAATCAAAGGGGAAGATTCCCTATTTGCCAAAGAGCCACGCCCGAATTGCTATCAATGGGTGGCACTCCCGCCACCTCACGACGCTGCTACCTCTGAGCGGCTCTTCCACCTCTCGCGACGGCGATGTCTGCTGTGTTTTATTGTCTACAATATATAAATTAAGCTTTATGAGAACACAACATTATCAATACATTGTGTCGTTTGTGGCAACTTGGTCGTCCAAATGCAATCCTCGTAGCAGTGAAATATTTGTGAGCTATTGCTCGTCACAGATCCAAGCTTTCCAGATCTACAGGGTTTTCAATCAATCTCGAGCGGCGTTGATGTCATCTTGGCTTTCATTGCGATCCAAAATCGTGGCTAATGGTGTGTCGGCAAAACATCTACCGCAATCACCACAGCTATGGCCGCGATCTTCTCGAAACACACTTTCTCTCTGTTGGATGTTACAGTGCAAGCCGTAGTGCAATATTTGAGGGGAAAATTGATTTTTCTCACACACTGCATTCACGGACCTTGCAAATCTAGATCTGGTGAGTTCGGTCTTATGATGGTCTGCAAACAAAATGTCTAAACGTCACGTAGCTCCCATTCCATTGCTTATGATGTCTACCATCGCTGCATATGTGTAGTGTCACGTCCAGGGAAGTGAGTCTCATTGGTTGTCCTCGCCAACAGCTGCATGTTGCCCAGGTTCGGTCAGTCACCAGGTCCAGATCTGTCAGTCCGACCGCTTTCCAGTCAGTGACTGTGCCGAGCTAGCTTGTCAGCCCAGCCAGCCCAGGTGAAAGCTACCAGAGTGCCGACTACGCAGCTTTGATACGATGTCAAAGTGAATACTAAATTGTATTGATTAAGCAACCTTTAAATCCATAAGTATGAGCCTATAATAGACTAACCAAATGAACTCATTATGCTAACAAATAAACAATAGTTGTTAGTGTAATAACAACTTTACCTAATAATGTACTAACAGTTACAGTATACGCTAACACTTTTTGCTGGAAGATTCAGACTTTATGATGGATTGCTGGTGATTTGTTTTCAGTATGTGGTACCAAAAGCAATCTGAACACAAAGAATGCATGGAATAACAATACCGCAAACTAACATGGAGTCAAAGCACCAATTTTGCAGACTGACGTACAACGGACATGTTTGAATAAAGGGTTTGATGTACAGTGATTTGCTCAATATGGTGATTGCCATTGCAGACATTGGCATAAAACCTCACGTTGTTAGTCTAAAATATTTACACCTCATAAAGCTTCGATAGTTGATCGCAGATCCTTTATCTCTGAATGACGCAACATTTCCATACTGCCTAAAGTTTTTAAATCAAAAATTAATTTTTTTTCCATACTCAACACGCGATTGGTCAACGCGAATGACGATGTGAAGGCTAAACATGGAGGGAGTTTTGTTCCTTTCCATCATTGAAGATAGCAAAAATGTTACCAACATGACAAAAGGAGATGCGCTCTAACAGCGCGTAAACTCTCCATTTCGAAAGCGATTTCACGGTGAATGTTGGAGAGAAAAGGACATAAATCGGTGGTGTGCAGAGCAAAGGCGGTAAGAATGACCATCCAACTTTATTTTTTTAAATATTCGTTGGCTCTTTGGTGGTTAAAAGGCACATCCTACCTTGTAATTCTCATCCATCGGTGTGGCAGAGTTGGTCGGGAGCCCATTACAAGGGCACTCGAAAAGAATGAGGCATGAATTCAAATCACATGCCCAATTATATTTTGAAAGCGGAGGTTGTTTTTATTGAGATCAGGAGCCTAGGGTTAGAAACCAAAGAGTCGAAACAATAAAAATCAAATGAGCATTAACCATTAACAATAATAATCAGGTTACAAAGTTTAAATAGGAGCTAATTAACCATACGCCTAACTTAGGGGAAAGAGAATAGGGAGAAGGAAAATAGGGAGGAAAGAAGAAAAGGAAATTGAATTTGAGTTCTCTCTCTACCGCCCATGCCGTCCAAACTCCGTCGTCCATGAGGTAAAAGGTAAGTCCACCCTTTCACTGTGGTAAAAACATTTTTTACCTAATGTAACTTCCAACATTCTCCCCCTTAAAGTTGAGAGGACTGACTATACAGTCTCTCAGCTTTATAAATTGAGCTGTAGCTATGCCTTTGGTGAAGATATCTGCTATATTGTCCAAAGTGCTGCAAGTATTTAAGCTCAACTATCTTCCGATCCACCATATCTCGAATGAAGTGATACTTCATATCAAAATGTTTTGATCTTTTGTGATGGATTGGATTATATGCCAACTGAATGGCACTAATATTATCACAATTCAGAGTTGTTGGACCACTTTGTTTTTCACCAATATCTTCAAGGATTTTCCTCAACTAGAGGACTTGAGTACTAGCATGTGTAATGGCTATATACTCACCTTAAGTAGATGATAATGCTACAACATATTGTTTCTTGGAACTCCAATTTATTAGTCCTGAACCTAGACTAAAACAGTTCCCTGATGTAGATTTCCTGTCATCTATATTGCTGCCCCAATCACTATCACTAAAACCAAGTAACTTCACAGAGTTACTCTTGTGGTAATGGATTCCAAAATCCAATGTACCTTTTACATAACGTAGAATTATTTTGGTTGCTTGAATATGCAACTTAGATGGGCTAGCCATAAACCTTGAAACAAGAGAAACAACATACTGAATATCAGGTCTTGTGTTGGTAAGAAACATCAGACTCCCAACCATACTCCTGAAAGTGGTCATGTCAACCTTTGGTGATCCATCATATTTACTCAGTTGGATTCCATGTCCTGTTGGTGTTGTAACTGATTTGCACTGCTGCATAGCAAACTTATTGATCATGTCACTTGCATACTTATGTTGACATATGAAGATCCCTTTTTTTGATTGATGTACTTCCATGCCTAGGAAGTATCTCATTAATCCGAGATCTTTCATCTCAAACTGATTCATCATGGAGTTTTTGAACTCCATGTTCATTTTATTATTACTACCCATAAATATAAGATCATCCACATATAAACAAACTATGAGGATGTCCTGTTCCATTCTTGAGGTAGTACAAAGTTGGTTCACTTTTGCTTTTAGTGAATCCAAGCTCATTAAAATAGCCATCAATGCGTGAGTACCAAGCTCTTGGTGCTTTCTTGAGGCCATAAAGTGCCTTTTTCAATTTATAAACAAGGTTTTCTTTTCCTTGTTCTTGGAAACCTTGAGGTTGCTGAACATACATCTCTTCTGTTAAGTATCCATTTAAGAATGCACTTTTCACATCCATGTGTTGTATTGCCCAACCTTTGTGAGCAGCTAAGGAAAGAACTGTTCTAATTGTCTCCTGTCTTGCTACAGGAGCAGAGGTTTCCTCAGTCTATTCCATATTTCTGAGTAAAACCTTTTGCAACTAGTCTTGCCTTATGTCTTTCAATGCTTCCATCAGCATTGAATTTGGTCTTATAGACCCATTTACAACCAACACATTTTTTACCTTTGGGTAGCTTCACAAGCTCCCAAGTATCATTTTTGTTAATAGAGGATATTTCCTCTTTCATGGCATCTTGCCATATACTTTCTGTACATGCTTTTTCATAGCTAGATGGTTCTAGCTGTGCAAGAGCCAATAAAGCATAATTGACTATATCTCCTCTTGGTTCATGAGATTCATCATCTCCAGACATGTGAAGATTTTCAAGTCTGGATAATATGTCATCCATCTCACTAGCTTGACTTCTAGTGTATCTTCGTTGGAAATTCGTAGCCAACATTTGATAAGATGGATGATTCTGTAGTGTTCTTTTTCCTTTATTAGTCTCTTTCCTTTGAGAAGATGGATCAATATCCATAGGACTTGGAGAACTTACAGATCTCTGAAATCTTCTTGGAGATTTTTGTGGTGCCTTCAAAGGACTTCTTCTAGGACTTGGTGTACCACTAGATGTACTTGAAGAAGATTCATTTTGAGGACTCTGTGGTGGGGTGCCACTGCTATTCTTAATTTGTACCTGTGAAGAACTGGCTGAATCAGATTCTACATTAGCAAATTTTTGATGACCCCATTCTCCCCCTTCATCAAAAATTACATCTCTTGAAATAATTACTTTATGGGTCTTTGGATTGTAGAGTCTGTATCCTTTTGTGGATTCATAGTACCCTACAAATATACATGCTTGACTCTTGGGATCAAGCTTCTTTCTTTTCTCTTCTAGAATATGTGCATAGGCTAAACAACCAAATATCTTGAAATGCTTTACATTTGGCTTCTTGTCGTACCATCCTTCATAAGGAGTGATACCATCTAAACTAGAAGTTGGACTTCTATTTATTATGTATGCACTGGTTCTAACAACATCTGCACAATATGTGTGTGTTATATGCTTTGTTTGTAGCATAGTTCTTGCCATCTCTACAAGGGTGCGATTCTTTCGCTCTACCACATTGTTTTGTTGAGGAGTATAGGCAGTAGTGAACTGCCTTTTAATCCCATTCTCTCTATAGTATTGCAAGAATTCATTTGAGGAGTACTCACCTCCTCTATCTGTCCTTAGACATTTTACATGATATTCACTCTACTTTTCTACATTATTTTTGAAATCTATGAAGCAATCAAATGCTTCATATTTATGTTTCAAAAAATAAATCCAGCACATTCTGGAATAATCATCAATAAAAGTTAGAAAATATGAATTGTTTCCTAGACTTTTTGTTTGCATAGGACCACAGATGTCCGAGTGCACTAGCTGAAGAGGATAACTGGCTCTCCAGGCTTGTCTTTTAGGAAACTTTGATCTAGAGTGCTTTCCCAAAGCACAACCTTCGCATAATTTCTTGTGATCTGAAATCTTTGGTAGTCCTGTCACCATAGCTTGTGAAGTTAACATTTTCAAGCTAGCGGAATTAAGGTGACCATATCTCAAGTGCCACAGTACACTTGGATTTGAAATAGCTACATTCGCAAGTTGTGCTCCCCCTGGTTCACCGAATTTCAGAGGGAATAACCTATTTTTTGTCATAGGTACTTGTGTAATGACTCTATTACAATTGTTTTTATCAAGTATGGTACATCTACCTTCATCAAAAACAAGTTTGTAATTCCTCTCCATAATTTTCCCAACACTGAGGAGATTGTGTTGGAGCTTAGGAGTAAAATAAATGTCATTCACTTTTTTAAGGCCTTCTTTTGTTGAAACCTCCATGGCTCCAATGCCTTCTACTTGCAATGTCTTATTATCCCCTAACTTAATATGGGATTTATAATTTGAATCTAAGGTAGCAAAGAGTTCTTCTTTGCCACTCATATGATTGGAACAACCAGTATCTAGAATCCATGTATCATCTAGATTGTGATCTGATTGTCCATATGAAAGAAAAAGATTTGAGGGGTCTTCTTCTTCTCCATAGAAGGAACCGTATTGACGGCTTTGTCCTTGTGAAGTTTTCGACCAGCAGTCATGAGCGAAGTGTCCTGGTTTACCGCAATTGAAACATGTTGTTTTGGACTTGTTGCTTCCTTGTCCTTGATTTCCATTCCAGCCTGGATTGTCGCTTTGATTTTGGTTACCTCCTCTGTTCTAATTTTGTCCTTTGTTTTTATTTCCTCCTTTGTAGGAGTTTGCTCCTCTTGAGTTGTCTCGGCCTCTGTCTCTCTGTTGTCGTCCTCTGCCTCTTCCTCTTCCTTGTCCTCGCCCTGCGGCTTCATTTGAAGTGAAGGCATTGTCTTCACCTCCATAGCTTGTGGAAGGTGCCCCCTGTAACCTCTCCTCATGAGAAGTTAATGAACCTATTAAGTTATCAAACGTGAGAGTAGAAAGGTCTCTTGATTCTTCGATTATGATTGCTATGTGATTCCACTTAGGAAGAAGTGTTCTCAACACTTTCTTCACCACTATTTTAGGTTTTGTGTCATCACCCAAGGTTTGCATCATATCGATTACTGCTTTAACTCTTACATAGTAATCTCCGACTCTTTCATTGTCTCTCATTCTGAGATTTTCAAAATCTCTTTTCAGTGTTTGAAGCCTGACCTGCTTCACTTTATCATTTCCTTGAAAAACTTCTTGTAAGGCCTTCCATGCATCTTTAGCAGTTGTGCTTGATGCAATCCTAGGAAAGATACTTTTAACTAATGCCGCTTGAAGTACGGATAGGGCAGAAGAATTATTTTTCTGGGCTTCCTTTAGGGTTTTCTTGTCTGTTGTATTCAAAGTAGTCCAATCCGTTGGAGTTGTGTAGCCATCTTCGACAATATCCCATAAGCCTTTTCCAATGAGTAGTGTCCTCATCTTGATGGACCAATACTCATAATCATCCCCATCAAATTCAGGGATGGGTAGATTGTAGTTTGATGCCATTACAAATAATAACAAAAAACTACTATTATTGTGCAATTACAAGAAAATAAAGAAAATTACAAAGATCAAGCCTTGCTTGATTTTAACTTTTCACAAAGGGCTTTATTTTGCTTGATGAGACTCTGCTATCTCCTGGTGCACAAAATTGTCTGCAACTTCTTCCTCGTCGTCACTGATTAAGATGATTTTTGGTGAATCTGGTTCAATAATTTCAATGGAATTACTACAATGAGTATATTCCAATTCTACTGGAGCAATTGGTATTGACTCAGATTGTTCAAATCTGCTTCCAAAAGAATTATCTTCTAAATCTGCTTCGTAGCCTAGTTCAAGATTTCGCTGATTTGCAATTATTGCATTTTGTAATTGTGAAAATACAGTGTTAAGTCCAAGCGTTATTACATGCTCGTCAAAATTTTTTGCGTTTGTTCTTAGTAAAAACTACATAGAGCATGATAACACCCACCAGATCTGATCTTCTAGATATTTTAAAGAAAATTTCCCTGAAATTTATTTTTTACAACAATTTCCTCTTAGGAAATTTTTCTAAGTTTTTACCTGTCAAAGCGTAAAAACTTTTACATCTATTTCCTCTTAGGAAATAATTTTTCTCTAGTTCTAAGAATCAAATTTGAAAGAGAATGCTAGAGATTTTCTTTTAAAAAAATTTAATATATATAATTTTTTTTTTTAGTTTTAATCAAAATTTTTATAAACTATATATTTTTATAGATAAAATTTTAAAAAAATTTAAAAGATTTATCTATATAATATAAATTTATAAAATTAAAAATGATTAAAAGAAAATAAAAAATATATATTATATTTTATAAGCAAAAAAAAACTTTGTTAGGCGCGCATGGGGTTCGACCCCGCGACCTCTCGCGCCTCAACTTAACGCTGGCCCGAATAGCCAGTTGGGCTAGCATACCCGATGGGAAAGGAAGGAAGAGTCCTTCCTTTTATTTCCTGTCGGCACTAGCTACAGGATTAAAAAACCGAGACTTTAGTCCCACATCCGTTGTGTGGATGTTTTTGTAGGCTTTAAAAGCCTAACGTCGTCGGTAGATTCTCGATTGCCTACGGGCAATCGGGACTGCCTTTTGCCTCCCCATGCAAGTCATGCCTCCTCGCGCCACGTGTCATTCTAGTCTGCTCTTGTCTGGTCACACCACATGTCAGTGTCTGGTTTGGTCTGGTCGTGCCACGTGTCAGTCTGGTCTGGTCTAGTCTCCTTGTGCCATGTGTCCACGTCTCTGGTTCTGTCCACTCCTTGATATTTGTGCCTCCAGGGTCCCCTCGGTTCACATGCTATAGGTTAGGTTGACCTCCTCAAGATTTGTGCTTGCCTCGGTTCATGTGTTGCAGGTTGACCTCCTCCTCGAGATCTGTGCCTGCCTCGGCAACGCCCACCAGCTTCGCTTCCAACCTGCTCTGATACCAGATATTGAGATCAGGAGCTTAGGGTTAGAAACCAAAGAATCGAAACAATAAAAATCAAATGAGCATTAACCGTTAATAATAATAATCAGGTTACAAAGTTTAAATAGGAGCTAATTAACCATACGCCTAACTTAGTGGAAAGAGAATAGGGAGAAGGAAAATAGGGAGGAAAGAAGAAAAGGAAATTGAATTTGAGTTCTCTCTCTGCCACCCATGCCGTCCAAACTCTGTCGTCCATGAGGTAAAAGGTAAGTCCACCCTTTCACTATGGTAAAAACATTTTTTACCTAATGTAACTTCTAACAGTTTTCAAGGTATTTTTTGCTAATACCTTAGGTTTTAATATTGCAATATTTATTTTTTGCAAATTCTAACCTACTCCCAGTAAGAAAATAGCCATTTTTTTCGTTGTTCAACTAGTGCATTATTTTCCTTGGAGGGATAAGTAATTATGTTTGCACTTAGATTCTTTTGAGATAGACCACCTTATTTGTTTTTGCAATGAAAGCATATTGCTTTGAAACTAAAGAAAAGGAACTAATTTTTCCATGGAGAGATGAGAAAATATAGTTTCTTTTGCCATTTGAAAGGGTATAGTCCAATTTTTCATCCTCGTTTATTTTGCAACAAGAAAGGGAGACCATTTTGGAGAGATAAGGAACCTTCATACTGGTTATTGCTTAAGGCTCGTTATCAATTCTCATCGTAGCAATTTTTTGCACTAAAGGGGGGAGGAAGATTATTTTCTCCATCCCAAAATATTTTGCAACAAGAGGGGGAAGACTTGTAAGGGTGCATCGACACCTTAGTCAAAATTCTTGTAAAATTATATTGTAGGAGGTGCATTTTTGGCAGAGATTGATAACTTAAAAATGGGTAGATAAAAGAAGAAAAATATCACAAAACCAATTGATGATGTCGCAAAATTAGTTAAATATTCTTACTTTCCAACAGGATGGGAAGGAATGGATTTTTTTGAAGATGGAAAATATCTTACACTATGTAGTGGTGTAAAATCCATTCTCAAAGATTCTGAATATTTAGAAGACCTTCAAATGAATGGTGCTCAAATACCTATAGGCATTGTAAGGGCAGTCTACATGACATTGATTTCACTTGATATGGCCCAACATCAAAAGAAAAGAGACATCAATGAGGAATCAAAGGTCATGATTCTAATGGTCGATGCTTCTTGTGACACAAGTGATCTTCAACCCATGATGGTGAATGCTTGCTGTAGCACAAGTGACCTAAAGCCCATTGTGGCCAATGCTTGTTGTGATATAGGTGACCTTCTGCCTACAAGGACAAATATCAGTTGTAGCATAGGTGATCTTGTCACAAGAGCATATTTTTCTTGCGACACCAGTGACTTAAAAACTAAACCTCCTAAAAATGAGCTCCATAATCTCATCAATAGTAACAAATGCCATATTATTAAAAGCATTGATGAAGATGAAGAACTTGGATGTTTTGAAAAACACACCAAAGGGATTGGATCCAAACTAATGAAGAAAATGGGATTCAATGGTGAAAGATTAGGTAAACATGGAAAAGGCATTAAAACTCTTATAATGCTAAATTTCAAGCCAAAGAATGAAGTCCTTGGCTATTCTGGAAGAGCAAGTATCAGTAAAATCATATTTGCAAAACCTAAATTTCCTTCAACTCCTACAAAGTATTGTTGCAGTCATTGTGGAAGAACAGGACATGTAGCAACTAGGTGTTGGAAACTACATCCTTGTGACTCATGTGGATGTACAAATAACTCCTCTTCAAATTGTTGGTACAAAGTGAAAATGGCCAATAAGGTTCATATCGATTGTGGATGGACATATCTCACACAATGGACCAAGATGAAAGAAATGTTGTTTGGATTCTACAGAAAAAGTAAAACCTATGGTGGACCCAGAGGCAAATCCAGTGACATATTGAGTGGTCGTCCCAGAGGAAATGACCCCGTGATAGACCTAAAGGTAGACCAAGTGACAATGATCCATAGGCAGACCTACAGGCAGATCCAGAGGCAATGATCCATAGGTAGATTAAAAAATAGACCTAGATGTACTAATTTAGAGGTACACTTAGAGCAACAGCCAACATAAGAGCATCTTCATTATACTAGCCTACACATTAAGGGAGGATCAGATATATTATTCCAAATAATGTAATAAAGGAGGATGTTAACATAGTCTACTATGGTGCATAGTTTATTACATTATGGTTGGGAAATAGTGGTTATACAGGTGGTTCAACTGCCTACGGTGGTTGATGAAACTACCTACTACATGTATTATATATTCACCTTCATGTGAATAATATGCTTATGCTCTAAATTTCAATAATCAAAGCAATGGTTACGAGAAGGCATGTAAGGTTTGAATGTGCACGATCTTCTAGACAATGTGGTCATTTAGTTCTGCAACTTGCTAAATTTTTCTAGTGCAACAACGGACAATACCGTGATACACTCTAGAAGAACACATTCTGAAACACTTTCACGCTGAGGTTTCTCAAAGGTTTCAATCATCCTGTGAAGGCATATTGAATGCATAGAATGTTCGTTGTCACTCTGAGAAATCCTTGTGGGCAGTAGGCTGACATGAACTGACTTGTCGATCTAAGTACATGGATATCCTAAGCATCTCTCGAGAATCTTGATGATTTTGGATACAATTTGACTGATCTTTTTGTCGAAAGATTAACTTTATGATGGATTACTAGTGATTTGTTTTCAGTACGTGGCACCTGTTAGGAGGCAAAACTTATGGGATTAGTTTTATTGATAAAAATGGTTACAATATATAGGCATAAGCCTATATGATGAACATGACACTTGTCAATGAAACTGACAAGTGTCAAACTGGCATAGTGCACATTACATTAACTCTAACATTCCCCCTTAATGTGCACTATCCTAACTAAAGAAAAAAAACAAGTCAACATTAGGTAACATTCCCCCTTAATGTTGACTTCTCTAAAAGTAACTTATCATCCTCTTTTTGGTCTAGGCTCGTGCTCTTTGCGCTTGGCTCTCCAACTATGAATAATGCTAGATTCACTGTGTATACATCTCGGTCTGTTGCCTCAGGGTCAGCCACTTCCACGGGTCTGTTGCCACTGGGTCAGTCGTCTAAGTGCCTCGGGGTCATCATGGGTGCCTTAAGGTCAGCCACTTCTGGGTCTGTTGCCTCTGCAGGTCATCCTCAGAGGATGTTGCCTCTCGTAGGTCACTGACTAGATTCACCATATGAGTATGAAATCCCTCCTCATGGTGAACTCAATCTAGAAGGTGTCGGTCTCTGCCAAAAATGCACCTAATTAAAAGAAAAACGAGCCATATAAGAGTGTCGGTCTCTGCCGAAAATGCACTCAATACAATAAAATGAGCCATAGATCCAAATAGGAGGAGAGAAGAAGAAAATAAGAGAATCTTCTGAAGTGTCTTTGTTTGTAGTCTTCAGAAGTAGATCCGAAAAAAACCTCTGATAGAGTCTAGGGTGTCTTTGTCTGTAGTCCCTAGTATAAGTGTCCTTATGGTGACCATGTCATCCCATCAAAATGCATGGGTAACCAGCCACTGCATTCGCCAAGTGTATAGAAAAAGTCACTAGGTACAAGGATCACAAATAAAATTACCTTGGGAGTGTCGGGTACAACCGAGAGTGCACTCCAAGGTAGAAAAACTTTGAGGCAAAAAAGCTCATTTGAAACAGCCTCAAAATTACAATATGACACCACCATTGTGTCCGTAACGAAAAAACGTTTCCAACGACTATAAATACCCCTATATTCCACCATCAAAGGGGCCTTCATCATTTGGAAAAAACATCATGCCTATCTAAGGCAGAAAATAAACAACATCGCTCAATGGCGGCATCGCTCTCAGGCGAAAAAAAATAGCATCAATTTCCCTCGTAGGGGAATTAATGAGCATGGGCACTTTAATTCGTGTCTTCATACATGTGAGACTTAAAGTGGTTCCCTCCACTTTATAAAATATACCCCATTGCCTTTATAAAAACAAATGCCCCCATCCATTATATAAAGCAATTGTTAAAAAAAATTATGCGTCGAGAAAGATTTAAAATTATGCGTCTTTACACTGCAAACCATAGCCTATAGGGCACCATGGAGACCGCCAAAGTAACGGGAGTCAAGGGCGTCTTCATATCAGATAAAATTGAATTGCTTTGATGACGGCGATCGTGGTCTCCGTCAACTACCGGCGAGCACTACACAGATCCTTTGGAAGCACTACACGTTCCGTTTCAATCCCAAGCGCAGCAATCTCGAGGGCCAACGCGTCACCAGATCATGCGACACCCTGGCAAACAGCATCCGCGTGGCAGAAACAACTCTTGTCGATTCTAGCCAAAAAAATTTCTCTGAGATACTGTAGCAGCTCGTGTCGGATGCGGTTCTTGTTTATTTCAATGTCAAAGTTAGTCGCATTAGGTCACAGCGGAAGCAGTGTAACAGGCTAGCAGGCCCTGTTATTGACATTTCTCTCGTAGATAGCATGTAGCAAATTTTAGTGGTGCAGTGTTCAAGCCAAAATATCTTTGTTCCGCCACGGAGTACAATGGGTTCGCAGAAACGAACATATCTGCTGTCGGGGCGGCTCATGGCTGCGAAACCTAGTAACCAAGGATTCACCGCAGCAAGCATTTGAGTGCGAGAATATATTACGGCCGCCCTTGCCGAGTCTCAAACTCGGGACCTGTTATCACCGCGAGGGTTTCAGTCTATAGACGGTGGTTGTAGCCGTTAAACGACGGGCCACTCTGGCCTTCAAACTGTCCTTTCAGGTAACCGCCGCGGTCCACCATTGTTGGTATTGCGGCCTCACTCTGGAGGCAGAATATGCAGAGGATTCTTTAGACTGTGAGAACAGTAGTCTTAGGGACAGTGTAGTTCAAGATGGAACAGAAAGGGCAGGCAAAGATCAAGTGGAAAGAGTCTCCCTATCTGGGCCAAGAAACTCCCATAGAACATGGGATATTGAAGCAAACCGTGCAAACAGTCTGTAAGCAATAAAGCTAGAGAAATTCGACTCAAAAACAGTTTTTGAGCCCTGACAAAACTTCGCACAAATGTCAAATCCGAGATGAAGAAGAGACCGTCTTTCCTCCCAGGCGCCAGTCACCCTGGCGGCCACGACAGCAATCTCAACCTCAGCAGTGCCAACAAACAGATCCGAAGATCTAGCACAACCGTCGAGGGTTCGAACCTGGCGGCCTCCAGCGTCAGGCGCTCCTCCTCCATCGCCTACACCAAAAACCCCCATGAATGTTTGGTTGCTTCTTCGCCTACAAGTGATATTTAGCCCATGATGGCGAATGCTTGCTGTAGCACAAGTGACCTAAAGCCCATTATGGCCAATGCTTGTGATACAGGTGAGCTTCTGGCTACAAGGGCAGATATCAATTGTATCACAGGTGATCTCGTCACAAGAGAAAATTTTATTTTCGACATGAGTGACTTAAAAACTAAACCTACTAAAAATGAGATCCATAATCTCATCAATAGTAACAAATGCCATATTGTTAAAAGCATTTATGAAGATGAAGAACTTAGAAATTTTTAAAAACACACCAAAGGGATTGGATCCAAACGAATGAATAAAATGGGATTCAATGGTGAAATATTAGATAAACATGGACAAGGCATTAAAACTCCTATAATGCTAAATGTCATGCCAAAGAATGAAGGCCTTGGCTATTCTGAAAGAGCAAGTACCAGTAAAATCATGTTTGCAAAACCTAAATATCCTTCAACTCCTACAAAGCATTATTGCAATCATTGTGGAAGACCAGGATATGTAGCAACTAGGTGTTGGAAACTACATCCTTGTGACTCATGTGGATGTAAAAATCACTCCTCTTCAAATTTTTGGTACAAAGTGAAAATAACCAACAAGGTTCATATTGATTGTGGATGGACAGATATCACATAGTGGACCAAGATGAAAGAAATGTTTTTTGGCTTCTATAGAAAAGGTAAAACCTATGGTGGACCCAAAGTTAAATCCAATGACATACTGAGTGGTCGTCCTAGAGGTAATGACCCCGTGATAAACCTAAAGGCCGACCCAGTAACAATAATCCAACTACCTATGGTGGTTGATGAAACTACCTACTACCACTACATGTATTATATATTCACCTTCATGTTAATAATATGCTTAATGCTTTGAATTTTAATATTACCCATCCTGTTAGGAGATAAACCATACACGCTTCACATGGAATGTTTGGTTGCTTCTTCACAATAAATAAAAGCATATTGCATGCGTTATAATACATATAAAAGAAATTCCAATCATGAATGTGCTATTATATTAGGGTTATGCATAAGGTAGTATCCAAAATGTACTTGGGTTGTTATAGTTGGTATCAAAGCCTAGGTTGCAAAAACCTTGGATTACAAACCTATGATTTGTTGAATTGACGTAGCTCTTTTGTCACCAAGTATGGCGGGGACCTCAAAAAGAGCAAGTGCTAATCTACAAGAGGATATTTTAGAAGTTCTAAGAAAGCGACTAAGAGGACTCGTGAGGGAGTCAAAAAAAGTACAAACTACTGAAGTGCCTCGATATGTAATAAGAAAAGAGAAAGAGCCATTAGTAGCACGGGCCACTTAGAATTATGAGAACATGACAAGAATAATTCAGCTAATGCAAGAACAACTGAATCAGAAGAGGGAACAAATGGAAATGCAAAGGGCTCAAATGAGCGAATATATGGAACGAAAAAGGGTTTAGATGTTCCAACAACAAGAAATTATCACACAACAATAGAAGGTAATTGAGAATTTGACTATAAGTAAGGAAAGAATGGGTCTCATGTATAGTAATCTATAGCGAAAAGTTGGCCGATCCCGAGCACTTGAGATTCTATCTGTAGTGGTATAAGATCTCAAAGTGTGAACATCTATGTCTAAGTACTAATACAAAGCTGTGTGTGCTTACGTAAATGTATGACATTTATGTTGGATAAATTGAAATTTTGTATTTATGTTTTTGACAATCAGGAGAGCTAGTCTTGGGTTGTTATAGTAGGTCAATTTCCTCTCTATTCTAAGGTTGCCCTCAAAATGTATTTATAAAAATGAATTAGCTTTGATATCAAGGTGAATCATGTCTAAAATTATATAAAATAGGTGGTGAATTTTTCCATATTTTCCTAAAAAATTAAAAAAATATGGTGAATTTGACATACAAAAAAGTAAACTAATGATTGGAAAAATGAACGAAAAAGAGTTTAGAGGGTGATAGACAAAGGGTGACTGATGTTGGTGATAGACAGAGGGTGACTGCTGGTTGTGATAGATAGAGGGTAACCTCTATTGACAATAGAAAAAGGGTGACATCTGCTGGTGACAAATAGAGGGTGACTACTACTGGTGAAAGACAAAGAGCGATCATTGCTAGCGAAATACAAAGAGTGACCACTGTTGGCGAAAGATAGATGGTGATACCTATTGGTGATAGATGGAAGGTGAGTTTTTATTGATCGTTAATAAGATGCTACCACGTATCCTTTCATTTGCCATGTGTCCTACATCCACCAACTTCTAGCATGAAAACTCATTTTTCACCCTTTTTTTACCAGCATAGATTTTTCCCCCTTTTTCCACTATTCATTTTTTCCTCCTTTTTCCCTCATAACTCATTTTCCATACCTTCAATCTTCTACCGTGGTTTGTAGCCCTTATCGCGCATCAAATCACTATCAGAATGGCTAGCACTTCCTCTCCTCTTCTTGCTAAAGTTACATTTAAAAACAACTTTTTCCCTAACATTTCAATTTTTTTTAGTGCAACTAGAATGGATTCATAGTGGATCGACAAGTTTGGACTTGCAGGAGTCTTAAAAATGGTATAGTACAACAAAAACAATGTCATTTTTTAAAGGATTATGAACTCTTACGATGATGACCGATCCATAGTTCACATGATCATCGACAACAAGGATATATGATTTATTGTGAAACCTTTATATCTACACCATCCCACAGGGCTCTCATATACTGATGGTAAAATAGTGACCAATCAACACATTTTGAACAATGATGACAAACAAATTTTGGAGAGCAAATACGATGTCAAATATGATCATTTGAAAAGTATTTTTTATTATTCTATATTTTTCAGGTATTCTAAATTATGTTTTTTGATAATGTTGTCCTTTTTTTAGTTCATTCTACTAAGTCCAAAAGGGGCTTAAAAATTTCCAACGTTGCAGATAAATTTCTTCATTCTTGCATAGAATTTTTCCATTATTTTGTAGGGATGACCTATAGACATGCTGTTTTGGGCATTGGCCTGCTGTAATGTCTTTTTGGCATAAAATTGTACTGGTTCACCAAAATTTCAAACCGCATCAAACACGATCTTCTATGCGTTATAAAATAACAAACACCACATGTAGTAACAACCACCAATTTCCTTGTCTTTCTTTTATGAAGCATACTACAATGTTTAGGATACCCCACCTCCAACTATACTACACCTGAGCTTGCTGGCTCTTGGTATGCCAGAACAAGATATACCGGTAAAATTATATTTTCAAAAAAACTATGTTTTTTTCTTTCCAATGATTTTTTTAATTTTTGCTTGAATACAAAAAAAGTAGTTGGATCTGCTAGTAAAAGGGATGCCATCATAAGGGGTGTTGTGCTGGAAGCCATTGGAGATTTCAACACACAGTCAGAATCCACACTAGTAACTGCCAGTAGAAGTGCAAAACATTTGAGGTCTTTGTCACCTCCTCAATGTACACCTTCGACTACTTCTATTTCTAGACATGTTGAAGTTGACGTTCAAGAAATAAGCTCTAGCTCAAAATGTAACCTTACTATTCGAAACTATTGTTTAAAATTATGTATTATATTAATTTAAAATTATAATTACTTTAAGGAACTTGTTTTATACGTTTTTAGAGCAAGAATAAGAGAATCCATTAGCATGGAGCTAAGAGTTTGCTATGCAGGACACATCCTCCTTTGGTAAGTGTGCTTAAATTAAATCTATTTTTTTTGCATTATTTTTTACTTTTACAATAGTTTTAATTGATATTTTAATGTAAAATTTTAAAGGGGAGGCGACTGTATTCTAAAGACCAAAAATAAATATGATTCCACCACATTAACCATTGTAAATGGATCCACTGGAAGCGCAATCACACCAAGTAGCACCTATGATGAGAGGCCAAATTTAGATATGTGGGAAACACCACCTCTAGGACAAACTGTTACTCAATCACATACACACATCATGTCTAACGTGTTTGTCTTCCCAAAAATTTCCTTTGGGCTTTGGGATGTCCAGAGTGCTTTCTCAAATGCCCTATGGTAATCTTGATGATAATTTTATTTATCAAGATACCAATCCTAAATCTTATCCTTTCAAGGTAAGCGATCTCCTCCAATTGATGATGAAAAAGTTACTTTTCAGGAAAATATTTTATTGGCTAAAAAAATGTGAAGCTACAGTTAAGAACAATCTACTTTTAGATATTGAAGGCTTGAAAATTTGGGAATATTGGACAAAGATTTTAATAAAGGAAATAAATGCCCAATACAAGATTTTTTCAAAAATAAAGGAGATGTTTTCACTGGTGGATAATGAACCCAAAGAACTTGATGCTTTGTTACATAAGGTCGAATTCGGCAACGTGACCACCAACTCCCCTTACAATGATGAAGTTTTGAAAATTATGCTGAACAGATTGGAATACCTAAATGTCGAGATTGAGACATATTTCAACTTGTGGTCAATAGATAAGAAAAAAGTAGTAGTTGTAAAAACTGCAAGAGTTGTCGCTAATGTAAGTTTTATAACTACAATCATTTTTTTCTTACATATATTTCATTTATTTATATTAACATTCTTCTCTTCTCTTTTGCAGTCTAATTTTCAATACTTAAAAACGTAAGTCAACAACATGAAAAAATTAATTAAGATTACAAGAACTAGTGTGCTTAATGCTATTGAAGTGAAAAAAATATTACAATTCACCATCAGAGAAAACAATTCATTGAAAAATGTGACCAGATATAACGGTCAAGACCCGAATGTTTTGCTAAAAGAAAATGAAAAATAACTTAATGCTCCTTTCAGAGAAGACCCTGCAAAAGAAGAAGGATCATTTCTAGTGGGTTTGACCAGTACAACTCATGGTATGGTAAGAGCTAGTGCGCTGAAAGTGAGGGATATTGATGAGGGATCTTCAACACAGACTCATTCTTTGGAAGATCCAACTCATGCTTCAGCCACTCTGGAGAAAGCCACCCATGAGAAAGGCAACTAGTTGACAGTAGCTTTTGTTGTACAATATATAACAATCAATAATTTTGAAAATTGTAAAAGAATACTTTCAAATCAATATAAGAGACCATTTGCAAAAATTGTGTATTATTTTTTTTTATAAAATTTAATGTTTTGATTAGTTATGTGTATGCAATAAATAATTGTGAATTATGAATGAATTGCTTGGAAATATGGACATTGGCAAAATTTATTTTATGTTTATAAAATACAAATCTAATAAATAATTTAAATATCATTGATTGATAATCCAATAACAAGGCTTAAATTATAAACATACAATTTCATCAAAATATACATAATCAAATAACAAGGCATAGATACACAGAATATCCAATAACACATCCATGAAACAATAAATTTATAGTGCTAAAAACTGAAACAAACACTTTTATGTGAAATACATGTCTAAGTAAAACAAAAAATGATGTGAAATTTATTCAAATTATAATGTTGGAAGCTGAAACAAACACTCTTCAGATTGTTGAAATTCTTCTATAATCATACCCAAAAAATTTGTCGCTATAATATGATAAGTATTACCATTATCCTCATCATCCTGAGTATTAATTACACATCTTCTATCTGCCAGAGATTTTCAATATGCCAAAGCTCTATCATAAGGCACTGCTCCACCTCATAGGTCGAACATATACTCTCAAACAATTTTCCAAATTCTTATCCAACCCTATTTCGAACTTTAGATTTTACATGCGGTAATGCACTAAACACTCTTTCATCTTCAATTGATCCCCAAATCATCATTTAACATAATTATTATAAAATAAAATAATCGCTCATTGTAAGTTGTAAGACACTACTGGGATGCAATATTTTCTACAAACATGAGATACAACCTGTTACATGACTGTTAGTCAATTATGAAACTTGAGAAACCATTGTTATTCCAAAATAGTTTGATTATTTTCTCAAAAGATCTTTGTTGAGAATACCATTGATTTCAATACCATTGACTTCCACACATTTAGTGAAATGATTAGCAAGAGTGCCCATGTATTTGAGAAACTAACCATTTATAATTTGTTATTCTATACAAGGATCCCAAAAGATTGGGTTAACCACACACAACCTCAAGTAATTCATCTATTTGAAAACGGTCTCTTATTTATTTTGTCAAGGTTTCTGCTATTTTTTAGTTTAATTTTTGTACCATGTACAACCATATCAAATTTGTTGTGTGTTATGGACATTTGATTTACTTCAATTATAACTATATTCACTCGCTGATAAAAATAATATAAAGGTATTGCCTTTCCATGAAAATAAATACATACATGATCATTTACGTTGAACTTCAAAAGTTTTGAGGATCATTTATGTTTGTTATAATTTTCCAACTCTCAAACTTAGGATCTATAAAACTTTCAAAAGATGTGTACATCATATCAATGTGCATGCAATTTTTTTTCTCACCTTAATAAAATCCACAATATAAATTGATCTTTGTTGTGCAAGTTTAATCAAACTATTCATTTATTCCAACATTAGAAGAATACCACACACTATGAGAAGTGTTTCAAAATTAGTCATTTGAAATAACAAATCTTTAGCTTTATCATATTCCCTACGATTTACATACATAAACTTTGCCAATGATTGATATTATTTGAAAACTCTATATGCTGGTTGATACAATGAAATCCACTTAGTAAATACATCTTTTAACAATTTTTTACCTTCAATAACTCCTAGAGCAAATTGCTAAAATTTTGTAAATCGTTTTGGACTGCACAAAAAATAAGAATGAATTTCATAGATAAGTTCTTCCATTTTTTCTACATTTACAAATGTGCTCACAATTTTGTATGCAAGATTCATTCTATGAGCCATGTAATGAATAAGAATCAAATATGGGATAATTGATGTTTGTAGTCAAACACAAAGACCAGTCTTGTATTCTTGCATTGTAGCAGCACCATTAGCTTCGATGCATATTAACATAGTGACTAGTTCTAAATAATTCATTCCCATCATTTCCTTTAAACTGGTTACAACAATATTATAAAGGTTTTTGCATTGGAATTTTCCACCATATTATGTATTCTAAGTAAATGAGGTTGCCTTAAATTATTTTCTAATGTGCAAACATGCATGCAAATCCAAGATGTGTTGTCAATGATAGTCATCTCATCAATTGAAAGTGAAATGAGTTTGGCATTTTTTACTTTCTCTTTCAAGTCATCCTGCTCAACCAAAGAGAAATTTTATGATTTCTCAACCACTCTGATCTGACCAATGGGCACTAGGAAGGTTCTACACATCAGCTAGCTGAAATAGAAGTTTATAATCAATGAAATCAGACATAGATATACCCTTTTTAAGAATAGTGTATACAATAGCAAACTATAAACTTTTTGAAGCTAAAGTGATCTTATTCATTTTTTAAAATTGGTCTTGAATTGTTCCACCTTTCTCAACCAATTTTTTTTGTTGTTTCATTTATTTATCATATTATTTTGCATATCTGATATGTGTGCATTCTGATACATCCTTCCACCTATTTTTTGTTCCATCACTATCTTTTATTTTTATATAAGATTTTCCAAATTGATTTTCTACTGTATATTTCTTAACTTGCAATCTATGATCTCTTCAATGTTTTCAACTACAACTTACATATCTCAATTATTTTATTTCTTTAATACTACTCTTTAGTTGTACTGGCTCAATACATGGAAATTTTGATACCCAATCAGGTTGATATTTTTTTTAATTATCCACTTAGATAATCTAGCACATTTAGATTTATTAGAAGAATATTCTTTGAAAGTAGAGATTGTATGAGAACTATTATTTTCTTTTGTGTTTGGTGTGTTAGTTTTAGAAAAGTCTTCATGTTTTTGTTGCATTTCATTAAGTAAAAATTCATCTCTAGACATTTCATTATCTAGGATATGTGGAAGTGGAGGCATACCAGGGTCAATAGTGTTTTCTGCAAAGAAATTTTTCCATATCATTTTTATTTAAAAATATAAATTCTATTAACAAAATATAGATAAAAAACTAACATATCTATAAAAAAAAAACGTAATATCTTTTAAGGAAGAAAGACATTATATATAAAATTAATAATATACAAAAATTAATTGCTTAGTTACTAAAATGTGTTTGTACCTTGAATTTGTACAGATGTTGATGGTTGACTAGATTTCAAAATATTTTAAAAGCATTTGAGGATACTCTTTTTATTGGAATATTGGCTTCCCTTTTTTCCATTTTCAATAAGTGCGTGTATAAATTGAAGATGAACATGAACATGAACATCATGTTTAAAAATAAAAATTACTATTAAAAGAAAACTATTGTTCAAGACAACAAGATGTCTGACAAACATTCTGGACGTCTATAGCAATTCTCAATGGAAGAAAAAAATAAGGATTCAGATTGGTGCACAAATAATAGAAATATTAATGGTAAAATAGAATTACCGGTAAATGGTTGTCACTGTATGTCAGTTTCATGTGTTAGAAATACTGGAGGTCTATATTAAATCTAAATGAAAGAAAGAAACCAGACTTGAGATTGTGTCCAAATAATAGGAAAATATCTTTAAATGTCAAATAATAAGATGTTTAAAAAAGGAAAATTAAATGTAACAAAGAATTACTAGAAAATCGCTATGGCCCTGTGTTTGCTGCGATGTGTTTGTCGTATTATGTCAAAAAAATTGAACGTCTATAGTAAATCTGAATGGAAGATAAAAACCAAGCTTGAGATTGGTGCCAAAATAATAAAAAACCTCCTTATTGAGTGTCAATGAATAAGATGTTTAAAAAAGAAAAATTAAAGGTAAAAGAGAAGTACTAGAAAATGGTAGTTGTGTTGTGCCAATCGCATTATGTCACTCACCCCATGTTAGTTGCACTTCGTCAATCACCTAGTGTTAGTTACCCAGTGTCAATCATTTAGTGTTAGTCACCCTATGTCAATCACCCTATGTTAGTCACCTAATATCGGTTGCCCAATATTAGTTTCCCAGTATTAGTTAGCCAGTGTTAGTCATCTAGTGTCAGTCACCCAATGTTAATTGCTCGATGTCGGTCGTCCACTGTAAATCATATAGTGACTGTTGCCTAGTATCAGTCACTCAATATTTGTTACCAAGTGCCAGTCATCCAGTGTTAGTCACCCTTTGTCGGTCACTCAGTGTTAGTTACCTAGTTTTAGTTACCCAATGTCAGTCATCTTGTGTGAGTCACCTTGTGTCTTTTGTGCTATGACTATTGTGTTGTGTCATTCACCCTATATTTTAGATTGTATCACCCACCCTCTATTAGTTACTTGTTGTCTATCATACTATGTATTTCACACTTTGTTTGTCGCACTATGTCTTTCACACTATGTATTTTATTTTATTTTTGTTGCACTATGTATATCATCCTTTATTTTTCGTTCCTTCTCTTTGTTCTGCTATGTTGTTTATTGCTTATTATCTCTTACCTACTATGTATCACTCACTATCAGGAAAAATTAATGTTTTAAATGTATGAGTATTGCTCTCATGTTAGCTATATATAATGGGGGTATAAGAGGTGAATTTGGTGGGATATTTTTTTTTTCTAATTTGAAGGAGAAAATTAGGCAGGAAAGCTCTATGAAATAGGGACTAATAAGAATTATAAGGGGCGAATAGACCCTAACAAAAATGGTCCCAAAAATTTTGGGTGAATGGGCTGACGTTTAGGGTCCTCATTTTCGCCAAATTAAAATTGTTAAAATCCTAATATTCTCCCTAGTTATGAATATTTGCCACTGTGCATAACCTTATGTTAGATTTAAGTAAAATTAAAAGTAAAAAAATAGTACATGTGAGATATTTTAATTTGATTATTTTGATTTTTGATTTGCAAAAATTAGATTCAAACCATGTAATTTAAAAAATAACATAAAATATCTTCTAAATGATGTCAATCATCTAACATTCACATGGTTTTTGGTTAGTCCATTTCACTTCATTATAAAATTAGGTATGCTTATGTAATATAATTCAATATGAAAGGTATGTTTATTAAATTAAATATGAATAAAATATATGATGAGATTTGTTAGAATTTTTTAATATAATATTTTAAAAATTTATTTTTAGGTAAGTTTGGTATAAATAGATTAGATGTTTTTGTAGTCAATAGTATGTTTTAGTCATTTTGTATATTTCAGTAGGGCGGTCCATTATATATTTATCTATTAAATAAAAGTTGTTTATATTGCAATAAATAGTCCGTTCAAATCCTTTCCTCAATTTGTTGTTGATCTTTTAATGAGGTCATAAAATTTAAATAAATATTATCATATTATGAGAAGATTATTGTATATTTTGTTAACCCATTGTAAAATTTAGGAATTTTTTAATAGCACTACCCTATAATTATATTGTGGATATGTTACTATTTAAAATGAAAAGATTTCCATCAACCTACGTGGATATTATTTTTTTTAGTAAAGGGGAAAAGGAACTTTGGAACTCATGTTTGGATAAAATGAAAGTTTGTTTGGCAAGTTGGAAAGGTAAGTTCTTAACCATGCTGGGAAGGCTAAAACTCATAAAAACTACATTACAATCCTTACCTATATATAATATCACTTTCAATATTATGAGTAGGTATAGCATCAAATATTCATAAAATTCAAAGAGACTTCTTTGAAAAGGATGTAAGAAAAATTTCAAGTTTCCTTTTTGTGAGTGGAATAGATTTTTCAAAGAAAATAATATTGGAGGGGTAGATTCGAAGAATTGAATATTTATGAGTTTGGCCTCATGGGTAAAACACAGTTAGAGATTATTCAAATATCATGGAAAGAGTTTGGTTAAAATGTTACTTCAAAAAATATATAGCTTATCTTGATGTAATGAAATGATTTAAGAAACTAACCCTATACAAAGGATCGTTAACATGGAAATTTATATCAAATAGTTTACAATTAGTTAAGAAATATATTAGCTATGAATTGTGGCTCACATATTAGATGGTCATTCATTAAGGGTATTGTGCAAATTTTTGGTCTTCTACTTGGTTGAAACCTTATCCTCCTATATCCGATTCAAAATAGCAAGCATGGGCTTAGGCATGTGTCGATCATAAAGATACAAAGGTCAAAGATTATATTAATATGAGAAATAACTCAAATAATGGATTTCTATTAGTGACTTTGTTGAAGAAGAGGAACTCAAACGAATAGCAAATGAGCTTCAAAAATTGCTTCAAGAGTGCATTTGTCTACTTTGTTATTAAATAATGAGTTGGTTTGAAATCTATCAAAATATGGTAGATACTTGATCAAGCTAGGATATGAGGATTTAGAAGAACAAAAAACTAATACTCTTAAATATTTTCTTTGGAAGAATGTTTGGTCACTAAAGGCTCACCCTAAGGCCTCAAAATTTATTTGGTTGGAATGTTGCCTTTTTAAGCCTTACTACCATAAAATATTACAGGTTCGAACAATATTAAAGGTCAAAATAATAATAATATGAGTAGAATAATATATCAACTATATATATATATATATATATATATATATCAAGGCCTATATAATAAAGCAAATAATATTTATTTATATACTAAAATATGAATGTAAATGACCTGAATCATTCATGAACTATGCATGAAGAAAAATTACAATATTAATTGCTCAAAATGTATACAAGCTTTATTCCAAACTAGATCTCCTACACATACTTCTTCTCAAGGTTATGCACAGGGGGAAATTTCGCAAATTAGCACGAGTATTCGGATTTTCACAATTTTAATTTTACGAATTTGGGGACCCTAGAGGTCGTCCTATTCATCCAAAAATTTTGGGATCAGATTTTTTCTAGGGTATACTCGCCCCACTATCATAAGGTTTCCTGCCTAATTTTCACTTTCATATTATTCAAAAAAAAAATTATCCCACCAAATCTGTCTCTTGTACCCCACTATATATATCCAACATGACAACGACACATACAATTAAAACATTAATTTTCTCTAATAGCAAGTGATACAAAGAATGCGATTGAAACGACACGACCGACAAAATGTAATTGGCACAAGGTAACTGGCATAAGGTGACTGACATAAGGTGACTGGGAGAAGACAACTCGCATCAGGTGACTGGTACAAGGTGAGTGGTAAAAGGTGACTTGCATGAGGTGACTGGTACAAGGTGACTCATACATGGTTACTTATATAAGGTGATAGGCAGAAGACCACTAGCAAAAGGTGACTAGCATAAGGCGACTGATATAAGGCAACTAATAGAAGATGACTAGAATAAGGCAACTAGCATAAGACAACTAGCACAAGGTAATTGGCATAATATGACTGGCATAAGGTGACTTGCATTTGGTGACTAGCATAAGGCAACTAGTAGAAGGTGACTGGTAGAAGGCGACTGGTAGAAGGTGAGTGGAAGAAGGCAACTGACATACAATTATAGCCATTTATTGGTGAGTTTCTTTTACCATTAATTTTACTTTTTAAAATATTTTGTTCATGGATACTCAATAAGGAGGTTTTCCTATTATTTGGGCACCAATCTCAAGCCTGCTTGGGTCAGACATCCTGTTGTTTTGAACAATATTTTTCTTTTACTAGTTATTTTTATTTTTTTAAATGATGTTCATGTTACTCTTCTATTTATACAAGTAACATGTCACTTGCTAGTAGTGGAAATAAGGGAGGCTAGTCTTCTGAAAAATGAGTATTCTCAAATACTTTCATAATATTTTGAAATCTAGTCAGCCATCAACATCTGCACAAATTGAAGGTACAAATACTTTTACTTACTAACTAGTTAATTTTTGTATATTGTTAATTTTATATATAATGTATTCATTCATTAAGAAGGGTCTTTTTTGGTTGATGGCTTTTTCTATTGTTTATCTATATTTTTTAACAAAAGGTATGTTTTTAAATGCAATAATGATATGTAAAAAAATTATCTATAGAAAATACTATTGACCCTGGTATGCCTCCACTTCCACATATCCACAATAATGAAAAGTCCACAGATTAAAAATTTCTTAATGAAATGAAAAAATAACATGAAGAGATTCCTAAAATTAACACGTCAAATAGAAAATAAAATAGTAGTTCTTATGCAGTCCTTACTTCTTGGGAATCTTATTCTAAAAAACATAGACGTGCAAGGTTATCTAGGTGGACAATTAACAGATCATTTCAGCCTGATTGGGTATCAAAATTTCCATTTATTGAGCTAGTTCTGCCAGAGAATAGTAGTGATGAAATAATAGAATTGAGATGCATAATTTGTAGTTGGAAACACGAAAAGGATCATAGATGGCAAGTTAATAAAGATACATTAGAAAAACATTGTGGAAATATTTATATAAAAATAAAAGAAAGTGATGGACCAATCCAAAACAATTATAGGTGGAAGGATGTATCAAAGTGCACACATATGGGATATGCACAAGAATATGATAAAAAAATGAAATAAAAACAAAATTTGATTAAGAAAGGTGCAATGATTCAAGCCCAATTTCAAAAATGAATAAGTTCACTTTAGCTTCAAAAAGTTTGCAGTTTGTTGTTGTACTCATTATTCTTAAAAAGGGTAGATATATATTTGATTTCATTGATTATAAATCTCTATTTCAACTAGCTGATGTGCAGAACTTATCCAACACCTATTGGTCAGATCGAAGTGGTTGGGAAATGGTAAAATGTCTCTTATTGGTTGAGTAGGATGACCTCAAAGAGAAAGTAAAAAAAACCAAATTTATTTCACTTTCAATTGATGATTTGACTACTGTTGACAACACATATTAGATTTGCATGCATGTTTAAACACTGGAAAATAATTTAAGGCAACCTCATTTACTTGGAGTATGCAAGATGGTGGAAAATTGCAATGCAAAAAACATCTACAATGTTGTTGTAAGTAGTTTAAAGGAAATAGTAGGAATGAATAAAATAGAAATAGCCTCTCAGTTAATATGTGTGGGAGCTAATGGAAATAACCACTAAGTTAATATGGAAAAAAATCTAGAATTTTTTTTGAGAGTATATATGTCGACCTATGAGGTGGAGAAGTTTCCTTATGAAAGAGCTTTGGCATATTGGAAATCTTTGACAAAGAGAAGAGGTGTCATGAATACTTAGGATGATGATGATAATGGTAACACTGATCAGACTGTGATGACATAAATTTTGGGTATGAGTACAAAATATTTTGTACAATCTAAAAAAATTTTGTTCCAGTTTCCAGCATTATGATGCAAGAATGTTTTCATTTGATTTGATTTCACATATTATGTTATCCGTTTTCAATAGAATATTGAGATTTGATTATAATTTCAAACATGTATTTTTTGATATCATTAATCATATAATATGATATTAGACATGCTATTGGATATTTTTTATATCATAGCCGTCTAATTTGATTATGTATATTTGAATAAAATTGGATTATTTGATTAAAGATATGTTGATTATGGAACATTGGATTATTTTTTATACCATAGACGTGTTATTGGATATTTTGTATATCATGTTATTTAAGCCTTATAATTGGATTATTAGTCTATGATATTCAAATTATTTAGTAGATTTGTATTGTATAAACCATTTATGGCAAAGTAAATATTTGTGCTGCATTTTAGTCATTTCAAATTATTTCATAAAATATAAAAGAACATTTTATTGCATCCACATAATTTAAAATTATTTATTGCATCCACAAAACTAATCAAGACATCAAAATATTTAAAAAAAATTCAAAAAGATAAACATTTTTTTTTTAAATTGTCTCTTTTATAGATTTAAAAAAGATACCATTCTTTTACAATTTACGAAAAATCTATACATCATGTTTTGTTTCTCCTTAAATTAAAAAAAAAAAAATATAATATACTTTTCTTTTTGCATGGTACCTAAAGTTTCAGCTACATCTAACTCAATATCCTTTCCTTCCAATGCACCAACCCTTACCAGAATTTTAGTTATAGTGTTTATCGCCGATAGCAATAAGCCTTCTTCCTTTGCTGGATCTTCTCTAAAAGGTGCATTTAGTTCTTTCTTCTTTTATTTTAATACAAAATCCACATCTAGGCCCTTATCTTCAATAAACTTATTCAGCCAATTGTTTTCTCTAACAGTGTATTGTAATCTTTTCTTCATTTCAATAGCATTAGTCACACTAATGTTTGTAGTCTTAATCAACGTTTTCATAGAATCAACTTGCTGCTTTAAGTGCTGATAATTAGACTAAAAAATATAAGAGAAAAATTTTAATATTTATAAATAAAATATATTTAAGAAAAAATATATTTTAGTTATATGTAAAAATTACATCAACGATAAGTCGTGTAGTTTTTGCAACTGCTACTTTTTTCTTATCTAGTTCCCTTTCATTGAAATATGCCTAGTCCTAGGCATTGAGATTTTCTAATTGGTCCAACATAATGGCCAGAACTTCATCACTATATATAGACTCAACATGCATGGTGCCATATTCATCTTTATGTAACAAAGCATCGAGCTTTTGTGGCTCATTCTACCTTTGAAAATAACTTCTTTCTATTTGAAAAATTCTTGTATTGGGTATTTATTGCTTTTATCAAAACCTTGGCTAGATATTCCTAATATTTTAATCTATAAATATCTACAAGTAGACTATTATTAACTATAACTTTACATCTATTGGCTAATAAAATAGTTTTTGGAAAATTAACTTTATCATCATTGTTCAGATGATGATGGGCGACGACTTGCTGGGGGGAAGAGGAAACTCCAGCAGCATCGGCCTCAACATTCTCTTCTGCTTCATCATGGCTATGTAGACCCTGAAGAACATCACTTGCATTTAATGGGAAATTTAAGGATTCATATCTTGATAAAAAATCATCAAAATTCCCAGAGCGCATTCGAGATGCGCTTTCTACATTTGAGAAATTCTCAAGGATTACAATTGGGAACAATGATACATTAAACTAAGACATGGTGTGTATCTAGAAAATACTTTTGGTTCCTAGAGGTGGTGGTGTGAGGAATTGTTTCCCATGTATGTAAGATTGGTTCCTCACTGGTGGTACCTGCTGTGGGCGGACTTGCTGTGGCACTTACTGTTTGTGTGTTTGCGGGTGTGTAGACGATGGAGGCATATTTTTCTTTAGTATTTTGAATGTAACTGGTGCATCTACAAAATTTCACATGAAAATATAAATTAAAACTAGTGTAAAAATAATGCCATAAAAAAATATTAATATTAACCAAATATACTAGACTCAGACTCTACACCCGTTTATGATGCAACCATTTGCCCTTGCTCTCGAAACATTTAATATATTTTCTCAAATTAAATATAATTTTAAATCATTAAAATACATCATTTAAAATAGTACTTTTGAATAATAAGGTTACCTTGTGAGCTAGAGGTTACTTCTTCAACATCGACTGCAACACATCCATAAGTAACAGGAGTCGTACGTGTAATTGTATGTTGATCACCAGGATATCTCACATGTTTAGAGGGATTTACAGGTGATGATTGTGACTACGTGTTAGAATCTATAGAAACTTCTTGAATCCTAAAGGCGACATCCCTTTTACTAGAATATTGAGATGCTTTTTTATGCTTTCAAAAGAAAAATAGAAAATAACAAGATTGATTGAAAAAAAAAGAAAACAAAGATTATTCCAAAAAATAATTTTACCTGTATTTCATTCTCCATCATACCGATAGCCAAAAATATTGGGTTGGGTGTAATGCAGTTAGAGAAGGGCTATTTTGAATATTAGGTTTGAGTCAAAGATTATTCCAAAAAATAATTTTACCTGTATTTCATTCTCCATCATACTAATAGCCAACAAGATTACATAAAATTATTTGAATGGACACCAAACTTGGATGCTAGCATATGTTTGTTATTCGCTGCACAACTGAGGGTTTCATAGAAAAAATAATAACTTTTTCATCCACTTTGATCTGAACAGTGGACTCGTCATGGTTATAGCAACTAAATTTCGTATGCATCAGGGAGACTTCAACGCTAAATTGTGGTATCTTGATTACTCCTACAACTCCAGAGGTGTAAACCCATTTTGAATCTCTTCTAGGAGTGCCAAAAATATTCTTAATATTTGGGCAAAAGTAGCTCTTGAATGAAACTTTCAAAGGTAGATGAGATGAAGAGCTAGCCATTTCTACAAATCTGCACTGAAAATAGTCTAAAAAATGCTCTAAAAATAGTCTAAAAATACTCTAGAAACACCTTGGGAAATGCTCTGAAACCATATTAAAACGCTTTGAAAACCCTTTGAAAATTCTCAAAACATTATCTAAAAACGCTCTAAAACTGCTATGGAAAATGCTCTAAAAATGTTGTAAAACACTTTGAAAAAGCTTTGGAAAATGCTCTAGAAAATGCTTTGGGAAAGGTGAAAAATGACCCTGCATTTCTATTTATAGAAGTCTACGAATACACGGCACATGGTAGAGGAGAGGGCATGTGGTAGCATCTTATTGATGATATTTAGTGGTTGTCGTTTGTTAGTCGCCATCCACCAATCACCATCTACCAGTCGCCTTCTAGTAGATGTTTTTTGCAAGAAACCATCTACCAGTCACCTTTTTCTAGTCATCTTCTACCAGTCACATTCTACCACTCACCACCTACTAGTTTCCTTCTTCCAGTTGCCTTGTGTCAGTTGCCTTGTTCCACTTGCCATTTAACACACCATTTTCTAGTCATCTTATGCCAGTCATTATTTTCCAGTCACCTTGTGCCAATCGCTTTCTACCACTCACATTTTACCAGTCACCTTCTGCCACTCACCTTATGCTAGTTACCTTCTACTAGTCACCTTCTACCAGTTGCCTTCTGTTACTCATCTTCTACCAGTCACCTTCTACCACTTTTCTTCTACCACTTACCTTCTACTAGTCATCTTCTGGCCCTCACATTCTACCAGTCACTTTCTACCCCTTGTATTCTACCACTCGCATTCTACCACTCACCTTTTGCCACTTGCCTACTGCCACTCACCTTCTACCACTTGCAATTTAAAAATTTTGATAATGTTTGTGCAATTTTTTTGAAAATTTACAATACTTTGTTAAATTCTCTACAAAATTTTGAAACATTCACCTTAAATTTTATACAAGATTCACCTTGATTCACCCCAATTTTCTAATTACTTTTTTGGTACTACCCCTTATGCATAACCCTCCTCTGCATCCTTGAATTCTATTTTTATTTCTTCTAATTTCCTTCTAATGGAGTATTGTCTCCATAATATAGCCATAGTTGTGACTCTTAACATACTTGACTATTGAACTCTGTATGACAAGTCTCATGACCTTTGGCTTGTCATCTTGCTAGTTGCATACTAGATGAACACTTGACTGTAAGACACTTGCATTCATGACTCTTACAGTTTTACATGCACTCCTAATCGAAGACACTTGTGCACATCTTCACATTACATATTTACACTCTCACATACAAGATACTTATGCACATTCTCTCAATATACATTTGCAGTCTAACTTACGTGACACTTGTGTATTTCCTACACATTGCACTCTTACATAAAACTTTTTGTACACATTTACACTTACATAAAAGGGGAAATATAAATCACACTCTAAACTATAGATCCAACCCTAATCTATTACATATTTGTAATTTTACCATGAAGTTATATTGGAAGTACATTAGCATGTACTAAATAATGTAATATTCCTCAACATCCTCCTATATTACCTTATTTGATTATTGAAGACTCTAGTCTTCAATCTTGGTATTTATATTTGTCTTCAATCTTCATGTGACTTTGCATTGTTATGCTTCACTAGTCTACCACTATTAGGTACTTATCTCAATATTCACTATAATTCTTCTTTGGCTTTATATTTATGTATTTTTTTGTCCTTCCTTTTGTGTTTACCTCTATTCTTCTTCCTTACTCTTATCTTCTACATATTTATCTATGATCTACTTGATGATTTACCTTCTAAATATTTAGTTAGCAAATCATTATAATGATGCAATATTGATTTCAATGAATCTTAATTGAAGCTAACATAAGCTTCATTCAAGCTATATGTGTTGTCTTTCTTTTCTTTTCCTTTTTATTGAAATATCTCAAAGGTAAGTAATGACAAATACATCATTAAACATTCTTCTGAAGAAAGTATAATGGTGTTTTGTGAATTCCACCATGTTCTAAAAAAATTTCATGAAGATAACTTATAAGTGTTGTAAAATTTTCATCTTTTGCATATTTGAGAAATAATGATAGTTTTTCTTTTAGACAATTTGTCATTTATTTCTTTCCATCAAAATCATATATTAAATTTTGAGAATAAAACTTAATATTATGCACCATTTCTTCACTATGTTCATTGAATGCATGTCTAATAAGTCCTTCCATAGTGATGAATCAATTCAATGATTTATTTTCTTTGATGTAGAAATCAATATGTCTCCCAAATTAAAATATAAATCAAATATAAATTTTGTAAATATAATTTTTTTAATCCTTTGGTGTAGAAAAACCTTTTAAGTCTCTAATATTAAATTTGAAATTTATTAAAAAACTTGAATAATCTAAAAGCCTTCATATTTTCAAAATCCTTAAGTTTTAAAAGTTTTCAAATTTTTAAAATAACTTTTAAAACTTCAAAATCTTTATAAATAAAAAAACTTACTAATCTTTGCTCCTTATATCTCCTATGCTTTATAATCTTTAAATATTTTAAATATTAAGCTCCTTAAATAAATAAGACTTAATTATTCCTTATTACTCCAAACTTTAACACTTAATATTTAAAATGTAAAATTAAAATTCTAATTATTCCCTCTAAAATTGGGCTTTAAAAAAATATTGTTCTTATGTTATCTAGAATCGGTGATAGTTTTGCTAATGATTTATTTCCTTCATATTTTAGGGCAGCAAAGTATGAACATTAGAAAATATCTAAACATTAACATATTTATTATCTAAATATTTGTCTTTCTTTTGATCGTTGGATATTGAATCACTCGAAAAGATTGGACTACTCAATTGATCTTGTTTTAGCTTTCAACATTTTGGTTCACTTTCTTTAGTGCTTGAGTGGTCTCTCCTTACGAGGCTGGCTTACCTTTGATATTTGACTTTCCCTGAGTAGGAAACTAATCTGCCTTGGTGTAAGCTCATCCCAAGTAGTTGACTGGTTTACCCTGTGCTATTTTATCTAGAGTAGATGACTAGTTTGCCTTGTGTTGTTTTATCCTATGTAGGTGACTGATTCACCCTATGTTGGTTTATCCAAGTTTTTGTTGTCTTAGAAATTGGTTCACCTTGGTGCAACTTTGAATTCAGTTGACAAGTGACTCACCTCAGCACTTGTTGTTCCTCTATGACCAGACCAACTGCTTATGTTTTATGCTTTTTCTTGCTTTCCTATAGCTTTATGTTAAACTTTCACTGGCTTAATATGCTTCTTGTTATGTTTTCTTTCTCTACATATATGAATTATTTGCTTCATATATGCTTACATTGGCTTGGTAAGATTTATAACTACACTTTATATCGATTCTACAAATACCTTGCATAAGATTTTACGTAGGCCGTTTGAGAATATTCATTTTTGTAGGATTTTACTTAAGAACATTTTTCAATATTGTTATATTCTAAGCCTTTTTAACTTTGTAATCCTTTTAGGCTTCTATTTTCTTCAATGTAGGCCTTCTAGGGCCTCTTTTCCAATGTTTTTCTTCTTGGGCCTTCTCTTTTATCTGCAATAATACTAATCTCTTCTCCTTCAATGGAGGATTATTGAAAATTATCTATAATATGGGCTAATTTGGTCTTCTACAATAATGTAGGTATTTCTCTTAGACCTTCTTCAATAAAGGATTTTATGGCCTTCTCTATTTCTTCTTTTTTATGTTGCTTCTTTTGCTTCTCTTTAGTTAGAAGTTGAAATTATTATGTCTTTGTAGGAAGCTTCTCACATAGCTGAATCTTTATTGCTCTCTTCTCTATTATTTTTAAATCTTCAATGTCTTTGATCACACCTAAGAACCCAATATGATTCTCCTCCTTACTAGAGAACTCAATATCAATTTCAAGGTGGCACTATAAATTCCTAAATGATCAACTATATTTTATGTTGATTCTACCTCAATCTTCAATCTTCAAACTTATATCTCCAATTTTTTTTTGAGTTGGTTTCTAATATCAAATGTCCAAATTTTTCTCCTAAGTTGGCCATTTTCTTCAATATAGCTCAGTCTTAGTCATCATTGGTTTTCTTTTAGCCTAGTGGAAAGACCCTAGCCTTTTCTACTCAATAAGACCTTTAAAAAATTAGATTCCAAGTCTACAATACCTTCAAAGTGGACAGATTGTACATTAACTTTACCAAAAGTGGAAAAAGTCAATTAATAATGGTGGCTGAATAAAATCTACAAAAAATGAACAGAGTCTAATGATAGCTCTAATACCACTATTAGCTTTTTAATCCTTACTACCCCAAAATATTACAAGTCTAAAATAAAATAGCCACAAAATTAAAGGTCAAAATAATAATAATATGAGTAGAATAATATATCAACAAATTATTATGTATATCAAGGAATATGTAATAAAGCAAATAGCATTCATTTATATACTAAAATATGAATGTAAATAGCCTAAATCATGAAATATGCATGAAGAAAACTCATAGTATTAATTTCTCAAAAATGTATACAAGTTTTATTCCAAACTAGATCTCTTACAAATACTCTTCATCCTTGAATTCTATTATTATTTCTTATAATTACCTTCTCATGGAGTATTATCTCCATAATATAGCCATAGTAATATGACTCTTCACATACTTGACTATTGCTCTCTATATGACAAGTCTCATGACCTTTGACTTGTCATCTTACTACTTGCATACTGGATGGATACTTGACTATAAAATACTTGCACACATGAATCTTACACTTCTATATGCACTTCTAATATAATAAACTCGTGCACATCCTCACATTTCATATTTGCACTCTTACGTACAAGATACTTATACACATTCTCTCAATCTTCACTTGCAGTCTAACTTACATGACACTTGTGCATTTCTTGTACATTGACACTTATATAAAACGGGAAATATAAATCATACTCTAAACTATATGCTTAATCCTAATCTATTACATATTTAAAATTGTACCATGAAGGTAGCTTGGGAGTATGTTAACATGTACCAAATAATGTAATATTTCTCATCATGGCAGTCCAAAGTAATATTCTCACATGAGAGTCTACAAAGAAGAGGATATCAAGGATATTTCATATGTGTTTTATGTGAAAATAATTTAGAAATGCCATACCATTTGCTTCTCTGTTATCCTTTGCTCATACCATATTTGGTTGCTTTTTAAAAAATATAAGAATATTATGGACAACTCCATCAACATTGAAAGAATTGATGAAATGGCATTATGTATTTTGTGGAGTAATGGTCCTATCATTATTTGTTGAAATTTAAGTCTTGGAAGGAATAGTAGAATTTTAAAAAATAAATCTTGAAACCAAGCTCAAGTTTCAAATTGTATTATTGCCTCTCTTACATAATGTTTATAAATATGGTGTTCATCATGGGAAGTCTAAAAGCAAGAAAAGGGTGTTACCAACTTGGTTACAAGATTTAAATATTCATAGAAGGGTCATCTGTGACAATCACATTAAATAAAGGATTTGTTTTGATCTATAATAAAATAAAAATATCTTAAAATTTGGTTTACTAAAACTAATTTTTATGGTGCTATCAAAATAAATCTTGAAAAAATTGGCAGAGGTGGTGTTTCTCAAAATAATGAAGGCAAAATTCTTCTCACTTACTCAAAATTATATGGAACCTCAACTAACAAACTATGCAAAGGCTATGACACAAAGCTATACGGATTGGCATTTTTTAAAATAATGAAGGTAAAATTCTCCTTATAATCATATGGAACTTCAACTAAAAAACTATGCAAAGGTTAAGGTACTTCTTAGAGGGATTAAAATTGCAATAGAAAAAGGATGGAAACATATTTCATTTCAAGAAAATCCACAAATTATCATTAAAATTAAGGTAAATATTGGGTTAAAATAATATTATAGTTTATGTTCATCAACTTTTATTGTTGGTAATTGTTTTTTTGAAATGCAAGTATACTTATAGAGAAGGAAATTGTGTAGAAGACGATTTAGCCAATTGTTGTGTTGACCTTTTTCTTGCTAAAATTCAAACTTTAGAAGACAACTGGCCAATTGAAAATTTTATCTCTTAATAAAAATGATGTCAAGGAACTAATTACTAAAACATAACACTTTTAGGAAGAATATATTTAATAGAAAATAAATGAAAAATATCTTTGATAAAAGAGTAAACTAGATATAATTTAATTGGTTTGACAATAATAATAAAAACTATGTATAACTTATTAAAAAAAATTAAAAAAACTTTAAATATATTTATTAATTTATCTAATAAATTTATGCACATATTTCTTATTAATATATAGTTTAAAAATAATACACTAAAAATAATAATTTTTACTTTAAATAATTAAATATTATAAAAACAATGATAACCTAAGAGAATATGTATATAATTAAACCATGTACAAATTAATGTTCAACACACAACTCCCATGTATTTATTATTTATCAACATGGAAATCCTACCCTTTATTAAATTATAAAATATATGTTTATGTTCAACACGCAAGTCCAACACATAAACTACTAGCATATAATTATTGAAAAAAATCTTTAGTTATTTTATAACAATTGAGTTGACTCCTAAGAAAAACTCTTTGCATTAAGGAAGAAGCAAGAAAATGTGCAAGGGTATCATTTGTGTTGAGCGCAAGCAGCTCTATAAATTCTTTTTTGGGCCCTTCGGGCCCTAGCAACCAACATGTTTTTTGTTTCTACTCAAGATTTTAGTGAGATTTGTTGCAAGGGACCCAATATGGGTTAGAAATTTATCTTTAAATAGATTTTCTTTCTACAAAATTGATTGATAATGTATTCCAATTTTTTGTGCAAAATAAAAGTAAAAATCATACCTTTCCTTGGTGTCCAAGGCATGGATTAAAGATATCTCAAAACGAATTTCAAGCAGTTGATCCAAAAATGGTTTAGATCTCAAGCAAACTTGGCACTAAGGAGCACCCCCAAAACAAATCCACTATAGAAACCCCTTTCAAGGTTAAGGATTCCAAAGACTTGTCCCAAAAAATAAATTTTAGGGATGTCCTCTATGGTGGAAAACCTCAGCCTAATGCTAACATTAATTTTAGGGCTTCCCATAAACCTCTAAGAATGCCTAATATTGATCCTAGGAAAACTAAGTCAGTATGTCTTAGGGCAGCTAAGGGAACTTCAATTATCAAGTTAGATATGGGTGACATTCAAATTGGCATAGAAGATTTGGAAAAAAGAAGACTAATTTATCGTTTATTGGATTCTTGTTCGAGTCTATCTACTTTCAATGTTTGGGCTACAAAAAACTGGAAAACAAAAGGTGACATCCAAATTTCTATTTATCCAAAAGGTTATTTTTTTGTTTTATTTACTAATAATGAAAATAAAGAGGAAACATTTCAAGGGTGTCCCTTGTTCTTTGGAAGGGTGGGTATTTTTATAAAGCCTTGGCATACTAAATTTTGAGCCAAAGAATAAATGCCTTCTACAGGTCCTATATGGGTTACACTCTTTGGTCTCCTAGTTGAAATATAGAATCTGACTATTTTTTCTTCAATTGGAAACTCCTTGCGAACTTTATGATGATCGTTGGTTGTACTAAAAAAATTGAACATATTATTTATGCTCGGATGTGTATTTTAATATATTTTGATAAACCCCTATCCGAAAATATCTCATTACAATTTGGGGAGGACACTTGGGAGCAAGTTGTGGACTATGCCATGAATATTGTAATTTACCTAGTGTTTTCCCAAATAAAATTCTAGAGAAAAAGAAAAAGGATAGAAACTTATTAGGTTTCCAAATGCCTAAGAAGAACACTAAAAAAACAATTATGAAGGATCAATTGAAGTTATCAGCTAACATGTTTGAAATTATTTCCACAAATGGTGTCCTAGGTAAGGAAGAGGAAATAATGGAGACAAAAATCTTAGAAATATAATTTAAAGATGCAAGGAAGGACTTAGAGACAAACCAACAAATCAAAGGTTTTCAACAAGAAAAAAGGGAGAAAATATACACAAGAAAAACAATCTTTTAAATGTTGAGACTTTAAATAATACAGGTTCTAAGATAGACTCTATTGAATCTTCCAGTAATACTTTGACTTTGTACATGCATTCTTCGAGGTTAGAAGCCATCCCAGATTCAATTGGGGTAAAAAAACTGAATATGGATTCTAACCGAAAGGCAGGTCATAAGACCAATCAACATCATATGGTAAATGAAGGTGAAATGCTTATAGAGGAAGGTAATATTAATGCCTTACCAACTTATTTATACCTTGTATTAATTAAGATCATCACTTGGAAAATTAGAGGACTCAAAGAGATTCTTTCAAAACAAAATGAAATTAGAGAAATGATTTAGACAAACCATCCACATCTTGTTTTCCTTCAAGAAAAAAATATGTCAATAGAGGAAATGGAATCAATTGCTAGAAAAATTTGGCCAGTTGGAAAAGTTGTTTCCTTTAGTTTCTAGGGGACTTTTGTTGGTATTGCTTACCTTTGGGAACCAAAATAGGTAGTTATTCACCATATGGTTGGTAGTCGAGGTATTTTTTCTATAGCTATTCAAAGTAGACATTATAACTAAATTATGCTCTACATAACTATTTATGCTTCAACTAATTTGAAGGAGAAGATAAGATAGTGGAAGGATATAACTTATATTATCTCTCATTTTCCTAAAGCTTGGATCTTGATAAGAGGATATTTCAATACCATCCTCTCTGGATGATAAAACAGGGGAAAATAGAAATTTGGATATAAGCACCGACTTCATGAGATAATATATTGCAAACCTTCATCTTGTGGATATCAACTAGATAATGGTCTTATGACTTGGTCTAACAAAATTCAAGGCTTAGCTTGTATCATGGAGATATTGGATAGGTTCTTGCTCTTTGAAACTTTCTTAATCCATGGTAAAATTCCTAAGGTGAAGACTCTTAATAATGTTGGTTCGGATCATTGGTCAGTCATGGTGGAAATGTGGAAAACCAATGTGATTTTCTTACCTTTTTAATTTTAGTTAATGTGGCAACAATGGTGGAAGGAAGTTAAATTGAGGTATGGGACTAAGATGTTATATTTTACCAAAATATTTTAATATATTAAATCCAAAATCAAGATTTGAAACTAGAAGGATTTTGGTGATGTTTGGAAAAAAGACATAAGTGATTGCTCAACTTGAAATTTTGAATAAGAAAATCCATTTAGATGGCCTTACAAAGAGTAGAAGTATAGATGAAATTAGACTCACAACTCAATTAGAGGAATGGGAAAAAAAGAACTCTTATAGAAACAAAAATATAGGATCCAATGGCTCAAAGAAGGAGATCGAAACATAGATTCCTTCCATAGTTATATTCTAGCTCAAAGATCTGATAAAATTATTTCTTCCTTGAAATCATATTTTGGAGATGTTGTCTACACTTGGTATGGCATGAACTCTATTGTTGTCAATTAATTTTCCAATCTATTTGTTGTTGCACCTCTTGAATCGGCTTCTCAACAAAATGTTCTTCAAGTGATCCCTACTATTAGCATTTCTAAGGAGAACTCTATTTTGACTTCTCTAGTTACTATCAATGAGCTTCAATATGTAGTTTAAAAAAAAATCCTAGGTCCTAATTGTTTTCCCATTGAGTTCTACCAAGAATTATAGGATATCCTTCATGCTTATTTATTATAGGTGGTGAAAGAAGCTAGGAAAGCCAAAGAAATTTTAAAATTTATCAATAAAACTTACATAGCTCTAGTCCCAAAATCTCAAGAGGTAAAACATATCTCAAATTTTAGACCTATAGCTTTATGTAATTTTGTCAAAATCATTACAAATATCAAGGTGGAAAGGTTGAAGCATATTTTGCATAAGATTATTTCCCATGAAAAAGGGGTTTATGTGGAAGGGCATCAAATAGTGGATGAGATAGTTCTTGCGTAGGAAGCCATCCATTCCATAGAAATGCATAAGTCTCCATCTATGTTCATTCATATAGACTTATCCAAAGCTTATGACAAAGTGGACTGGCACTTCCTTGTCAAATGCTTGAGGTAATTTGGCTTCTCTCAAGATTGGATGGATTGGATTATGGGATGCATCTCTTCAATTTCCTACATTTTTCTTATCAATGGTAGGCCTTCATAGTTATTCCTAGATTCTAGAGGTATTAGGAAAGGTGATCCCCTCCCCCCTTATTTATTTATCATTCTTGTTGAATGCTTGGGAAGGACTATAACTAAAAATAAAGAAAACAAAACCCTTGATGGAGTTACCATTTCTCATGCAGCTAGGCCTATCTCTCATCTTCAATTTTTTGATGAGTCTAGTTTGTTAGGTAAAAATATAGTTAAGGAAGCTTCTAAAATTAAGAAAATCATTAGCTATTTTTCTAATGTTATTTTGCAATTAATCAAGGAAGACAAGTCTAAAATCATTTTCTTTAATTGCTCTTCCAAAAAGGAATCCACGGTCTTGGATAATTTACCCTAAGCCACAAAAAAAATGCATTTCTTGGGATTTAGGGACACACCAAACTCCTGATACCATTTGAAAATATTCTCTAGATATGTAAAGTGATCTTCCTTTCTCTTGAAGAAGACATTCGATTCATCTAGATAAATAAGGATGATTTCATTGATTATGTCCTTGATGGTGATGCCTATGGCCATTTAAAATGTTTCCCTAGAATTTGATAAAGTAAAAAGAATATATTAATATGAAAAGGTTCCCCATTTGGTGGTGAAGGTTGTCTTGTGTTGGTCTTTGTTATTCACCCATACTTGATTGTAACTAAAGAATCCATCTAGTATTGAGAATATCTTCAAACTAGTAATAATCTAGAGGATCTAGTGAATTGAAGACAAAGGGTAATGATATTTCAGTTGGGCCTTGTTCAGATCTATGAAATTCACACAACTTGATCATGTGATTCTTCTTCCTTACAGGCACCAAGTTGGAGACCCAAGTAGTGCATTTGAGGGGATTTATGATACTTGACTCAATAAATTTGGACAACTCCATTTTCATAAGAGAATTAATATTTGGATTAATAGGCCTTTTTTTATGCCTCATGAGCTTAGATTCGAAAGCTAACTCTATCGTATGTTGAATGATATCTTTGTTGTACCCTTCATAGCTCCATGTTATCACCCCATCATATTTTTGGCAGAGGTAGACTAGAGATTTTTTTTGCTTGGTTAGATACTATGCCTATATTCAATGCTCATCTTAAGATTACTTCTATCTCTTGATAGTCCTATTTGTTCGTGATCATCTATTTCCTATCTTTGAATTGGTCATCTAGACTAAATAAGTACTTCAACAAAACTAGTCCCCTAGGAAGCTTGTTGGTCTTCGGTTGTATGATATAAGCTTCATAAGCTTCCTTGATCTTGGGGCTCAATTCCTTTAGGAATTTAGTTGCTTTCTAACTAAAATGAATAATATATTTATTACTTTTAAATACCTACTAATATACATCATCATCAAGAATGGATGGCCTCACACACTATTGATTTTGTATTAGATCACTCATAGGATTGAATTGTGATTTGATAACTTCTATACAATAAACATCCATGTTTTGATTCCTCTAGAGGACTTTGAAGTTAATGGTATCAAAAGCTTCTATCAAATACTAGACCCTATACCTATAATATCTCATTAGTCTATTCTTTGCTAAAAATTGAGATATAACTTATTTGATCACCAACTCGGTGTCACCGAAAAAATACAACTTGATATCATTTTCTTCTCAAGTTGGAGGTCATGCACCAGGACCTCATTCTTGGCAACATTTTTTTAGTAGTTGATTTACAATTGGGTAATACTGGAATATCTTTCCTCCCCTAGGTGAAATCAAACATATTACAACACCAAATCCTCTTTTGCTTTTAGCACCATCAAAGTATAACTTTTAGATGTCATTCATATATTCCCTAGTATTCATGATTTTAGGGATAAATATATTCTCCTATTGAATTAAATAAGTCCCCATATCAATTTTCTTGAAGACCTCATAGGGATTTGAATCCCACATTTGAGTTGTCCATTGGTACATCTGATCATCATAAATGAAAGAACATATTTTATCATTAGATAATTCTGATCCAAACTACCATTCCTCTATAGTGTACATCTAATCAATATCTAACTTGATTGAAGGTACATGCTCCACATGATGGATATGAAGGGGTTCTGATGGAATATTTAGCTTAGTCTCATTTCTAGTTATGAGCAACATGTTCATCCAAAATAGAGATAGATAACCTCTTATATTAGTAGTGAAATCCCTTGATAAACAGATGTAAAAAATAGTTAAGAGTTCAATCATTGTTATATATTGATGGATTGTGAAATTAGGGCAAGCATGTAACATGAGAGGAAGGTTTTGAACTATTATAAATATTTGGACAGTTCCATCCAATTGAACCATCCCTATGTTGATAAAATCATATGTCAGTCCTAATGCATCTACCACCTTTATGAGTATGACCAAAGTACTCAGTCTAGAATTTACTATGCAATTATGAATCAAATTATCTTCATAGATTAGATTCAAGTAAAATGACATCAATTTTACTCAGTTTACTTTAAGGCTAGATATCTATGGGACCACATGTGACTTTTGCTTTCCCAATGTCTTTTGTCTCTCTAAGGCTTCCTCCTAGTACTTCATGTTTCTTAGGAATATATAATATTCTAGAGAGGCATGGTCATAGTAGACTTCCTTAGATGGTCTACCATATTAAATTACCCAATGGAATGGAACCTTTGAGTTGGGTTCAACACCCATTGAGTTCTAGGCCTCTCTATAACAAGTTGTGGAGATTTAGCTAGTTCTAGAATTAGTGCATGTTGCCTTGAAACTTCAAGGATATTTCTCTTGATAACCACCAAGAGGTTTTGCACATATTTATCAAGTGTGATCATAGGGAAAGCACATTTCCTATAACCAGTAGTTCATCTTTGGGTATGAATATCCACTTTATTAGCTTTCCCTTACTTCTCTATTACCTTCCACTTGACCCTTGTCATGTAGATAGACTAGACATGTGGCCTGTTGAGTGATGAAGTACCTAATTTGTTGGATACAACATATGCCTCTTCTTCGTCCCAAGTTATCAAAGTCTATTTTGGACGGGTAGAGCTTGTTCCTAGGAAAGGGATTTGTGATTGGGTATGAAGTATTTTGATTTCTTCTTGTCACTCTACCCTTGAGCAAGTTGTGGATGGTTGGGTATGTGCAACTTCAGTCGATACTAGTACAGTCTATTAAGGATTGATTTTGGGGTAAGCATAGACATTAGGGTAGTAGCATGCATTGTGATCCTCCATGTAATTATTCTATGTAATAACTATATCCCTAACAATATTAAGGGGAATATACTATAATGGTAGTTTTACATGCACTATATTTTGATTAGATATTTTGATTTGACCTACATTCTTATTGAAATGGATATTATATTCTTGATACCTTTGGCCATCTAGAAGAGTTCTACACCCTTGGATATTATGATAAAAGGTCTCAAATTAATCTGATATTGAGACCTCTAGGTATTTTGTTGCCTTATGAGGGCTATGACCTCATTAGAGATTATCCTAAACAAGTTCATCTCATCTATCTCATTGGAGGAGTAAGGACTTGTTTAGGTCTATTTTAGAGTAGAGAGAGAAGTCTGAGCCTTGATATGGTTTATTTCAAGAGTACTCTAGAAAGTAGTAGGTTGAATTGATGGATATGGTTGATAAGGAGGTTCAATGCTTAGGAATAGAAGCATAAGTGGTCTAGGTTCTAGTATTCCTATCTAAATTAAATCATTCTTGGTTTGAATGGCTATGTCATAGTTAATTACTTTTAAATAATAAATAAATGTCATACCCATGAGGGTAGATTTCATTGGGGATTTTAGTCTAGGTTTTGTAAAATAAAGTATTTAAATCATTCATTACCTCCATAGAGACTCTCTTGATAGTCGTCATCTACTCTACGAGAGACACACCATCCACCTCTCTAAATTTATTAACCAAAAAATTTATGAGTTGGTCCTAGAATTTGATTGAATGTGGGGCAAGGCATAGGTACCACTCTCATGCATTTCCTTTGAAAGAGGTTTTTAGTAATCTAAGGATCATGTTTTGTTCTTGGATATTATGCACCATGCTTGGGCTTACCATATGATGCAAATGTTCTATAGGTATAGTTGCATCTCCACTAGTGAAGTAAGGTAATTATTTGAGTGCTAAGGCTAGGATTAGGTCTCATGTTGTAGAAGGGATATGAGGTTGCAAGGGACCTATATCATTCTATAATGGGTATCTTATTAGAGGTTGGTTTTAATTCAAAACCATGTTCTAACATTAGACTCTTCTTTTGGATCTTAGGTTTAGAGGCAACACCAATGCTTATGGATTTACTTTTGCAAAGGACCTAATGGTAAGTCTTATGCTCATATATTTTTGAGTAATTAATTCTCAATGGAGTCACAAGGTAAATATTATTATGCCTTAATAAGTAAGGAGACTGATATATTCACTAGAATTTTAATCAAAATGAATCATACTCGGGTTGTCCCATCAAATATACCAAAAAAAATATTATTCTCTCATAATATCATGATCACCTATTATGGTGGCCAAATGCACCCAACACTTGTACCTCATGTAGAGAGATAAAATTAAAAATCTCTATGAGCATGGGGCACCACTCATAGGGCAATATTTGAGATTTTTCTAAGTTTAGTTCTTTATTTGATATGATATTTAGTGCTCACTTTCCTAAACTACTTGTAGTAATAATAAAAAAGGAGAGTTGCAAAAAATAAAATTCTAATATAACAAAGGTGATATTCCAAGATCAAAATATTATTCTATGTATAATACGAGATGCATATAATAAATATGACAAGACAAAATTAGCCATAGCTTCATATATTTATCATAATATTTCTTTTACAAAGATGTTTAATCAAAAGAGGCTTGAATATTGTTAACAAAATGGCTCAAGATTCAAGTCCAAATTTTTACATAGAAGAAAAGTGAAAGGAAATATACATACAAGGCTATATATTAGGCATGCGCAGATAGTTTCTAATATCATGCAATGAAAATGAAACCCCTATTTATAAGTAGAAATTAGGGATTCTTGCCTAAACTATTGTACAAGTGACCCTAAAGTTTCCTCCAAAATTGAGCAAGTGATGGATCCTCATTTATTGTTTTAGGCATGAGGTCTTTAGATCTAGAGTGATTAATGCCATATATTTCAAGACCTATAGAACTGAAGCCTTCGTTGTGTTTATTAGCTAGTTATACTAGAAATCCCCCCCAAAATTGAATGCAAGATCCCTTTGCAATCAATATCACCATACTTTAGGTATCTAGAACTAGGTCTTCAACTATTATAGCCTTTAAGACACCAACTGCTTCCCCAAAATGCCATATTTGAGTGGTGTAGGTAAGTAGACTCAAGGCTTTTCCACCACTATTACATTTATGAACTCAACTATTTTCTTTAAGAGACTGCAAGTAGATGTTACCTATAATAAAGTTGCTTGCTTATCATTGAGGTTCCTTATTGTGAAAGGTAGAAGGCTTGTGGTAAAATATTGAAAGAACATTGTTGTATTTTCCATAAATTATGGTTTGCAAGGTTGGGTTGCTCTCCCTATATTGGACAATCGATGCTACTCTTAATATTCTCTTTTGTCCACACTCTTCTTCTTAGGTCATTAATTACTGAGATTGAATGGTTGACTCTGCTCCAAATCTTATCCTTGTTTGTGCATTTCCACCTAGCCATAGATCATCTAGATTGAATGGTTGGTGTGACTCTTGGTGTTTTCATCATTTGAGTAGTTCTCATTTTCCCAAAAGTTGTTAGATTATTCATGGATAAATATTTGAGCATTGGTGCCTTATAAATGTAAAGTGGGAATATCATGCAATAACCACATGGATGATCATCATGAGCTCAATTAGATGTGGAAGAATCGATCCACAACCATTGAATTCGTTGCATTCCAACCAATGGGAGGGCCACTCTTAGTTATTACCAAAAATGATATAGGAGATGATGCAGGTCTTTAATAATCACAATCAAATGGCTTGCATAACTTTTATGATCTAAATATTTTAAAATTTCCTTCAAAATTATGCATACCAATGGATTTGTTACCTATTTCAAATGAATGATAGTTCTTTGGTTGTGAGTTTTGCACTTGATTCCTTGTAAACTTTCAATGTGCTTGCCATGTGACTTTGGTATTAAGCAATGGCAAGGGTTTCTCTTGACAAGTTTATCTTAAAATAGCATTGGTCATTGATCATAAAGATCATATGACTTACAAAACTTCATGATCTAAGTGTCTCAATATTCACTTTAAATCTTTGCAGACCATTGGATCTTTTTCTACCTAAGATCGATAGTGGATTACCATTGGATGCAAGCCTTAATGGAATAACTACTTACTTTTTCTATAAGTCGTCAATGCATCTGCCACGTGTTCTAGTGCAAACCAATGGTAGAGTTCTTATCTAACAACTTCTTTGATAACCTTATGGAATGACACGTGCCATAAGATAAGCAATCAATGACTCACAAAGCATTGAAAACTTTTTTTGTTTTCTTTTCTACGAAATTATATCCATATTTCATCAAAATATCAACAACCCATGTTGCTTTAAGGACTTTTAGTGACATTCAACTTTACAAATCAACGCTTGTTATTGATCAATGAGATCGGATAATCTGCGTGGATTCAAAAATCTTGATGAATATTTTTCTTATGGAACAAGTGCCCATAATAGATTGTAAAATCAATCGTGTGCATTACTTTGCTACCTTTGCAAATCATTTTTCTTTGGAAAATAATACCCGTCATACATTTGGATAATCAACGATGCATGCGGCTTTGATCTTATTATAAATTGCTTCTCTTCTAGAAATTAGTGTTCATTGTTATATTAATCTAATTGATTGGCAATGCAGTTTTGGAAACTTTTAGGGCTCTCTTAATGTCTTCAATTAGTGTCCCTCCTTGATCAAAAGATCAAACAATTTGTGTGGTATCAAAACCTTTTCAAAGTTCCTCTATGCAAAATTAGTGTCCATCATAGATTGTAAAATAGACAGTGTTCTTCACTCTTGTCTTCTATTCTCCTTAAAAAAAATTATTAACCTCTTGCCAAGGCCACCTTGAAAAAATGACCAAGGCAAAAAATATCCTCCTTGATATAGTGAATTTTCATGACAAGTCCCACATTAATTCAAGGTATAAGATAAGGTATGGTTACATCTTCAAAAGTAACTTGAAAGACCCGAAAATAATATTTGAACCCTTCACTCTGGACCATACACCATCACCAAGGAGTGAGAGAATATTTTTGAATTGAATCTTCTATCTTATCTTGGTTCACATCTAATATTCAATGTTGAACTTTTCAAGCCTTATCATCCAACTCTATTGGGTATTTTCATAGTAGCAAAATAGTTGGAAATTGAAGAACTCAATATATCTAGATTAATACTATTGGAGGAAGATCAAATTGTTGATACATGGACTAAGACCATTGCAAGGTTGTCCACTTTGATGTACAAAGTGGTCAAGGTACGATAACTTTTTACCATAGGAAATGACTCATAAATAAATAAGATAAAAAAATAATTTCAACACCTAATGTCAAAGTTTGATGCAATGGAAACCATTGCTTTTCAAAAGAGATAAATGATCCTAGCATATGACGTTTTGGAAGCATAACTTTATGCTCAACAAACTATTTTTGATCCTAAACATGCTATCAAGGGCATAACTCTATGCTTGACACCCTATATGATCCATTTAAGAAGCATTAAAAATCATAAAGAAAGAATAACAATTTAAACAAATAACCCGATCATAGATAGGATTACTAGCAACTACATGGAAAAATACTCTAAAAACCCTTATAATTACAAAATAAAATATTTATTAAAAATAATATTTTTTTATTTTTAAATTTACGTAGGCAAAATGCCTCTGTAGCCATGTTGGCACATGCATAAAGTACAATATACAAAGAGATAAGCAATATGTACGTAGTTTTCATTTATTATGCACATTGTATTTTAAATATATTGAATTTTAAAAATCAAATGGCAAGAGCTCAACAAGTGAAATACCTTGACTTTTAAGGAGAAAACCCAATATTACCGAGTAATACATGCATAATTGCCAAGCTATAAAATTACTCTATGGTTACTACATAGTTGACCCATTTCAATCTCATCTAACCAATTAAAAAATATATATAAATATTAAAATAATATTTTTAAAGGTTTAAGGTGTAGACCAATTGGTGTGGTGAAAGTCCATAAGGAGGTTGACTCATTTCAATCCCATCTAACCAATTAAATATATATATATATATATATATATATATATATATATATATATATATATATATATATATATATATATATATATATATATATATTTTTTTTTAAATAATATTTTTAAAGGTCCGAGGTGTAGATCAATTGGTGTAGTAAAAGTCCATGAGAAGGATAAACATCTAAGGTTCAAATTTCGGGCCTCATCAAAATGAACGCTTGTCCACTTTCGTGATACTTCCAACAACATAAAAGGTTTAAAATGAATGCAACATGGTGGTTATAAGAGTAAACATCTAAGGTTCAAATTTCGGGCGTCATCAAAATGAACGCTTGTCCACTTTCGTGATACTTCCAACAACATAAAAGGTTTAAAATGAATGCAACATGGTGGTTATAAGAGTAAACTACGTGGAACATTGTGTGATGGCTTAAAAAATGGACAATGTGGAATATCATGGCAACTATTGAAACAGATAATATACCTGAATCATTATGACTGCTACTAATTCTACTATATAAATTAAAAAATATAAATTATGTAAATTTATCTATCTAAATGATGCCTCCAAACCCTTTAAATTTGATCCCTTGCAACACTATTTTTCTTTAATGGCTATGCACCCTTCAAGATTTGATCCCTTGCAACACTATTGTTCTTTAATGGCTATGCACCCTTCAACTTTGTTCCACCATTTGAAAAAATAGCACATTCACCTTTTTGCTTAGTTATTATTGAGTCTCAAACCTATTACTTTTTCTTTTACTAAAGGTGGTTTAAGTAACCATGTAGTGACCTTTTTTAAGTTATTTTCAAGTTGTACTTTTGAGTGCTTTGTTGACTCTTACTCTCTTGTGACTAAACAAATCCTCTTGTATATTTTAATCATGTACTTCTTTGCAACATGTAATTAAGTTACCAATTTTTTTTTGGTTATATAGGAGCTTGGTTATAATTATATTATTTTTAGTAACTAACAAGTGCAGGGTTCAAACCACAGGGGTTGTTTCCACCAAACTTATTTTTTTTTTGTTATTGTTGATCTGACGTGAAGGGGACCATCAGTCGCTCGAGATTTGTATCATCATCGTCAAGCGCACACTCAAAGGATTCAAATCAGACTATTACCTTTGCAAATAGGTTAACCCTAAATTTAAACCTAAATGTCTTCTTGATAAATGTCTGACCAAACAAATACTTACCAATTTATCTAACCCTCAAGAACAAGTACTTACCAATTTACTTAACCCTGAAGAAAAAAATACACCAATTTACTATACGCATCGATCGATGAGGGTTGTTTATGTTCACAAAATAATTTCCACCCTAGCCAAAAGAAAGTTCTACTCACCCCTTTGGCAGAGGGAGATCATAAAATTCGATGACAAATACATATAAAAAATTTCCACCCTAGCCAAAAGAAAGTTCTACTCACCCCTTTGGCAGAGGGAGATCATAAAATTCGATGACAAATACATATCCAAACTTCCCCTCCCATCTAAACACATATAGGGTTAAATTTACATCAAGCTTTTTTATCCATGGGCTGAGGATGCATTTGTGTTAGAAATGTAGGATTAACATTGTTGGGTGATATACGTGTATACACATTGGGATCTGAGTTTCTATATCTCTAATTGTGCCAACTATAAACAAAATGTTCGTGTATCTCAAGTTTTCGTATAAAGCAATGCTTTGTTTTTAAAGAAAAGCATTTTCTTTTTAGTTTTAAACTTTAACAGTTCGAAAACAAAATTATTGTATTTTTTCATTTAAATCTATTACATCGTAAACAGTTCTGTATCTCTTTAACATCAACTTGAACTTTTTGTTATATCGAACTTATTGAAGTCCAACATACACCGTGATAAATCTCATTCAAACATAAACCCGTGATATGTTGTTGAGGTCAAACATACACGCGAAGTCAAACATACACCAGTAATAATTGAAGTGAACTTTTGATTGTAATTAACTATCCTATATAAATTAAAAAAACTAAAAAAATATTTAATATGCACAATATTCAAGCCACCTATCGAGAAGATCGTAAATTACGCGATGTACAGCATACAAATTAAAAATATTTGAAAGAAATGTGAGAAACAGCTCAGTTAGACGTCACGCAACTAAAATTTTAATATTAAAATATTATGTTATGAAATCGACTTGAATACCGTCTTGTCAATTTCTTTTGTGAAACGTATTGCGTTTTAATATAGTTCTTTAAAGTAGCAGTCACACCCATGTTTTTATAAACAAAACGAGGGCGGCTAATGTGATTTGAAAATTCATTCCAAATAAAAATTTATTTTAATCAAAACTTTAAAAGCCACATTACAAGCAAAGGAGATGCAAGTTTGGATTTAGGATAATTAGTTACCAATGATAAATTTCATATTGTTAATTAGTTATGATAAATTTCACATCATTAATTAGATATTATATTTTGTAGTTGAATTTTATTGTTGATTGGTAATTTTATTGTATTTTCGGATAAACTCCTCAAAGTTTTATTTTTATTTTGGGTGGAGTTCTTTGGTTTGCCCCTTTTTTTGTGGATTAGTTTAGACCAAATTGTGGGTGTGCTTGGGTGTGTGGTCCTCACTAAACCTCAAAAAAAATTAATGCACGTTTAATCCGACGAGTATGTGTGAAGGTAGATTTGTCAAAGGATCTACTCGTTTCCATCACCATTCAAGTGGACGAGGCCATCGTTTCTCAACAAGTGGTTTACATTAATCTCCTGAACACCTATTTTCATTGCCAAGCACCCAATAATAAGGTGAAGGATTGTTTGTGTGTGTTGCATCCTATGTCGAAGTCGACTTCTATGCCTACTCTCTAGGGCAACCACTCAACCTAAGGTGAACGGTTGGTTGGACCATTGTGGGACATCAGAAAAAATTGTGTTCTCATGTTATTCTCACTCTACAGACAACTGTTATCACATGCTCATAGCCTTCAACTCCATAGCCAACAACTTTTTCTAATCCACAACTAGCAGTCATCATAAGCTCGATGCCTTCACTTCCACAGACAACTACTTCTCCCATTCCACAATCCTTACCCATGAAGGGCTGATGCAGGAGCATCCGACGACAGTAGAGCAATCTTGCATCTTCCAAAATTTTTTCCAAGAATTTCTAAGTACTTTGCATTTTGATTTGTTTCAGTTTTTTAGGGGGGAAGTTTTTGTAAAGCAAGGGGGAAGGGGGTCTCGAAATCGCGACCTCAAAAGCTGCGACTTGGCATAGGCAAGTTCCGTCGCGATATCGCGACGATATTTATGAACTAAGGTGTAGGGGGTAGTCCTGTCGCGATATCGCGACAGTCGCGATATCACGACCAGTTAAAAGCTGCCACGTGGCAATGTTATCACGACTTCAAAGCTACGACAAGACGAAGGCAAAAGGGGGTCGCAAAATCGTGACATGTCACGATTTTGCGACATGTCGCGAAATCGCGACCCCAAAGGGCTACGACAGGGTGAAGGTGCTTTTGGTCGCGATATCGCGACATGTCGCGATATCGCGGCCAATAAGAAGACAGACCAAAGTTTACAGGCGGACGGCTAGGTAAGGCTGAAATAGACACGTGGCTGCCACGTGTGTTAAAAGCGACAAAACCAGTTGGAGGTAAAGTAGAAATTGACACGTGGAAGCATACATTTATTAAGTCAAAGATGAGGGCCACGTAAATTGAAAGGAGAGATGTTGACCACGCATATGTTTTTTTATTATTATTTCTGGCAAAACAACAATTACAGGCGATGGACTTTATGGTTGAGACAGCGGTGCAAAAGAACAGTCAGAACAAAACGGCGGGTGCAGGTTAAGGGAGGCCATTAATGCAAGCTTCATGGCGGATCGGGCAGTTGCCCATTTATGGCAAAAAATTTTGAAAACTCGACCGGGGGGAAAAATCAAATTTGAAATTTTGTTAGGCGGGGGCATTAATTGCCTAGAGGATCGAGGCCTCGATAAAAACTTGAGAATTGTAAGGGATTGGGATGGTGAGTTCGGGATTGAGAGGGGAAAGAACTATGCCTGGAAACGATATTGTAAGACTGTGTTAAGCAAATTGTAGAAAATTAATTCGAAGTTCTGTTGTGTGAATCTCGGCTTGCCATCAAGGGCACAACACTAGATGCAAAGCCATCATCGATAGAATTGGTGGTTCCTATAGAGGAAACAAAATTTGAGGATCCTTCCCCTTTTGTGCAGTTTCAATGTTCTTGCAGTTCTCGATAGGGGAAAGTAGATGGGAACAATCTACCCAAAAAAATAGCTTCACCTATATGGACCTCAGTCGATAAGTGCTAAATCTAGTAGTTTCAAAAGTTTTGAGGCATTGGCATTGCTTGAACAAAAGCAAGATGATAGAGTCTCAACAAAATAACTAGTCTTTACATTTCATATTGGGAGTCACAAGTCTACTTGGAAAGATTTACTGACAAACACTTTACGAAACCAACCACTCTACAAGTTAGATCTCTCCATACCTCAGTAGTGAGTGCCAAATCCAACAATTTAAAAAATTTTAGGGTGTTGGCATTGCTTGAACAAAAGCAGGATGACAAAGTCTCAACGAAGCAACTAGTCTTTACATTTGATATTAAGGTCACAATTCTACTTGAAAAGATTTACTTACATCAGCGCTTGATAGAACCAACCACTCTACAAGTTAGATCTCTCTAGAATTACAATTTTACAATTTAAGCTTTTTGCTCTAGTTTATTTTTAATTTCTTAGTTTTGCAATGTAAGCAACAAACCTTTTGGTGATCTGCTCATCCTTTTTTTTTCATTTTTTCAAGCCCTTTTGGCCTTGGTTTAGTTTCTTGCATAGGCTTTCGGGTGTGCTTCCATACCACACATTTTTTTTGAATTTCTACTCTTATTGTTACTTTTAATAATATTAAATCATTTTCAACAAAAAATATTCAAATAAAAATTTATTTTTTAAAATTTTATTATTAAAAATATTCATTTATTTTAATTATAAAAATATATATCACACTTTATTCATAGTAAAAGGGTGAGGTTAAAAGTTTGTAAATATTATCCCATGGGACAATGCACCGGTTTGAGCTTTGGCTCTTTTTTTGGAAGTCCAAGGTTCAAACCACAGAGTGGGCAAGTGTGTGAGGGGGTGGGTGTGTGTTAAATTCCTATTGATAAGTATAGATATCGGCTTTGCAAAAGGTCAGGGTTGGGAGGATATTGCTCAGTCTTGTGCGTTGGTCATAGGGATTTCTCACACTAACCAAATAAAAAAAACTTTGTAAATATTATTTAATATTATTTTTTAATTGGTTATAAAGGATTGAGAAAGTTACACCTACTTTACATCATAGTCAGTTGATCTTGTTTTAGCTTTCAACATTTTGGTTCACTTTCTTTAGTGCTTGAGTGGTCTCTCCTTACGAGGCTGGCTTACCTTTTATATTTGACTTTCCCTGAGTAGGAAACTAATCTACCTTGGTGTAAGCTCATCCCAAGTAGGTGATTGGTTTACCCTGTGCTATTTTATCTAGAGTAGATGACTAGTTTGCATTGTGTTGTTTTATCCTATGTAGGTGACTGATTCACCCTATGTTGGTTTATCCTTATTGTTGTCTCAGAAATTGGTTCACCTTGGTGCAACTTTGAATTAAGTTGACAACTGACTCACCTTAGCACTTTTTGTTCCTCTATGACCAGACCAACCATTTATGTTTTATGCTTTTGCTTGTTTTCCTCTAGCTTTATGTTATACTTTCACTGGCTTAATATGCTTCTTGTTATGTTTTCTTTCTCTACATATATGAATTATTTGCTTCATATATGCTTACATTGGCTTGGTAAGATTTATAACTACACTTTATATCGATTCTACAAATACCTTGCATAAGCTTTTACGTAGGCCGTTTGAGAATATTCATTTTTGTAGGATTTTACTTAAGAACATTTTTCAATATTGTTATATTCTAAGCCTTTTTAACTTTGTAATAATTTTTGGCTTCTATTTTCTTCAATGTAGGCCTTCTAGGGCCTCTTTTCCAATGTTTTTCTTCTTGGGCCTTCTCTTTTATCTGCAATAATACTAATCTCTTCTCCTTCAATGGAGGATTATTGAAAATTCTCTATAATATGGGCTAATTTGGTCTTCTATAATAATGTAGGTCTTTCTCTTAGACCTTCTTCAATAAAGGATTTTATGGCCTTCTCTATTTCTTATTTTTTATGTTGCTTCTTTTGCTTCTCTTTAGTTAGAAGTTGAAATTATTATGTCTTTGTATGAAGCTTCTCACATAGCTAAATCTTTGTTTCTATCTTCTCTATTATTTTTAAATCTTCAATGTCTTTGATCACACCTAAGAACCCAATATGATTCTCCTCCTTACTAGAGAACTCAATATCAATGTTAGGGTGGCACTATAAATTCCTAAATGATCAACTACATTTTATGTTGATTCTACCTCAATCTTCAATCTTCAAACTTATATCTCCAACTTTTTTTTGAGTTGGTTTCTAATATCAAATGTCCAAATGTTTCTCCTAAGTTGGCCATTTTCTTCAATATAGCTCAGTCTTAGTCATCATTGGTTTTCTTTTAGCCTAGTGGAAAGACCCTAGCCTTTTCTACTCAATAAGACCTTTAAAAAATTAGATTCCAAGTCTACAATACCTTCAAAGTGGACAGACTATACATTAACTTTACCAAAAGTGGAAAAAGTCAATTAATAATGGTGGTTGAATAAAATCTACAAAAAATGAACAGAGTCTAATGGTAGCTCTAATACTACTATTAGCTTTTTAATCCTTACTACCCCAAAATATTACAAGTCTGAAATAAAATAGCCACAAAATTAAAGGTCAAAATAATAATAATATGAGTAGAATAATATATCAACAAATTATTATGTATATCAAGGAATATATAATAAAGAAAATAACATTCATTTATATACTAAAATATGAATGTAAATAGCCTAAATCATTCATGAAATATGCATGAAGAAAACTCATAGTATTAATTTCTCAATATGTATACAAGTTTTATTCCAAACTAGATCTCTTACAAATACTTTCCATCCTTGAATTCTATTTTTATTTCTTATAATTACCTTCTCATGGAGTATTATCTCCATAATATAGCCATAGTAATATGACTCTTCAAGTACTTGACTATTGCTCTCTATATGACAAGTCTCATGACCTTTGACCTGTCATATTACTAATTGCATACTGGATGGATACTTGACTCTAAAATACTTGCACACATGAATCTTACACTTCTAGATGCACTTCTAATAAAAGAAACTCGTGCACATCCTCACATTTCATATTTGCACTCTTACGTACAAGATACTTATACACATTCTCTCAATCTACACTTGCAGTCTAACTTACATGACACTTGTGCATTTCTTGTACATTGACACTTATATAAAACGGGAAATATAAATCATACTCTAAACTATATGCTTAATCCTAATCTGTTACATATTTAAAATTGTACCATGAAGGTAGCTTGGGAGTATGTTAACGTGTACCAAATAATGTAATATTTCTCAACATGGCGGTCCAAAGTAATATTCTCACATGAGAGTCTACAAAGAAGAGGATATCAAGGATATTTCATATGTGTCTTATGTGAAAATAATTTAGAAATTCCATGCCATTTGCTTCTCTGTTATCCTTTGCTCATACCATATTTGGTTGCTTTTTAAAAAATATAAGAATATTATGGACAACTCCATCAACATTGAAAGAATTGATGAAATGGATTAATTATTCAAAGGCTAAAGCATTATGTATTTTGTGGAGTAATGGTCCTATCATTATTTGTTGAAATTTAAGTCTTGGAAGGAATAGTAGAATTTTAAAAAATAAATCTTGAAACCAAGCTCAAGTTTCAAATTGTATTATTGCCTCTCTTACAGAATGTTTATAAATATGGTGTTCATCATGGGAAGTCTAAAAGCAAGAAAAGGGTGTTACCAACTTGGTTACAAGATTTAAATATTCATAGAAGGGTCATCTGTGACAATCACATTAAATAAAGGATTTGTTTTGATCTATAATAAAATAAAAATATCTTAAAATTTGGTTTACTAAAACTAATTTTTATGGTGCTATCAAAATAAATCTTGAAAAAATTGGCAGAGGTGGTGTTTCTCAAAATAATGAAGGCAAAATTCTTCTCACTTACTCAAAATTATATGGAACCTCAACTAACAAACTATGCAAGGGCTATGACACAAAGCTATACGGATTGGCATTTTTCAAAATAATGAAGGTAAAATTCTCCTTATAATCATATGGAACTTCAACTAAAAAACTATGCAAAGGTTAAGGTACTTCTTAGAGGGATTAAAATTGCAATAGAAAAAGGATGGAAACATATTTCAATTCAAGAAAATCCACAAATTGTCATTAAAATTAAGGTAAATATTGGGTTAAAATAATATTATAGTTTATGTTCATCAACTTTTATTGGAGGTAATTGTTTTTTTGAAATGTAAGTATACTTATAGAGAAGGAAATTGGGTAGAAGAGAATTTAGCCAATTGTTGTGTTGACCTTTTTCTTGGTAAAATTTAAATTTTAGAAGACAAGGGAAATTGACATTTTTATCTCTTAATAAAAATGATGTCAAGGAACTCATTACTAAAACATAACACTTTTAAGAAGAATATTTTTAATAGAAAATAAATGAAAAATATCTTTGATAAAAGAGCAAACTAAATATAATTTAATTGGTTTGACAATAATAATAAAAACTATGTATAACTTATTAAAAAAATTTAAAAAAACTTTAAATATATTTATTAATTTATCTAATAAATTTATGCACATATTTCTTATTAATATATAGTTTAAAAATAATACACAAAAAAAAAAAAAAAATTTACTTTAAATAATTAAATATTACAAAAACAATGATAATATAAGAGAATATGTATATAATTAAACCATGTACAAATTAATGTTCAACACACAACTCCCATGTATTTATTATTTATCAACATGGAAATCCTACCCTTTATTAAATTATAAAATATATGTTTATGTTCAACACGGAAGTCCAACACATAAACTACTAGCATATAATTATTGAAAAAAATCTTTAGTTATTTTATAACAATTGAGTTGACTCCTAAGAAAAACTCTTTGCATTAAGGAAGAAGCAAGAAAATGTGTGAGGGTGTCATTTGTGTTGAGCGCAAGTAGCTCTAGAAATTCTTTTTTGGGGCCTTCGAGCCCTAGCAACCAACATGTTTTTTGTTTCTGCTCAATATTTTAGTGAGATATGTTGCAAGGGACCCAATATGGGTTAGAAATTTATCTTTAAATAGATTTTATTTCTACAAACTTGATTGATAAGTTATTTCAATTTGTTGTGCAAAATAAAAGTAAAAATCATACCTTTCCTTGGTGTCCAAGGCATGGATTAAAGATATCTCAAAATGAGTTTCAAGCAGTTGATCCAAAAATGGTTTAGATCTCAAGCAAACTTGGCACTAAGGAGCACCCCCAAAACAAATACACTATAGAAACCCATTTCAAGGATAAGGATTCCAAAGACTTGTCCCAAAAAATAAATTTTAGGGATGTCCTCTATCGTGGACAACCTCAGCCTAATGCTAACATTAATTTTAGGGCTTCCCATAAACCTCTAAGAATGCCTAATATTGATCCTAGGAAAACTAAGTCAGTAAGTTTTAGGGCAGCTAATGGAACTTCAATTATTAAGTTAGATATGGGTGACATTCAAATTGGCATAGAAGATTTGGAAAAAAGAAGACTAATTTATCGTTTATTGGATTCTTGTTCGAGTCTATCTACTTTCAATGTTTGGGTTGCAAAAAACTGGAAAACAAAAGGTGACATCCAAATTTCTATTTATCCAAAAGGTTATTTTGTTGTTTTATTTACTAATAATGAAAATAAAGAGGAAACATTTCAAGGGTGTCCCTTGTTCTTTGGAAGGGTGGGTATTTTTATAAAGCCTTGGCATACTAAATTTTGAGCCAAAGAATAAATGCCTTCTACAGGTCCTATATGGGTTACACTCTTTGGTCTCCTAGTTGAAATATAGAATCTGACTATTTTTTCTTGAATTGGAAACTCCTTGCGAACTTTTATGATGATTGTTGGTTGTACTAAAAAAATTGAGCATATTATTTATGCTCGGATGGGTATTTTAATATATTTTGATAAACCCCTATCCAAAAATATCTCATTACAATTTGGGGAGGACACTTGGGAGGAAGTTGTGGACTATGCCATGAATTTGCCATGAATATGGTCATTTACCTAATGTTTTCCCAAATAAAATTCTAGATAAAAAGAAAGAGGATACAAACTTATTAGGTTTCCAAATGCCTAAGAAGAACACTAAAAAACAATTATGAAGGATCAATTGAAGTTATCAACTAATATGTTTGAAATTATTTCCACAAATGATGTCCTAGGTGAGGAAGAGGAAATAATGGAGACAAAAATCTTAGAAATGCAATTTAAAGATGCAAGGAAGGACTTAGAGACAAACCAACAAATCAAAGGTTTTCAACAAGAAAAAAGGGAGAAAATATACACAAGAAAAACAATCTTTTAAATGTTGAGACTTTAAATAATATAGGTCCTAAGATAGACTCTATTGAATCTTCCAGTAATACTTTGACTTTGTACATGCATTCTTTGAGGTTAGAAGCCATCCCAGATTCAATTGGGGTAAAAAAACTGAATATGGATTCTAACCAAAATGCAGGTCGTAAGACCAATCAACATCATATGGTAAATGAAGGTGAAATGCTTATAGAGGAAGGTAATATTAATGCCTTACCAACTTATTTATACCTTGTATTAATTAATATCATCACTTGGAATATTAGAGGACTCAAAGAGAGTCTTTCAAAACAAAATGAAATTAGAGAAATGATTTAGACAAACCATCCACATCTTGTTTTCCTTCAAGAAAAAAACATGTCAAAAGAGGAAATGGAATCAATTGCTAGAAAAATTTGGCCAGTTGGAAAAGTTGCTTCCTTTAGTTTCTATGGGACTTTTGGTGGTATTGCTTACCCTTGGAAACCAATATAGGTAGTTATTCACCATATGGTTGGTATTCGGGGTCTTTTTTCTATAGCTATTCAAAGTAAACATTATAACTAAATTATGCTCTACATAACTATTTATGCTTCAACTAATTTGAAGGAGAAGAGAAGATAGTGGAAGGATATAACTTATATTATCTCTCATTTTCCTAAAGCTTGGATCTTGATAAGAGGATATTTCAATACCATCCTCTCTAGATGATAAAACAGGGGAAAATAGAAATTTGGATATGAGCACCGACCTCATGAGATAATATATTGCAAACATTCATCTTTTGGATATCAGCTAGATAATGGTCTTATGACTTGGTCTAACAAAATTCAAGGCTTAGCTTGTATCATGGAGATATTGGATAGGTTCTTGCTCTTTGAAACTTTCTTAATCCATGGTAAAATTCCTAAGGTGAAGACTCTTAATAATGTTGGTTCGGATCATTGGCCAATCATGGTGGAAATGTGGAAAACCAATGTGATTTTCTTACCTTTTCAATTTTAGTTAATGTGGAAACAATGGTGGAAGGAAGTTAAATTGAGGTATGGGACTAAGATATATTTTACCAAAATATTTTAATATATTAAATCCAAAATCAAGATTTGAAACTAGAAGGATTTTGGTGATGTCTGGAAAAAAGACATAAGTGATTGCTCAACTTGAAATTTTGAATAAGAAAATCCATTTAGATGGCCTCACAAAGAGTATAAGTATAGATGAAATTAGACTCACAACTCAATTAGAGGAATGGGAAAAAAGAGAACTCTTATGGAAGCAAAAATATAGGATCCAATGGCTCAAAGAAGGAGATCAAAACATAGATTTCTTCCATAGTTATATTCTAGCTCAAAGATCTAATAAAATTATTTCTTCCCTGAAATCATATTTTGGAGATGTTGTCTACACTTGGGATGGCATGAACTCTATTGTTGTCAATTAATTTTCCAAACTATTTGTTGTTGCACCTCTTGAATCGGTTTCTCAAAAAAATGTTCTTCAAGTTATCCCTACTATTAGCAATTCTAAGGAGAACTCTATTTTGACTTCTCTAGTTACTATAAATGAGCTTCGATATGTAGTTTAAAAAAAAATCCTAGGTCCTTACATAGCTCTAGTCCCAAAAGCTCAAGAGGTAAAACATATCTCAAATTTTAGACCTATAGCTTTATGTAATTTTGTCAAAATCATTACAAATATCAAGGTGGAAAGGTTGAAGCCTATTTTGCATAAGATTATTTCCCATGAAAAATAGGTTATGTGGAAGGGCATCAAATAGTGGATGAGATAGTTCTTGCTTAGCCATCCATTCCATAGAAATGCAAAAGTCTCCATCTATTTTTAGTCATTTAGACTTATCCAAGCTTATGACAGAGTGGACTGGCACTTCCTTGTCAAATGCTTGAGGTAATTTAGCTTCTCTCAAGATTGGATGGATTGGATTATGGGATGCATCTCTTCAATTTCCTACATTTTTCTTATCAATGGTAGGCCTTCATAGTTATTCCTAGCTTCTAGAAGTATTAGGAAAGGTGATCCCCTCCCCCCTTATTTATTTATCATTCTTGTTGAATGCTTGGGAAGGACTATAACTAAAAATAAAGAAAACAAAACCCTTGATGGAGTTACCATTTCTCATGCAGCTAGGCCTATCTCTCATCTTCAATTTTTTGATGAGTCTACTCTGTTAGGTAAAAATACAGTTAAGGAAGCTTCTAAAATTAAACAAATCATTAGCTATTTTTCTAATGCTATTTGGAAATTAATCAAGGAAGACAAGTCTAAAATCATTTTCTTTAATCGCTCTTACAAAAAGGAATCCATGGTCTTGGATAATTTACCCTAAGCCACACAAAAAATGCATTTCTTGGGATTTAGGGACACACCAAACTCCTGATACCATTTGAAAATCTTCTCTAGATATGTAAAGTGATCTTCATTTCTCTTGAAGAAGACATTCGATTCATCTAGATAAATTAGGATGATTTCATTGATTATGTCCTTGAAGGTGATGCCCATGGCCCTTTAAAATGTTTCCCTAGAATTTGATAAAGTAAAAAGAATATATTGATATGCAAAGGTTCCCCATTTGGTGGTGAAGGTTGTCTTGTGTTGGTCTTTGTTCTTCACCCATACTTGATTGTAACTAAATAATCCATCTAGTATTGAGAATATCTTCAAACTAGTAATAATCTAGAGGATCTAGTGAATTGAAGACAAAGGGTAATGATATTTCAGTTGGGCCTTGTTCAGGTCTATGAAATTCACACAACTTGATCATGTGATTCTTCTTCCCTACAGACACCAAATTGGAGACCCAAGTAGTGCATTTGAGGGGATTTATGATACTTGACTCAATAAATTTGGACAACTCCATTTTCATAAGAGGCTTAATATTTGGATTAATAGGCCTTTTTTTATGCCTCATGAGCTTAGATTCGGAATCTAACTCTATCGTATGTTGGATGATATCTTTTTTGTACCCTTCATAGCTCCATGTTATCACCCCATCATACTTTTGGCAGAGGTAGACTAGAGATTTTTTTTGCTTGGGTAGATACTCTGCCTATATTCAATGCTCACCTTAAGATTACTTCTATATCTTGATAGTCCTATTTGTTCATGATCATCTATTTCCTATCTTTGAATTGGTCATCTAGACTAAATAAGTACTTCAACAAAACTAGTCCCCTAGGAAGCTTGTTGGTCTTCGGTTGTATGATATAAGCTTCATAAGATTCCTTGATATTGGGGCTCAATTCCTTTAGGAATTTAGTTGCTTTCTAACTAAAATGAATAATAAATTTATTACTTTCAAATACCTACTAATATACATCATCATCAAGAATGAATGGCCTCACACACTATTGATTTTGTATTAGATCACTCATAGGATTGAATTGTGATTTGATAACTTCTATACAATAAACATCCATGTTTTGAGTCCTCTAGAGGACTTTGAAGTTAATGGCATCAAAAGCTTCTATAAAATACTAGACCCTATACCTATAATATCTCATTAGTCTATTCTTTGCTAAAAATTGAGATCTAACTTATTTCATCACCAACTCGGTGTCATCGAAAACTTACAACAACTTGATATCATTTTCTTCTCAAGTTGGAGGTCATGCACCAGGACCTCATTCTTGGCAACATTTTTTTAGTAGTTGATTTACAATTGGGTAATACTGGAATATCTTTCCTCCCCTAGGTGAAATCAAACATATTACAACACCAAATCCTCTTTTGCTTTTAGCACCATCAAAGTATAACTTTTAGATGTCATTCGGGTCTGTCCTAGTCTTCATGATTTTAGGGATAAAAATATTCTCCTCTTGAATTAGATAAGTTCCCATACCAATTTTATTAAAGACCTCATAGGGATTTGAATCCCCCATTTGAGTTGTCCATTGGTACATCTGATCATCATAAATGAAAGAACATATTTTATCATTAGATAATTCTGATCCAAACTACCATTCCTCTATAGTGTACATCTAATCAATGTCTAACTTCATTGAAGGCACATGCTCCACATGATGGATATGAAGGGGCTATGATGTAATATTTAGCTTAGTCTCATTTCTAGTTTTGAGCAACATGGGCATCCAATCTAGAGATAGATAACCTCTTATCTGAGCAGTGAAGTCCCTTGATAAATAGATTCTAGAATTAGTTAAGAGTTCAATCATTGTTATATATTGATGGATTGTGAAATTAGGGCAAGCATGTAACATGAGAGGAAGGTTTTGAACTATTCTAAATATTTGGACAGTTCCATCCAATTGAACCATCCCTATGTTGATAAAATCATATGTCAGTCCTAATGCATCTACCACATTTATGAGTATGACCAAAGTACTCGGTCTAGAATTTACTATGCAATTATGAATCAAATTATCTTCATAGATTAGATTCAAGTAAAATGACATCAATTTTACTCAGTTTACTTTAAGGCTAGATATCTATGGGACCACATGTGACTTTTGCTTTCCCAATGTCTTTTGTCTCTCTAAGGCTTCCTCCTAGTACTTCATGTTTCTTAGGAATATATAATATTCCAGAGAGGCATGGTCATAGTAGACTTCATTAGATGGTCTACCATATTAAATTACCCAATGGAATGGAACCTTTGAGTTGGGTTCAACACCCATTGAGTTCTAGGCCTCTCTATAACAAGTTGTGGAGATTTAGCTGGTTTTGCACATATTTATCAAGTGTGATCGTAGGGAAAGCACCTTTCCTATAACCAATAGTTCATATTTGGGTATTAATATCCACTTTATTAGCTTTCCCTTACTTCTCTATTACCTTCCACTTGACCCTTGTCATGTAGATAGACTAGACATGTGGCCTGTTGAGTGATGAAGTACCTACTTTGTTGGATACAACATATGCCTCTTCTTCGCCCTAAGTTATCAAAGTCCATTTTGGATGGGTAGAGCTTGTTCCTAGGAAAGGTATTTGTGATTGGGTATGAATTATTTAGATTTGTTCTTGTGACTCTACCCTTGAGCAAGATGTGGATGGTTGGGTATGTGCAACTTCAGTCGATACTAGTACATTCTATTAAGGATTGATTTTGGCGTAAGCATAGGCATTAGGGTAGTAGCATACATTGTGATCCTCCATGTAATTATTCTATGTAATAACTATATCCCTTACAATATTAAGGGGAATATACTATAATGATAGTTGTACATCCACTATATTTTGATTAGATCTTTGGATTTGACCTACATTCTTATTGAAATGGAAATTATATTCTTGATACCTTTGGCCATCTAGAAGAGTTCTACACCCTTGGCTATTATGATAAAAGGTATCAAATTAATCTGATATTGAGACCTCTAGGTATGTTTTTGCCTTGTGATGGCTATGACCTCATTAGAGATTATCCTAAACAAGTTCATCTCATCTAGCTCATTGGAGGAGTAAGGACTTGTTTAGGGCTATTCTAGAGTAGACAGAGAAGTCTGAGCCTTGATATGGTTTATTGCAAGAGTACTCTAGAAAGTAGTAGGTTGAATTGATATGGTTTATTGCAAGAGTACTCTAGAAAGTAGTAGGTTTAATGCTTAGGAATAGAAGCACAAGTGGTCTAGGTTCTAGTATTCCTATCTAAATTAAATCATTCTTGGTTTGAATGGCTATGTCATAGTTAATTACTTTTAAATAATAAATAAATGTCATACCCGGGAGGGTAGATTTCATTAGGGATTTTAGTCTAGGTTTTATAAAATTAAGTATTTAAATCATTCATTGCCTCCATAGAGACTCTCTTGATAGTCGTCAGATACTCTAGGAGAGACACACCATCCACCTCTCTAAATTTATTAACCAACAAATTTATGAGTTGGTCCTAGATTTTGATTGAATGTGGGGCAAGGCATAGCTACCACTCTCATGCATTTACTTTGAAATAGGTTTTTAGTAATCTAAGGATCATATTTTGTTCTTGGATATTATGCACCACGCGTGGGCTTACCATATGATGCAAATGTTCTATAGGTATAGTTGCATATTCACTAGTGAAGTAAGGTAATTATTTGAGTTCTAAGGCTAGGATTAGGTCTCATGTTGTAGAAGGGATAGGAGGGTGCAAGGGACCTATATCATTCTATAATGGGTATCTTATTAGAGGCTGGTTTTAATTCACAACCATGTTCTAACATTAGACTCTTCTTTTGGATCTTAGGTTTAGAGGCAACACCAATGCTTATGGATTTACTTTTGCAAAGGACCTAATGGTAAGTCTTATGCTCATATATTTTTGAGTAATTAATTCTCAATGGAGTCACAAGGTAAATATTATTATGCCTTAATAAGTAAATAGACTGATATATTCACTAGATTTTTAATCAAAATGAATCAAACTCAAGTTAATATTTGATTTGTCCCATCAAAGATACCAAAAAAAATATTGTTCTCTCATAATATCATGATCACCTATTATGGTGGCCAAATGCACCCAACACTTGTACCTCATGTAGAGAGATACAATTAAAAATCTCTATGAGCATGGGGCACCACTCGTAGGGCAATAGTTGAGATTTTTCTAAGGTTAGATCTTTATTTGATATGATATTTAGTGCCGACTTTCCTAAACTACTTGTAGTAATAATAAAAAAAGAGAATTGCAAAAAATAAAATCCTAATATAACAAATGTGATATTCCAAGATCAAAATATTATTCTATGTATAATACGAGATGCATATAATAAATATGACAAGACAAAATTAGCCATAGCTTCATATATTTATCATAATATTTATTTTACAAAGATGTTTAATCAAAAGAGGCTTGAATATTGTTAACAAATGGCTCAAATTTCTACATAGAAAAAAAGTGAAAGGAAATATACATACAAGGCTATATATTAGGCATGCACAGATAGTTTCTAATATCATACAATGAAAATGAAACCCCTATTTATAAGCAAAAATTAAGGTTCTTGTCTAAACTATTGTTCAAGTGACCCTAAAGTTTCCTCCAAAATTGAGAAAGCGATGGATCCTCATTTATTGTTGTAGGCATGAGGTCTTTAGATCTAGAGTCATTAATGCCATATATTTCAAGACCTATAGAACTAAAGCCTTCGTTGTGGTTATTAGCTAGTTATACTAGAAATCCCCCCCAAAATTGAATGCAAGATCCCTTTGCAATCAATATCACCATACTTTAGGTCTCTAGAACTAGATCTTCAACTATTATAGCCTTTAAGACACCAACTGCTTCCCCAAAATTCCATATTTGAGTGGTTCAGGTAGGTAGACTCAAGGCTTTTCCACCACTATTACATTTATGAACTCAACTATTTTATTTAAGAGACTGCAAGTAGATGTTACCTATAATAAAGTTGCTTGCTTGTCATTGAGGTTCCTTATTATGAAAGGTAGAAGGCTTGTGGTAAAATATTGAAAGAACATTGTTGTATTTTCCATAAATTATGGTTTGCTAGGTTGGGTTGCTCTCCCTTGATTGGACAATCGATGCTACTCTTAATCTTCTCTTTTGTCCACACTCTTCTTCTTAGGTCATTAATTACTGAGATTGAATGGTTGAATCTGCTCCAAATCTTATCCTTGTTTGTGCATTTCCACCTAGCCATAGATCATCTAGATTGAATGGTTGGTGTGACTCTTGGTGTTTTCATCATTTGAGTAGTTCTCATTTTCCCACAAGTTGTTAGATTATTCATGGATAAATCTTTGAGCATTGGTGCCTTATAAATGTAAAGTGGGAAGATCATGCAATAACCACATGGATGATCATCATGAGCTCAATTAGATGTGGAAGAATCGATCCACAACATTGAATTCGTTGCATTCCAACCAATGGGAGGGCCACTCTTAGTTATTACCAAAAATGATATAGGAGATGATGCAGGTCTTTAATAATCACAATCAGATGGCTTGCATAACTTTTATGATCTAAATATTTTAAAATTTCCTTCAAAATTATGCATACCAATGGATTTGTAACCTATTTCAAATGAATGATAGTTCTTTGGTTGTGAGTTTTGCACTTGATTCCTTGTAAACTTTCAATGTGCTTGCCATGTGACTTTGGTATTAAGCAATGGCAAGGGTTTCTCTTGACAAGTTTATCTTAAAATAGCATTGGTCATTGATCATAAAGATCATACGACTTACAAAACTTCATGATCTAAGTGTCTCAATATTCACTTTAAATACAGACCATTGGATATTTTTCTACCTAAGATCGATAGTGGATTACCATTGGATGCAAGCCTTAATGGAATAACTACTTACTTTTTCTATAAGTCATCAATGCATCTGCCACGTGTTCTAGTGCAAACCAATGGTAGAGTTCTTATCTAACAACTTCTTTGATAACCTTATGGAATGACACGTGCCATCAGATAAGCAATCAATGACTCACAAAGCATTGAAAACTTTTTTTGTTTTCTTTTCTAGGAAATTATATCCATCGTTCATCAAAATATCAACAACCCATGTTGCTTTAAGGACTTTTAGTGACATTCAACTTTGCAAATCAACGCTTGTTATTGATCAATGAGATTGGATAATCTGCGTGGATTCAAAAATCTTGATGAATATTTTTCTTATGGAACAAGTGCCCATAATAGATTGTAAAATCAATCGTGTGCATTACTTTGCTACCTTTACAAATAATTTTTCTTTGGAAAATAATACCTGTCATACATTTGGATAATCAACGATGCATGCGGCTTTGATCTTATTATAAATTGCTTCTCTTCTAGAAATTAGTGTTCATTGTTATATTAACCTAATCGATTGGCAATGTAGTTTTGGAAACTTTTAGGGCTCTCTTAATGTCTTCAGTTAGTGTCCCTCCTTGATCAAAAGATCAAACAATTTGTGCGGTATCAAAACCTTTTCAAAGTTCCTCTATGCAAAATTAGTGTCCATCATACATTGTAAAATAGACGGTGTTCTTTGCTCTTGTCTTCTATTCTCCTTAAAAAAAATTATTAACATCTTACCAAGGCCACCTTGAAAAAATGACCAAGGCAAAAAATATCCTCCTTGATATAGTGAATTTTCACGACAAGTCCCACATTAATTCAAGGTATAAGATAAGGTATGGTTACATCTTCAAAAGTAACTTGAAAGACCCGAAAATAATATTTGAACCCTTCACTCTGGACCATACACCATCCCCAAGGAGCGAGATAATATTTTTGAATTGAATCTTCTATCTTATATTGGTTCACATCTAATATTCAATGTTGAACTTTTCAAGCCTTTTTTTTTAGTAACTTTTCAAGCCTTATCATCCAACTCTATTGGGTATTTTCATAGTAGCAAAATAGTTGGAAATTGAAGAACTCAATATATCTAGATTAATACTAGTGGAGGAAGATCAAATTATTGATACATGGACTAAGACCATTGCAAGGTTGTCCACTTTGATGTACAAAGTGGTCAAGGTATGATAACTTTTTACCATAGGAAATGACTCATAAATAAATAAGATAAAAAACTAATTTCAACACCTAATGTCAAAGTTTGGTGCAATGGAAACCATTACTTTTCAAAAGAGATGAATGATCCTAACATATGACGTTTTGGAAGCATGAATTTATGCTCAAAAACCTATTTTTGATCCTAATCATGCTATCAAGGGCATAACTCTATGCTTGACACCCTATATGATCCATTTAAGAAGCATTAAAAATCATAAAGAAAGAATAACAATTTAAACAAATAACCCTATCATAGATAGGATTACTAGCAACTAATGGAAAAATACTCTAAAAACCCTTATAATTACAAAATAAAATATTTATTAAAAATAATAATTTTTTATTTTTAGATTTATGTAGGCAAAATGCCTCTGTAGCCATGTTGGCACATGCATAAAGTACAATATACAAAGAGATAAGCAATATGTACGTAGTTTTCATTTATTATGCACTTTGTATTTTACATATATTGAATTTTAAAAATCAAATGGCAAGAGCTCAACAAGTGAAATACCTTGAATTTTAAGGAGAAAACCCAATATTACCGAGTAATACATGCCAAATTATAATATTATTCTATGGTTACTACATAGTTGACCCATTTCAATCTCATCTAACCAATTAAAAAATATATATAAATATTAAAATAATATTTTTAAAGGTTTAAGATGTAGACCAATTGGTGTGGTGAAAGTTATATATATATATATATATATATATATATATATATATATATATATATATATATATATATATATTTATTTATTTATTTATTTATTTATTTATTTTTTAAAATAATATTTTTAAAAGTCTGAGGTGTAGATCAATTGGTGTATTAAAAGTCCATGAGAAAGATAAACATCTAAGGTTCAAATTTCGGGTCTCATCAAAATGAACGCTTGTCCACTTTCGTGATACTTCCAGCAACATAAAAGGTTTAAAATGAATGCAACATGGTGGTTATAAGAGTAGACTACGTGGAACATTGTGTGATGGCTTAAAAAATGGACAACGTGGAATATCATGGCAACTATTGAAACAGATAATATACCCGAATCATTATGACTGCTACTGATTCTACTATATAAATTAAAAATATAAATTATGTAAATTTATCTATCTAAATGATAACACTATTTTTCTTTAATGGCTATGTACCCTTCAAGATTTGATCCCTTGCAACACTATTGTTCTTTAATGGCTATGTACCCTTCAAATTTTTTTCCACCATTTGAAAAAATAGCACATTCACCTTTTTGCTTAGTTATTGAGTCTCAAACCAATTACTTTTTCTTTTACTAAAGGTGGTTTAAGTCACCATGTAGTGACCTTTTTAAAGTTATTTTCAAGTTGTACTTTTGAGTGTTTTATTGACTCTTAGTCTGGTCTTGTGACTAAACAAATCCCCTTGTATATTTTAATCATGTACTTCTTTGCAACATGTAATTAAGTTACCAATTTTTTTTTGGTTATATAGGAGCTTGGTTATAATCATATTATTTTTAGTAACTAACAAGTCCACAGGGGTTGTTTCCATCAAACCTATTTTTTTTGTTATTGTTGACCTGACGTAAAGGGGACCACCAGTCTCTCGAGATTTGTATCATTATCGTCAAGCGCACACTCAAAGGATTCAAATCATACAACTACCTTTGCAAATAGGTTAACCCTAAATTTAAACCTAAATGTCTTCTTGATAAATGTCTGACCAAACAAATACTTACCAATTTATCTAACCCTCAAAAACAAGTACTTACCAATTTACTTAACCCTGAAGAAAAAAATACACCAATTTACTATACGCATCGATCGATGAGGGTTGTTTATGTTCACAAAATAATTTCCACCCTAGCCAAAAGAAAGTTCTACTCACCCCTTTGGCAGAGGGAGATCATAAAAATCGATTACAAATACATATCCAAAATTTCCACCCTAGCCAAAAGAAAGTTCTACTCACCCCTTTGGCAGAGGGAGATCATAAAATTCGATGACAAATACATATCCGAACTTCCCCTCCCATCTAAACACATATAGGGTTAAATTTACATCAAGCTTTCTTATCCATGGGCTGAGGATGCATTTGTGTTAAAAATGTAGGATTAACATTATTGGGTGATATACGTGTATACACATTGGGATCTGAGTTTCTATAGCTCTAATTGTGCCAACTATAAACAAAATGTTCGTGTATCTCAAGTTTTCGTATAAAGTGATGATTTGTTTTAAAGAAAAAGCATTTTCTTTTTAGTTTTAAACTTTAATAGTTAGAAAACAAAATTATTGTATTTTTTCATTTAAATCTATTACATTGTAAACAATTCTGTCTCTCTTTAACATCAACTTGAACTTTTTGTTATATCAAACTTATTGAAGTCAAACATACACCGTGATACATCTCATTCAAACATAAACCCGTGATATATTGTTGAGGTCAAACATACACGCGAAGTCAAACATACACCAGTAATAATTGAAGTGAACTTTTGATTGTAATTAATTATCCTTAAAAAATATTTAATATGCACAATATTCAAGCCACCTATCGAGAAGATCGTAAATTACGCGATGTACAGCATACAAATTAAATATATTTGAAAGAAATGTGAGAAACAGCTCAGTTACACATCACGCAACTAATTTTTAACATTAAAATATTATGTTATGAAATCGACTTGAATCCCGTCTTGTCAATTTCTTTTGTGAAATGCATTGCGTTTTAATATAGTTCTTTAAAGTAGCAGTCACACCCGTGTTTTTATAAACAAAACAACGAGGGCCGCTAATGTGATTTGAAAATTCATTCCAAATAAAAATTTATTTTAATCAAAACTTTAAAAGGCACATTACAAGCAAAGGAGATGCAAGTTTGGATTTAGGATAATTAGTTACCAATGATAAATTTCATATTGTTAATTAGTTATGATAAATTTCACATCATTAATTAGATATTATATTTTGTAGTTGAATTTTATTGTTGATTGGTAATTTTATTGTATTTTCGGATAAACTCTTCAAAGTTTTAATTTTATTTTGGGTGGAGTTCTTGGGTTTGCCCCTTTTTTTGTGGATTAGTTTAGACCAAATTGTGGGTGTGTTTGGGTGTGTGGTCCTCACTAAACCTCAAAAAAAATTAATGCATGTTTAATCCGGCGAGTATGTGTGAAGGTAGATTTGTCAAAGGATCTACTCGTTTCCATCACCATTCAAGTGGACGAGGTCATCGTTTCTCAACAAGTGGTTTACATTAATCTCCTGAACACCTATTTTCATTGCCAAGCACCCAATAATAAGGTGAAGGATTGTTTGTGTGTGTTGCATCCTATGTCGAAGTCGACTTCTATGCCTACTCTCTAGGGCAACCACTCAACCTAAGGTGAACGGTTGGTTGGACCATTGTGGGCCATCAAAAAAAATTGTGTTCTCATGTTATTCTCACTCTACAGACAACTGTTATCACATGCTCATAGCCTTCAACTCCATAACCAACAACTTTTTCTAATCCACAACTAGCAGTCATCATAAGCTCGATGCCTTCACTTCCACAGACAACTACTTCTCCCATTCCACAATCCTCACCCATGAAGGGCACAACACTAGATGCAAAGCCATCATCGATAGAATTGGTGGTTCCTATAGAGGAAACAAAATTTGAGGATCCTTCCCCTTTTGTGCAGTTTCAATGTTCTTGCAGTTCTCGATAGGGGAAAGTAGATGGGAACAATCTACCCAAAAAAATAGCTTCACCTATATTGACCTCAGTCTATAAGTGCTAAATCTAGCAATTTCAACAGTTTTGAGGCATTGGCATTGCTTGAACAAAAGCAAGATGATAGAGTCTTAGCAAAATAACTAGTCTTTACATTTCATATTGGGGGTCACAAGTCTACTTGGAAAGATTTACTGACAGACACTTTACGAAACCAACCACTCTACAAGTTAGATCTCTCCATACCTCAGTAGTGAGTGCCAAATCCAACAATTTCAAAAATTTTAGGGTGTTGGCATTGCTTGAACAGAAGAGGATGACAAAGTCTCAACGAAGCAACTAGTCTTTACATTTGATACTAGGGTCACAAGTCTACTTGGAAAGATTTACTTACACAAACGCTTGATAGAACCAACCACTCTACAAGTTAGATCTCTTTAGAATTACAATTTTACAATTTAAGCTTTTTGCTCTAGTTTATTTTTAATTTCTTAGTTTTGCAATGTAAGCAACGAACCTTTTGGTGATCTACTCATCCTTTTTTTTTTCATTTTTTCAAGCCCTTTTGGCCTTGGTTTAGTTTCTTGCATAGGCTTTGGGGTGTGCTTCCATACCACCCATTTTTTTTGAATTTGTACTCTTATTGTTACTTTTAATAAGATTAAATCACTTTCAACAAAAAATATTCAAATAAAAATTTATTTTTTAAAATATTCATTTATTTTAATTATAAAAATATATATCACACTTTATTCATAGTAAAAGGGTGAGGTTAAAAGTTTGTAAATATTATCCCATGGGACAACGCACCGGTTTGAGCTTTGGCTCTTTTTTCGAAAGTCCAAGGTTCAAACCACGAAGTGGGCAAGTGTGTGAGGGGGTGTGTGTGTGTTAAATTCCTATTGATAAGTATAGATATCGGCTTTGCGAAAGGTCAGGGTTGGGAGGATATTGCTCAGCCTTGTGCGTTGGTCGTAGGGATTTCTCACACTACCCAAATAAAAAAAACTTTGTAAATATTATTTAATATTATTTTTTAATTGGTTATAAAGGATTGAGAAAGTTACAGCTACTTTACATCATAGTCAGGTTGTAATATTATAACATTTGATGAGATAGTCTTAAGGGACAACGTGAAGGTTTAAGCTTTGGTTCTTCTTCGGGAGATCCAAGGTTCAAACAAAGGTGTGTAGCTGTGTGTTAAATTCCCTATTAATAAACTCAACTTTCACGAGATCCAAGGTTCAAACCAAGGTGTGTGTAGTTGTGTGTTAAATTTCTTGATTTTAAAGAAGATCAAGATTCCAATCTTACACAAGTGGTTATGATATAATTCATGTGATATCATTTCAATTTCATATATCCCATAAAAAATTAAAATAGCTATTTAATTATATATATATATATATATATAAGATACAAGTAAGATACCTATTATTTTTAAATGTTTAAATATTAGATAATTTGTAATAGTTTTAATGGTGTCTACAAGCAATGTTAATATTAGGATGCCTCCTGACTAGTGAGAGTTGGGACTAGTGCCTGTCTGCAAGAGCACTTCTTGCATATGACGAAGGTTGACAGTGAGAGCGAGATTGAAAATACTCTTGAGAAGAGCGCTCTTTGGGGATCCGATTGATTGTGCATGGAGCATTGGCCCAGTGCCCTAGAAGAACATACAAATGATCCAAATCCATAGCAACTTTGTTGGCTTAAGTACTGTAGACACCTAAAATACGTCATGTCGAGGGTGAATACTCATATGAACATGCTAAAAAACCATATGGAGGATCTTGGATAGACTCCAAGATAGAGCAGTGGTTCTAACCACTCAATTTAGGCATTTTGGCCTAATCAGGTTGAACCGCATCCCAGATCTATGATCTCTAGTCTAAACCACGACTGATACCTATGGTCTGTAGTCTCGATCGCAATTGTAACCTACGGTCTTAACTAAAGTTCAGTTGGGCCTTCCATCCAAGCCAAATTGGTTGGAACGACCAAAAGATCTAGAAGTAGGCAATTGAAGGACAAAAGATTCTAGAGGCTTCCATCCTAACTGTCCTAACAAACCTTCTTGCTCTTGGCTTCTCCATGAAGCTACCCCTAGCCCTAAGTACATGCTATAAATACCCCCTCCAAATGGGGTGAAAGGATAGAGAGTTAATGGATCAAGAGAGAATGAAGCCTTGTAAAATTGCATACTGAATCTATGCATTTGAGAGCCCCTTTGCTATTCACTTAAAGACCAATTAGGCATGGATGCCCTAAGTGCCTAGGAGATTCAATAAACACAAATCCGGGCAAACAAAGGCCCGTCATAGTGATTTAACCGCCAAATATATTAGAGGAAAACAAATGCGACCCTTGAGCATCAATTCGAACAAGGATGTCAAGCCCACTGTCCCTAATTCTGAGGGTAAACCTATCAGAGGTTAAACCGTGGCTGTCAGTTGTGGTTCATAGTGCAGACCGCCCACCATAGCTATAGTTTACAACAGATGACTAATCACCTTACTTTATTTGCTTTTGACCACATAAATTAGTTATATTAGTCTATTTATAGGTTTAATTGCACTTTAGAGAAACCCTGAACGTAGGAATTAGTTATTTCATGCATTGTATTAAGTAAGAGTATATTGGGTATTTTACGCACTTTATTGCTCCTAACTTGATATTTGATCCATGCATCATTTGCTTATTTATGTATGTCATGTTATAGTATAATTCTTGATCTGATTAGAATAATTTAAAGTATTTCTTTATGATTTCTTATTTTACTAGTTTAATGGCATTTGCATACATATTTCCTTAAAGGGCCTCATCACGAGAGGCTATTAATATTTTTAATTATGCGTTGTTATTTCTTGTTCGTAGGGAGACAGGTGCAAGATGAGATTACATCATAATCCTTCCACATCGCGAAGAAGGGGGTCAACTCCACCCCAAGGCAGTTTGTGACTAATCAATAGAGCACTGTAAGTGCTCCTACCCTATTGAGGGCATTGGCAATTGTAGTATCAGTATCATCTTTCAAGTGACCCTAAGAGGGCATTTTTGTATTCAAAGATCATTCAAAGATTAATACAAGAAACCTTATTTTTATGTTCAATTTATGTATTTCTGTCAATATTTGTACTTTCATGATGGTATAGATCAATACAGTAGCTATGTGCACACTCCGTGATTAAGTCAGATGGTGATCACGGTGAACTCCACATTTCTAGCCCTTGAGTACTAACATTTTTTGTTTTTTCATCTCAAGTGCTAACCACAGCTAAAATTTGCGGTTATTTTTTTGGCCCACGGCTGTCATCTGTGGTTTACACTACAGCTCATAGACCAGAGCTGCAGTTTACAGCAAAAGCAACAAACAACAGAGAAACCACTTGGCATCATAGCAGGAATTAAGGTAGGTTCTATTTCCATCCTCTGTTATGCATTTTCTCCTTTGTATTATTATAGTAAGTGGCAAATCGATGGCAAATTAGGAACATTAAAGGAAAAAGGATCAATGAATAAGTTCTAATTTGATTTTGCATTCTTTCCATTAAAAAGGTGTTGCTAGGAACAACGAACCTCTTATTGGAGTTCACCCTAGAATACAATGACCTTGATAAAAATTGTGTGGTCGTTTGCATGTGTGAGGCCCAATTAGAGGCCATGTCATCGTAATTGCATTATCATAACGTCATGTAGGACATAGCATGCATACCTTTGTGAATTTGAAACATTCCTTCTTATGCATATCATGTAGGAATGGTCATATGAGTGCTCTTTTATGCATTTGTCTTTATGCAAAGTAAAACGAACCACACACACCACATTTCATTGTAAACATCAGTGGCGTTGGGATCTCACATCCAACCCATTTGATTGAGACCAACAGTGGATGTCATTATCGCTTGGTTGGCTCATTTGAATTGTATTATCGAGACCTGCTCGTTGTCAAGGCCGACCCAAGAACTGTCCTATTCATGCAAAATAGCGCTTACTCTTCTTCAAAAGGGTGTATTGTTGTGCACGGTGTGTTGGGTGAGGGTTGGTAGTACCTATGCTACTTCATTGAGTATGGACTTCATTACCATATTTGGCTTGTGCGAGTATATAGGTGAAATCCAATTAAACTAAGAATAAAATCCAATGATTTTGTAAAACATGCAAGAGTTTCTCATACTAATACAACACATCTTGTAACAACATCAAACAATTTAGGGCACATTGTAAAATTTAAAAATAAGATAAACATCATTGTATACCTTGTTTGATAATAAAAGATACATCTAGATGTTAGGTACACTATGGTGGATACACGGGGTGGTCGGAAAAGGCACAAGCCTAAGGCCAATGACCAAGCCCCAATCGATTCACAATTACACATGTCTATTCCTCAACAACATGAGCAAATTGAATGATGTTCTACGAGTATTAAAGGAGACTACTCGACATGAGGGAATCCCATTGAGTGTACCCCTGATATACTAGCATCAATTCATACTATTATATGTAGATTAGATCATGGGGCTTCTCAACCTGAGGGTGCTCCACTTGGAAGCCATTATTGAGACCGCAGTGCACGTGCGTCCACAGGATCGACCGAAGAGTATGTTGTGCAAGGGACCAAATTGGTACCCATACACACTAAGTCTATAGGGTGTACTATATCTCCACATTCTAAGTATAGAAGGAATAGAGGTCCACCCATTTAGGGTCAAGTAGACGAGCTCCCTACTGAGCGCAAGTCTACCCATACTCCCACACATGGCCCACCATGCAAGATCACCATTGATATATCAAGGGGGGAGGTAATGGAACACCATCGCATGAGCAGTGGAGGTTTAGACAGTTAGATGGTCTATGTAGTGTTCTTGAGCAGCTATGCTGCAATCCTATAGCTCCGTACACTCGTGCTCCAAGTGAGCATAGCGGTAGTTGTATCAAGATCACTAGAGAGCATGGAGAGGCTTCTAAGCATTCTCATGTCACACGTTCGCCATCCACACATGGTGGTTCATAGTTTAGAGTATAGTAGGACACTAATGCCATCTTCATAGATAGAGGTAAAGGTGCAACACATTTGTCTGATGGGTACAAAACCCATAAGGTAGCTCGCACAGAGCATACACACCAGAGGCCTCCCACAATCGACCAGATCGATAGATCACATAGACCGATGTCTGAGCAAAGACGTCAAATCCTCCAAGATTAATTGGAGGATGCTTGCCTAGAGAGGTAGCATATTGAAGATGAAAATATTCAAGCACAAAGGCTCCTCTGATAGAGGTTATATGAGAAACAGATGCGCGAGGAGCATATTCTAGCTCAGAAGTACCACATAAAGCAGGAGGATTGGCTGGCCAGGGTTGGCCTATACCCTCTCGATGAGCATAGAGAGTGTGTGCATAGGAGGGTTGTGTCCCTAGCCAATATGCATGAGGAGCGCAGAGACACTCGTACTCATGTTAGTGCCCAATAGAGGAAGTTACTGTCGTTGCTCAATGATCTTAAACAAAGGCAGCATGAGCATGTAGATGTAGATGGATACGATTAGGAGTATCTTGAGAGTTACCAAGTTGAGGAGGAGGAAGAGCCACTTCCTCAACCTCCCCCAAATAAGAAATTACCTCATAGACTACCTCTATGTTAGCTTAGGGAGGAGGACTTTTTATCTTTTGAGGCATACAAGTTTTTGGTTGATAAGGTCAAAGCAATAGAGAGGTAAGGTGCGGCTATTCAAAATTTGACACTGAGGAAGATACAAAATGAACCTCTAGACCCCTAGGTGCCTATACCTCCATATCTAGAGCATTTCGATATGCCCAGGTTAGAAAAATTCAAGGGTGATGAGGATGCCCAAGAGCATGTTATGAGTTTTTTGGATGCTTGTTTCTAGATAGAGAGTCATGATGCCTTGTTGTTGTGCACCTTCATTACGACACTCTCTGGCCTGGCCTAAGAGTGGTTCAACCAGTTGAAAAAACATAGTATTATTAGTTTTGAGAAGTTAGTTGATGAATTTCTTGAATGCTATTCATTTGGCATCAATAAATAGGCCAACCTTTCTGATTTAGCTGCACTATCTCAGCACGATGACAAGCCCATCGAGCAATATGAAAAGAGATGGCGTAGAATAATGGCAAAGTTTTCATTCCCTATTCCTATAGTAGAACTAACCCAAATGTTTACAAAGAGTTGTGCCAAGCACATCTCGCTATTTTTGCAGCTGCAACAATACGCTATATTCGAGGAAGCTTTGGCACAAGCCAAGGTGATTGAGGACATCAAGTTGCAAGAAGGTAAATTGAAGCTCAAGACCAGGAAAGAGGGGTTTAAAAAAAGTACTATGAAGCAACAAGGCAAGCAGGCCCACGTGAATCAAGTAGTACTAAATCTTGTAGGAGAGGACAAGGGACAAAAACAGCCTAATTATCAGGCTCAATGTTCTTCTGTGTGTTATGAGACGTGCAAAAACAATTATAGGGGCAAAAAAAGAGAAGAGCACCCACCTCGACAGTTCACACCTCTGACGAAATTGATGACTTTGATTTTCCATCAACTGCATGAGGCCAAGGCCATACAATTTCTCGAGATCAAATTGGTAGATTCGAATGTGCCAAAGTCGAAGGGGCATCAAAATGATTTGTTCTACATATTCCAAAAGGTGAAGGGCTACGACATTGAGACATGTTGGTCCTTCAAACACATTATGCATAACATGATAGAAAAAGAAGAGCTTGTAGTACCAGGTAATCCATAGGCACTCGACAACAAAAACATGAGGATTTTCAAGAATCCACTACCTAATCACGAGGTGCCTTAGAACAATGTCAGCCAGGTCAATCAAGTGAGAGTCAAACCACCTACCCAGGGGTTTGTAGGAATGGTCAATATTGTTACTAGACATGGTAGGTACGATCAACTGAATCAACCTCGTGCTCCAATTAGAATACAAGCTATGCCAGATCAATAGCCAACTCAAAACATTCCAGGCCCATCAACTAGGCCAGTGGTGACCATAAGGAGCAGGTTAGTTCAGAACCTACAGATAACTCCTACGAAGTTGTCAATATATGAGCTTATTCAGTAGTCCCCTAGACACAAGGAGACTCTTATGGACATTATGAGGTCCATTGAGGTACAGTCCCAAGATGTGCATGCATTTAAAAATTTTGTGGGACATGTACAATAGTGTTAGGAACCCATGATATAATTTTACGATCATGAAGTTAAGATGGTTCCTACTATTACGGATGACCCACTGCTGCATATTATCGCGTGTGCTAACCACATGCATTTCAAAAGGGTCTTGATCGACATTGAGTCCTCGATAAATATAATTACGACCAAGGCGTTGAGCCATATCAAGTTACCCAAATCACACATTGTACCTACCACATTTACGTTGAGAGTGTTTAATGATGTACTATGCTTGACGATTGGTACAATTGTTCTACCTATTAAAGTGGGACTCAAGACCATCTTTGTGATGTGTCACATGATAGAGGGTGCCATGCAATACAACATTTTGCTTCGAAGGCCTTGGATTTGTGAAATGTGATGCGTCCCCTCGATCTTGCATCAATGCATGAAGTACATTCATGAGGGAGAGGTTCACGTAGTGTCTTCAGACAAAGAACCATTCAAGTTCGTAAACTTAGTAGATTTGCCTGGGGGTTTTGTACTCCCATCTACGCACTTGGATATCTAGCCTACTTCACCGGTTAACATTCCAAGAGGTAAACCAACAGCCCATGCTCAACCATCGACATCTGTGTCACACAGATATAAGCATACGACTACAACTTTTCTAAAACTGACTACATCAACAATGCATCGATAAGACAAGAAGCTAAAGGTGAAATTGAGTGAGAAAGTATATCATATGCCTAGACCAGTCACCAATGAGACTCCCACTCCCATGGATGTGGAAGAACCTCAAGACAAAGCCAAGGATGCACCTCAGCATGCTTTGCCTACATCTTCAATGGGGTCATCTGCACCAAAGATGACTGTTCATCTAGCTATCATAGGGTTAGGTGAGTATCTTGTGCAAAATGATACTTTTGGACCTATCCTAAAAACTACATAAGATATGGGCTGACCACACACCCATCAATTTTTGATTGGATATGTAGTGTCATTGGGTGAGCCACCCAACCAAATAAACTTTGTCTATGCAGATCTGGATCAAGCACCCACTAGAATATCCATAGATGAGGATGATGACGAGTCATTCATTGTGAATGTGCACTATCTGTCCAACCCTGAATACACCATGCACATTTTTGAGTTGTATCATTGGCATGGATATGGCCTTGGTATTTTTGAACAAGGATGTAGGACTCCGCTCGAACCTCATTATCAATTAGCTACTGATAGGTTTAGGTAAGGGTTAAAGGTACAAGATCATGACGATTTGCTTGCTGCATCCTTAGATCGCATGTACCTAAGTCTGGAGGACGATGTGGATTTTAATCCATATCACCCTAATTCTTCTATATTTTTAAGGACTCGCCAAATGGTATCATTTGTTATGATAGGGCCACCTGATTCATATCATGATGGGCCCTTAGAGGAAAACCCCAGAGGCAACCTAGGTAACCAAATTTGTAATGCTACCAACGACATTGGTATGCAGGGGCATAACCCCACTACTATAGGTGATCTCGAGTTAGGAGATCTTTGTGATGATGATGGAGAGGAGTCCACCTCCAAAATAAGTGGACCTAGTTATGATGCAGATGATGAGTCCTCAAATGATGATCAATCTGAGAAGGAAATCATGTCGACCTTTCCAGGTTCGACGTTTATACACCATCTGCTGCCTATGGAACAAGTGAAAGAGATGAATGAACGCTTCATAGTTGATAGTGATTATGAATATGAGACAGAGGAGACATACTTAAGGCCTTGCCCAGCTAATCTCCAACTATTCATAGACACAATAGAGTGTTCCATCCAGTACTAACCACAGTGATGTAGATGAGAGGACCCATTCCAGGCTTGTGTATCCATAATATCTATTGCCTAGGACATCAGAGCATGTTATGGAGGAAGTACCTCCCAACACTGAGCGCTCTAAGGAAGAACCAATTCTAGTTTACGTGGTAGTAACATATATATGATTTTTCTATCGAATTTATCTAGATAGTGATGATAGTGACCGCAAAATTAGATACATGGGGTCACATCTGGAAAATTGCCCCTTAGAAGAGGGGGGAAGTGACGAATTGTATTTGTATAGTGATGATGAGGATTCATTGGAGATGGCCTATTTGGGACCTCATAACCTATGTAATAGGCATCCACCTTGAGGTCCCCCACCCATTACAGCTGTAGGTTTGCGTTGGGAGATTAATCTCCATCATAGCCTGAGGGAAAGAAGAGAGCTCTAAGAGAGATATCAAGAAATATTTCCCCATCCACCGATGTACGTGAAAATCCTTGAGTCGAGAGATACCATTTTTTAGCTAGTGCACCAGGAGGGTCTAGTTATACAGGCATCCCACAGAGAGAATCCATTTTTGCCCGTACCATCTGAGCTAGATCTTGGGTACAGAGGCTACACTTTAGATATAGAATTTTGTTCGTGTGGTTTTGGAGATCAATTCCATTCCATAAATATGGTCTCCATTGATTTGACCACTCCACTTTGCAATCCAGTAGATCCGTCCAAACCGTTGCATCTGAACATGGATGCTATCGATTGGGATCACACTGACTCACCGGTATAGCCTGAATATTTCTTTCCTAATGAAGAAATGCTGCAACCATTTCATTTTGTGCCAAGCTATACTTATGGTGTTTATCATGTTGAGAGCGCTTCCCATGAGGAACATGTGAACCTGGCTGATGACATCCATATGATTCCTATGCCTCACCAGCTTGAGGAGGGATCACATATGTCAATAGAGAAAACATTCAATGTGGATATCAATAAAGATTGCACCAATCCAAATAAGGTTAGATTTGGAGAGAGTCTCAATTCGAAAGAGCGTGATAGCATCATCCCTCTACTAAAAGGGAGACCTGATATTTTTGCTTGGACTTACAAATACATGTCGGGTCTAGATCCAAAATTGGTTACTCATAACCTTTTGCTAGATCTATCAAAGAAGCCAATCAAGCAAAAACTCAAAAAAATGCATCCAAAAATAGCCTTAATGGTGAAATACAAGTTGCAAAAGCTGTTGGACATAGAGTTCATCATCTCCGTCGACTATCCAAAATGGGTATCCAATATGGTGCCCGTAGGAAAGCCATATGGAAGGATTCATATTTGTACATATTTTAGATATCTCAATAAGGAAACACCCAAATATTCATTTTTGTTGCCAAATATTGATGCTATGGTAGATGCTACCGTAGGTCATGAAATGCTCTCCCTTATGGATGGGATTTTTGAATACAATCAGATTCAAATTAAACCCAAAGATCAACATAAAACCGCATTTATAACGCCATGGGGGACATTTTGCTACAAAGTTATGCCATTCGGTCTCAAAAATACTGGTGCCATATATCAGCGAGCTATGACATATATCTTTCATGACTACATGCATAAAATATTAGAATATTATATCGATGACTTACTATCTAAGTCGTTGCTACGAGAAGAGCATGCATAGGTCTTAAGGAAGGTCTTCAATTGCGTGATAGAGCATAATGTCAGGTTGAATCCTAAGAATCACGTATTTTGCATAAATTCAAGTAAACTCTTGGGATTCATCATTTCTAAATGAGGCATCGAAGTAGACCTAGTAAAGGTCAAGGCTATTCTAGAGATGCGTCCTCTCACTAATATAAAAGAAATAAGAAGCCTTCAGGGCAAAGTAGCATTCATAAAGTTATTCATCGCTCAATTATCAAATAAATGTCGATCCATGAATCAACTGCTACACAAGGGGGTCCCATTTGATTGGGATGAGGACTGCCAAGTAGCATTTACTGAGATTAAGCAATACAAGGAAATACCACCAGTACTAGCTCCACCAAGGCCAGATGTGCCTTTTTTGATATATATATCGGTAACCAATTTTGCATTAGGGACCATGTTAGCCCAAAAGAACATGCAAGGCAAAGAGCAAGCCATATATTACATCAGTCGCACCTTGGTGAGTTATGAGTTAAGATATGCATATGTGGAGAAGCTTTATTTAGCAGTGGTGTTCGCTACCCAAAAATTGCAACATTATATGCTAAGTCATACGACATATGTTATATCAAAACATAATCCTTTGATGTATATGATGAGCAAGACATATCATAACACACATACTGCAAAGTGGATCATTATATTGATAGAATTTGATTTGAAATTCATCAGCAAAAATTCCATCAAGGGACAAGTCATAGTTGATCAACTAGCTGAGGCACCACTATCCAACAGTAGGCCTCTAACCATTGAGCTTCCAAAAGATGCGGTCTTCGTAATATCTGAAGCTCTCGAACTCGAAGAACAAGATAATAATGTTGATATGACATTGTTCTTTGATGGTTCGAAGTGTGAGCAAGGGGATGGTGCAGGAATAGTGTTTTTTATGCCACAAGGAGCTCCAATGCCCTTGTCGTTCAAGTTAGACTTTCCATGCACCAACAATAATACTGAGTACGAAGCCCTACTTTTGGGCCTCCACACACCCATCGCCATGGGTATGAAAATATTGAACATTTTTGGTGATTATTTGCTCATAGTTAACCAAGTTAAGGGGCTCTTTCAGTGTCAATGTCCCATACTGAAATCTTGTAAAGATCTTGTTGCCACTTATCTAGCTAAATTTGAATGTTATGACATCGAGGCTATCCCTTGTTCGTAAAATAGGTTCGTAGACACCATGGAATATTTAGAGTCCTTGATCCCTCAGAATCTGTCTACCAATTTTACTACCATCCATGTTAGAACGCTCTCACACCCAGCCATGAAACGTGCAGCCTTTGATAACAAAGAGTCAGTCAACATGATTGTTGTGGAACCAACAACTGATTGGTTTCATAGAATGAAAGGCTTTCTTAAGCAGGAACCCTAGGAGTCATTGACTTCTTAGAGTTCTACGGGGAGTGGTACTACCATTCACCATAAGGTTATTTCCTAGTCTACATTTACAAAGTTAAATACATAGGGGGAGCAAGTCGTCTTAGCAGTTGAAGCTGAGGCTTTTCAAAGCTGGATGTTGCAAATACAAGACTTCTTAAAACTTGGTATGATCCCAGAGAGATTGTCATGTGTCGCAAGATGCACATTCAAATAGACAATGACTAAGTATGTCTTGATAGGAGATATTTTGTACCGATGCAGCGACAAAGGAATTCACCTTTGATGTCTTGAGCCCCAAGAGTCATCTTGGGCAATTTTAGAAGCTCATGATGGTACGTGCGATGGCCATGTCAATGACACGACTATCGTTAAACGTATCCTTCGAATGGGTTATTATTGTCACACTATGGAGAAGGATTACAATGTGTATGTCAAGAAATGCGTTAAATATCAGCATCATGCTAATCTTACACACTTGCCATCATAGGCCTTACAACCCATTCAGGTGGCTTGGCCATTTGCTCATTTGGGACTAGATCTTATTGGCAAGATTTCTCCTCCATCATCAAGCCGACATATATTCATTATCACAGCTATTGAGTATTTTACAAATTCGATGGAAGTCATTCCCCTTACAATGATCACTGGAGCTCGCATCACAGAATTCATTCTCGAGCATATCATATGTCATTTTGGGATACCATCAAAAATAATTTCGAATAATGGAACTTCTTTAAGAACAAAATTATGTGGGCTTTAACGTCTAAATACCACATTAAACATAGTTTTACAACTCCATACTATCCGTAAGTAAACGGGCAAGCTGAGGCCTCAAAAAATATTGTGGTAGCCATCTTGAAAAAGATAGTGCAAGAACACCACAAGGATTGGCATATACAACTGCCCCTTACCTTATGGACTTACAAGACTAGCATTCGGATTGCCATTGGGGCAACACCATTTTCACTAGTATATGACGCTGAGGCCATTATGCCCTTAGAGTTGGAAATTCCAATGTTGTGTGTTGCATTGAAAGAGTTCATCGATGATGACACCGTGCGGTAAGCTCACCTTGATCAATTGACGTTGCTCGATGAACATCACGTGAATGCCCTCAACCATATTTATGTTTATCAAGAGTGATTAAAATGAGCTTACAATTTCAAATTCCATGAGAGAGACTTTGAAGTTGGGGATCTTGTGCTGAAAGAGAATCAACAGAACTCAAATTTTTTGCCTGATATGCGAGACAAATTCATGGCTAATTGCTAGGGCCTTACATCATATCTGAAAAGATTGGTCTAGGTACCTATCACCTAACATCGCTAGAGGATTTTGAAGAGCTTGAGCCACTCAATATCATCCATATTAAGGCATTATATGCTTTAGAGTGTAGTAAAGGCACCAAAGGCATCTGTAAGCCCTTTGGTCAACCCCAAAGCTCCAAGGGTTTTGTCTCAACCGCTCGATCATCCCAAAATACCCCAAGCTCTCTACTGAGTAGCTTGGTCAAGTAAAATATCCAAAGGTAGTTCCTTGTCGTTTGGTCATCCTTAAATGCTCCAAGGACATATACTCATCGTTTGGTCAAATATGAAAGCTCAAAAATATATAAAATTCCTAAAAAAAATTAGAAAATCTTAAAATTCAAAAACATTTTCTTTTGTAGTTTGCATTTTCATACATGCATTCACATCATCATATTGCATTTAGGCATTTGTCATCCGTTGCATTCCATAGTAGAGTGTAATGTGTATATCAAAATCTTACAAACGATCGCACGTTTGTGTTTCAATCATGCACCCTTGCATTTATCATAATTCATTGCATTCATACACGATACTTGTTGCAGAGAAATATGTATGTATATTATGTTTTCCAGTCACTCAGCCATACCTAGTGGGTTCTTTAGGTATTTTAGAAAGCTTGATTTGCTGTTATAGACAAGGTCATTAGTTGGGATAGGGCTTCAACATATCATAATCCCATCACTAAGCAAAACAATATAAAATCTTGCTAAGACAAGAGATGATGAAAGCTACAAAAGTAGTCTTAGGTATCTAGAGAGATGGGTTTCACGACCTGCTTATCTTGCAAATAGTTAGTTTAAAAAGGTGAAATTTGGCAAAAGGACAAGAATTTACCCTATAAATCCTAAAGTTACAAAGTTTAAATTGCAAATTTCAAAATACCAAGTTCAAATCAAATGTAACGTGACATAGTGAATCAAAACCACTATAAAAATACCTTGCTCAAAGAAAACGGTAACACATGGACTAACAGTGATTTTTATCACTACATATGAGCAAGTAAGAAGGGTGAGAAATTGAATCCCTAGATTGTCTACATTTTGAAAGCCATAGAGTGATCCCCAATTGCAGCAATGGGTTGGAAGATTCCCGCCTGCAATCGAAGGAGTAGTTCTATTGGGTGATCCCCAAACATCGCAATGGGTTGAAATATTCCCACATACATTTTTAGGGGTAGCCATAATAAATTTGCAAGATGAGCTAGTTCTAGGTACCTAGGATTGTCTAGTTGCATAAGTCTAATCAAAGCTAAAACAAGGATGTTACGATCATATGAGGAACCCTATCTCACATATGGATTGAAAGAGTCCTGACTGACATACGGGGTATGCTTATGATCTATCTAAAAATACTCACATGCACACACAGGGATAATGAATAGTTGGGTCTATCACGGCAAAAGCTTTATCTAATAAAAGCCTTGTACAGTTAGTATGTGATGTTTGAATAAGTCTACTAGGGTGTTTGAGTCTCAAGGAAAACCTCAGAATGTTATCTAATGGCAACAAGATACCAAATATCATTAAACATCAAAAATATGAGTCACTCATTCATCAGAATGAATTTTACAAAGCACAATCAAACATATAGGATAGATACCACATGAATATAAAAAATGATGTTTAGATGGCCACTGACTATATAGTACAACAAAGAAATATACAAAAGGACATATTCATTCATTAGAATTATACCAATTCATTTCACTACATTTAATATATGGGTGATTAATTGATTAAGTTCTTGTAATGATAATTATCAATTATCTTACACAATTGTCATACACTCTGTGGTGTCACATTTTAAAAATAATATACACAATTTACATTCATTCCTTATGTTTTAAATGATTAAAGCATATAGGTTAATTTCCATTAGATTATGATTATGTACATAATGCATCACCATACATTGCATAACATGCCATAACTTCATAAAAATAAACGCATGCCCACAAAGAAAAAATAAATATGCGTTTAAAAATAAACATCACATCCATATGCATACATCATATATCGTATATTTAATTATCTAGATCACTACATATCATCATCATAAAGTAAAACAACTATTTAGTGCATGTCATCCATATATCGCATCATATAAACATAGCATTTACATAAGCCTTGCATCCAAGTGCATCAAATAAACATAAAATTAAAAATAATAAATAAACATGTACACATAATGAGCCACAAAAGATCATATTATATATATATATGTGTCCAAAAGAGTACATAGGGAGTACAAAATGCCTGCAGGCTACAAATGTGTAGGTCCTCGACCTTACACACAAAATGATATATCAAAAATGTAGTCAGCAGCTACTATAACCTAGAACTAGGCTGCTCCCCCTGAACTAGATCTCTCATCGCCTCCATCAACACTGTGCTCTGGAGCTTGCTCTCTTGGCTGAATTGGAACCTATGGTGGATCCTGCTGTGGATCCTGCCTACCTCCAAAGCCTAAAGCACCCAGCACATGGGAAACTGGTAACTACAGTAGGCTAGTCCTCTGACTGGTGGCCCTTGATTTCTATCCTAGATCTCTAGTCCTGGCCTACGATCTTGCTATATGTTTGCTAGAGGACCTGTGCGTCCTCTCAGTCCTGTGAGTCCTATACCTTGAGCTCATTGTATACTATCCAGTAGTCCTAGTCTAGATCCTCTAAGAATCTGGTGCAAAATGATCCTTGGGAACCTGTAGCCCATGCATCTCAATGTAACCTACTAGTTGACCGACGCGAGCAAGTCAGGCTACATGCATCTCATTGGTCCTCATTACCATACCATTCAGTCACTATACATTAGTTTTTGGATCCTATGTAGCTACTGGTGCTATCGTTGGTGCTGTTGGAGGCCCCATAGTAGCCTGAGGAGCTAGCATATCCCCCCTCTATGCCCAAGCAAGATCTTGCTCTACCTCTACTATAGTCCGTTGTGCCTGTGCCAACTCTAGGGTAGTCTGTAGTTGTTGAACCTAGGCTTCTGCATCTATGGCTTGAGTCGTAAGCTCTTGTAGCTGGTCCTAAACCTCGATCAGGTGCCACTCCCTATCAACCACTTTCACCTCCAAAGTGGTGATGGTAGTATCTCTCTCGAGCTGCTATGTGTGAAATCACTCGAGTTGACTTTGTAAGTCAGCCACCTGAGCTAGAAATCATTTCTCTACACTGTCAGGAGGGACCTCACCCTCCTTTGGAATATCCTCCTCAGGGTCAGTCTTAGGTATATCCTCGACGGTGGCCTCTGCACCCTAGCCACCCTCTATACGCTGGCATACCCTGCACCTGTCAGGATCTACCTCTGCCTCTGCCTGAGTTGAATCTCAACCTAGAGGCCCTGTCCTGTGCCATCTAAAAAAGGACCACCACCCGTCATAGTCTAGAGTGGTCCCAACTATCTCAACCCCTGACTCCTAGAAGTTGTTGGGTGCATATCCTAGTGGTGGAGGAACTATCAATGGGAGGTTCCTCTCTAGATCCAAGCATCTGTACTTGAATGGCATCTCTAGCATGTCCTACACCATGCAAAACTGTTGTAGGACATGAGAGAAGAACCAATACTCTCTGACCTCTGGCTTACACTAGATAAGCCATCTATCTCTGTGAGCCTGTCATAGCCACTCGTCCACCTCAGGCCATGTAGGGCAATCCATATAGGGGCGCCAACCTAAGTGATGCAAATCTAATGATATAGTGCTCAATGTTTTGAGCATGAGCTCGACTATGGATACCCTTCTCAGCATGAGGTCAGCATGTGATGTAACATGAATGGTTGGCATCTATGGTGATGATGCATAGTGGAAGCTCCACAGAATGCTTGATATGGATGTGTTGCCACCCTAGATATGTAACAAAATACTATAGTTGATGCCCTTACAACTACACTATGTAATCTGGTATAGCTCCTTGTAGAGCTGGCATAATAGGGTGCTCCCACAGGCTAATCATAGTGTCTCCTTTGTAGAGCTCTAAAGCACCCTCCAAGCAGTGGCTAACATGTTCCAAGGAATCCTCATGCTCGAGGAGTCTGGAAGGACAATCTGCATAATGAGATGCATGAAGAGGGCCTCTCATGCAAAAAAGACATCATCACGATACCAGTCACCAATGTGCACCCCTCTATGGTCAGCATCATCTTGTGCATCTGTGCTCTGGTCATCGAATATGGCATCGAAGACAACATCCTTTATCGTGAAGGCAGAGGAGACGATAGTATCGCCATCGATGGGGATCCTGAAGATCTTGTAGAAATCCTCCAGAGTGATAGTCATCTCATCGGGAGGAAGGTGGAATGTGTTGGTTCATGCATTCCAGCATCGGGCCAATGCAATAAGATAGGCTTTATCTACCCTAATGGTGGGTATATCCATGATTTAACCAAACCTAATAGCTCAAAACCAAGCTCGGTCATCATCAAAAAAAGCCTCACAGAGAGTCTTCATAAGGTCAAACTCTCGCGCTCTAGAAGTTAACTTCTAAAAACAAAAAACATAAATAAATCTAGCTAAGCAGAGCTAAAGAAAATTAAAATTTTTAATTAGACAATCTAGAGCTTAATGAGATAACATTAAATGCCTAATTAAATGATAATAATAATAATAATAATAATAATAATTTGCAAAAATTACTAAGGTTTACAAACTGTGGGTCAAACCTACGGTTTGAAGGCGGTACAATATGATCGTTAGGATTTTTTAATCCTAACCATGGTTGAAACTTGTGGTCCCCAATTTTCCAATTGGGAACCACGGCTACCAGCTATAGTTTAGGAGAGGCACCTATTTCGGGTACCCTCCTAATCCACTAAAAGCAAAAAAATTAAAAACTAAGCTAACCTAAACTAGTGGGGTTCATTACCAGCAGTTTAGTGAGGTTAATTTTTCATATTTCTTAGTGTGGTTCATTTTACTGGTATTGAGTGCGAGGTCTCGGTTTTGAGTTACCTTGCCGACATCCCAACCTCGGCTAGTAGATGGCTGATCAGGATCTGCCATTAAGGTAGATGAGTGTAATTGCGATAGATTTTGGTAGCATTTTGGATCAAGGAATGTTCTCTCTTAGAGAGCTCTCAAATTGCTAGTAGTTGCAAGAAAATAATAAAAAATTTCAAATGGGAATGCAATTTATAAGTCCTCCTAGTCTCCATAAATCACAGCTAACACCTACGGTTCCATAACCAAGGTTTTTTGCTAGCAGGTCTGACTCGCGGTTCAAAAAAAAATATTAAACCGCATGTCATACCCACGGTCCACAAATAGCATTAAATTCACTCAAAACCCACCATGGGAAGGTCCAAAAAGACAAATTATTGAATTCCATCAAAAAAAATTCAAATTAAATGATTAAAATTGCAAATTTGGTGATGTTAAAAGCATCAGGATCAATCAAATAAATGCAAAACTAAACAAAAAAAAAACAAATAATTAAAAACCAAATGCGTCTCATATTTAGTGATTTATCCTATAAAATTGGCGGTTGCAGCGACTTGTGATCCATGCAATCCGACAAGATGAGTAAATCACCATAAGGACATTTGGGGTAAAATTATCATTTCTTTTATGACATCTTTCAGTAAATCATCGATAATATGATTCAACACAAGTCTAATTGCATTTGTATTATTTTTATTCCCTAAGATGGCTATCGTAGCTTGACTACTCCATGGGATAGAGATGTGCAAATACTACTAAGAGTTGCAATCATAAGCTGAACTAAGCCTAGCCAAGGCATTAAAAGGCTTGAATCTAAAGTTGTTCAGGATCATTCATTATGGTCAAGTGATTTCGTCACTTCATACATTGTCATTACCCTCATCGCTTGAGGGGGTAGTCATAATTTTATGTCATTATCAAAGTCAACAAAAGATCGCAAATATCGTAGATCCCTTGATATTATCAAAATTTTGTTCGTTCTTGTGAATCATTGCCAACAACTATCATAAGCTTCCCCCTTTGCTTGGGGTAAATAGAAAATATGAAATTTTATTTGTAACTCTCATCCTTCGATTATATAGTCCTAACTCCTATTATAGCACCAAAGCTACCCGAATGTCTAATGGCGAGTGCAGACTTTTCAAATATAAGCCTTTCCAAGATGGAAGCAATGATTCTAAGATGTGCGTCCTTTTGCTGGACCTGGGGCATCTAATGTTGATCAGACTAATGATCATCATAGAAACTTTGATATCATTTTAGGATGTATATTTTTGATTAGTGTTGTTCGATATCACAACACATCTCAAAAGGAACATTTGTAGACACCTAAAGCACGTCATGTCAAGGGTGACTACTACTATGAACATGCTACAAAACCATATGGAGGATCTTGGATAGACTCCAAGATAGAGCAGTGGTTATAACCACTCAATTTAGGCATTTTGACCTAATCAAGTTGAATTGCAACCCAGATCTGTGATCTCCAGTCTAAATTGTAGCTGATACCTATGGTCTGCAGTCTAGACTGCAACTATGACCTACAGTCTTAACTAAATTTCAGTTAGGCCTTCCATCCGATCCAAATTGGTTGGAACGACCAAAAGATCTAGAAGTAGGCAGTTGAAGGACATAAGATTTTAGAGGCTTCCATCCCAACTATCCTAACCAACCTTCTTGGTCTTGGCTTCTCCATGAAGCTACCCCTAGCCCTAGGGATATGCTATAAATACCCCCTCCAAATGGGGTGAAAGGATAGAGAGTTAATGGATCAAGAGAGCAATGAAGCCCTATAAAATTGCATATTGAATTTGTGTATTTGAGAGCCCCTTGCTATTCACCTAAAGACCAATTAGCCATGGATGCCCTAAGTTCCTAGAAGATTTAAGAAGCAAAAATCCAAGAAAACAAAGGTCCGTCATAGTGATTTAATTGACAAATTTTTTAGAGGACAACAAAGGCAACCCTTGAACATCAATTCGAACATGGAGGTCAAGCCTACTATCCCTAATTCTGAGGGTAAACCTATCAAAGGTCAAACCGTGGTTGTCAACCGTGATTCACAATGCAGACTGCCCATCATAGCTGCAGTTTGCAATAGGTGACTGATCATCTTACTTGCTTTACTTTTGATCACATAAATTAGTTATATTAGTCTTTTTATAGGTTTAATTGCACTTTAGAGAAACCCTGACCATAGGAATTAATCATTTTATGCATTGTATTAAGTTAGAGTATATTGGATATTTTACGCACTTTATTGCTCCTAACTTGATATTTGATCCATGCATCATTTGCTTATTCATGTCCGTCATGTTATAGTATAATTATTGATCTGATTAGAATAGTTTAAAGTATTTCTTTATGATTTCTTGTTTTATTAGTTTAATGGCATTTGCATACATATTTCCTTAAAGGGCCTTATCACGAGAGGCTATCAATATTTTTAATCATGTGCTGTAGTTTCTTGTTTGTAGGGAGACATGTGCAAGAGGATCTTACGTCATAATCCTTCCACATCATGAAGAAAGGGGTCAAATCCACCCCAAGGTGGTTTGTGACTAATCAATAGATCACTATAAGTGTGCCTACCCTATTGAGGGCATTGGCAATTGTAGTATCAGTATCATATTTCAAGTGAACCTAAGAGGGCATTTTTGTAATCAAATCTCATTCAAATATTAATACAAAAAACCTTATTTTTATGTTCAATTTATGTATTTGTGTCAATATTTGTGCTTTCATGATGGTATATATCAATACAGTAGCTAGGTGCACGCTCCATGATTAATTCAAGTACATATCTGTAGCCACATGTCATTAAAAACTTCTAATTTTTCAGCATGATTAAATGTAACAAAAGATGTACATTTTTTAAAAATAGTTATGCTATAGGCCTTCCAAATATGAAAGAGTAGGTTAATCTTGAAAACTTGCCACTCTTCAAAAAGTGGGAGAGACAAAGTAAAAGTCCTCAAGAAGAGCTTAGGGCTAAGAAACTCTTGTAGTTGTAAATGAAAAAAAAGAACCCATTCCCAAGCTTACCTAGATCTTCTATAATTCCAAAAGAGGTGAATACAAGACTCAGGAACACCACAAAAAGGACATTTAGGATCAGGAATTCCAATTTGCTTCAAACGTTCCCATAAGGGAAGGTGTTGACATAGCAAGCTCCACACAAAAAAGATTGCTTGGGCTCAACATAAGTAGCCAAAAAAAATTTAAAATCTAGAATTCCATCTAGTCCTTGTAGAAAATAAGTCCCAACGCTGATTGAGCTTAGGCACCAAAGGAATATGAGGAGATAACCATTTATACCCCAAAAGAACCTTATAATTAAGCAAAGGAGTGTCAACATGCCATATCCAGTCTGACCAAGGATATTACAAGCGCACACTAATCTTATGCAACATAGAAAAAGAGGTGAGAGCAATAACAACATCATATGTATCTTTATCTATACCATTTATCTTGAAGGTGTGTTTGAACTCATTCCATGAGATCCAATCCTTGGTCTGGTGAGAAAAGAAATCAACTATTGTAATAATACCCCTTTTGAAAATTCATTGAGCATGAATCCATTGCACCCGAGCTAAAGGATAACCTTGATGAAGAAACATGAGGGACTAGAAAATATTCATAGAATTGATGGATAAGACTTAACAGAATCCATATCCTCTCCAAAATATCCAAGAAGTGATTTGCTACTAGGATTTCCATATAATTTTAATAACAAAGGAGCTATAAATCTTAATAAAAACTAGAGCAACAATGAGAGAGGGAAAATCCAACCCTCTCCATGCTCTACGGTTTAAGGGAAGACCAAAGGAAATGAAATGTCAAACCAAAATTTTCTAAGTCAAACCAAAATTTTCTAAGCTTTAGCTCCCCTCAAAGCCCTAATCACCCACTTAGAACACAGAGCAATACCTTATCGTATACAGTCCAACAGACCCATTTCGCAAGATTCTTTGGGAAGACAACAAATATCCTAGGCAACTGTATGAAATCCCTTTGTTTTAGAATAATTATTCCAAAGAAAATATCAAAGTAGTTTCTCAATATTATTATAGCAAGCCTATGAAGGAACCCAACAAGAGGAATAACAAACATGAGTTGCAGCTAAAACTTCAGATCAAATCAGAAAAGTGACCATTAATAAGTTGTCCTTGATCATTCAGAAGAGCAATTCCTTTAATAAGACCTCCAAAAGCATGAGCAGCGAAAAGATAGTCGAAGGATTCACCAGCGAGCACGTATAAATAAGGAGAAATAGGAAATACTTGTCAAACATACCTAAACAGACCCACTACTTCAAACTGTGAATTGTTTAGATTAAGAATAGTCGAAGCATCTCTGAATAGCATAGCAATAGTCTAAATCAAAACTGGCTCGATTACTAGAGCTTTGAGCATATTAATAATGAATATCCATTCAATGCGGTCATAAGATTTCTCAAAATAAATATTAATAAAAAGCATGTTCTGGTTTGACATCCGAGCCCATTCCATGCCCTCCCAAACAACCAAAACATTGTTGAGGATGTACCTTCCTTGAATAAAGCTAATTTTCTCTAATTTGACTATCAAAGGAAGAAGAGGCCTAAGGCGAAGAGCCAAATATTTTGCAATGATATTTTAACTAAAATTCAATAAAGTAATAGGCCTCCAATTAGTAATCAACTCTGCGTCCCCTTGATTTGGTATGAATTTGATATTGCCCATGTTAATAATTGCTCCCAAAGATCCTACTTGAAGAGCTTCCAGATACACTTTATGTAAATCAAGAGCAACTAAGTCCTAAAGACCCATGTAGAACTAATAGGGAAATCCATCCAGACCTAGTGCTTTGTTATTTTCCATTTGAGATAATGCATCCTATAGATGTGTAAGGGATAGTAGTTTATCACACCCTACTCTTTGAGACTTTGAAACGTTAACTGGTACAACTGCGAAGTAGAGTTGCATTAACCAAAACACATACAATCCAGAGAAATAGAGAAAATGCCAAAAATTTTCTAATCTTCCTTGCTGAGGAGAATGGATATTACAGAGGCCAATACCATACAAATTCGAAATCCCCCCCAAATACCCTGTTTCCCCTTTTCTCGCCTAGAACAATCTATTTGAAATTTGTAGTTGGGGGGTAAAAAACCTGAGGTCATAACTCATCGCTCGTTGCTCAAAATGACTATTGGTGCATGTTTTCAAAAATATCTCAAAGGGGTTTTTGTCCAATAATGTGTTTACACTATTATCGCCATATTTCAGCCCTTAAAAATGACTCTCAGGCCTTCAAAATTGACCTCCAAGTTTTACTAGCAGGATTTTCACTAGTTTTGCCAAGGTAGAAGACCTTAAAATTTACATATCTTCCAAAATACTTAGGATATTGGGATGATCCTTTCGATGTTGGGTTTATTTATCCATCCTCTAATCAACTAAATAAAATTTAGAACAAAATGAAACAAATACAAATTTGGGTGATGCAAGATCACTCTTACACCGCTCGATGCTCCTGCATCAAACACCTAGGGTAAATTGAGAACCTTCACTTCTTTGTTGTTGGAGGAAAACCAAGGTGGTCAACCTCTATCTTTGACAACCAAGATGAATCTTCAATAGGCCTACCCTTCCACTTGACTAGATATTCTTCATACTACCTGTTTCTCATGATTTTGCCTACGCGGGTATCTAGGATTTCTTCTATCTCTTCCTTCTCTAGAGTAGACGCTGAAATATCCTAAATTTATGTTATTGGTACTTCATCATTGTACCATTCATGATATTATTCTAAATAAAAAATGTTGAACATAGGTGATATGCTAAGTCCACTTGGCAGTTCTACTTCATATACATTTTCTAAGCCCTATTTATTTATGATCCTGCATGGTCCAAACTTCTTCATTTTTAGCTTGTTATAGGTTTTAGCAGGAAACCTTTCTTTTCTTAGGCGAACCATAAATTCATCTTCAACTTGGAAGTCCTTAAACTGATGCTTCTAGTTTACCCTTGTCTTGTACTTAGTGTTCATATTAGTAATATGTTTCTTCACTTCTTCATGCAATCTCTTCAGGTGCTTTGCAAAGTCCTCAGCCTCAACACTGCTCTTTTCCCCTCTATCCATATTCCTCAATTCTGAAGCATTCCTTGGGATTATCCCACATACAATTTGGAATGGGGATTTATTAGTACTCATATTGATAGAATTTTTGTAAGCAAATTCTACCTGTGGTAAAACCAAATCCCATACATTGGGTTTATCTCCCACTAAGCATCTCAGTAGGTTACCCAAACTTCTATTCACCACCTCTATTTGCCCATCAGTTTGGGGGTGTTATTAAAAATTAAATTTTAAATTTATCTTCAATTTATTCCATAAGGTCCTCCAAAAATGCCCAAAAAACTTGGTATCCCTATCTGAAATGATACTATTTGGTAAACCATGTAGTCATACCTCCTCTTTGAAAAAAAACCCTGCAACATGAACTACATTATTAGTTTTATGGAAGTAAATAAAATGTGCCATATTTGAAAATCTATCAACCACCACAAATATGGAGTCATTCCCCCTTTGTGTCCTTGGTAGGCCAAGAAAAAAATCCATGCCGATGTCTTCACATGGTTTCTCTGGTATAGGTAATGGATGATATAATCCAGTGTTCTACATCACACCCTTGGCCCTTTGGCATACTCTGTAACTTTATACAAACCTCTTCATATCTTGCTGTAACTATGGCCAATAGTAGTTCTCACTAACAAGGGTAATGGTCTTATCTCGACCAAAGTGTCCAACCAACCCTCCATTGTGCTTCTCCTTGACCATATTCTCTCTCATAGAACTCCTTGGAATGCACAATTGGTTTCCTCTTAATAACATTCCATATTGGATTAAAAAATGTAACCATTTAGTATTGTACAAAGTAATAGGTTCCAAGCAAGGTCTCCAAGCCTCTGTAAAATCTGGATCTTCAGGGTGCAAACTCTTAAGTTCATCAAACCCTATAACCTCCACCTTCATTTATGTCAACAATTTCTACCTTATACTTAAGGTATCTGAAACTCTATTTGACTTCCCAATCCTATGCTTCATCACAAAGGTATAACTCTACAAAAACTCAACCCATTTCAAGTGCCTCTGATTTAGCTTTCCTTTGCTATTAATATACTGTAAGGCTTGATGATCAATATATAGAACAAACAATTTTGACAACAAACAGTGTCTCCACTTCTTCATTTCCTTAACTATAGCATAAAAATCTTGATCATAGATAAACTACTTTTTTCTAGCCTCATTAAGCTTCTCACTAAAGTAGACAACAAACTTACCTTCTTAACTCAATATAGCTCCTATGGCACTACCACTAGCATCACAATCTACCTGAAATACCTTATTAAAATCTGGAAGTGCCAGAATAGGTTGCTCTATAAATTTCTTCTTTAGCGTATCAAAACTCCTATCTGCTCCTGAAGTCCACTTAAACTCCTTCTTATCCCATTTCATTGTCTCTTTTAGGGGTGCATAAATATTGCTAAAATTCAATATTTTTTTTGTAAAAACTGGATAGACCATGGAATGATTTACCTCTGTAATGCTCATTGGAGTAGGCCATTCAATGATAGCCATAGCATTTTTTGGATCTATTTTAAGACCTTCAGCTGAGATGAAAAATACTAGATACACCAAATCCTTCATCACAAAACTACACTTCTTCAAATTAATCAGTAACTACTCCTCCCTCAGCTTCTCAAAAACTCGTCGAATATGCAGCAGGTGCTCCTCCAAATTCTTGCTAAAAATTAAAATGTCATCCAAATAGACAATGACAAATTTTCATAGAAGCTCCTTCAATACCTTATTCATAATCTACATGAATGTGCTTGGTGCATTGGTTAGCCCAAATGGCATGACCAACCACTCGTACAAACCTTCTTTGGTCTTCCACTCACCTCCTTCTTTGATACTAATTTGATGGTACCCACTATTCAAGTCAATCTTGGTGAAGTACTTGTCTTCACTCAAACATTCCATAATGTCATCCATACTTGGAAATGGAAATATGTATTTGATGGTGATCTTTTTAATAGCTTAGGAGCGCGTACACATTCTCCACTCCCCATATTTCTTTGGTGCTAGTATTGCAGGTACTGCACATGGACTTAAGCTCTCCTAAATTAGTCCTTTTTTAGTAGCTCTTGGACTTGTCTATTTAGCTCCTCACTTTATATAGGATTAATTCTATGGGCTAGCTTATTGGGTAAACTAGCTTCCGATACAAAATCTATGTGGTGACTGATCTTTCTCACTAGTGGCAAATCCTCAGGTAAATTATCTGATATAATATCTGGGAATTCTTCTAAAAGACCTTAGACTTCTATTGGGATATATTTGCATTGTTCTTCCTTAACTCTAGGGATTAACCCATAGCACATATGCTTATGCCTCAAACCATCCAAAAACTTTCTACCATCAACTAAATAGATTCTGGTACTGCTACATACATTTTCATCCACCTTATTTAGGGGCTTCAGCTTGTGGCACACTCCATCCTTTGTCAAGGAGTAAGTGTTGGCATACCCATCATGTATTGCACGTCGATCAAACTACCACAACCTTCCAAATAGCAAATGACAATTATATATGGGCAGGATGTCACATAGGATCTCATCACGGTAACTTCCAATATTAAATTTTACTAAACACTACTCATTGAGAAAAGTCCTATGGTCCTTCTGTAACCACATAATTCGATATGGATGCAGTTTCCTCCTCTCTAACTATAACTTGGTAACCATTTATTATGAAACCAGGTTATTAGTGCTACCATTATAAATGATAACATTACACACCTTACCTGCATATTTGCACCTTGTACAGAATAGAATCTTCCTTTGATATGGATCTTTCTCCTCATTCAACAAGGCTCTTTTTGTGACCAGAAATTCTCCTCTTTCTACTTCCTTAGAGTGCTCAAATTCAACACCTTCATCTACAACAACATCTTGGGTATTACCTTCAGGTCTCTTATTCATCCCCCCTTGGTGTTGTGGGCACTCGTATGCTCGGTGTCCTTCTTATCCACATTGGAAATAGGTTTCATGGAATCCTCCTCTTCCAAGCCCTCATCCAAACCTTCTTATTCCTATTTGGTAGCCATTATTCTACTCACAGGGGAGGTAAGCATTCTCCTCCTATTATTGACTGTTGCTTGTTTTCCAAGTATTCTTTTGGTCCTCATTCCATCCTCCATTTGTTCTCCTACCAGTTATTCCACCATGACCTCTTTCTATCTATTTTCTTTCAAATCTCCTATTCAGATTCTCTTCTGCCTTCAAGGCAAACTAGTAAGCATCTTCTATGGTGGTTATCTTGACCAGACTCAGCTCCTCCTAAATACTTGCTCTCAAACCATTTATGTAACGATCTACCTTCTCCTTGTTGGTCTCAAAATGGCCTATCATTATTAGAATATTATAGAAATCCTCTATGTATTCTTTGACAGACTTGCTTGACTACCTCAAAACCTACATTTTTTTTAGCAGATCCAACTTGTAATCAGTTGGAATGAACTATGTCTTCAAATTCTCCACCATCTGCTTCCACTTTGTTATCCTTTCTTTTCCTCCAACTTTACTCCCTTCCACAAAATACTGGAACAACCCTTCAACTTGGTCTTATCAAATCTTACCCTCTTAGGATCTTCCACCTCCTCATACTCAAAATATTCTTCCATATCATTGATCCAGTCGATCAACTCTTCTAGGTTGAGATTTCTAGAATACTTAGAGACATCAAACTTCTATCTCTTCCCAATATAAGATATGGCCTTATACAATATGGCTTATGGAATATCTACCACATCTTCTTCTTACTCAAACTGAGCCTCTTCTTATTCAGCTTCATCTTCACTTCCATGTTCTCTCCTTGGCTCAAACCCTCTATGTAGCTCCTCTTGTAGAGTGTGAACTTACCTATGCAAAGTTCTAAAATACTCTTCTGGCACCATAGCATTTCTCCCACCACCACTATTTTCTTGTGGAGGCATTATGCTCACATTTCTTAAAAACCCTAACCACAAATATTGTTGTACAATACCTCATATTCGGTGATCTATTTACACACTCAAGAACTCCAAATCTGATACCACTTGAAGTAGAGTTGCATTAACCAAAATATGTGTAATCCACAAAAACAGAGAAAATACAAAAAGTTTTTTGATCTTCCTTGTTGAGGAGAATAGAGCTTATAAGGACCAATACCATGCAAATTTTAAATCCCCCAAATACCCTATTTCCCCTTTTCCTATCTAGAATAATCTATTTGAAATTTGAATTTTGGGGACAAACTTCCTGAGGTCATAACTCATAGCTCGTTGCTCGAAATGACTATTGGTGCATGTTTTCAAAAATATCTCAAAGGGGTTTGCGGCTCGATAATGTGTTTACACTATTACCACCATATTTGAGCCCTTAAAAAGACCTCTAAGTCCTTCAAAATTGACCTCCAAGTTTTACTAGTAGGATTTTCACTAGTTTTGCAAAGGTAGAAAAACATAAAATTTACATATATCCAAAACTGCTCAGGATATTGGGACGATGCTTTCGATGTTGGGTATATTTATCCATCCTCTAATCAACTAAATAAAAATTAGAACAAAATGAAACAAATACAAATTTGGGTGATGCAATATCACTCTTACATTGCTAGATGCTCCTGCATCAAACTGCCATACAATCTACCAGTGCTTGCTCCCGCTTAGGGGAATAATATTGAACAAAAAAAATATTAGTATAGTGCTTTAAAAAAGCATTAATCATCTAAGGAACAGAGGTAATATTTATTCCATTGTCTTGAATGGCCTTGAATTGAGTAGCTTTCCTAGGAGGGCGGAGCCTTTGAAAAAAATATTTGGTGACCCTATCACCAAATTTAAGCCAATGAAGATGGGCTATAATTCAAGATCCTCCAGCATCATAAAGTTCAACAAGTTTAAGTTCATGCCTCAGGTGGGCAACATGAGATTGAAGTTTTAGGATTAAATGGAAAAGCCTCAATCCTGAGAGAAGCTTTGGCAAGTTCCTCATGAAGGACATCATTGGAATATATTTTAAAATATGACACATTTTTCTCCAAAGTACAAAGCAAGATAGTTGTATAAAAAATTGCATCATTCCACCATTATATCCAACCCAACTCTCCAGTAGGTCTAGGAACTAGATTCCAGACTCTACGGATATGACAAACCATGGAAGGGTGCTAAAGAAAGGAAGTATTAAAAAGAATATTGTGACTTGTAGTGTCTCTAAGGTAGGGATTTCATCAACACATTAAACATGATGGATGAATGGTCAGAAGTAGTAGTACCAAGAATGGTTTCCACAAATGGAGTTGAAGCATTTATCCTATGAAAGCAAAACTACACATGATCTGAAAGCATAGCTCTATCCAACCTTCTCAGAATTCTTGCATGGCCAGCCTAGAAATTGGATCATATTTACCATAAATTTTTAGTAAAATCCTAAGAAAAAAATAAGAATTGGGGTCTAAAAACCCAATTTGTTTTTTATGAAGTACCAGACCTCTCTTTCCCCAGTATCCCATCACATGGGAAGTTGTCTTATCTTTTCTATAGGATTTTCAGTCATGTTCAAATCTCTGCACATAACCCAAATAGTAGGTGGTATATAAAAAGCACACTACCGCCAGAGGCTACAGTGCTCTTGAGCATCATTAGAGGCATAAACATTAATAATGCCAAAATACAGTCCACCAACCTCAAGTAAAACCCAAACTGCATGATTGGAAGAATCCATATCCCATAAGATAAAATTATCTTTCCACCTAGTTGCCAAAAGAATGACAACTCCTCTTCTACTAGAGGAATGATTGGTAGCATAAAAAAAGCAACTTGGCTAAAGAAAAGGGCAAGTACATTGTATAATAAAGTAAAAAATCTTAATCTCTTGAAGAAAAAGAAAGTCATAATTACCATAAAACATGGAGCATGAAACAATATCATATCAAACCATGTATTTGCAAAATGGGTCTATCAATCCTCTGACATTCCATGATAAAAATCATGAAGATCGATTAAGACTCATATGTCTGACTACATCTTTAGTGTCTCTGAGGTTTGAAAGAGAATCATATATATTACTCAAAAAATGCTCTTGAACTACTTTCCAAAACTTTTTTTGATGCCTTTTATCTTGGTGAACCAAGGATTCAAGCATGTTCAGGTACCATGAAGCTTGATGAAGATTGCCCATTGATATGTAGAAATGGAGAATCTAAAGATTGAGTAGGAGTAGAAGAAGTAACAATTTTAGCAAAGGAAGCACTAGTCGGTGGTACATTAGCAACCATCTATGAAGCCCTAGCACTGAGTGCCACCGATTGCGTGGTATGTTGCTCTATCATCACACCATGTCTATTGTTAAGCAAGGTGCAATGACAATATTGTCATTGTTGGCAACACACTCAGATGGACAGGTTGATGCAGTGGACAATTATTCGGAGGTTGTTCAGAGTATGTATAGTGGTGTTCAATTATTATGAGGATGTTTTTTATGTTTGGATGAAGTTGTTATAGGTTGTTCGTGCAAATTTGAAAAAGTTGCAAAAATTATCAGGAAGTTGTCAAAGTAGCAAAATTGTCAAAGTTGCAAAAATCGTCAAAGTTGCAACAACGTCAATGAAATGTATTGGACAACCCAAGATACTATTTGGAGGTTTTTTGATCATTATCAAGTGTGGTTTCAGTGTTGGAATGACCGGTTGCTTCACCAATGCATTGTTGGTCAGTTTCATGCTTTGTGACAGGTGTAAAATTTGTGTCGGAGGTCACTTTATGAGAGGAATATTAAGCAATATGTGAGGAATTGGACCTCAAATTTTTTACTGGAGGTATATGGATATACAAAGATCTTAAGTTTTAAATTTTCATCCAAACGAAGTTCGAAAGAAGAAACGGTGAGTGTTGCAAAATGGCTCTAAAGCACTTTTTCCAATTTATGTGACGTGTAAAATTAGTGTCAGAGGCCACTTTGTCAGAGGTACTACGAATAATATGTGAAGATTTAAAATCTAAAATTTAAACTAAAGGTAGTCGGTTTATCCAGGAATATATGTTTCAATGTTTAGCTCATTTGGAAATTTGAGGAGGAAGTTATGATTGTTACAAAAAGTCTTGTAAGCTCTTTTTGGCAATTTTAACACTTTCTAAGAATATAACGGTTGAGTGGTAATTTTGTGTAATTTAAAAAAAAGAGCTACATTTTTAAATGTGAAGCATATATATGTTTTAAAATAAAAGGGATAAGAGGGTTTTTTGGAGAAAGGATTGTCGGTGCATGCTGTAAAGAATCTTTTCTTTGGCATTTTGATTGAAAAATATGCAAGGTTTGAGATAATCAATGTGCAGAGTTGAGAAGATTGAAAAGGTTAGACATAAGGTTTTAGAGGAGAATATTTATGAGCTAGACCAATTAGGGTATTTTGATGATATTTAAAACTTTTATCAAAGTTTTTTAAATTTGCTGGGTTGGTGCTTGGCAACAGGGGTCGGTGCTCCTTGCAGTTGGTGCTGCTAAAGTTAGGGTTGGTTGGTGCCATTCCCTGTAGTTGGTGCTACAAAAATATTGTAAAGAGCAAAAATTTTCAAGGCTAGATTTGGATGGGAGTCTAAACAATCCATTGGCATAGTGGTTTTTCCACATCGGGTTTTCATTGTAAATCTGGTTTTATGTGATGCATGTTCGTGTGATTGCTTTTTTTGATTTGATTTCATAGTTGGATTAAATTTTTAATATACACTGATTCACCCCCCTCTTAGTGTCACTCTTAGTTCAATAATTGGTATCAGAGCCAAGTTCCTGAATAGTATTAACCGGATAGGGTGATCTTAGAAGTGATACAATGATAGATGGTGAAGGCTTCTTATCAAACAAAGTACCATTGTTTGATTAAACTAATTATGCATTTTGAAGATTCAAGATGTAAAAATATCTTTGTGCTTTGGGATACGACATTTGAGATTCAGTAAATAGTGGATACACAATACCCACCACTTCTCCAATTGATGTTGTTGGTAAGAAATTGTTTGAGAATGACTCAAAAGCAAAGAATGCTATCATATGTGGATTGGTGGAAAAAGAACTGGTAAAGATTATGGGTTGTAAAATGGCAAAGGAAATATGGGACAAACTGAAGAGAATTCATGAAGGAGACATTAATATCAAGAAGGTCAAGTTACAAACACATCGAACTTAGTTCAAATGATTAAAGATGAATGAGGATGAGAATATAGAGGCATATATGCTAAGAGTTAATGAAGTCATTAATGCAATTAGAGGACTCGATGAGGAAATCAAAGATTCTATCATCGTGAAAAAGGTATTAAGGTCCTTTCCCAAAAGATGATTCTAAAGTTTCAGCTATAGAAGAAGCTAAAGATTTGAATTCTTTTAGTATGGATGAAATACATGGTTCTTTGACTACATATGATATGATAATAGGAAAATCTAAACCTACATACAGAGAAGCAGCTTTTAAAGCCCATAAAAATATGAAAGCAAAACAATAACCCGAGGAAGAAGAGACATTAGATGAAATGGAAGAAAAATTTGTTCAAAAACTAAAAAGGGGAAAAGGAAAATATAGAGGAAAGTTATCGTTTAAATTTTTCAACTATGGAGTGTTGGGCATTTCGTAGTTAAATGTCCACTTAATGAGAAGAACAAAAGTGATGATGGATCGCACAAAGAAAGGAGTGACTGGAAGAAAAAATCAAATTTCAAAAAAGGCAACTTCAAGAAGAAAAGTTTCATCTCCAAGAAGGTCAGTTCATCAGAAGACAACTCCAATGAGGATTCTGAAAAAGAAATAGGTGAAGATCTTTATATGGCATTCAAATAAGCAAAACTAGAAAAAGAATAGGAATGTGATGACGAATAAATTGACACATAAGTGAATTTGGAAGAGGAACTAATTACAGCTCTGGATGAATTGAAGACAAAAAGAAAAAGGAATAAAAAACTTTCAAGAAAGCTTGAGGATGTAAATGAAATCATAACAAGTTTGAAAGTGCAGATAGAAGAATCCAATAAGATCTTCGAATATCTCGAAGTGCAAATAACCATGAAAATTAATTATTGTAGCAAGTTAGAAGAAGAGATTGTTGGTTTAAGGATGCAATTAGAAAAGATGAATAAGAAAATTAGCTTTTATCACAAATGTGAAGAGAGTTCTATAAAGCTGGATGATATCATAAAGAACTAGAAGACTATAGACATAAAATTTGGTTTGGGTTATGACGAAGGAGAATCATCAAATGGATCAAAGGCCACAAATGAAGAATTCACAAATAATGAAGAAAAGAAATAGGTTAATCAAGCAAAAATGAATCATCCAAAGGAAAGCAATAATGCAAGGCACGAAAGGAGAATTGACAATGATGGTTTCACCAATGTCACACATCAAAGAAGAAGAAGATTTATGGCTCCTACAACAACATGGAAAAGACCACCACCCAGGTTCAATCATCCTTTTTTTGGTTACTATTTTAAATGTAATGGTTATGGATATAAGATTTTAGATTGCAAGTATAATGTAGGACCAAAGAATTTTTCCAGTAGAAATGCTTTTTCACCTTTGATGGATTATGCAGTAGAATGTTATAACTATCATAACTTTGGGCATATTGCAATAAATTGTAGAAGTACATTTGCATTAAATCAATTTTAGAGAATAAAATTTTAGCCAAATGGAATAAGATAAAATAGAAAATTTCCCGAAAAACATGCACAAGCTATTAAATAAGAAAAGCTAAAACAAGAGCCCAAAATTGTAATCAAACTAGAGTGGAAAGAAAAAGAGCAACCTAAGAAAGAAAATGAATCCTTGATCGTACAAACGATATTTAAAGTGCATAATAAATACACACCATGGATACTTGATAGTGGATGATGATAGGTGATAAACATAAATTTGAGAAGTTGCAACAATATGAAGGTGGTTCAGTGAAATTAAGAAATAATGATGGAGCTAAGATAGTTGGCAGAGGTTTAGTTAAGATCAGTGATGGAAAAATTAGGTCAAAAGAAGTCTTGTTTGTGGTTGTTCTGAAGCATAACTTGTTGAGCGTAAGTCAAATTTGTGATAGAGGTCATTATGTGATATTTAAGAAGCAGGGCTATGAAATCAGAAAGGCAAATAGTGGGAAGTTGATAGCATCTAGATCAAGGATATCTGGCAACCTGTACACTCTCTCAGAGACTTCAAAAGGAGCTTGCTTGATTGGATAGGAAGAAGAGAATTGGTTGTGTCACAAGAGGCTTGATCATGTAAGTTTTAACAACCTAGTAAAAATCAGTTCAAAGAAAGTAGTGAGATATATTCCCACCATTAGCAAACCATCAAATAACAAAAGATTACTACACGAGAAAACCTTTGGAACTAGTACATATTGATTTATGTGGACCCATGAGAATACAAATCATAAACGGTGACAAATATTTCATGTTGTGTATAGACGAATATTCCAAGATGACATGGGTATTGTTTTTGAAGCACAAATCAGAAGCTTTTGAGATGTTCAAGGTTTTCAAAAACCAAGTTGAGAATCAAACAGGAAAAATGATTAAATGTTTAAGGTCATACAGAGGAGGAGATTTCATTTCAGAGGATTTCACAGAGTATTGTGAAAAATATGGCATCAGGAGATAATTTTCAGCAGCAAGGACACCTCAGAAAAATGGTGTGGTAGAAAGAAAGAACAATATGGTGCAAGAAATGACATGGACTATGTTGACTAAGAGCAAAGTAGTAGAAAGGTTTTGGAAAGAGGTAGTCCATACTGCAATATACATCCAAAATAGGTGCATGTTGAGGATGCATGAAAGGAAAACTCCTTATGAGTTGTGGTTCGGTAAAAATGCAACATCAAGATATTTTAAAGTTTTTTGCAGTAAGTTTTACATCAAAAGAACTAAAGAAAACCTTGGTAAGTTTGAAGATAGAGCGGATGAAGGTATTTTTCTTGGCTATTCATCAAAAAGAAAATCTTATAAATGTCACAACAAGAGGCTAATAAAAATTATGGAAAGTGTCGATGTTAAAGTTGATGAAGGAAGGGAACGGGTAATTAGCTATGAAGAAAATTATGAAGAGGTCATTGAAGGATATGAGGAAGAGAAAACAAAAAAGAAACCAAAAATTGACTGAGAGGATTCGAAAAGTGATTCAAAATTGGAAGAAAACAAGAAATTCAAAATAGGTAGCTAGCAGAAATATCATCCTAGAGAGCAAATAATTGGAGACCCCATAATTGGTGTTTAGACAAGAAGAAAATTAGTAAGTAACTACTCTTTACTATCCAACATTGAGTCCAATTTTTTTTTTGAAGCAAGCAAAGATGAAAGTTGGATAAAGGCAATAAATGAAGAATTAGATCAGATCGAGAAAAACAAGACTTGGGATTTAGTACCAAGACCCACAAATAAAAATGTAATCGGTACTAAATGGTTCTTTTGAAATAAATTGAATGAATACTTATAGGTAGTCAAGAAAAAAACAATATTGGTATGTAAATGGTATGCACAAGTTGAAGGTATTGAATTTGAGGAAACCTTTTCACCTGTGGAAAGACTAGAGGCAATTAGAATGTTTCTTACTTTAGCAGTTTACAAGAATTTCAAAGTTTATGAAATGGATGTGAAATCAGCATTTTTGAATGGAAAAATTTAAGAAGAGTTTTATATTGAGCATCCATGTGGTTTTTAGCTTGGTGATGATCCCAACTTGGTTTGCAAGTTGAAGAAATCGTTATATGGCTTAAAATAGGCACCTCGAGCATGGTATGCAAGGCTAGACAGTTATCTTACTTAGCAAGGGTTCAAGAAAGGTATGGTGGACAATAATTTGTATGTCAAAACAAAAAATGGTCATCATATTGTTGTTGTTGTATATGTAGATGATATCATATTTGGTAGTAGCAAATATGAGTTGCGTAAAGATTTAGCAAATAAGATGCAGAAAGAGTTTGAAATGTCAATGATTGGTGAACTTTTGTGTTTTATCAGATTTCAAGTTAATCAAAAGGAGAAGGGCATATTTATTTCTCAAATTAAATATGTGAAAGAGATACTAAAAAAGTTCACAATGGAGGATTGCAAGCTAGTTAGCACTCCCATGACGATAGGTTACAAGTTGAGTAAGGATGAAAAATCTCCACCTGTTGATTAAACTATGTACAAATCCATGATTGGGAGCTTACTGTACTTGATAGCTACTAGACCATATTTTTTACAGGTATTATGTATGGTAGCATGATTTCAAGCTAGTCCCAAGGAGACTCATGTGATAGTAGTGAAGAGGATTTTTTGGTACCTCAAGGGTACTATGGAGTATGGGTTATGGTATCCGAAAGGTAAGGACTTCACCCTTATTGTGTATTCAAATGCATATTGGGTAGGATGTGTAGATGACAGGAAGAGTACCAATAAAGGTACATTATATCTTGGTGATAATATTGTTGCATGACATAGAAAAAAGTAGGAGTCAGTCTCATTATCCATAGCAGAGGCAAAGTATATTGCAGCGACATCATGTTGTACAAAGGTACTTTGGATGAAATAAACTTTGAAGGATATTGGAATAAATTTTAGTGAGCCCATATTGATCATGTGTGACAATACAAGTGTAATCAATATATCAAAGAATCCAATTATGCATTCTCGCACAAAGCATATTGTTATCTGGTACTATTTTTTGAAGGAGAAAGTTGCAGAAGATGAGGTTAAGTTGGATCTTGTTCCAACAACAGAGCAAGTAGCAGATATATTCACCAAAATATTACCTAAGTCTTTGAGTACCTTCGTAAGAAATTGGGAGTGGTCACACTTCCCAAGCATTGACTAGCTATCGAGGCTACATTCTCAGGGGGAGCATTTGTGTCTTTGTTTATCTTTTTTCTCATGTTTGTGATTCTTTCTAAGTGTAATAGTTTTTTCTTGAGAATGTTGTGCATGGAATCAGGGGGAGTTTGCAGTAGCCCTTTGGTATTTTTGTTAAAGGGGGAGAAGAGTTACAAGAAATTGTGCGTGTGTTGCCAACAATTCCAAAGCGGGAGATTGTTGAGCAAGGTGCAACGACAATATTGTCATTGTTGTCAACACACTCATATGGACAGGTTGATGTAGTGGATAGTTATTCAAAGGTTATTTAGAGTTTTTACAATGGTGTTAAATGCTTATGAGTATGTTTTTTATGTTTGGGTGAAGTTGTTATAGGTTATTCATTCAAATTTGCAAAAGTTGTAAAAATTGTTAGGAAGTTGTCAAAGTAGCAAATTGTCAAAGTTGCAACAACGTCAATGGAATGTGTTGGACAACCCAAGATACTATTTGGAGGTTTTTTGATCATTAGCAAGTGTGGTTGTAGTGTTGGAATGACCGGTTGCTTCACCGATGCATTTTTGGTCAGTTTCATGCTTTATGTGATAGGTGTATGCATTGTTGGTCAGTTTCATGTTTTATGTGACAAGTGTAAAATTTGCATCGAGTGTCACTTTGCAGGAGGAATATTAACCAATACATGAGGAATTGGACATCAACATTTTAATGGAGGTATATGGATATATTAATAGCTTAAGTTTTAAATTTCAACCCAAACGGAGTTCGAAAGAAGAAACAGTGAGCGTTGCAAAATGGCTTTGGAGCACTTTTTCCAGTTTGTGATAGGTGTAAAATTAGCATCAGAGGCCACTTTTTCGAAGGTACTACGAATAATCCATGAAGATTTAAAATCTAAAATTTAAAATAAAGGTAGTCGGTTTATCCAAGAATATATGTTTCAATTTTTATCCCATTTGGAAATTTGAGGAGGAAGTTATGACTATTACAAAAAGCTTTGTTAGCTCTTTTTGGCAATTTTGGTAGTTTCTAAGAATATAATGGTTGAGTGGTACTTTTATGTAATTGAAAAAAAAGAGCTGCATTTTTTAATGTGAAGCATATATGTTTTAAAAGAAAAGGGAGAAGAGGGTTTTTTTTGGAGAAAGGACTGTTGGTGCATGTTGTGAAGAATCTTTTCTTTGGCATATTGATTGAAAATGTGCAAGGTGTGAGATAATCAATGTGAAGAGTTGAGAAGATTGAAAAGGTTAGGCAAAAGGTTTTAGAGGAGAGTATTTGTGAGCTAGACCACTCAAGGTATTTTGATGATATTTATAACTTTTATCAGAGCTTTTTAAATTTTCTAGGTTGGTGCTTGGCAACATGCGTTGGTGCTCCTTGCAGTTGGTGCTGCTAAATTCCAGGTTGGTTGGTGCCATTCCCTATAGTTGGTTTTGCAAAAATATTGTAAAGACCAAATATTTTTGAGGTTGAATTTAGATGGGAGTCCAAACAGTCCATTGGCACGATAGTTTTCCCACATCGGGTTTCCTCTATAAATATGGTGTTATGTGATGCATGTTTGTGTTATTGTTTGTTTTTATTTGATTTCATAGTTGGATTAAATTTTTAATACACACTGATTCACCCCCCATATCAGTGTCATGCTTAGTTTAATAGTCTAGCTATCACATAAGACACAAGAGGTTGAGGTGAGCTTTTGGGACCGGTCGTAGGGTTTACATTTTTTCCATTCTTACCCTTCTTCTAGACTACCTTCCATTCATCTTGCTCCCCTTTAGAAGTAGGGACAGGGCTAGTAGTAACAGGAGCAATAGTTGTATCCTTAACTTTAATCTTGTCTGCCATTAAAGGATAACTTTTATCTTATGGGTAGCTGATTTGCAACGGTAACATGTGTTAGGCAGGTTTATGTAGACAAAACATTGCTTGAATCTATAAATATTAACTTGAACATCAATAGTATATTTGAGGTCTTTAGAAAGTGATATTTGACACAAAATGCTTTTGATGGCATGAGGCATAAAATTTATCTGTTTCACGACAGGTAAATTCACCAATAGGGGACACAAGGTTCTAATAATAAGGCCACAGTGATAGAGGAAGGGTAGGGAATTCAACCCAAACTAGAACCCATAAGGAAACATCATTAGTAACCAAAACATCCTTGTTCCAAGGCTAAAAAATCAATAGGGAGCTACGAAAAGACCAAGGCCCATGATTGAGGACCACTTTCTCCTAAGTAGGGTCAACAAAATGAAATAAAAAATCCTTTGGTGAGGTTTTGGATACCATTAACCTTGACGCCATGCCAAGCTTGTTGGACCTAATTTCGAAGGAGAGTCTCGCCAATGATACGACCTAGAAAATATCATGCTAGTGTATGGATTTCCAACCAAGAACAAATAGTATTAAACTCACTCAACGGGATTATAACATTCGAAGGAGAAAGATTACCTCATGATAAACTTTGGGAATGAACTTCTGTGGTTGCTTGTTCACCTTTAACGCCAATGCTCCCTTCTACAACTTCAACAAAGTTAGAGTTTTTTACTGAGCTCCATCCATAAAAGAAGAGGTTCAATCCACCAAACGACAAAGTAAAGTCTGAAAGTAGCATAAAAATGCATTAAGAGCTGTCTCGCACACACTCTAGAGTGGAGACGCAGTATGGCACCAAGAACTTGAAACTCTAATTTATATGGGTAATGTTTAACATTTTGATAAGCATATGTTGTTTTATAAGCATAAATTTTTAGTTCATTTTGAAGAGAAATTTTATTTTATTTTATAATGTATAATATTTTGATAAGCATATATTTTGATATAAACATAGGTTTTTAGTTATTTTTAATTCATTTTGAAGAGAAACTTTAAGATATTCAATATGCATTTCTAAAGAAATAGTATTGAGAGATAAAACTTTATGAAATTGACCCATTGTGAATGGTTGTATTTTCTTTCATATTTTTGTTATTTAACTTTTTAACACTCGTATTTACCACTATATGTAACACCTTTGGCTATGAATGCTATTTATTTACTAAGAAATATATTTCAAAGTGGTTATATATATGTATATATAATTTGTGGTTATATATATAAAATGTGTTAGTCACTAAGGAATAGGTGAAATCTCATTGGCATATTACAAATATTACGACACCCTCTATAATCAATGCTTCACATTAAATGAGTAGGTAAAATCCCAACTTATCTATTGGTTAAGATTTTTATTTAGACAAAGGATTGTAAGAAAATGATCATAAGTCCACTTAATGAGGATGTAGGTGTAAAACATGTCATGGAAGATGAATGGGCACATTTTTATATTGGTGACCTTCTAACTTATGGAAGGTGAGTCACCACATTTTCATGTGGTTTGTCTTCCATATTCAATATGATGGATTTTCAACACACCAAAAATATTGTATAAAGAGAGATTCACTCCTAATTATAAAATGCAAGAGTAATGGATGTATCATTATAGCCTCACATCTCTTTGTAGAGATTGCTTTCATTGTACTATTTTTTCTAAGAAAATAAAATAATTCTATTAATTTGCTTATATATTTATATGTTGACTAATTATCTGGGAGTGAAATGGACTCCACCTATATTACATCATTACCACATAATAGTATTACAATAATTTGAAAATTATGCATATATTGCTTGGCGAGATTTTAAAATTGGATCTCCTTCTTGAAAGTTGAGGAGTGTAACTGATTGAGCTAATGTCATTTGACTAGTTATGTTCTTCTTGAATTGCATTCTTGTTTGAAATTCCTTAACCCAAATTTTCTAGTTTTAGACCATTAGTCTTCATCCAAACAAGAATTGACCTATTAATAATCTTAAAGTTGCAATTTACGCTTTATATAGGAAGAATAATATATTTAAAGAGTTCTAAAAATTGTGATAGGGTATTAGATATTAAACATTGTTTGTTTTAAATGAAATAAAATATTATTAAATTAAAACTAGATATATTAATTATATATGTGTATACATATATTTTTGTTTGCAACATGATCTATATATCAAAAAACCTTAAAATATGTATATGACTTAGTTGTTATGTGTGTATCTATTATCTTCTTCTTTTTTCCTTTGAATCTGTATTTACTATTTTTCTAGATTTAGTTTATCGAGGTATTTTGCTCTTTATGTGGTATCAAAGATAGGATTTTTAGCTTTGTTCAAGGAGTCATAGTTTCAACCCTATGATAAATTAATTCTTAAGTGGGAGCCATACGTGGAAGAATCTGGATAGAAGTCGTGTTATCTACTTATTAACCATTAATAGATCTCCTACCTCAACTTTGGTGGATAAGACTCCACAGGATGTGTGGATTGGTAAGAAACCCTCTCTTAGTTATATAGGGATTTTGGTTGTGATGCTTATATGTATGTCCCAAAATATAAAAATACTAAGCTAGACTATTAATCTAAAAAATGTATATTTGTGGGTTATAGAATTGGTGTTAAAGGATATAAGTTGTGTATTCTAGTAACACACAAGATTGTTTATAGTCATAATATGATCTTTAGAGAAACAAAAGGGGTTCCAAAACATGAAATGCAACCAAGAAAAGAACATAAAATAGTTCAAATAAAATTGGAATAGGATGAAGAACCTAGTGCTACAGAAGAAGATGAACTATAAAGAGAGTCTGAAGAGAAACATTTAGAGGAAGAAGGTGAGGAGAAAGTTGAAGATGCAGAACCTGGAACTCCAAGTTTGAGGAGATCAGATCAAATGAGAAGACTATAAAAAGGTATAGCCCTTCATATCTATGTTTTGCATTTAACATTGTAACAAAAGAACTGAACATAGAAATAAAGGTGCAAACAAAGACAAAAATATTTACAAAAATTTGCTTTTATATTATATCTTTTATACAGTATTACAACTTTTTAACTGTCCCAAATGTGTTGGGAGAAATGTTACAATATTTTCTCTGTATAGTATAATTTATCCCAATGAGATAATAGGGTCTTCCAAGTCTTCAACACAACACGGTATCCTTTGTTCTTTAGTTACAACTCCAAGGGGTGAGTGGGCTTCAAGTATCCAGTTTGGGACCACTCAAGCTTCAACAAATTCTCCAAAGTACCTATTGATTTCACACATAAAAACCAACAAAGGGATTAGTAGCACCTACAAATCAAAGTATAAATATAATACTATAAAACTCTTATGCAAATAATCATATAATGTGAAAAACATAAAGCATATAAACTAAAAAGCCTTGTAAAATTAAACCTTATTTGTTATGTCTGATTTGTGTTCTCATCTCTATGAAACAGTGGATGCGCAATGGAGAAATCGCATATAGGTGGTGAAGAAACTGTACTTGGGTGGTTCTGACTGTGAAATCACAAATGCATGGTTTGGGATGAAATTAGGTTACCTTAGAAAAGGGGACCTTCGAGTTTGAAATGAAACTTTTCCTTAAGATGTGTGCAGAGGTCAAATCCCATTTCAATAGCTTGGTGGTATGAATGTTTAACCCCATTAATTTTGTGGGGTGAAGGTGCCTTTATAGGCCCCTCAGGATTTTGGAAGGAAATGAGAGGTGGCAAGCCTAGATTACCAAGTGGTAATCCTAGGATGCCAAATGGAGGGGGTAGTTATAGTGAGTCACCCAGTGTGCCTCACTTAACTGGGGTGATGTGGTTTCAAGTGGAGTGATATGTGGAGGGTTACCCCATGTGAAGGGACAAAGGGGACAACGGTGTATGAGATGTGGTAAGGTGGGGTAGTGAGGTGGCTAGGACACATGTCTAGTGGGTAGGTAGGGTATCCTAGGATGATTTTCCAGATTTAATAAATCTGGAAAATAGGATAGTGTGTAGATTTTATATGCCTAAGTCCAAACTTAGGCATATAAATTTATTATGTAGGATTTGATATGGGATGGCAAATGTGATGTTGTGGATGACTAGTTTTTGGTATCTATAGATTCCACTTTTTGTACTGCATTGTGTGAAACACGATGTAGTACAAAAACCAATGACACTTGTATTTATTGGATAAATGGACTCAACTCTTCTCAATGCAAAAGAATGAATGAATTTTTGAAAAATTTGATTTGTTTGCTTAACCCCTCAATTGGAAAATGGGTAAAGGATGAAACCCATGATCCAATTTACTAAATTTTGATGATTTTGTGATGTGAATGATGAAATGTGATCCAAATTGTGAGATTGATTCAACTTATCCCAGGTTTGGGATTGTTTATGTTTTGCAAATTTGCATTAGGTTTTTTGTGGCAAATATTAGATCCCTTGTGATCATAGAAATTCCTTCTAAAATATGGGTTCAAGGAACCAATAATTCTAAGAATTTGATGCTCGCTTAATATTTTATTATTACCAAAATCGATTTGGTTGTTTTTGATTTTGACCCAATAAAAGGGGTTTGAAGGATAACCTCAGGCTAATTTATTTTGAACACATCCAAGCTTAAAATATTGATGGGTGTAGTTGATTAATGCCATTTTAATATGATGATTAGTGTCCTTATGGTGAGCTATCTATTCTATAGGATAGCCTGGATGAGGAGGTGATGAAGCTAAAGGGTGAGGTGATATTGATTTAGGGTAAGGTGACCCAGCTGTAAGGTAATATGGATGAGTTACGGGGTAGATCGGATGAGAGTGATGCTATTTTAGCTTGATATGTAGAAATTGTGAGGCTATAGAGTGAGTTGGATGGACTATGGGCTAGGCCAAGCGGTGGTGATGAATCAACTACCATTACATCTCTTAGGGTTGAGATAGCCTAGTGGGTGGCCCATGAGGGTTAGGATTTAGATTCTGCTCATAGAAAGGCATGGTACATGGCATCTCTTGAGGATACCTTGCACCAGCACTATATTATGTTTCCGATTTAACCTTATTCTTCTTTTGTGTTAGGTTCCAATAGGTGGACTATGTCTCGACTAGGTAGCTTGAGGTCTCATCGACCCTCTGGCTCACATGCTCCTTCTGGATCATCAGTATATGGGCCTCGTAGGAGTCATGGAGGTACTAGCTAGTAGAACTTTATCACATCTTTTGTAGAATTTCATTTTTTCTTATGAGCCTTAGTGCTCTGATGTATAAAACCTATGGGTATTTTGTACTTATGCATCTCATATATCTATATATATATATACATGGATTTTGATTATGATTTGTGTTGTGCACTTTTGTTTTATTGTATGTATGGATGCATATGGAATGAAGTAATATGTAATGTAATGATGATTAATGCTTATGTTCTAATGATTATTTGGTAGCTTTAGACTTAGCTTGATCAACATTTTTCTTATTGTTTAATCAGGGGCATAGATAGATGATTATGGTATGGATATTAAATTGTATAATAATGCAAATGATATAGCATGATTTAATGTATTTTTCTTGGGTTTTTTTACAAAGACTCAAACATTATAGTGATTCAAAAAATACATTTGTGGATTTCACAAATATTCTTTATGCAAATGTTATCCTAGTGTTATCAAATTTCTCAAGGACCAACTTGTGTGCAATGATAGTTCTTTTCCTATTATGAGTTAATTCAAACTAATCAATTGTTCCTTAGCCAATAAGCTAGCTCATTTGAGAGCGGCCTTAGGTATATACAAAATAAGGTCACTAATGTAATAGATATGGCACCATGCGTAAGGATACCTCATTGCGAGGCAGGATTCGTTTAGCCCATTGTTGTAATGAGGATCAGCCCATGATTTTTGAGACACCAAGAGTTCCAGGGATTCAAGCTCCTTCCCTTATTTTATTGTATTTGAATTTTGGGGGATTTCTTATTTTGCGATGGAGCAATGGATATTATTGCTTACAATTGCTCATTTTTAGGAAGAGCAAGGGGATTTTTATTGCTTTGATATGTTCTTCTCTTTTTTTTGGAGGAAGGGCAAATGGGGGAACTTATTGTTTTGATATGCTTTTTGGGATACTTGCTCGCTTTGAGAAAAAGCAAGGGATTTTACTTTTTTTGGGGGGGGATACTTGTTCAATTTCAGGAAGAGCAAGGAATTTTTTTTTGATTGAATGCGGATCTTGTCCTTTTGTCAACTCTATAGGACTCTAGACCATGCACATAATTGGATGAGTAGGGGAAACATTTCACTTATGGCAATAGCAACCTTTGAATTTGTTATTACAAGACTCACAATATTTTATTATGTGTTTTATTGTGTTTGGTCCAAGAGGAATCTGATTGACCAGGAATGACCTATTGCATCTAAATATTGTTTAACTTTGAATTAAGTTTATTCAAAACAGTAGGGTTGGATGAGTGATTGAAAACATTTGAAATTGCTTAATTTTTGATGTGGTTTTACGATGTTTGTGATACTTTTGATTCAATATTTTGAAAATTAAAAGACACACACAAAAAATAGCCAATGGCCATATAATTTTTATTGCTAACAATTATACGGTATTTATCCTACTTCATGTGAGTCCCGTAATTTGGTGTAGGATACCCCTAACTAAGGAAACAAGACATGGTGGATTAGCGATCATCCAAATTAACCAAATGATGCAATGCACATAATGGTATAAAAAAAATAAGTAAAGTGTATGCATGAAATGCGTGGATGGATTTGTGAGATGCAAAATGATATTTTTGCTTTTTTTTTTTGTTTTTTAGCCATGTATAAATACATATATATAAACTGCACTATGCATAAAATGTCTTTAGATGTATTATGTTCAATGACTCAGGTTCCAATATTCCTTCCAAGTTGGCAAGTCTATACGTTCCTGGACCCACTTTTTGTTTGAAAATGTATGGACCTAACCAATTAGCCATGAATTTATCTCTCAAGTGCGGTAATACATTGGTATTTTGTTGATACTCTTTAAGGATGAGATCTCCCACTTAAAATTCATAAGGATGGAATTTTGCATTGTAAGCATGTTTGATTTGGTCTTGATATACTTGCAGATGTTCCAAGGCATTGATACATAATTTATCAAGGAGTGTTAATTGGTCAAGACATGCTTGTCTAGCTGTGTTTCCATCCATGAATTAAGTAACTTGCAAATAAAGGATCTCAAGATCAAGAGGCATGATTACTTCAACACCATAGACCAATGAAAAAGGTGTTAACCCTTTGGTGTTATGATACTTATTCTATAAGCCCATAATACCAAGGGTAGTTGAGTGTGTCAATATTTATGATTTTATTTGAAAATTTTCTTAAGAATTGCTATCATTGTATTGTTGGAAAATATTTTCCATTTTCTTATAGGTAGTAAGGAGTCAAGAAAATGTGTTGGATATTGTACGTGTTGCATAAGGCTCGAATATCCGTGTTCTTAAATGAATTTCCATTGTATGAAATGATATTGGAAGGAATCCCAAAATGATAGATAATATGTTGAAGTATAAACTCCGCTATTCGAGGTCCAGTCACAGTGGTCATTGAAATTGCTTTGATCCATTTGGTGAAGTATTCCATGGTAGTTATGATGAATTTATGTTGTCCTGAAGAGGTAGGTGAGGTTTTACCAATAAAATATAGGTCCCATTGTGAAAAGTGGTAAAGGCTTTGAATGGGTTGCAAAGCTTGTGATGGTACATGAGTCAAATTGGTGTGATGTTGGCATTTTTGACATTTCTTAACATATTGACAACAATCACTTTCCATGGTGGGCCAATAATAATCCATGCATATAATGCACTTTGTGATGGCCATACCACTAAAGTGGCCACCACAAGTACCATCATGGGCTTCAGTTATACATATTTTTGCCTCAACAGGATCTAGACATCTAAGTAGGACTCCATCATAGCCACGTCTATACAACATGCCCCCAAGAGTGTAAAATGAGTTGCTTTTTTTTTTTAATATCATTTTTGTAGTTCATTTCATTTCTATTGGGAGGGTCTCAGACTTGAAAAAGTCTCTTATCTCATTAAGGTAAGAATTATAGGGTTCTGCATGGACCAAACAAACATTCTTCTTATCTTCAGACTCTACTCGTTTGATTTTTGACTTGGATATTGTTGTTATGATTAGCGGTTGGACTTATCCATGTTAATTATTATTAATTAAGGATCCAAAAGAAGCCATTGCATTCTCAAATATATTATTCAAATGAGGCAAGTTACTAATTTTGTACTGATAAAATTTCTCTAACAACTTCATTGCTACCTTGTGATACTATTTCAAGACTGGTTCCTTGCATTGATATTCTCCATTTACTTGATAAATGACAAGTTAATAATCACCAAAGATGCTTATTCATTTGATACCCATAGCTATAGTTGATTGAATTCCAAAAATTATATCTTTGTACTCTACATTTTTGTTTGTGCATGGAAAGTCAACTTTGAATGATAGAGGAATCATAATTCCTTTAGGTGTGTAAAACACAACTCTAGCACCTTGTCCTCTTTCACACTTAGATACATCAAAGAACATTGTCATGTCAATATCATCCTCACGAGGGACTAGCTCTTCTTGTTCATTAACATAAAATAATGAATCATCCAAAAGCTCTATGATAAGTGGTTTATCATTTGGTAATGGAGCTTCTACAAGTTCTTCAGCTATCACTTGACCTTTGATGGATTTATGACTGATGAACTTGAGATCAATTTTTTTTAAAAGCATTATCCATTTTACAGTATGGGTGTTTTTGTATGTGCAAGTCATCATGTAGCGCAAAGGGTTTTCTCTAGCTATGACATAGGTAGTTTTAGCATGTAATGTCTGATTTTATTAGTGGAAAAAACCACTGCTAAGCACAACTTTTCAACATAAGCATATATTGTCTCATAACTTACCAATGTCCAACTAATGTAATAAATGGCTTGCTCCTTGTGATTTTTATTTTTCTAAGCAAGCATTGTTCCTAGTGTAAAATGTATTGCAGATACATAAATGTGAAAAGAGACTCTTGAATGAGGCAACGTAAGAGCTAGTGGTGAAGCCAAATACTTCTTTATGTCATCAAATGCCTCTTGAAATTCAGTTGTCCAAGATAATATGATCCCTTCTATAGCAAGTGATTGAAAGGCCTACATTTGTCTAATATTTGTGCAATGAATCATCAAATAGATTGAATCTTTCCTTGTAAACTACACAAATATCTAAGGTTTGTTGGAGGTGGCATATCTATAATGGACTTGACCTTATCAGGGTCCACTTAAATGCCTCACTTGGATATAATGAATCCTAGAAGTTTTTTTGATGTGATGCCAAATACACACTTCTTAGAATTCAACCTTACCTTATGTTCAAGAAATTGATCAAATACTTTCTCTAGGACTTCAATATTCTCAAGATCTATTTTTTATTTGGCAATCAGATCATCCACATAATCCTAAATGATTTTATGCATATATTCATGAAATATGTACATCATGGCATGTTGATCAGTAGATCCTACATTTTTAATACCAAAAGGTATCACCCTGTAACAAAAAGTACCCCAAGATGTGGTAAATATCATCTTGTTTTGGTCCTCAGGATTAATTTGAATCTGATTGTATCTTGAGGAACCGTCCATTAGCGAAAGTATTTCATGGCCTAAATAGGAGTCTACTAATTGATCGATGTTAGGTAGAGGAAAAAAATCCTTGGGGTATGCTTTGTTTAGTTCTCAAAAGTTAGTGCATACGCATATCGTCCCATCTAGATTATGAGTGGGTACCATATTAGAGAGCCACTCTGGATAATAAATTGAAACTATGAAATTCATCTCCAATATTTTTTGTAGCTCTTATTTGACAATTAATATAATGATTGAATTAATTTTCCTAAGTTTTTTATTGAAATGCTTAGCATTTGATGCTAAGGTAAGATTGTGGACCACCAAATTGGGTTCAAGGCTAGGCATGTCCTTGTATGACCACACAAAAATGTCCTTCTTTCTTGTTAAGATGTTGGTCATATGCTCTTTCTCCTCCGCAGATAAATATTTTGTAATTTTGACCATTTGTGGATTTTTTGCATCTTGACTAAGGTTCACATCGATAGATTCTTTGATCAACATATGGGAACCTTCCTATAGCTGATGTGGAGTTGGGATGATATGAATGTCATCCTCCACGTGCTCAAAAGACTCAGAGGTCTCCCCCTTTACTTTGATTTGAAAATTTGAGATAGAGGAGGATGAAGGTTACTATGGAATGTAAGTGTTTGAAGCTCGTAAAAACTCTTTGGATAGGATAAAATCAATGATGGATGGTGAGGATGAAATCTTATCCATGGTTATAAGGCTAGAATTGACCTTAATCAACTTTGCCAAATTGTACGAGTTATGAAGTGGGGAAAACAAGTCAACAATGATCATATTGACTTGGTGAAAATGAGGTGGTTGCAATTCTAGGAGTGACGTCTCACTCTCTCTAGGTTGCAACTAACTTAAGGTGGATTAATGACAGTGCTACAATAGCAACCAAGGTGGTGGTGGCGGATCTGGCTCAAGGTGCTCATGCTCCTTGTTAAAGCAAAATATGGTGTGATCCATGGGAACTATTTTTGTGTAATAATCATCTCTCTCGATGGGCTTAGCAGGGTCCACATCGTCTTGGGGACTATCAAATATTTGAATTATCCAATCTAAATTTTCTTCCATCTATCAGAATTCCCAAAAATATTTATCAAAGATATAATCATCAAATTCTTCATCAGATATGTTATCATTTGGTATGTGATCAATTGTGAATGTGTGCAATACAATCTCCAAAAATGCCTCATGTAGATGAGGTGCAAATTCAATGTCTAAGTACTCATCATCAGTATCATCACAATCATCACCCTCCTCATCTTCTTCTTCATACTCAAGAGTGAGTAGTTGGAAGGTTTGGTTGAAGGAAGAGTTTGAGGTAGATGGTATATACCCTAGACTAAAGTGGTCATGCGCTTCTCTGTATTTAGGCTCAAAAATGTGATGCAGACCTTGCTTGTGTTGTCCAATTCCATATCCCTTCCAGTTGACCCTACAAAAATATCATAAAGGGAAATCTAATTTGGATAGATAATCTAAATTTACATTAAATTCTTGCAAGGGTTCCTCATTAGGAGGAGGTGAATCGAATGAAGAATTCATTTTCCCATATATGAATTTGGTCCTATCAGGTCAGGAACCCATTATATACACTACACCTATGACTAAATGTGGGTCGTGTGGGTGACCATAGTCTCTGACTGACTCAATAGGTGGTGTAACTGTGATATTTTCTATGATGTAATCACCAATGCTTGGATTGGTGAGATGCACCGTAACTTAGGATGATTGGGTTAATTATGGCTCAGTGTATGATGAGGGTATTTCTAGTGTGGCTTGTGGTTTAGGTGGAGGTGGTGGTTCATCTCGGGTAGGTGATCCTATCTGTGAGATGATGGATGGTGATGTTTGAGATGGGTTAGGTTTGATGGGATTATTAGTTGATGGGGTGGGTTGAGATAAAAATAGAAAGGGTGTTTATGATGTGGGTGGTGTGGCTAATGAAGTTGGTGATTGATTAGTGTGATGATTGGGTGTAGTGGAAAAATGGAATGTGGTGGAGGAGGGTTGACTAGAGATGACACTTTTAGATGCAAAAGTAGGATCAACTATAGGAAATTATTTTAGGATTGGAACTTTTGATGAAGTGATATTAGTGTGAGTGGTGTGGATAATGAGTGATTGAATGGATATATGGGTTGATGGAAACAATAACTCAAAAGGATTTGATATCAAGTTACAATAGTTAAAAGGCTATGTGTTTTCTTGGATGCAATGTACCTTGTCGTCATGTACATACTTTAGATATTGGTGCAATATTGAAGGTACACACTTCATATCACTGATCTAGGGGTATCCAAGAAGCATGTTGTATTGCATTGCTTCTTCCAAGATGTGGAAGAGAACATGAATTTTTTTTACCCCCATGATGATAGGAAGAACTACATTCCCCATAGTTGAGCATACAACATCATTAAAGGCCCTTAAGGTGAAGGTGGATGATGTAATGTGGGATGATGATAGGTTAAGGTGTTTGATGGTGGGAGTAGTAATGAGGTTTATGGAGGAGTCGATGTCAATAAGGACTCTATTAAATGGTATACTATCAATTTGAGTGACTATGTGCAATACAGGTTCTGGTAAATCTAATGACACTCTCTTCTCCTTGAAGTTATAAAATGCTATCAAGGGCTCCATACATTTTTGTACACTCTCCACAAAGGAGTTGAAGGAATTAGGGTCTTTTGATTGTACTTGGATGAATTTTAGAATTTCTATCAATGCATCTCAATGTGGGAGTGACTATTGTATCAACTCATAGATTGATAGTTTTGTTGATGCTATTTTCAAACTTTGGGTTAACCGGCTACCTAGGGTGATAGTTGGACGAGATGGATTACTTGTATTATGAAAGGGTGGAGATGGAATGGATGACCCTAGTTGTATGGGGATACTTGGTTGTACTACAGGAGCTTAAGTTGTATGATTTTCTTGTCTTTGCCCATGGGTGACCGCACTGATAGCCCCTAAAAAACCTTGGTGTAGTTGAGACACATAGTTGACTTGGTTGGGAGGAACTATAGAAGTTGATGCTCTTGTTGCTTGTTGATTTTCCTCATAATGAGGTAAAGGTGTATGATATATACCAAGGTTCTAATTAGATTGGGCTATTAGATCATTGACTTTGATATTTCCTGCTTCCAATAAGTCTTACACAATAATTTTAAATCCATGGTAAATATCAATGTCATGTCCTTTTTTTTTATAATAGATGTAGTATAATTTCTCTCTATAGGCCTTTGATTTTGACTTGCTAGGGTCTTCAGGTTTAATATTTGAATGTGTGAAAAGTTGTGCCACATACATCTTTTTAAAGATAGACGAGTAGAGCTCTTGCAATGGTGTGTAATTACACCTAATCCTAAAGTGACATTGTTGTCTTTCCACAGGTTTTGTTTGATTATGTACCTACTATGGGGGTGGAACCACTTGATAATTCATTTGTTGCAGTTGTTGTTGTTGTTGGGGTTGTTGGATCTGAACTTGGGCTTGGTGATTCGACTTTGATGGTTGGCCCAAGACTATTGGATTAACCTAGTCAACCTTGGAATGGCCATGGTTATTCCCCTTTTGGTTATTTTTTTACCACTATTTTTTCTTAGGCTTGATTTCACCCTCTTGGATATTTATTTCCTCTATCACTTTAGCTTGGGTGAGTGTCTCGTCGAATGTCCTATACTACAGCAACTATAGTAACAAAGAGATGATATTGGCACAACTCTTCATGAATATTCTTATTATTTTTTATATGGGGAGGGATAATGGTAATTTTATCATAACCACCCTCCAACGGTTGCCAAAATAATGGGCTAATTCGTCATCGTACTACTTTAGACTAAGTAGATTGCTCAATGTAGTTTTATTTTGGAAATTTAGGGTGAATCGCTCTAGGAATTGGTACACAAGTTGCTCAAAGGTGTAAACACTATGATGCGATAGGTTGTTGTACCAATCCTAGGCTTATCCCCCAAGTGTTTAAGGAAAGGTGTGTAGCATGAGTGCATCATTGTTTCTAATCTTGAAACACACATTTACAAATGTATCAAGATTTAGCATCTAAAAATCCATAAAATAAGGTGGTGTAGGCATTGAAGCATGGATTGAGTGATTGAGTAGTTGCCTTAATGTGGACTTTTGATACTACAAACCTAGTTTCTACATGGCAAGGCTATCAATCTAGTTTTGCAAGAACTAAAACTTAGGATCTTCCATAGGGTTAGAAACTTGGTTTGTTGGTTTTTGCTAGTAATATTGTACATTGTAGGTGGAATATGGATGATGAGGGATGTGAGGCTGATGTGCATGATGATATGATGGTTTATGAAGGTTCTGATATTGATGAGGTGATGGGGGTATGATAGCATGTTGACTTGATGAGTTAGCATACATGTGATGAGGTGGATTAGTTTCTATGGTGGTGGTTGGGGGACGCAATACCCAATATGGATATTGGATAAAGGTATGGGTTTGGTGAGAGGTTTGTGGGGGTTTTTTCTCAATCCTCTATGAATACTAATGAAAGGCCAGGATTAATGCTACGGTTATCATTATCCAAAATTATTTGTTCAAACTGCAAGAAGGCTTACTACATGGTGATCATAGATGATGTGGGCATAGTCACATATGAAGTGGATGGATGGGTTGGTTGTGAGACAACCAAGTTAGTAGATGTAGATGGGGGGGTAGGTGGAAAAATGCATTGCCACTAAATGAGGGGTGATATGATGCATGGTGCCTGTAGGGGTAGTATATGGAATGGATGTGGGGATCTGTGAAGTGACATGGGTTGATGCTTTGTAAATGGGGTTGGTGTAGGTTATGTTATTATGAGTTAATGTGGTGGGAGGTTTGCTAGATGATGATGTATGACTAGCCAGGGTAACAAAAGTCAACTCAAAAAGTGGATTCATGAAGACTTGGCTAGACTACTACGAGTGTGTGAAGGTAAAATCCTAATGTAATGATGGTATGGCTCGATATGGAATGGTAAGTAGTGGCAATTATGGAAAAACTATACTAGCTACATAAAGGTACATCCTAATGGTGTTTATATCCAGAAGTGTGATACGACCATCTATTGGTGTAGGTGGCTCACTCCTAGGAGTCTCAAGAATAGTATTGTGGGTAGATCTATGCATGACATCTATATCTGACATGGGGGCACTACTAGAGGGCCCTAAATTTAAGCTCTAGGACATAGGAGGGGGCATACTACCTTGCCCTACCATCGATGAATCCAACTAAGCTGAGATGGATCCATAGGGAGAGACAACTGACTCTGAATTAATGCTAACTTTATTGCTAAAACACAGGTCATTACCATATGCTAATATGCAATTATGTGTAAAGTACAAGTGTAGGTGTATTTAAATGCATGAAAGATGTACAATGCAAAACAACGCTTAAAGCAAACAAACAAGAATTTTTTCCTAAGTTTTTGCAAGTTTTGATTTGATTTTTTTTCAAAGGTTTTTGATTTTTTTTTTATTTTTTGAAGTTTTTTAAAAATAAAATTTCATGTGTAAATTTTTTTCCTAATATGAATCTAGGATTTCAACTGTATACTCACAGCTCGAAAATCGATGATGAAGTTTGGTTATGTAAACCACCAAAGTATGGAGATGAAGCCCATACTCGGTTAGGGAACACAAGTCCTACTAGTCCTCACCCAGTACTCACTTGGTTAGCATTATACCCTCCAAAGAGGAAATCATGTAGATTTTCCAAGCTACATCAGATCTGGGAGCCAGCCTTGGCCAAAAATGGGGTAATAATGTTGGTGTTTGGTAATGAAGTCCAACTTGACGATGATGAAATCTAGTTGTTTGCCAATGTTTATGTGAGTGTGTGAGGATTTTTTGATATATTTTGAGGTAAATTAACATGTGATTCTATTTTTATGCATAAATACAGGAAGTAGGAAACAAATAATGACAAAAAAATAGATCAGGGGCTAAATAGTGCTTTCAGGTAATATTTTTGCCCAATTTTTCTATCAGGGCCAAGTGTAGATCAATGGTTGGTTCTAGTAAATAGTGGATGCATGGTTTGCCAACCACTCGTGTGTGTTTGGGAGATACCAACCATGGGTGCATGGGTCTGATTGTTCAATATAATGGGGTATATCAGGACTAATCCCTAAAAAATAAGCCCAAGTTATTGTTAACTGGGCTATGCAAAATTATCTATTTCCTATGATGAAAAATGCAAATATTCTTCTATTTTTTTTTACTTTTATGTTTGTATGAATGCACTATTTTTTTAAAATGTAAAATATATATCCTAAGACCTAAATGCAAACAAATGGCACACATGACAAACCTTTAAACTATCTAAATGCACTTACTAAGACAAAAAACAAAAGAAAATTGGGTGACATGGGTACAGACATGTGATACTTTTGTCACTCCCTCAGTCTGTTTCCTCTATAGATCTACGGTTCCATACAGCTTCAACCACATGCATACATTTATCTAGGCACTCCATCGTAGATGTGTGATTGTTCTAATATTCATCTGCATGCACGTATTTCTCTAACTTCTCCGCTGTGGGTTCATGGTTCCTTAGATCTGCAACTGTGGGTGCACATTTTCATAGTGACAGGGCTGAATACAATAGGTCTTGGATCTATCAACTTGAGATTAAATCCTCACATGATTCAACTCTTGAAACCTGTAGATACAAAAAATAGAGATCAATAACTAAATAAAATGAAGGCAAAAAAAAATGAAACCCTTAGAGGGTCCCACCATGATCACCATTTTTTGTAATAAAATAACTAAAAATAGAAATAAAGGTGCACACAGATATAGAAAGATTGACAAAAAATTGCTTTTGTATTACTATCTTTGATACAGTATTACAACTGTGTTGGGAGCAATGTTACAATATTTTCTCTATATGGTACAATTTCTCCTGATGAGAGAATGGGGTCTTCCAATTCTTCAACACAACACAGTGTCCTTCGTACTGGACCACTCCAGCTTCAACAGCTTCTCCAAAGTACCTATTGTTTGCACATATAAAAAATAGCAAAGGGATCAGTAGCACCTAAAAATAAAAGTATAAATATAATGCTATAAAACCCTTACGTAGATAATCATATAATGCAGATAGCAAAAAAAATATAAACTAAAAAGCCTTACAAAATTAAACCTTACTAGTCATGTCTAATATGTACTCTCAGCTCTGCAAGACCACAGATGAATGGTGGCAAATGGGAAACCACACATGGGTGGTGGGGAAACCATGCTTGGGTGGTTTATATTGTGAAATTGTGGATGCACAGTTTGGGTTGAAATCAGGTTACCTTAGAAACGAGACCTCTAGGTTCGAAATGCAACTTCTTCCTCAAGATGCATGTAGAGGTTTGATCCTATTTTGGTAGCCTGGTGGTATGAATGTTTAGCCCCCTTAATTTGGTGGGGTGAATGTGCCTTTATAGGCCCCTTAGGATTTTGGAGGGAAATGAGAGGTGGTAAGCCTGGATTAAGAAGTGGTAATCCTAGGTTGTCAAATGGAGGGGGTATTTATAGTGAGTCACCTAGTGCGCCTCACTTAACTAGGGTGATGTGGCTGCAAGTGGAGTGATATATGAAGGGTTACCCCATGTGCAGGGAAAAATGGGACAAGAGTTTATGAGATGTGGCAAGGTGGGATAGTGATGTGGCTAGGACACATATCTAGTGGGTAGGCAATGAATCCTAGGTTGATTTTCCAGATTTAATAAATTTGGAAAATAGGATAATGTGCATATTTTATATGCCTAAGTCCAAAATTAGGCATATAACTTTATTATGTAGGATTCAATGTAGTATGGCAAATGTGATGTTGTGGATGATAAATTTTTGGTGTCTAAAAATATATCAGTTACTGATGAAGAACCCAAGACTATAAAGGAGGCACTTTAGTCAAGTGAGAATAAGTCTTGGAAAATGGCTATGGAGGAAGAAATAGAATCCTTGGATAAAAATAAGATGTGGGACTTGGTGAAATTATCCCTTGGAAGAAAATTGGTTGGTTGTAAGTGGGTATTCAAGAAGAAGTACAATGTAGAAGGAAAGTTGGAGAAGTACAAGGCTTGCCTGGTAGCAAAATAATTTTCTCAAGTTGAAAGAATTGACTTTGGTGAGATTTTTTCTCTTGTGGCTAAACTAATTTCAATTATATTTTTTTTGGCTATTTCTATTGCTTTTGATATTGAAATAGAACAAATGGATGTAAATATAACATTTCTACATGGTGAAATTGATGAATACATATATATGTCACAACCAAAATACTTTAGGGTAAAAGATAAGGAGGACTTGGTATGAAAGTTGAAAAAGGCTCTTTACAGTTTGAAGCAATCTCAAAGAATGTGAAACCAAAAATTTGATAGATTTATTTTGACACTTGGACTTGGAAAAAACAAAGCAGATCCATGTGTGTAATTTAAACAAGAAGGGGAATTTTTTTTTATCATTGTTTTGTATATGGATGACATACTGTTAATTGGTAACAATAAGGAGATGATAAAGTTACTAAAATCTTAGTTATATTATGAATTTGACATGAAGGATTTGGGTTCTGTAAGATTTGTTTTGTGTATGGAAATAATAAGAGATTGTGCAAATAAAAAGTTTTGGTTAAATCAAAGGAATTATTTTGATTTTTAGGATGCATGATTGTAAACTAGTATGTACTCCATATCATATTGGTCAAAAATTATCTATTGAAAAATATCCTAAAATAAAAGAGAAAATTGAAGAAATGAATCATGTTCCTTATGCTAGCGTTGTTGGTAATCTGATGTCTGCAATGGTCTATAATAGACCTAATATTACACATGTAAGGGGAGTATTTAACATATACATATCCAATATAGGAAAGGAATATTGGATTGCTATGAAAAGGATCTTTAGATACTTGCTAGAACTTCAAACTATGTTATCTATTACCATGAAAAATCTAGAGATAGTAATATTGTAAATCTACAAGATTTTATAAATGTTGACTGGGTTGGAGATTTGGACAAGAGAATATCCATGAGTGCTTATGTGTTCAAACTATTTTGAGGGGCAGTAATTTGGATAAGTAAAAAGCAATCAATAGTTTCTTTGTCCATAATAGAGGTAGAGTACATTGCAGCAATTCAGGCATGTAAAGAAGTAGTGTGGCTATAGAGGTTGTGTTCAAAATTTGGTCTTAAGTAGAAGGTTGTGAGAATTGACAATGATAATCAAAGTGCAATATTTTTAGCCAAAAATCCTGTTTTGCATGATCGATCAAACCATATTGATATCACGTACCATTTTGTGAGAGAGATGGTTGAAGGGAAGCAGATGATGCTGGAAAAAGTTGATACAAATAATAATGTTGTTAATTCATTAAAAAATGTTGTACCTTCTCAAAATAAATCTTGGTGTAAAATATTTACAGGCATGGTTGCCCTTGATAGTTGACAATGATATTTTTTTGCCCCTATGGAAAGTATTCAACAAGTGGAAGAATGTTAGAAATATGTTGAATATTTTCCAAGTTATTCTGGTTGGGTTAACTCTAAAGGGTATTGTACACTCTCCATGTATCCTCATCAGGGTTTGAGGTTTGGGGGCAATAGTCCTCGATGAAAGTTTTAGGGATTCTTAAGATATTTTTAGACCCATGTGGGCTATATAGGGTTAAATACTTGAACCCATGGTATTGTAAATTTTTTCTTGTGATGTTATTTAATTGCACTTACGTCAGGATTTGGAGGAGAGATGAGAGATACACATTATTTTATTGGAGATAGTTAAGTCTATACATTAAGCAGATATTACTGTGCTAGATTTTTTCATATAAGGGTTTCCCATGTGAAATATTGTGTTATGTGTGTATGTGTTATATTCTTCTTCTATTTTTATTTGATTATGTATTTACTATTTTTCTATATTTAGTTTATCAGGGCATTTAGATCTTCACATATCAGTGCAAAGATCAACAATCTTCAAAAAATATATAATATTAAAGTTATAAGCTACATTATAATTTAAACATAGGGTGATGGTAATAAATTTTTTCCTAAATTATATGCTTTAGAAAAAAAATCTTAACCATCATGAAATGATAATCTTAAGATTTTCAAAAAATTGATATCTATATAGATCCTTTGATCCCTATCAACAAAATGGGTGTTATACCATAATGATTGGTACTTCCAATCTAATTAGACTTTGAGGATATAAAGTTGGCAATATTTCTAACATTTCAGAGATCTAGCTAAATATAGAGTGAATCTACAACTTGAGTCTTAAATCATAACTTAAGGATGTCAGATCCCTTTGTACTTAGTCCTAGTTGCTCATGTGATGTCACATGATTAGGAATTCCAAGATACTGAAACATGAATTTATTCTGTGATATTTTTTCCAATTTATATAGATTATGAAACATAAGGATCACTTCAAATCCTAAGTATAAACTAAATACAAATATATGCTTAGTTCCATTTTACATATATGTTAAGAACTATAATACCATGAAATAAACTTTGAAGCCTTTCTTCTTACTATTCAACAAGCAATGCAAGCTTAACTAGAGTGATCCAATAAGGTCAATTTATATCAACCAAAATTATACTAATAGGATATTACCAATCTAATAAAAATAACTTAAGATAAGCCTTTATAAAGTAAATTCAGATAAAATAAATATATTTTCAATTTAAACATGCTCATTCATAAACCTAATAAAAAATATAAAAACCTAAAACTCATAAAGGCTTGTTCATAAGGCAATATTTATGCTTAAACCTTCAACATATTACAACATATCATATAAAGTTGAAGATGGATTGATACTAGGATATGATAGCCACAACCAATATTAAGGGGGAAAATGGATTTCTAATAATATATTTGTTACATTATATTCATTTATTGCCATCACTCACTTAAAATATAGTCTATGTGAACATGGCATTATGGAATAGAAGAAGAGTCTAATAATTGTTTAATCATATATAGAAGCAATTTTTGGTTGGCTTCACAAAATATATCCAATGTATACCTATCCCATCTATATACCCTCCTTGACATATAACTATGTAACCAACTATTTCATCAAGAATTATGCATTTGACGTAATATTATACTTAGAATTAAACCAAAATTTTGATTTGATATAGATCTATGGCATTTAATCTCACCATAGCATTGATATATATAATAACCATCACTCCTCAAACATAAACTAACATAGAAAAGAAACCAAAAAAAACATTATTACAATTGCTAAAAACCTCTAAAGGACTTCATGCTACTTCATATTTATAACAACATTATCCTTTTTAATACCAAAACCCATGTGTATAGTAATAATTGTGAAACATAAATATCAATCCTAAATAAAGTGACTAATGTTCCCCATAAAGTTAGTTGTAAACCAATGGCTACAAAAATTCTTTGTATTATTCTAAGAATCCATCCCTTTCAATTCAAATATCCCTCTTAACATGCAAAAACATAAAACCATAATGCTACATATGTTAGGGTACAAAAGCCACTATTTCAACCAAATATATTAATAATTTTAACCTAAGAAATTAATAAAGATAAATAGAGGCCTATAATGGCTAATTAGATATCTAACTCTTCCTTATTTATAGGCAAATTGTTTTCAAGTGTGTTCCTCTATAAGTCTAACATCACATTCTTTCCACATCTATAGGAGTTATTTTTTAGCTCAATACATTAATAATCTATCTAGATATAAATTAAAAAATAGGCTTCTTTTTGTGATAAGACCATAGTTATTGGTGCTATTCTATTTTATTACAAGTCATTCCTTAACTAACAAGGTGCATTATACTATAGTTTCATGTGCGCAAACTACCACTACACCAAAAAGTATCTTTAAGAGTGGTTATTTAGCCATCATATATGAGGGCATCATAACAAGTTTGCATCATATGACGATGGTTAAAATCCACCTCAAAAAACTAATCTTGTAGAATCTACGAGGGTGGTTTAAAATCACCCTCGTAGATCCTATGAGGTTGGTTAGAAACTGCTCTCTTAAACACCCTTGTAGGGTCTATGATGGTGGTTTTAAATCACCCTTGTAGACCCTACAAGGATGGTTAAAAACTACTCTCTTAGGGTTTATGAGGGTGGTTATAAGCCACCCTCATAGATCCTACAAGGGTATTTTTAGGGTCTACGAGGATGGTTTTAAGTTGCCCTCATAGACCTTAAGAGGGTGGTTCTAAAACCGTCCTCGTAGGATCTATGAGAGTGGTTCTAAAAGCACCCTTTTAGGGCTACAAGGGTGGATTAAAGCTACCCTCATAGACACCTATGAGGGTTGTTTTAATCCACCTTCATAGATCCTTTTCTCATTGAATGCATAACATTAAGAGGATGATTTGCTAGCCATGACCAAATCTATACGAAACTCTAGCAAGGCACCTTTGATCTATTATGTTTGGATTACCTATTCATATTTTACTGGATGGATATTCGTCCTCCTTTACTGCAAATCAAACTCATTTTGAGTAAGAGTATTATTGAATAAAATGCACATGCAAAATGACTTAACTAACTTCCCAGTTGTAATGGTAAGGAATATGTTTTATAGTTGAAAGTATTTAAATCCGTTGATTTTATTAAGAAATTGTATTCAGTGAAAACCAGTTCTAAATTTCAATGCTTACGGAAATACATTTGTAAATATTTATATTTTGTGTTGATATTCAAAATATTTAGAGAATACATCAGAAAAGAGGCCTTGACAAACATGTTCAGGACTCCCTCAAATCAAGTTCTATAACTAATTTATATATTACTTGGTGAAATAGGATAAATTCATACAAAAATATAAAAACTCTTATCAAATAAAGGAATCAAATATCCTTTCCACCTACAACTGTAGTTTTATATCTAATATAACATCAGTAGAGGTCTTAGTTATCCTCATGTAGTTTCTCAATATTATTGAAGCATTGCTATGTTGGTGTGCAGGGGTAAATCAAAATCTTCTACTTGGACTTGTGTTGATCAAAGGCATAAATTGAGTGTTGCTTGAACTTGTGTTGACCAAAGGTATAAACTGAGTGTTGCTTGAACTTGTGTTGACAAAAGGTGTAAACTAAGTGTTATTTTGGTCTTATAGCCTGGGATAAGTACATCATAAGCAATATAACATTAAAATATTCCTCACCAACCCAACACCTAGTTCCATAACAAAGATTCTCCACTTTGCCATAAAATTTAACAAGATATCAAACATTATGTCTTGCAATTTTCCAAGGATTTTCCATCTATAATCCAATCACCACACTATACAAATAAAGTTTCTCAAAATTGAACACTATTTCTAGTATATTTGATTTAATTTTTCATAGGGTTGGATTTTTTTTAACTATGCAATATAGTCAATGCATATAGTTGAAGTATATTTACGATAATTGTTTTTTTTAATTGGAATTTCATTAAAAAAACCCAATTAAAAAATCCCAATGCCTTTATCATTAGAATATTCCAAGCATACAACAAGAAAAAAATGCATGATGTATACCTTCTAGGCATCCTTATAATAACAACTTCATCTAGATCAAAAGACCTATTGGTGGCAGCAAGAACCATAACTCTTTCTTGGTCTTTAGTGCATAATCCATCCCAACATGACATAAACTCATTTTTAATACCATGTATCACTTCACTTTCACCTGTTTTCCTTTGGCCCAAGAGGCTATCAACCTGTGATGGGGAAAACAATAGAACTCCAAATGCATTTGAAAAATCTCAAATATATTAGTGGGAAAAATAGTTTGGGTTGTTACTAAATATGACATTTGGAGAAATTTTACTTGCTAATGTGAATATAGCTTTGACATACTTTTCATCTTCACCAAACCACTACAACAAGAAGAAATTCATTTGAGTAATAATTTAAATATGTGATTTAAACATGTGGGTCAAAAAACCTCTCTTAGCCAACAATATTTTAAGCCTTATATACAAATGCTATCATTATACCTTTGATGTAATGGTAGACATTGAAATGTTTAAAAAATTTGCACCATACTTTATTGCAATAGCTTTTGCCAACATTTTTTTTCCAGTCCCTGGAGGACCAAATAACAAGAATCCTTTGCAAGGATGAAATGCAATAGAACAACAATGAGTTTTAAATAAAAAATAAACCACATTAGTGCAAAAAATTATCTATTGTCAAGTCTTCCCAATAACTTAAGAGTAACATGTCTGAAAATAGTACAAAATTATTTAGATAGGAAGAATGCTTTAATGTCAAGATTTTGCAAGAATTGAGAAAAAGTACTCTAATTTTCCATATTTTTGTAATTGATATTTAAAAAAATGAATCTACCTTTGTAATTTGTCCTCTAGAAACATTTTCTAAAGCTTCAATATCCTCAACGGTCACTCCAATTTCACCTGGTGAAATGACATTTTCTAAGAGCTTCTTTTCAAACTCGTCCTCAGCAATAGAATCCTGCAAAGGGGAATTGCATTGAGTGCTACAAAATAACTATAAAATTATCATTGTTTGGTATAGCAGCATAGCAAGTCACTCAAAATTTAAAATTTACCTTCAAAGACTTTTTAGAACTTTTTGACTTGTCTTTATTTCCATCTAACTTGCTCTGATTATCCCTTAATTTGGATTGAATGTTAGCTGACTTGTTTTGATTTCCATTTGATGTGTCTTGAGTTCCCTTAAACTTGTTCAAGACATAGTTGAGACTATCATACGAGGTTTTTTTTACCAAAATCCATAGTCGCATTGAATTTAAAAAATAGTACTTACAATGAAAATTGAAATTTATTTGCTCACTACCTTTGAAAAGAACATTAAATGGAAGTCAAAAGAGAAATCATATAGTTACCTTTTGGAGGAGATAACTAACTTTCCTCCTCTAACACAAGTTTCAAAATTGTTAATAGCATGGTGGGTGTAAGCCGGGGTAACAAAATTCTCTACAACTAAAATACAAAAAAGCAACACACATGATAGGAACCACATCATACTTGACTTGTTAAAGTAGTGAAATGAAAGCAATAAATATTTTATCTATAGTTTGAAAACTACAAGCAGCATAAAAAAATAACAAGATCAAAATTTTATCAGATACAACTCAACACACACATAATATATGTATAATGAAAAAACATTAGTAAATTAGTGCAAGTCTTTGCATTCATTATATAAAATAGGAGATTATTCAATTGGTTGAACCAATGTTATGTATCTTATAAAGCATGCACAATAACTTCATAAATAAACATTGCATCATCTTGAACTTACTTTCTCTTGTAATAGAGCCTTGATAGTTTGTGCAAATTATCTCAATATCATCACAATCCCAGTTTTTTTGAGAAAGAGCCTACAATAGGAAGTAGAGGATGTTATATAATAGCTCTTTAATTCATAAAGCACAAACACACAACTACATGGTTAAATTTCAATAAGCTTTAAAATATTTTAAAAGAAAATATGCTTTACCTATTTGTACTACATAACATTTCCATAAGTCAGACAAGTAAAATTGCAAATGAATAATAGGTTCCAAGAAGAAACTTATAGTTCTAATATACCTCAAATTTTCCTTTTCTTTAGGCATTTGAGCATCTCTCTTTAATTTATCTTCCCAATCTATAAGAAAGGTCTTATCTTGCATTTAGTAGCTAGAACCTGTCAATACTAGAATATTTACAAAAGTGAAAAAGCAATGTATGAAATGTATTTAAAAAAATTGAAGTACCTGAGGTATCTCGACATTAAATTTCATTAAAAAGAGTTCAAAAAGCACCTCTATATCCTGTAAATTCCAAGGAAAATATGACCACATAAGTTAGTGAAAAGGCTTGCTTAATATCTAAATAAAAACTAACAACTAATTACTAAATAGTATTTCAAATTACTCACAACTTGGCAAATTTTAGCAAATTTTGGATACAAAGACTATAAATTGAAATTTTCATGAAATTCATAAGGTATTTAATTTTAATGCTTAAGAAGGATACTGTTAATTGAAAATTGGTGGCAAATTAACCATTTTAAAAAATTAATGTTACTTAAACTTTCAAAATTGTAAGTGAACTCCAAATTAGATTATATTTACATTACCTCTTCTTTTCCATGTTGTGTGTCATATGTGTGTGAGTATACAACTGCAATGCTACCAACCAACATATTGAGCTTTCTTCTTAAAGCAACATGGAAACTTGAATTGTTTATTATTGAATTTTCATAATCTTTCATGAAAAGTTTTATAGGGCTATTTTTACTCTCACTTCTAACCACATACAAAACAAACATAGGATTTATTAAGAACTATAAAATTATAATGAGGATGCAAATTTTAAAATTAAATCTTTAATTATGAATTATGACTACCTCAAAAACTGCATCCAAAACTAAATTGACAACAAGCTTCTCCATATCTTTTTGAACTAAATTTTTTGATGCAACATCTCCTCCTATCAAGCAAGAAGTCCATCATTACTTGTAAAATGTTGTACTACAAGATTACTTATAAAGTAAAATCAGCTTTGGTGCATGAAAGATAGTTACCACTATAGACAAAATCATGATCTTCTTTAGATAGCCCACCAAGGTCAGTAGCCCCTGGAATTGGTTTATCAAATTGCACACCTAGTTTAGATAACCCTCCCTCCTTAAAAGCTGACATAATTATCCCTCAATCACCATAAGATGGACCCCTGTAGGACATTAAAAAATGAGGCAAACCCTGTTTATGCTAAAATATTATATCCACACATCACTGTATCAAGTTAATCTACTTAAAACCAAACATAGAGTAAACCAACAACTGTTTGCATGGTATAAAATATTATAATAAAAATATTTTTTAAACCACATCACATTTAATTAAATAGCTGATACTAAGGAAGAAGATGCTTGGCAGTTTTAATACATACTTTTTATGTTAGCAATTTTAATTTCAAGGTTACCTATACTATATGCATGTTGGCTCGGGGGTTGGGAAGGAGTGGATATCCAATAATACCTTATTTTTGGTGTTGAATCTTTGTACCCATCATTAATTCTATAGGATGGACGTAGATATTCACCCATCCAGGCTTGTACCCTTTAACTTTATGACTTATCTTAGTACTTCATTTCTGCATCTATTTTACTTTCATTGCCATATGAAATTATGGTTTATGCTTGGAAAAGAGTCTTTATAGTCCTCTCATCTAAAGGTCAATATGGTTATAGATTCAAGGTGCAGGCAAGCACTAGTAATGAATATGTGACTTAGTCTATAATATTTTGCATATTGTGTTTCCACATCTATTTACTTTCATTGCCATAGCATCCAATAGTTTATGATTATAGAAAGGGTTCTTAAAGTCCTGCTCATATAATCTCCACATGCTATAGATTAAAACAAAGTGTAGACAAGTACTAGAGTACTGGCAATGCAAAGCTTAGCCACCAATGAAGCTAAAAATCAAAATGGACAAATACAGCTAGGCAAGTAGTTATAAAAATGAACCATACTTCTAACAAGGTAACCCCTTGTAAATTAACATATTAAACCAAAAAAGTAAAAAATAAATAAATAGAATGGGTCCTAAAGAGGACTATTACAGGATAATATTGAAGTTTTCTTGGCATTACATTGTTACATGGAAGAGTCTATAAGTAATAGGGTACTTTTATTGATATGATATCTCCAACTAGCAAGAAATACCATTGTATCATAATATAGGAAAATCCTACGACATTTTATTTACAAAACTTATGAACAGTTTGTGGTGTCTAAGAAAGCATAAAAATAGTCGACAAATATAAACCTATCAAAACCATAATATTCTAAAAAGAAAATAAAAATACTGATCATATTTCAAATACTTCAAATACCTAACAAATTGGAGCTAAAGAAGCCAAATATTCCCTGTTCAACCTGCTTTTATTTTAGATCTATACAATCTTGAGTGCATCAGATATGAGGAATACTGGGGATCCTTTTAAAGGGTTGAATCACCCTCAAGAAAAACAAATCTAAAGGGTAAATGAATGTGATTTATCGAATTCAAGGATGCCAAGGTGGTTTAGCATAGCCTACATAAAATATATTAATAAAGCACTCCACGGTATGTGTTTTGAAAATATTTTGAAAATAAAGAAAATATTACATAGCAAGTACTTGTTTCCCATCAAAAGAATACAAAGAACTAGATCTACATAACCCAAATTAGGCTTAGTTCAATTTTTTTGATGCAGGGAATTCTCGTGTGTGCATCCTTTATTTTTTTAAGTGATGGTGACCCTAAGAGGGTGGTTACCCTAAGAGGGTAGTTTTAAACCACCCTCTTAGGGTCTATCTGTAGACACCAAAACAACACCAATCCGATTACGGGACAGTGCTTTGGTTATTTCCCGTTTGCTTTCTTCGACCGTTTCGCCTTCCCTGGTGAGAAGGCCCAACTATCGAATGTATCCTCCAAGTCCAGCTCGGGTTTGAGCTTAAGCAAATGCTGCTTTTAGCACTTAGGCAAATGTTGCCTGTCGCGATATCGTGACGGTCGCGACTGTCGCGATATCGCGACAGCTCCTACCACTGTGCCTTATTTCCTTTTTGGTGACAAAACTCCGCATTTATGCCTGGGCAGACTTTAACCAACGAGGACGGATTTTACACCAATTAAAGTGGACTTTTAAACAATTAGAAGTGCATTTTAAAAAATTAAAAGCGAGCATTAAACATTCGAAAGCGGACGTTAAAAAAATACAAAGGTGGACTTTAAACAACTGGAAGTGGAAGTCAGTCAAGTGCGTGGGCCGTTAGAGGACTGTCACAGAGGCATTCATGAAAGCCCGAGTCATGGAGGACTTTCCTCTCTCGTGGGAAGACATGACCGCCACATGGCACCTATGACCAACACATGGCGCTTATGCACGCCTATCCAAAGAGACCCCCTGGGTCTATAAAATGGTGGACTTTTCCACCCAAAAAAGGAGAGCAGAAAAGAAACGTTTGGAGCAGCGAAGCCCTGCCAGTTTACCGCCAGACGTTTTAGCATTGATTTACGTCATCCGCATCCGTGATCTCTTCTGCAAGGGAGGTCATCGGGTGTTCATGGAGAACGTGAATCCGGATCCCTGGATCCATCCACTCGTCGACAAAGCTCAGTGTTCTATTTTTATTTCTTTTGCATTATGATCTCGAGATTTTAATTGCAAGCATATCAACATGCAGATTTTGATTTTAAGCATGCATTCATCGGATTTTATTTCATTCAAAAATGATGCAGACCTAGTTGAATTTATATGTATTATGACGTAATTATTTTATTACATTTATGTTATGTTTTCCATGCTACAGCTAAACCGTATTTTCTTTTATGTCGCTATTTTATTTGTTTTAAAGATCGAATGTTTTATTTTTACACAAGTGCTACTAACGGATCTGTTGTTTCTTTGAACGTAGGAGAAGCAGCAGCGATTGAAGATTCACCAACACAAGAGCGACGATAGTTTGGCCCGCCCATTCTACATGTGGGCACGCGGAAGGAGAACTACTAAAGACAGATTGTAACTGAAACATGCTAATCTTCCTAGCCCTTAAAAGGGAAGGAGAGAGATTGTAACCGAATCCGGAATCATATTAATAAAAAAAAAGGGTTGTGCTCCTGTTTCTCATTTTATGTTAATTTTGATTCGATTACGTTCATCTTATTTTGTGCATGTTCATTTGGTATCAAGTTAGTATTGTTTTTCTTTCGAAATCTCATGCTTTCAATGGCGATCACGGTGGGACCCTGTTCCCTGCATTTTTGAGATCAAGAAACTGATCGAAATTTATGTTTTTATGCTTGCAGGTACTGGGCCGAAAATCAAAAACCGATTTGGGAAAAAAGACAACGATTTGGGCGAAGAAAGAGGTAACGGTTTCTAACTGTCCCTGTCATTTTTTGCTGTGATATTTCTATTTTCTATCATGTTTGCCTTCTTAGGGAAAGAGGTTGCTGCCTGTTTCATTTTTAAATAAAAAGAACCACACACACTTCACGTGGTAAAATTAAACCAAGGAGCTGGTCGTAAAACCCCAGCCCTTGATCAAGACCATCGGTGGATTTCATCACCACCTTGGCTTGATTTTGCATCCATTACCCCGATTGTCACTATTGTTAGGCGTAAATCCTGATGAAAGCTGACCGAGTGTTGCTGGGGTGATTCCCAGCGTGCAAGGATAAGTCTTCTATGGTAGGTGCCATTAACAGGACAATCCCCCTTTCGTACCGCCTACGTACCATGTACCATCTGCTCTCACGTACCTATAGTCTCCCTCTCGTAAGGGCGGGTATATAGAGAGGTTGGTATATCGGCTTGGTTGGTATATTGAAGGGGCGACCATTTTGGGAGTTATATGAGCCTTCATTATGCATTTAAACGTTCTTCAAAAACATTCAAAAACAAAAACAAAATCATCAAAACACACTAAAACCAGTCTAGGACACACCATTAATCTTTAAAAGAGATAATCACCATTTGTGTATGTGTGTGTTCATTTCTGCTTAGTGTAAAAAAAAAAAAAAAAAATCAAAAATCATAAACAAAAAGATAAAAATCTGTTTAGCTAGTAGAAAAGCACCACAATGGTGTACACCCGTAGCCAAGCCCAATCAAGGGCAGAAGCTTCGAAAGGTACACAAGAAGCAGGCACAAGTCGCCTTCGCTTTAGTCCTGAAGACTTGGTCATACCGCCTTGGCGGTCTGGGCCACAAGAGAATCCACATCATTCCATGTCTAGGTGGAATTATAGGGACACCCCTCTGGGGGATACGCCCATTCAGAATAGCCCCTTTCGGGAAGAACCTTTACGTGTGACACTCAACGCAAATAGAAGACCGCCTTTTGAGGCTAGATATGAGTGGCCACAGCGCGATGAAGTGCTAGAGAGGCACAGTGTCCATGAAGAGAGACAACGTGAATATGGCATCTCTCCTTTGCCTCCCATTAGAACTGAAAGACAAAACCCAGAGCGCAGGGCTCTCCACACAGGGCGAGCTAACTCTGCCCGCCCCTTTCACACCCATGAAAGGGAGAACGAGGAAGATCATCGCATTCCTCGAGAGCAACATACAACACGGGAGCCTTGCGCTTCCACACCTGCTAGATATCATGATCACCCATTAAGGCCGGAGCCTCAAGTAAATGCCGCTAATCTCGACAGAGGGAAGCGCCACATAGAAGTCCCGGATCCTCAAAACCAAGATAGATACATCGAAAAGGCGACTAGGCCTCCTAGAATCAAAACAACAGAGCAAATTGACTTATCATTTGCTAGACATGCCGCCCGCCAAGCGCAGATCAAGCAGCTTGAGCAGGATCAACAACAGCTAGAACAATTATATCACCTTAATAAAGAGCGCATTCGATGCCAAACAAATGAGCTGCTCCGCACCACTATGCCTGAAAAGGTTCAGACCCCCCAAACGCAGAGGGCAAAAAGGTACGAGAGGCACAACCTCATAGTGCATGATAGGTCCCCAAGACCTCGCCAAGAGGTGCCTTTAAGACACCCGAGACATGAGCGGGAGGCCACTCCCAAGAATGACGATGGGCACCCTCCGCGGGTGCCCACCCCTATTCATCGAGCTCGCCCAATAACTCCTCGAGAAGATTATGAGGAGTATGAAGAAGAAGAACGGGCCGAAACGCCCTATCAAGGCGGAGGAGGTGCTATCCAGCCACCCCTCCATAGGCCCCCAGTTGCCCGTAACACACAACGGGAACGAGTTACGGAGGAAGAGATTAAATCTTTCGATGCATACAAAGTGCTATTAGAGCATTTGGAGTCTATGGAGACTAAAGCTTCTGGGCATCAAAAGCCCACGTTACGTCAACTCCGCAGTCATCCAGTGCATCCGTCAGTGCCCACACCTCTTTACCCCGAACATTTCAAGTTGCCTCAGTTGGCAATTTTTAAAGGTGAAGAGGATGCTCAAGAGCATGTCACAAGATTCCTGAGCCAATGCTTTGGCATTCAAGATAATGATGCATTGTTGCTTAGGACATTCATAACCACATTCATGGGCCCTACCTCGGATTGGTTCACATAGTTACCGAAGCACAACATAAATAACCTAGATCAATTAGTAGATGCGTTCCTTGAACGCTTTGCCTTCAACACCAAGAAGAAGGCATCACTGAGTGATCTAGCCAGCCTTAGGCAATATGAGGAAGAGACAATGGCAGCATATGGGAATCGATGGAGGGCTATGCTTTCTAAGCTACCTTACCTTCCCCCTATGTCCGACCTCACACAGATGTTTGCACGAAGTTGCTTGAAATCGATCTCTGGGCTATTGCAGCTGCAGCAATACGCCAGCCTAGAAGAAGCTTTGGCGCAAGCCAGAGTTATTGAAGAGATCAAAATAGGGGAAGGCGCAATCGCCAAGCCTAAAAAGAAAGAGTGGAACAAAAACACTAAGACAGGGACTACGCAACCAAAACCCGCTGCAGTTAATCAAGTTGCGATAAATGTTCCCAAGCCTGTGCAAGAAATACAGCCTCAAAAGGCTAATTATCAGGCAGTGCCTCCTAATTATGAAAGAGAAAATAAAAGACAGGAGCAAAATCAGTAGCGTCGCCCTAGGCGACAATTCACCCCTTATACGGAGTCCAGGGACTCCTTATTTGACCGCTTGTCAGCGACAAATCTAATCACCCTTCCAGAAATCCAAAACATAGATCCTAACGCTCCCAAGCCTAAGGGATACAGGGAGGATTTATATTGTAGGTTCCATAGGCGAAGGGGACATGACCTAAACGCATGTTGGAAATTCAAGGGACTGATACAAGATTTGATTGATAATCAAACATTGGCAGTGGACAACCCCATAGCGCCAAATAATCAACAGATGGGGGTATTCAAGGACCCTTTGCCTGCCCACGAGGCACAGGAAAAACCTCTTCAGGTTAATGAGGTGCGACAGAATCTCCCCATGCAAGGATATGTGGGAATGATCAACATAGTAACTAGGAACAAGAAATACCCAGGAGCTGCCCCGGAGGTAGCTACAAGAGAAGTTCCTTCAACGTCGCAACCTCAACAACCCACTGTGCAATTGCCTCCGCCTAGACCCGAGGTCACGATACGGACCAAACTCACGTAGAGTTTGTGGACCACATCGGCTAGGCTTTCCATTTATGAGCTTATACAGACGAATCAGCGCCCCATCGAGAAGCTCTCATGGAAATTTTGAAAGCCATCGAGTTACAGCCTCACGAAGCAAATTCCTTCAATAACTTCGTAGGACATGTAAAACGATGTACGGAGCCAGTCATTACCTTCAGAGAGGATGAAGTTAAAATAGTACCGAATGACATGGCAGATCCACCCCTGCACGTTATCGCGCGGGTCAACGGGATCCCGTACAAGAGAGTGTTGGTAGATACTGGCTCATCCAGTAACATCATTACCACTGCAGCATTAAAACATCTGAAGCTGCCAGCCTCTCATATCATGGCTTCAACATACACACTCGTGAGCATTCAACGATGCAATATGCTCGACAGTCGGCACAATTGTTCTACCCGTCCAGGTAGGACAAAAGACGATACCCACATTGTGCCACATTTTGGAAGGCGAGATGGCATACAACATACTGCTAGGGCGACCATGGATCAGGGACATGAAGTGTGTCCCTTCGATAGCTCACCAGTGTCTGAAGTATGCATTTGAAGGAGAAATACATGTAGTCCCGATGGACTTAGAACCCTTCAAATATTGCAATGCAGTGCATTTGATGCCGCAATCGACCCTCCCATCGACGCACTTGGATTTCCAGTTAAATCCATCTAGACAGGGTCCGATGCCGTAGGCACCACGGATGACTAATCCATCGAAACCCCAGCCAGGTGCATCTACATCATCTGCTCCTTCATTACCAATGCCACCTATCATGGCTAAATAGAAGGACAAAGGAAAAAAGATCTTGGAAGAGGCTCAACCCCTAGAAGAGGTGTTGCCAATGATATCAACTGTCTCAATAGAAGAAATACCTAGCACAATGGAAGCTGAGGTTCCTAATCCACCCAACATGGAATGGACTCAAGAAGGCCTTCCATTTCCTCCCTCTCAATCGTCAACAATTACTGTTGAAATGGCCAGTACGGGCCTGGGAGAATATCTAGTGCAGAATGTTGTAGCAACGCCCGCGCTAGAATCAGTGCAGGACATGGGGAGACCTCGCCTTCCCATAGGGACAATTGTTCCTTTAGGTTACCCACCAAACCAGACAAATTTTGTGTATGGGGGCCTTGATCATGGTGTTGAACCATGCAAGCAAAAGGACGAGGACGAAGAGCCTTTTGCCAAAAATATCAATTATTTGTCGAACCCGGACTTCGCTCTGAGATATCTAGGCCAATGCAATTGGCACGGATACGGGTTAGGTAGGTATGAGCAAGGGGTGCGTGTCCTTTGCCAGCCAAGATATCAAATGCCTTATGATAAGTCGGGAGTAGGGTTCAACCACCCCTGCCCTTAGACATCTTGGTGGAAAACATGCAAGGCCTAGGAATAGGCGACAAGGGTGGATTGGCATCAGATCCTTATGCCAACCCGAACACAACGTACACATTGGGAGATTACCTCCCATGGTCAACAACCACCCTTGGTAACAACAATAACCCTTCTCTGTTGATAGAGAGAGGTGAGAGTTCGGATACTAACTTCCAAGGAGAACATAAACAGTGTCCAGATATCTTTTCGAAATTGTTCCCTTTAGAGGTTCCAATTGAACCAGTGCAATGTCAAGCGAATCAGGTCCCCCCACTGAGTGTGGAACAACCACAATGGGATCAGATTAATTTGCTCGAACAAGATGAGCATAATATGGCACAGACAACTATCGGGGCCAATGAGGGCCTTTGGATCACCGACAATGATTACATAGATGAAACTGAGATGGACTATCTTAATCATGCGCGACGGCACAATCACCCTGTAACCCATGAACAACTGATGGCACAACTAGGCATAAGGTTAGGGCATGAATGGTACATAGACCCAACAGGGTGGGACCAAGTGTTGGATCAATGGCTCCAAGTTCACGATGAGCACCGTCCACCCCGTGACCCTATAATGACATCAGTGCCGAGGGAAGACCCCTGTCTTCCTATCAACACATAGGGCCGATCCGTTCATGCCCGTCCCTACAGAGCCAGATCCAGAGCATAGGGAGCATCCAGAATGTTCGAGTTATCACACCCATGGTAATGGAGACCAAATTCATTTCATCCACATGATCTCCATTGATTTGACCGCACCCATCCGCAATCCGACCGATCCAGCAAGGTCATTGCATCTAGACATAGATGCCATCGACTGGGATCGCGTCAATTCACCTCTCTCCCCATCAGAGTATTGGCCTTTCGATGAAATGCCTCATTTTACCCCAGGGACAACTCAAGATATTTTTCAAGCTGAAGAGGGACCCGAGGTTCCAAACGTAGATCTAAACTCAGCTAATGATATCCATTTGATCCCGACTCCACATCAGTTGGAGGACGGATCCCACATGTCAGTCGAGGAGATGATTGACGTAGACATCGGCTTAGACCCAATGAATCCATAGATTATCAAGCTGAGGGTAAGCTTATCCCCTGAAGAGCAAGCCGACTACATTGCCCTTCTCAAAGAGAAGAAGGAGGTTTTTGCATGGTCATACAGAGACATGCCGGGGCTAGATCCGTAGCTAGTCACGCATAATCTAACGCTTGACCCGACAATCAAGCCAGTTAAGCAAAAACTATGTAAGATGCACCCAACAGTGGCCTTGATGGTCAAAGACGAATTGCAAAAGTTGTTGGATGCACAGTTTGTCATCTACATGGATTATCCGCCATGGCTGTCCAACATGGTGCCCGTCAAAAAGCTCGATGGGAGGATTCGCATATGCACTAATTTTTGAGATCTAAACAAAGCGAGTCCTAAGGATGATTTCCCCTTGCCAAGCATCGACGCGTTGGTAGATGCTACAGAAGGTCACGAAATGCTATCCCTCATGGATGGTTTCTCGAGATACAATCAGATTCGTATCAATCCTGAGGATCAACTCAAAACGGCGTTCACAATGCCTTGGGGGACATTTTGTTATAAGGTCATGCCTTTTGGCCTTAAAAATGCTGGCGCCACCTACCAACGTGCCATGACGTACATCTTCCATGATTACATGCATAAAACTTTGGAAGATTACATGGATGATTTGTTAGCCAAGTCTCTTTTGCGCTCAGATCATCTCGATGACTTAAGCAAGATCCTCGATCGCCTCATAGAGCATAAGGTCAGACTGAATCCCAAGAAGTGCGTATTCGGCGTCACATCTGGAAAACTCTTGGGTTTTATAGTCTCAAAGCGAGGCATCGAGGTGGACCCAAAGAAAGTCAAGGCAATCCTTGAAATGGCTCCCCCAACTACTATTAAGCAGCTCAGAAGTCTGCAAGGAAAGGTCACGTCGATTAAGCGCTTCATAGCACAGTTATCTGACAAGTGTCGACCCATGAACAAATTATTGCACAAGGGGGTTACATTTCACTGGGATGACGAGTGCCAATCAGCCTTTGATGAAATCAAACGATACTTGGCTTCGTCGCCGGTATTGGCACCACCTAGACCAGGAGTGTCATTCTACTTATACATCTCAGCTACTGAGGTGGCACTCGGGTGCCATGCTAGCCCAGAAGAATGAACTTCACAAAGAACAGGCTACTTACTATCTTAGCCGCACCACGGTCAGTTACGAACTTAACTATGCATACGTTGAGAAACTCTGCTTGGCAGTGGTGTTTGCTACCAAGAGGCTACGCCACTACATGTTGAGCAACACTACGTATGTTGTGTCTAAGGAGAATCCATTGCGATACATGATGAGTCGTACTTATCATAGTAGTCGCACGACGAAATGGATCATGTTGTTGACGAAATTTGACATAGAGTTTATTGGACAAAAATCTATCAAAGGACAGGTCATAGCCGATCAACTAGCAGAGGCTCCTCTTGAAGACGATCAGCCTCTAGTCATAGAACTACCCGATGATGGGGTCTTCCATGTCTCAGAATCGCCAGATTCTGATGAGCCTGAGTCACAAGCCGACATAACCTTATTTTTTGATGGTTCTAAATGTGAGCAAGGTGGTGGTGCGGGAATAGTATTCTTCACACCGCAGGGCACTCCAATGCCCCTGTCATTTAAATTAAATTTCCCATGCACCAACAATAATGCAGAGTATGAAGCCTTGCTCATAGGTCTTCAGACAACAATCGCCATGAACATCAAATGACTAAACATCTTTGGTGATTCGTTGTTAATCGTCAATCAAGTCAAAGGGGTATACCAATGCAAATGCCCAGTTCTGTAGGCTTATAAAGCCCTTGTGGACAAATTCCTGGCAAAACTTGAATGGTACGACATCGAGGCACTCCCTCGGTCATCGAATCATTTTGCGGACACAATGGCCTCCTTGGGGTCACTAATCCCGCAAGACCTTTTCGGTGATATGACAACCATTCAAGTCAAAACCTTATCGCAATCCACGATGGAGCGTGCAAGCTCTGACTTGACGTCAGGAATCCACATGATCCAGATTGAACCATCCTCGGATAAGTTCTCTCGAATCCGTGATCATCTGAAACATGCCAACTGGGGGTCCTTGTTCTCCCCTACTCCCATTAATAGCAACACAACACTGTTCTTACAAGTTCTATCCCGCTCAGCATTTGTTAGGGAGGAACTTCAAAAGGGATTGGTTGTTCATACTGTCGAGGTTTTCGATCAACAGGACTGGTATTTACCCATTAGAGACTACCTCAAGTTAGGTAATCTCCCGCTTGGATTGACGCATGCCGCAAAATGAACATTCAAGCAGAAAGCGGCTAAGTATGTCTTGATAGGAGACATTTTGTATCGTCGTAGCTATGAAGGGATCCTCCTTCATTGCTTGGACCAGCAAGAGTCCACTTGGGCAGTCGCCCAAGCGCACGATGGTACATGTGGTGGCCATTTTAGTGGTATGGCCATTGCAAAGCGCATTCTTCGCATGGGCTATTATTGGCCATCTTTAGAGCGAGATTGTTGTGCATATGTCAAGAAGTGCGTGAAGTGTCAACATCATGCCAATTTGATGCACGTACCTTCCTAGGCCTTGCAGACAGTCCAGTCTGCTTGGCCATTTTTGTAGTGGGGCTTCGATCTAATTGGAAAGATCTCCCCTATGTCGTCAGGCCGTCACACGTTTATCATAACGGCCACAGAGTATTTTACCAAGTGGGTGGAAGCAATTCCGTTGACCTCTACGACAGGACCCCGCATTGTGGAGTTCATTTTGCATAACATCATATGTCATTTTGGTATTCCATCCAAAATAATCTCGGATAATGGGCCATCATTCAAGAACAAAGACGTGCGTGCTTTGACCACAAAGTACAAAATTCAGCATAGTTTTTTGACACCCTATTATCCGCAGGCAAATGGGCAAGCAGAGGCGTCAAACAAAATGCTAGTTGCCATCCTTAAAAAGACGGTCGTAGACAGTCATAAGGATTGGCACATCCAAATTCCACTTGCCCTTTGGGCTTATCGCACTAGCATTCGGACGCCAACTAGGGCCACTCCGTTTTCGCTCGTGTATGGCTCCGAGGCAGTAATGCCTCTCGAGTTGGAAATTCCTTCCCTATGCATATCAATGCAGGAGTTCATCGATGATGACGCTGCGTGACAGGCCCGGTTAGACCAACTTACGTTGCTTGACGAACGACGCGTTAATGCTCTCGAGCACTTACGTATCTATCAAGAGCGGCTTAAGAAAGCTTACAACATGAAAGTTCACCTAAGGGACTTTCGGGTTGGTGATTTGGTTTTGAAGGAAAACCAACAGAACTCTAATTTGCCGTCCCACCTAAGGGACAAGTTCACAGCAAATTGGTTAGGTCCATATGTCATTGATAGCAAAATAGGACCCAGGACGTACCGGCTAGCCTCTCTTGATGGAATCAAGGAAACAGAACCCTTGAATATCAGTCATTTGCGACCATTCTATATCTAAGAGAGCCATATCCCAAAAATGCTCCAAGGATTCCTAAAATCGCTTGGTCAATCCCAAAAATGCTCCAAGGATTCAATCAAAAATGCTCTCAAGGACTCCCAAAATGCTCCAAGGATTCCCCAAAATCGCTTGGTCAATCCCAAAATGCTCCAAGGATTCCTCTATAAATTCGCTTGGTCAATCCCATCCCAAAATGCTCCAAGGATTCCCTAATCAATCGCTTGGTCAATCCCAAAAAGCTGAAAATCTCCAAGGATTCTCCAATCGCGTTGGTCAATCCCAAAAAGCTCCAAGGATTCCCAACACTTGGTCAATCAAACCAAAAAGCTCCAAGGATTCCCGCAATCGCTTGGTCAAACCAAAAAGCTCCAAGGATTCCCGCAATCGCTTGGTCACCCCAAAAAGGCCCCAAAGGATTCTCGAAATCCCTTGGTCACCATCAAAAAAATTCAAAAAAAACAACAAAAATCATCAAAAACAACAAAAATTTGCATCTCATTTCAAGGCATGCTCAAATTCATCAATAGAGAGCTTTTCTCACATCTCATCTTCATAATCAAAATCAATCCATCAAAAATACAAAAATATGTAGCTGCATTAAGCATCACACCAATACACATTTGTGGTCGTATACCAGGTCAAAGGCACCATAGACTGTAATTATTCTGCTAATCCATCTTGTTCCATACTTTTCCATTTTACAAAACAAACAAACAAACACCATTAACTGTTGTTTACCACAATAGAGTCAGTGGTCTCGTAATGTATCAAGAGTTTTCATCTTTCAGTCGGCATTGTGCTTTCTAGCCACGTACTGTACCAAGTCAGAGAGATTTTACGAAGGTAGAGTTCTACTTGAAATACGCCTTGTTACGTAACATCCCATCACAAGCTAAAACACTAAAACAATTCTTGAGTTGTACGAACGAAAGATGAAACCTGCATAGTAATCTAGGTCACCATAAGCGAAACGGTTATCTTGCTTATCCCCCTATGTAAATGACCCAAAGAATGCTGAGAGTTGGCAAAAGGACAAGCATCCTCCCTACCCAATTCCCCAAGAATCCCAAAATTTGCAAACGTCAAAACTCAAAAATTTGACATCCCACAAGTGCACACATCAAAAGGCACATACAATAGTGATTCTAGTCACTCCATATCCCAATCCCTTGCTCAAAAGAAAAATATATAAAAATAAACAATGATTTTTATCACTACAATCGAGCAAGTATCCCAATACAATTGAAGAAAAGAAGGGAGTCGAACTTGAATCCCTGGAACTCTCAACATTTCGACAGGTCATGAGGTAAGCCTCAGTACCGGTTTGGTTGATAGCCTATTGGTCACTGGCGGTAAACCTCCCGCATGACGATATATCTGTCACATTAACTTGTGTACAGATCAATGTTTGCATGTGGATGAGCTAGCTTATGGTATCCTAGAAACAACGCAGATTAATCTGACTAAATACAATAAAGGAGTTAGTGGAGCTAATTAGGTGATCCTCAGTACAAGTTTGGTTGACAGCCTATTTGGCACTGGCGGTATCCTGATGAATACCACATAAATGAACTCAATTGCACACACAGGGATGTGAAATAACTTGGTCAAAAACAAGTCCGATTCATACCTTGTTCAAAAGTCTTGTAAGATAAAGTACAGTCATGGCTAGTGAGTTAAAACCGTCTCGAGTCTCAGAAAACCTTAGCTACATTTCTAAACCAACTGCGCTACTTTTCATCTTTGCCATACCATCAAAAAATACAAAAAAAAAAACCACATGTATACATACAAAGTCATTCATCACAGCAATCGCCTAAAAACAAATAACAGAGTTCTAAACAGTCTATGGTACCATAGCCAAACATCACAAATTCCATTCATCCATTTCATTTCTTCATATCACATATGAATCAACAACATGCGCATTTATCATACCATATGCATACGTCACCATAAACATGCATCCATCAACATCAATCATTGTGCATAACATAAAATCATGACATATACACAAAGCAAGAAAATCAAAACAACAAAAACATCACAAAAATGCAACACAAAAACAATAAAAATTGTCGGATACAAGTGCTCTTGCACTTAACATCTTGGCATAGAAAAACTGATGTCGGGGTTTACATTGTCCCTATCCTACTCCCTAAGAAGGCTACCATAGCCGGACCGCTCCACGGGAGGATGGATGTTGGCCAATTTCACCCCCAAACGACGTCACAAAAGGGTCAAAACACACTCAAAAACAATAAAAACAACAAATAAATGCAACACAAACAAACAACAATAAACATTGCCAGACACAAGTGCTCTTGCACTTAACCTCTTGGCATAGCAAAATCGATGTCGGGGCTCAAATTGTCACTCTCCTACTTCCCCAAGAAGGCTACCATAGCCGGACCGCTCCACGGGAAGATGGACTTTCGACACTTTCACCCCATTATGGCATCACCAAAAGGGTTTTTACCCAACAACAATAATCCAAAAGTCGGAAAACTGCTTGCACATTCAACGGACAAACATTTGAAGGCACCCTAACCTAAGTCACCTCGGGTCAAGCGACTCGTCGCTTTTCTCATGGCGGTCATTCCCTCATCGATTCGTCGCTTGAGGGGGTAGTCACACTTAGTCACCAATCAACAAACACACACCCAATCAGGGCATTGGCATGCATTCAAAGAATCATTGACAAAGACAATCACGCTCCTGCTTGGGGCAGTAAACAAGCAACAATCACAAATCGATCAAACGCTTGGCATTCCCGAAGCATGAACTCAAGGTTCCCCCATGGATAAAAGGTTGCGCCCTTTGCCTATTCATGACTGATCAATGTCTAAGTTCAAGTCACACCTCACCAAAATAGGTTAATACTTGAAATCAAATTCCTTAGCTCGTCAGAGGCAAGGATTCAAGAATGCATCCCCTTTCCATGCTTGGGGCATCACAAGTTGGTCGGGTTACTGAGAAACCCTAATCACTAGTGCTTTGGTTATCTATTTTTGCTTAGCACTGCGTCACCCACAGCGCTTCCCAAAAAGGGGCATCTGTAGACACCAAAACAACACCAATCCGATTACGGGACAGTGCTTTGGTTATTTCCCGTTTGCTTTCTTCGACCGTTCCGCCTTCCCTGGTGAGAAGGCCCAACTATCGAATGTATCCTCCAAGTCCAGCTCGGGTTTGAGCTTAAGCAAATGTTGCTTTAAGCACTTAAGCAAATGCTACTTTTAGCACTTAGGCAAATTCATGTCACGAATCGCAAGTCGACATCGCTACGTCGCGATATCGACGAGCGCGACACGTCAGCGTTCGCCGCTGCCACCTCACGATATCGCGACACTCCTACCACTAGCCTTGTTTCCTTTTTGGTGTCGCGATATCGTGACAAAACTCCGCATTTATGCCTGGGCAGACTTTAACCAACGAGGACGGATTTTACACCAATTAAAGTGGACTTTTAAACAATTAAAAGTGTGTTTTAAACAATTAAAAGCGAGCATTAAACATTCGAAAGCGGACGTTAAAAAAATACAAAGGTGGACTTTAAACAACTGGAAGTGGAAGTCAGTCAAGTGCGTGGGCCGTTAGAGGACTGTCATAGAGGCATTCATGAAAGCCCGAGTCATGGAGGACTTTCCTCTCTCGTGGGAAGACATGACCGCCACATGGCACCTATGACCAACACATGGCGCTTATGCACGCCTATCCAAAGAGACCCCCTGGGTCTATAAAATGGTGGACTTTTCCACCCAAAAAAGGAGAGCAGAAAAGAAACGTTTGGAGCAGCGAAGCCCTGCCAGTTTACCGCCAGACGTTTTAGCATTGATTTACGTCATCCGCATCCGTGATCTCTTCTGCAAGGGAGGTCATCGGGTGTTCATGGAGAACGTGAATCCGGATCCCTGGATCCATCCACTCGCCGACAAAGCTCAGTGTTCTGTTTTTATTTCTTTTGCATTATGATCTCGGGATTTTAATTGCAAGCATATCAACATGCAGATTTTGATTTTAAGCATGCATTCATCGGATTTTATTTCATTCAAAAATGATGCAGACCTAGTTGACTTTATATGTATTATGACGTAATTATTTTATTACGTTTATGTTATGTTTTCCACGCTGCAGCTAAACCGTATTTTCTTTTATGTCGCTGTTTTATTTGTTTTAAAGATCGAATGTTTTATTTTTACACAGGTGCTACTAACGGATCTGTTGTTTCTTTGAACGCAGGAGAAGCAGCAGCGATTGAAGATTCACCAACACAAGCGGCGGCGACAGTTTGGCCCGCCCATTCTACATGTGGGCACGCGGAAGGAGAACTACTAAAGACAGATTGTAACCGAAACATGCTAATCTTCCTAGCCCTTAAAAGGGAAGGAGAGAGATTGTAACCGAATCCGGAATCATATTAATAAAAAAAAAGGGTTGTGCTCCTGTTTCTCATTTTATGTTAATTTTGATTCGATTACGTTCATCTTATTTTGTGCATGTTCATTTGGTATCAAGTTAGTATTGTTTTTCTTTCGAAATCTCGTGTTTTCATTATCAGGGTGATTTTCTATCGTCATAAAAAACCATTGTATTTTAGCCACCCTTAAAAGACTTTTAACTATGCATTTATTAGACAATAACTTTACAATGCTCATGTATCTTTAAGTGACCTTCTTGATAGATGACCTAATCAATGAAAAATAGGGTTAAAGTTAACTTTAGATAGCCCTTTTTTGGATGGTAATATTAATTTCACCTTAGATGATAAAATCTGATGATAACTCCAAAATGGATCTTCTAAATGGTATGTTATGTGACAACATCAATTAATTCAAATGATTACTCTTCTATAGATGAAAGCTCTTATCTATAAGGAAGTTCTTCTTAAAACAATAGTCCATATGTCAACTCTTCTTTATATGGTAGATTTTATCTAGATGACATATTGAGACAACAATTTAAACAATAATTTTCTCTAGACAATAGTTGAAGATGGAAACTCTTCTTTATATTATAACTATAGGCAATGGCTTGCATGTCTAGAAAGTATATCCAGATGGTAGCTCTATAAAACTCTAGATATTAACTCTTCTATATACAACCCTATTTTATGATAGCACAATATTTAGATGATAGCAATCATATAAAATATATATTACTTTACACCTATGCATGTCTAGCACAAATAATGATGATAAGATACAAATAAAATGATTGCCAAATGATGCTTAATGTGGAAAATCAATTGAAAATCCTAATATATTTGGATAATTAGACAACCACAAACAACATTATCAATCATATACATCCAAAAAATCATCAAAAGGTCTTACCCATATTTTTAAACATATCTTATCCAAAAATAGTGTAATGGCTCAATAGAGACCAAGTCGACTTATTAACCCAAATATCAAATTAGATAACTTAAAAAGGATGGTTCAAAAATTAAGCAATGATATGAATCATCTATAGAGGTAAGTTATTTAACTTTCAAACTACAAATAACATTCAGAATAGGAACTTTAACTTCCAAAGGACTAATCACCAATGGGATACTTTCCCAAACAATAGAGGAGTCTCAAATCATGCTAGCAACAAAAATCAATCTAATGACAACCTAGGCACTTCCATAAATTTATCTAACCTTGATATACCCAAGTGGTTTAGTGTCCATTCCATTGCTCAACATGGTGAAAGTAATTGCCTAAACTTTAAAACAACTTTGGATATTGTCCAAAAAGATATAGAAAATTTGGTGTTAGTGCTGATTAATGAGGATTGTAATAATCAATCTAATCTGAATGCAGGGAGAGTCCTAGTTTTAGAAACATATGAGATCTCAAGAGTGGATAAAAAGGAACCTAAAGAATGTTTGAGGAAGAGGTGCAAGCTTACCAGTAGTTTCATAGAGGTAAAAATTATATTCTTTGATGTAAAGGAAAAGCACCAATGACTTCTTCCACTCCTCCCAACAAAATTTTTATCCCACCTCATGAGTAGACCAACAAAAAACTAGTCTCACCTAATGGTCCCATAATGCATATTCAACAAAAAGTCAACAAATCAATATCATGGATAGAGAAAATCCTAGAACAAAACAAGTCTGAATATAATATTATTAAAGACCTTAAAAAAACCAAGGTAAAAATTTCTTTGTTTGAGGTAGCTTAGTTGACTCACAAAAATATAGCTTAAAACACTCTCAGAACAAAAGAAAAGGAGTTGAAAAATGCTACTGATACTTAGGTGGATATATACAAAGACAAAATATACTCTCCAAATTTTCTACTAACTATTAGATTTATTGGTAAGAATTTACATAGTTTCTTTGTGGATTCGGGTGCTTTTGGCAATGTGATGTCATACATTATTAGCAAAATATTAGGGTTGATCCTTGCTATTTCAAACAAGAAGGTTGTTCAGTTGGATAAGATAGCTAAATGTGGTTGGGTTACTACACCGTATTCATGTAGAGTTGGTTGTTGAACCTAGGATACAACAATGCATTCATATCTAGATTGTGGATATCTTAGATGTATATGGGATGTTATTTAGTCATGATTGATCAAAAACCCTAAATGGCTATATGGCAACTATTTTTTCACATATGTGGCTTCCTTGGCATGGTATAGCTAATCAAATTTTAATAGAAAGATATCCTAGGTTGAAGGAGTTGATTACTAAGTACTATAATGTCAACAAGATTATGTACACTGAAATAAAATTGGGTGTACACTATGGTAGTGGAAACCAAAGTTGTAGATAGTAATTTTGTAGTAGACATCCCATAAACTAAACAAAAAATAATTAGAAACTAGTTTTGGATCCTTAAGTTTTATGGATCAACATCCAAGGGTGTTAGTGGAATTGGGATTTAATTAGATAACCTTAGGGGTTGATGGGGTGATATAGGTGAAATAAATACCTTTAATATTTCAAATTTGATGTTGTTGTGGTATAAGTCCCATGAGAAGAAATATGACCATAGAAAATTTGACCCCCTTTCACTAGGTACATTCCAGATATTAGATATTTTATGAGAGAATACATTTAGGTTAAAAAAATTAACTAGAGAGGACGCCCCATTACCAATGAATGGTAAACTCCTCAAACACTAGTGCAGTGCCTGAGATTGTTCTGCTTATGCCTTGTAAATAAGCCTTTGTACATAGTTGGTTATTTTTTAGAATTTGGTGTGTTGGTCTTGCTTTATTTCATTTTTATTTTCTCTAAATATCTTTAATTTTTACCTATATTATGTTTTCCTCTTATTCAAGTGCAACCAATTTTTGGTTACTCTAAGGGGGAAGTGTTTCCTACACAATTTGTAGATAAAATATCCTACTTTTAACTCAATAAAGATAATATTTTCTTAAGCATTAGTGTATTTTCATTATCTTGAGGTAAAACAAATTAATCTAGAAGTAATACAAAAGGATGTTGTAGCTCCATAATAAAAATACTTTAAAGATATTTGAGATCAAGAGAAATGAAACCACTATGGTTTGGTTATCAGGAAAAATTTGTTTATATGTTCACCCTCCTATTTTTGATGGTGATTCCTAACCTAGAAGCAGATCTTATTACTTGCAAATTGAGAAAAATAGAATTATTTTCAAAAATAAGAAAAAATAGGGGTTGAATTGACTGGGTAATTCAAGCAACATCTACAAGGGCTATGAATGTTTATATGGTAGAACAAAAATATTTTGTAGTTGGTGATATGCATACATATGAAGCAAAAATCATAATTAGCAGACCAATATTCGCTCAGGGGTGAACTAACCTAAATTTTGAACTATGTTGACATATTTTAACTAATTTTGGAATAACAATAAATTCATATGCACACACTTTTTTGAAACAAAATGAAATATTGATTTCAGGTTTATTACTCAACGCTAAGCTTGGATAGATTCCAAATTCTTGGTTTTGTTGGTCTTTTTGTTTTATTGTTTCAAAGATGGTTATTTCTATTCTTAAAATGCTCAAGAGCATTTCTCAATAGAGTCATCATTTGTTGTTGCACTTGCACAACATGCCCTAGTATGCATGGACAAGGGACACTTTTTTTTCTATTTTGGTAAATTTTCTCTTATTTTCTTGAGTTTGTGCATAATAGTTAACCATACAAAAACTTAAATTATCAATTATTTTTTTAAAATATGGATGCCCAAATTTTGTATGTCTTGAACTTATCCTAATGTTTGTTTCTATTGTTGTGTATGGTCAAATATTTAAAATGGAAAATAAATTATTTTGTTAGAACAATATTAGAAGAAGCTTTCCAATGAGTACCCATATGCCTATTTCCCATAGCTTCAACACCACAAGATTGTTTAAATTAAGATTGTAAATTTGATATTTCCCCTGGTAGCATAGATGATGACACTTTCAAAGATTATATATCTTTCTTTCATGAAATGACCTCCATTAGATGTGGATTGAAAAATATTTTTGACAAGTACAAACTTTCCTAGGTTCTAAGAAGAATTGATCTCCCAAATGACCAATTTATAGTATTTTGTTTAATGGCCTTGTTGACTATGGCACCTACCATTTTCTATGGCATCCCTTTCAAAGCCTATATCTATTTCAAAACTTAATTAAAATCAATAAAATTACCTCCATTGGATGAGGATCAAATAGAGATTTCCAACCATCCAAGTTGTTGCACCAAAGTTGTTGACACCTGAAATTACTTGTTTTTTGCATGCCATCCAAGTTGTTGCATCCAATATCTATTAGAAAATGGATCTCATAAAGTCAGCTGATATTATATTAATGGATCTCATAAATTCGAGGGGGTTTAAAATATTAAAATATTAAGAAACCCTACCGACCATCCAATCTCATATTAATGACTCATGAATTCGAAGGGTTTTAAAGGTAAAAATATTAAAAAACCCTACCAGTTGTTTGATCTTAGATCAATGAATTTCATAAATTTGAGGGTTTTTAAAGGTTAACATATTAATAATCCCTTCCAATTGTATAATCTAAAAATATCAACGTCTCACAAAGAGTCAAAAGTTTGAATAAAATACTTAAGAGATAAAACATTTAAGGGTTCGAACAAGCTTTACCAACAATTTAATATGGATAGACCAACAACTCATAGAGATTCAAAGGTTTGAAGAAAATACTATAGAGATAAAATATTTAAGGGTTTCGACAAACTTTGCTAACCGTATGATCTAGACAGATCAACGACTCATATAGAGTCAAAAGTTTGAAAAAAAACTTTGGAGATACAACATTTAAAAGTTATGACAAGATTTATCAATCATTCGATCTAGGTAGATCAATGAGTCAAGAGAGAAATAAATATTTAAGAGTAACCAATAAAAATTTAAAGCCATATGAAATCATTGGAAAATAATAAAAATTGTCAAAAAGTGTAGATTGTTGCTGAAAACACAAAAGATGGTTGAAAATGTAAGGAAAGGCTGAAAAACTTGGAAAATAGTAAAAAAATATAGAGAAAGGGCAGAAAACATACAAAATGGCCGAAAAAAGTGGATAGTGGCCAAAATACATAGAAAATGCCCAAAAACACAAAGGTAAAAAAACATAGAGAATGGCCAAAAAATTCAAAGAATTGCTAGAAAACCATAGAAAATTGAAAAATTGCCAAACATTGCCATAAAGTATAGATGTTGTCGAAACATATAGAGGATTGCCAGAAAGCCATATAAGAAAATGGAAAAAAATTTGAGTCATTGGAAGAAAGAAAATTAATGGAAACATAGAATGTCACCAAAAAGGAGAAATAAAAAATAGTGTTAAAAAGTAAATAAATATATAAATAATATTTTGGTGCCTATAATTTTTAACTCTTTGTCAGCTATGATTTTCTCTACAACTTATTTGACATAGTTGCTTAGAATTCAAAGACAAAAAACTCAAGAGTTTTAATGATGGCTAGGTGAACTCAAATGTGTAGAGTGACAAAGATGGTGAAATTAATGATCAACCCACCTGCAACTAAGAGGTGATTCCAAGGATCTTACATCATGGTAACATTAATATTACTCAGATGGTATCAAAATGCAACAAGTGGCCAAATTTTATGAAATTAATGCCCATCCCACTTGTTGCGAATTGTACCACTTAACCAATCTGATTCAATAGACCCCAAAATGTCATGTGAGATGAGGTTTAATGAGTTATGGTTGAAGTGCAACGGAGATAATCCTAAGGATATCACATCATAATTTTGAGGATAAAGTTTCATTTTTGATACGCCCTAGGAAAATAATATAACATTAACTTAAAAATTGTAAAAAAAGGCTATGTGAATGGCTAAAAAAAATACAAATAAAGGCTCATTGGATAGTTAGAATGGTAGAAAAACCATCCATTAGTTGGACAATAGACTTTGTTTTTTTATTATTTTTTGTTTGTAGTTGGATGGGATTTCTGAACCAAGATTAATATTGTTTTAGCTATGTTCTTGTAATTCACCAATTTAGACGATGTCAAATTAAATGTACTCCATAATTATATTTGTAATATAAGGCTTTTGAGACTTATGTGTTCAATCTGTGTTGAGGGTGATGTCAAAAGTCACCTATAATTATTAAATTAATATGTGAGTTGTAAAATAAAACACATGAAAAATATATTAAATAGAGTGCATTATTCATCAAAATTAATATTTTTAGTTAATTTAAAAATAAATAAAAAACAACATGCAAAGTGGCATAATGAAAGTTGTTTTTTATAAAAAGCTAGTTTTTAGCTTTTTTAGCTTTTTTGCATGATCAATGTTGATTGATCATTATATATTTTGTAATTGGACTATTTTTTGAAGGGAGAAGAATATGAATATTTAAGTGGGCACAATTATGGAGCTTTTATGTGGAGCTTTTTAAATTTTATATTTGTGCCATTTTTTAATTATAGATCAAAAATTTTGGTTTGGACCAGCAACATAGTTTACTAAAATTGGAACTTTTGGTTGAGGATATTTCATCATTTGGTATTAAAAATTGGTTTATATTAATAACTAAACACTCCTAGACCATTTTTGGGTGATATACATGCTCAATTAATATTTTTTTTGTCTTAGATCAAAATTGCTTTATTGTTATTTTTTATCTCTCCACCTCAAGAACTTTCATTTGGTATCAGAGTCAGGTTGTGTATGTTATTTCAAAATTTGCAAGTGTATATACAACAAGAGAGGTGAATAATTTTTATTCCCAACATCCTTTACAAGAGTTTGGATCAGAAATACTTGTGGCTATTCATTCATTATCATATCAAAAACTTGTACATCCTTAAATATACCTACATTCAAAGGAGATAACTTTGAGTATTGGAGAGATCAAATGAAGAAGATATTTGTATGGAAAGGATTTTGGAAAAGTAAATTTCAGCCATATACTCCTCCTAAGGATTGGAAAACTCTTCCTAAAGATCAAAAGAGCACATTATAATAAGAATAAAATAATGATGCTCAAGCTTTCTTCTACTTGTAGAGTGCGATAGATCCAAGCATCTATCTAAGGATAACTGGTTGTAAGAATGCACATGAGGCATGGACAAACTTGGAGACATAATATCAAGGCCTATAAAAGGTAAGAGCATCAAAGCTCTTGATATTAAGAACCAATTTTGAAAATATGAAAATGCATGATGATGAGAATGTTGGAGACTATTGTATTAGGGTAAATGATATAATGCATAGGATGAGAGTGTATGGTGAAGTCATGGAAGATAAAGTAGTAGTAAAAAATATTTTGATATCCCTAACTCCAAATTTCTTGCATATTGTCATTACACTTGAGGAGTGTAAATATATGGACCAAATCAAGGTTGAAGATTTAGTGGGTTCTTTATTGTCCCATGAGGATAAAATGAAAATTTATTCAAATGAATTAAATCATGCACTAGAGTCCAAAGTATGGGTTTCAAAACCAAATAAAAATCCCACAAATTAGAACATGATTTTTTTCAAAGTTCATATCAGAAAGGGAAAAACCAATCAAATTCAAAGTGGAAGGGTAAGAAGGTCATCACTTGTCATTATTGTAGGAAACCTGGTCACATGATAAAAGATTGCAGGAATCTAGTAACAAAAAATCAAGCAAACCAAGATGGGGGTGAGAAAAAGGCTTACCAAGATGAGAATAATAATCAAATGAATTATTCTCTTTCATGTAATTCAGTTTTGGATGATAAAAGGAATATATGGTTTCTTGATTCAGGATGTTCTAACCATATGTCATGTTTTAAGGTTTGTTTTGACAAGCTAGATGGTTCATTCAAGAGACAAGTTCACTTAGGATATGGGAAGGTGATTCATGTAAAATGAAAATGAAGCATACCTATCACTGCAAAGCATGGGAGGGATGATATCAAAAATATTTATTTGGCTCCAAACATGAAGCACAATCTCATGAGTGTTGGACAACTAGTAGAGAAAAAATTCAAGCTACTTTTTGACAACGGAGAATGTTTGATATATGATAAAAATAAAGGTAACACATTAATTGGAAATTCCATTATGTCAAAAAATAGAATGTTTCCATTGAGAATAAATATGATAAATCAGAATTCTTGTTTTTCTACCATTGAGGAATCAAGCATGTTGTGGCACTCTAGATATGGTCATTTAAATTTTAGAAGTTTGCATGTTCTTTTTAAGAACAAGATGGTTTATGGTCTTCCAATGATTGAATCCAAATTGAAGGAAGCATGCAAGTCATGTATACTTGGAAAAAATCATAGAGAAAGCTTTCCAACTAGCAAATGAGAGATACCAAGAAATTGGAATTGGTACATTCAGATTTATGTGGGCCTATGTCTTATCCTAGCATAGGCAAACAATTGTATTTTATTTCCTTTATTGATGATGCTACCAGAATAATGTGAGTTTTATTTTTGAAGATAAAATATGGGGTATTTTCAACCTTCAAGATATTCAATGCATTGGCTAAAATGGAATAAAGTTGTTCTATCAAGGTGTTAAGAACTAATAGAGGTGGGCAATTTTATTCACAGGAATTTCTAGATTTTTGCTCTTCGTATGGAATAAAAAGGTATTTTATTGCTCCCTACACACCACAAAAAAATGGTGTTATAGAGAGAAATAATAGAACAATAATAGATTCAGCAAGAACCATGTTGGAAAAGAAGAAGTTGGAGAGGAAGTTTTGGGCTGAAGAACTATAGATAACAACCTACATCCTGAATAGAAGTCCCACAATGATGGTGAAAAGCAAGACACCCTATGAAGCATGGTATGGTAAGAATACCATGGTGGCTCATCTTAGATTATTTGGTTGTTTAGACTTTTTTCACATTGATGATGCTAAAATGAAAAAAATAGACCCCAAGAGTGAGCCTCACATTTTATAGGTTATAGTGATGGTAGTAAAGCTTACAAGTCTTTTAATCTTGTTAGTAAGAAAATTGTTGTTTCTAGGGATTGTAAATTTTTTGAGAATGACATGTTTTATAATCATAACTAGAAGAATACAAAGGTTATTAGTGAAGGGAGGCAGAATTTTGATGGATAAATGGGGGTCAATCAAGATACTCCACTAGTTACTAGTGTTAATGACAACAATACTAGTTCTTCCCAAGAGACTAGTTTGCCATCAACTTCACCCCAAGTCAAAAAAAAGGTTGTTGCTTTCACATCCAGCAAGTCAGATGTTGGTGACTTAATCATGGAGCATGCACCTAGCTATTGTATTGATCTATACCATCAAGAAAGCACAAAGATTGATACAAGTACATAAATTGAACAAAACAAAAAAAAGTAAGGTTTCTTGTATTAATATTTGAATGAGCTTTGATTACAAAAATGTCCTCTTAGGGTCACTTGAAAGATGATACTGATATTATAATTGCCAATGCCCTAAATAGGGTAGGCGCACTTATAGTGCTCTATTGATTAGTCACAAACTACCTTGGGGTGGAGTTGACCCCCTTCTTCACTATGTGGAAGGATTATGACGTAAGCTCCTCTTGCACCTGTCTCCATGAGAACAAGAAACAACAACACATGATTAAAATATTGATAGCCTCTCGTGATGAGGTCCTTTAAGGAAATATGTATGCAAATGCCATTAAACTGGTAAAAAAATAAATCATAAATAAAGACTTTAAACTATTCTAATTAGATCAAGAACTATACTATAACATGATGGACATGAATAAAAAAATGATGCATAGATCAAATATCAAGTTAGGAGCAATGAAGTGCATAAAAGATCCAATATAATCCTACTTAATACAATGCATGAAATAACTAATTCCTACGATCAGAGTTTCTCTAAAATGCAATTAAACCTATAAAAAGACTAATATAACTAATCTATGCGGTCAAAAGCAAAGCAAGTAAGGTGATCAGTTACCTGTTGCAAACCATAGCTATGGTGGATAGTCTGCATTGTGAACTGCAACTAATAGTCATGGTTTGACCTCTGATAGGTTTACCCTTGGAATTAGTGGTAGTGGGCTTGACCTCCTTGTCCAAATAGATGTTCAAGGGTCGCCTTTGTTGTCCTCTAATAAATTTGCAATCAAATCGCTATGACGGGCCTTTTTTTGCTCGAATTTGTGCTTATTGAATCTCCTACGCACCTAGGGAATCAATGGATAATTGGTATTTAGGTGAATAGAAAAGGGGCTCTCAAATGCACTGATTCAGTATGCAATTTGATAGGGCTTCAATGCTCTTTTGATAAATTAACTCTCTCCTTTATTCACCCCATTTGGAGGGGGTATTTATAGCATGTCCCTAGGGCTAGGGGTAGATTCATGGAGAAGACAAGACCAAGAAGGCTGGTTAGGATAGTTAGGATGGAAGCCTCTAGAATATTTCATCCTTAAACTGCCTGCTTCTATATCTTTTGGTCGTTCCAACCAATTTGGCTTGGATGGAAGGCCTAACTGAACTTCAGTTAAGACCATAGGTCATAGTTGTGGTCCAAATTGTAGACCATAGGTATCAACCATAGTTTAGAATGGAGACTGTAGATCTTGGTTGCGGTTCAACCTGATTAGGCCAAAATACCTAAATTAAGTGGTTAGAACCACTGCTCTATCTTGGATTCTATCCAAGATCCTCCATATGGTTTTGTATCATGTTCATATGAGTAGTCACCCTTGACATGATATATTTTAGGTGTCTATATATACCCCTATTGATATGCATTGTGAGATCGAACAACGCTGAGCAAAAATATACATCCTAAAATGATGTCAAAGGTTCTATGATGATCATTAGTATGATCAACATTAGATACCTTAGGTCCAGCAAAAGGATGTGCATCTTGGAATCATTTCTTCCAACTTAGAAAGGCATATATTGGAAAATTCTGCACTCACCATCAGATGTTTGGGTAGCTTTGGTGCTACAATAGGAGTTAGGCCTATATAACCGAAGGATGAGAGTTACAAATAAAATTTCATATTTGCTATTTACCCCAAGCAAAGGGGGAAGCTTATGATAGTTGTTAGCAATGATTCATAAGAATGAACGTAATTTTGACAAGATCAAGGGATCTACGATCTCCGAGATCTTCTGTTGACTTTGATTATGACATGAAATTATGACTACCCCCTCAAGCGACGAGTCAATGAGGGTAATGACAATATATGAAGCGGCTAAATCGCTTGACCATAATGAATGATCCTAAAAAACTTTAGATTCGAGTCTTTTAATGCCTTGGCTAGGCCTAGTTCAACTTATGATTGCAACTCTTAGTAGTATTTGCACATCTCTATCCCATGGAGTAGTCAAGCTATGATAGCCATCTTAGGGAATCAAAATAATACAAATGCAATTATACTTGTGTTGAATCATATTGTCGATGATTTGCTAAAAGATGTCATAAAAGAAATGACAAATTTGTTCCAAATATCCTTATGGTGATTTACTCATCTTGCCAAATTGCATGGATTGCAAGTCGCTGCAACCGCAAATTTTATAGGATAAATCACTGAATACGAAGCGCATTTGGTTTTTCATTATTTGATTTTTTTTTCATTTATTTGATTGATCCTAGTGCTTTTAACATCACCAAATTTATAATTTTAATCATTGATTTTGAATTTTTGTCCGGTGGAAGTCAGTAATTTGTCTTTTTAGACCTTCCCACGATGGGTTTTGAGTGCATTTATTGCTAGTTGTGGACTGCGGTATGACATGCGGTTTAATATTTTAATTTTTTTAAACTCTGGGTTAGACCTATGAGCGAAAAACCCTAGTTCCATAACCGCAGGTGTTAGCTGCGATCCGCGAAGACTAGGAGGACATATAAAAATTTTTCCTATTTAAAATTTTTCATTATTTTCTTACAACTACTAGAAATTTGAGAGCTCTGAGAGAGAGATAATATTCCTTGATCTGTAACGCTACCAAAATCTACCGTAATTACACTCATCTACCTCAATGGCAGATCCTGATCAGCCATCTGCTAGCCGAGGCCAAGGTGCGAGCAATGTAACTCAAAATCGAGACCTCGCACTCAATACCAGTAAAATGAACCACACTAAGAAATGAGGAAAATTAACCTCACTAAACTTCTAGTAATGAACCCCACTAATCTAGGCTAGATTAGTTTTTAAATTTTTTTCTTTTTGTGGATTAGGAGGGTACCCTCAATGGGTGCCTCTCCTAAATCGCAACTGGTAGTCATGGTTCCCAATTGGAAAATTGGGTACTATAGGTTTCATCTGCGGTTAGGATTCAAAATCCTAATGGTCATATTTTATCACCTTCAAACCGCAAGGTTGACCCGACCCTGCAGTTTGTAAACCTTAGAAATTTTTTCAAAATTTTTCTATTTTTTTTTTTTTGTCATTTAATTAGGCATTTAAGGTTATCTCATTAAGCTCTAGATTTTCTAATTAAAATGTTTAATTTTCTTTAGCTTTGCTTAGCCAAATTTAGCTTACATTATGATTTTTATTTTTAGAAGTTAACTTCTAGAGCGTGGGAGCCTAACCTTATGAAGACTCTCTGCGAGGCTTTATCTAATGATGACCGAGCTTGGTTTTGAGCTGTCGGGTTTGGTTACATCATGGATCTACCCACCATTAGGGTAGATCAAGCCTATCTTACTACATTGGCCCAGTGCTAGAATACATGGACCAACAAATTCTACCTTCCTCCCGATGAGATGACTATCACTTTGGATGATGTCTACAGGATCTTCAGGATCCCCATTGATGGTGAGGCTATTGTCTCCTCTGCCTCCACGACAAAGGATGTTGTCTTCAATGCTATCTTTGGTGACTAGAGCACAAATGCCTAGGATGATGCTGACCACAGAGGGGTGCACATCAATGAATGGTACTACGATGATGTCTTTTATGCATGAGAGGCCCTCTTCATGCATGTCATTGTGTAGATCATCCTTCTAGACTCCTCGGGCATGAGGATTCCCTGGACCATGTTAGCCACTACTTGGAGGGTGCTTCAAAAATCTATAAAGGAGCCACTATGATTAGCTTGGGGGAGCATCCTATTATGCTAGCTCTACAGGGAGCTATACCACATTATAGAGCATAGCTGTAAGGGCATCAGTTGTAGTCTTTTGTTATAGATTTGGAGGTGGCAACACATACGAATCGAGCATCCTATGGAGCTTCCACTATGCATCACCACCATAGACATCAACCATCAGTGATACCTCACATGCTAGCCTTGTACAGAGGAGGGTACCCATAGTTGGGCTCATGCTAGGAACATTGAGCACTACATCATTAGATTTGCATCACTTGGGCTAGGGGACATTGTATGGTGCCCCTACATGGATTGCCTTGCATGTCCTGAGGTAGACAAGTGGCTACGATGGACCTGTTGAGATAGATGGCTTATCTAGCATAAGCCAAAGGTTAAAGAGTGTCAGCTCTTTTCTCGTGTCTTGCGATAGTTCAGTATGGTGTAGGAAATGCCAAAGATGTCATTCAGGTACAAATTCTTGGATCTGGAGAGGGACATCCCATTGATAGCTCCTCCTCCACTAGGAGATGCATTTGATGACTTTCAAGAGTTAAGGGTTAATACAACTAGGACCACTTCAAACTATGATGGGTGGTGGACCTTATTCATATGGTACAGGATAGGGCCTCTGGGCTGAGAGCCAGCTCAGGTAGAGGTAGAGGTAGATCCTGATGGGTGCACAATGCACCAACGTATAAAGGGTAGTTGGGATGTAGAGGCCACCACCGAGGATATTCCTGAGATTGAACCTAAGGAGGATATTCCAAATGAGGGTGAGGTCCTTCCTGATAGTGTAAAGGGATGGTTGCTGGCTTAGGTGGATGACTTGTAGAGTCAACTCAGACAGTTTCACACACAGCATCTCAAGAGAGACACTACCATCGCCACTCTAGAGGCAAAAGTGGCTGATAGGGAGTGGCACCTAACTAAGGCACAAGATCAGATATAGGAGCTTATGACTTGGGCCATAGATGTAGAGGCCTAGATTCAAATACTATAGACTACCCTGGAGTTATCACATGGACAATGGACTATAGTAGAGGTAGAGCAGGATCTTGCTCGGGCATCGAGGGGGGCTATACCGCCTCCTCATGCTATTTTGGGGTCTCTAGCAGCACCAAAAGTAGCACCACTAGCTGCATAAGATCCTACAACTGAGGTAGAGTGACTGTGTGGTATGGTCATGAGGACCAATGAGATGCATGTAGCCTGACTTGCTTGCGTTTATCAGCTAGTCGGCTATATAGAGATGCATAGGCTATAGGTTCCTGAGGATCCTTTCTCCTTAGAGTTGCAGTGGACCCAGACTAGGAATACTGGACAATCTACATCGAGCTCGATTCATAGGACTCATAGGACTAAGAGGATATGCAGGTCCTCTAGCACACACATAATAAGATTATAGGCTTGGACTAGAGATCTAGGGCAGATATTAGGGGCCACATTAGGGGCCACCAGTCAGAGGACTAGCCTACTGTAGTTACCAGTTTCCCATGTGCTGGGTGCTTTAGGCTTTAGAGGTAGGAAATATCGATAATAGGATCCACCATAGGTGCCAAGTCAGCTAGGAGAGCAGGCTCTAGAGCATAGTGCTGATGGAGGTGACGAGAGCTCAAGTACAGGGGGATCAGCCTAGATCTAAGTTATAGCAGCTGTCGACTACACTTTTGATATATCATTTTATGTGTAAGGTCGAGGACCTACATAGTTATAGCCCATGAGAATTTTGTACTCCCTATGTACTCTTTTGGACACACACACACAAACACACACACACACACACACACACACACACACACACACACACACACACACACACATATATATATATATATGATATGATCTTTTATAGCTCATTATGTGTACATGTTTATTTAGTTTTTTTTTTTATTTGATGCACATGGATGCAAGGCCTATGTAAATGCTATGTTTATATGATGTGATGTATGGATGACATGCGCTAGATATCTATTTTACTTTATGATGATGATATACATTGATCTAGATGATTAGATGTGCGATATATGATGTATGCATATGGATGCGATGTTTATTTTTAAATGCATTTTTTTTTTTTTTGTGGGCATGCATTTATTTTTATTCAGTTTATGGTATTCTATGCAATGTATGGTAATGCATTATGTACATAATCATAATCTAATGGAAATGAACCTGTATGATTTAATCACTTAAAACATAAGAAATGAATGTAAACTATGTATATCAATTTTTAAAATATGACACCATATAATTTATAACAATCATGCATTATAATTGATCATTCTCATTACATGATCTTAATAAATTAATCAGCCATATATGAAATGAGTCGAGATGTATTGGTATAATGTAAATGATTTGATATGTCATTCGATATTCATTCCTTGCACTATATAGTCAGTGGCCATCTAAACATCATTTTTGATAGTCATGCGGTATCTATCCTATATGTTTGATTGTGCTTTGTAAAATACATTCTAATGAATGAATGACTAGTATTTTTGATGTTTAATGATATTTTTTATCTTGTTGCTATTGGAGAATTTTTTTGAGGTTTTCCTTGAGACTCAAACTCCCTAGTAGACTTCTCCAAAAATCACATACTAACTGTACAAGATTTTTATTGGACAAGGCTTTTGTCGTGACAGACCCAACTATTCATTATCCCTCTGTGTGCATGTGAGAATTTTCAAATAGATCATAACCATACCCTGTATGTTAGTCAAGACTCTTTCAACCCATATGTGATATAGGGTTCGTCATACAATCATACCATCCTTGTTTGAGCTTTGATTAGATTTATGCAACTAGATAATCCTAGGTACCTAGAGCTAGCTCATATTGCAAATTGATCAGGGATACCCCTCTAAATGCAAGTGGGACTCTTTCAACACATTGCTACATTTGGAGATCACCCAATAGAACTACCCATTCGATTGTAGGTGGGACTCTTTCAATCCATTCCTATGATCGGGGATCACTCTATGGCTTTCAAAAGGTGGAAAATCTAGGGATTCAAGTTCTCACCCTTCTTACTTGCTCATATGTAGTGATAAAAATCATTGTTAGTCCACGTGTTACCGTTTTCTTTGAGCAAGGGATTTTTATAGTGCTTTTGATTCACTATGTCACGTTACATTTGATTTGAACTTGGTATTTTGAAATTTGCACTTTAAACTTTGTAAATTTAGGATTTATAGGGGAAATTCTTATCCTTTTGCTAAAGTCCACATTTTTAGACTGACTATTTGCAAGATAAGTAGGTCATGAAACCCATATCTCTAGATACCTAAGACTACTTTCACAGCTTTCATCATCTCTTGTCTTAGCAGGATTTTATATTATTTTTATTAGTGACGGGATTCTGATATATTGAAGCACTATCCCAACTAATGACCTTGTCTATAATAGCAAAGCAAGCTTTCTACAATACCTGAATTACCCACTAGGTATGACTGAGTGATTGGAAAACTTAATATACATACATATTTCTTCGCAAAAAGTATCGTGCATGAATGCAATGAATTATGATAAATGCAAGGGTGCATGATTGAAACACAAATGTGTGATTGTTTGTAAGATTTTGATATACACATTACACTCTACTGTGGAATGCAATGTATGAAAAATTCCTAAATGCAATATGATGATGTGAATGCATATATGAAAATGCAAACTGTAAAAGCAAATGTTTTTGGATTTTATGTTTTACCAATTTTTTTGGAATTTTATATATTTTCAATTTTTTATACATTTTTGAGCTTTCATATTTGACCAAATGATGAGTACATGTCCTTGGAGCTTTTAAGGATGACCAAAGGGTGAGGAACTGCCTTTGGATATTTTACTTGACCAAGCTACTCAACAGAGACCTTGGGGTATTTTGGGATGACCAAGAGGTTGAGACAAAACCCTCGAAGCTTTTGGGTTGACCAAAGGGCTTACAGATGCCTTTGGTGCATTTACTTGACCAAGCTTCTCAATTCGAGAACTCTAAGCCTTTTGGGATGACCGAGTGGTTGTGGAAAAACCCTAGGAGCTTTTGGGTTGACCAAAGGACTTACAAATGCCTTTGGTGCATTTACTTGACCAAGCTTCTCAATTCAAGAACTCGAAGCCTTTTGGGATGACCGAGTGATTGTGGACAAACCCTCAAAGCTTTTGGGTTGACCAAAGGGTTTACAGATGTCTTTGGTGCCTTTACTACACTCTCAAGCATAGAACGCCTTAACATGGATGATATTGAGAGGCTCAAACTCTTCCACACCCTCTAGTGATGTTAGGTGATAGGTACCAGGACCAATCTTTTCAAATATGATGTAAGGTCCTAGAAAATTAGCCATGAATTTGTCTCACATATCAGGAAAAAAATTTGAGTTTTTTTGGTTCTCTTTCAGCACAAGATCCCCAACTTCAAAGTCTCTCTAGTGGACTTTGACATTGTAATCTCATTTTAATCACTCCTAATAAATGCAGAGATGCTCAAGGGAATTCACGCAACGTTCATCGAGCAATGTCAATTGATAGAGGTGAGCTTGTCACATGGTGTCATCATCGATGAAGTCTTTCAATGTGATGCGCAACATTGGAATTTCCAACGATAAGGGTATAATGGCCTTAGTTCCATATACTACTAAAAATGGCATTGCCCCAATGGGCATTCGAATGCTAGTCCTGTAAGCCCATAATGTAAGGGGCTACTGTATATGCCAATCCTTGTGGTTTTCTTGCACTGTCTTTTTCAAGATTGCTACCAAAGTCTTGTTTGAGGCCTCATCTTGCCCATTTTATTGCAGATAATATGGAGTTGCAAAACTATGTTTAATGCGGTATTTAGACGTTAAAGCCTGCACAATTTTGTTCTTAAAAGAAGTTCCATTATCCAAAATTATTTTGGATGGTATCCCAAAACGACATATGATATGCTCGAGAATAAATTTTGCGATGCAAGCTCTAGTGGTCATTGTAAGGGGAATGGATTCTACTCACTTTGTAAAATACTTAGTAGCCATGATAATGAATGTATGTCGGCCTGACGATGGAGGAGAAATCTTGCCACTAAGATCTAGTCCCCATTGAGTAAATGGTCAAGTCGCCTGAATGGATTGTAAGGTTTGTTATGGCAAGTGCGTAAGATTAGAATGATGTTGACATTTAATGCATTTCTTGACATACACATTGCAATCCTTATCCATAGTGGGCCAATAATAACCCATGCGAAGGATGCATTTGATGATATCCATACCTTTGAAATGGCCACCGTACATACCGTTGTGAGCTTTTGAAATTGCCTAAGATGACTCTTAGGGCTTAAGACATCGAAGTAGAACTCCTTCATAGCTACATTGTTACAAAATGTCTCCTATCAAGACATGTTTAGTCATTTTCTATTTGAATGTGCATCTTGCGACATGTGACAATCCCTCTGGGATCATACCAAGTTTTAAGAAGTCTTGGATTTTCAACATCTAGCTTTGACAAGCCTCACCTTTGACTGCTAAGATGACTTTCTCCCCATGCGTATTTAACTTTGTAAATGTAGATTGGGAAACAACCTTATGGTGAATGGTAGTACCACTCCCCGTAGGACTCTGATAATTCAATGACTCCTAGGGTGCCTGCTTAAGAAAGTCTTCCACTATACAAAACCAATCAGCTATTGGCTCCACAACAATCATGTTGACTGAATCTTTGTTATCAAAGGTTGCACACTCTATTGTTGGGTGTGAGAGTGTTCTAAAATGGATGGTAGTAAAATCGACAGACAGATTTTGAGGGATCAAGGACCCCAAAGATGCCATGGTTTTTACAAACCTATTTAACGAACGAGGGATTGCCTCGATGTCATACAATTCAAATTTAGCCAGATAAATGGCAACAAGATATTTGTAGGCTTTTAGTATGGGACATCGACACTGAAAGAGCCCCTTAACTTGGTTAACTATGAGCAGAGAATCACCACAAATTTTCAATATTTTAATACCCATGGCGATGGCTATGTGGAAGCCCAAAAGTAGGGCTTTGTACTAAGCATCATTATTGGTGCACAGAAAGTCTAACTTGAATGACAAGGGTATTGGATCTCCTTGTGGCATGAAAAATACTATTCCTGCACCACTCCCTTGCTCACACTTTGAACCATCGAAGAACAATATCATATCAACATTATTCTCTGGTTCTTCAGGTTCTAGAGCTTCAGATATTACAAAGAACGCATCATCTAGAAGCTTAATGGTTACAGGCCTACTGTTGGACAGTGGTGCCTCAACCAGTTGATCAGTTATGACTTGTCCCTTGATGGAATTTTGGCTGATGAATTTCAAATCAAATTCTATCAATAGCATGATCCACTTTGCAGTACGTGTGTTATGATGTCTTGCACATCATATACCCCAAAGGATTCCATTTTGATATAACATATGTCGTATGACTTAGCATGTAATACCACAATTTCCTGGTAGAAAAAACCACTGCTAAACAACACTTCTCTACATATGCATATCTTGACTCATAACTCACCAAGGTGCGACTGATGTAATATATGGCTTGATCTTTGCCTTGCACATTCTTTTGGGCTAACATGGTCCCTAATGTAAAATTGGTTGTCTATATATATAGTAGAAAAGGCACATCTGGCCTTTGTGGAGCTAGTACTAGCAACGTTGCCAGGTATTTCTTAATCTCAGCAAAGGCTGCTTGGCATTCCTCATCCCAATTAAATGGGACCCTTTGTGTAGCAGTCGATTCATGGGTCGATATTTATCTGATAATTGAGCAATGAATCACTTTATGGATGCTACTTTGCCCTGAATGCTTCTTATTTCTTTGATAATAATGGTAGGACGCATCTCTAGAATAGCCTTGACATTTACGGGGTCTACTTTGATGCCTTTTTTAGAAACGATGAATCCCAAGAGTTTACCTAAAGTTACACCAAATACGTACTTCTTAGGATTCAACCTGACATTATGCTCTATCAGGTGATCGAAGACCTTTATTAAGACCTTCACATGGTCTCCTCGTAGCAATGACTTAACTAATAATTCATCGATATAATCTTCTAATATTTTATGCATGTAGTCATGAAATATATATGTCATAGCCAACTGATACGTGGCACCAGCATTTTTACGACCGAATGGCATAGCTTTATAGCAAAATATCCCCCATGGTGTTATAAACATTATTTTATTCTGATCTTCAAGTTTAATTCGAATCTGATTGTATCCAAAAAAATTATCCATAAGGGAGAGCATTTCGTGACCTATAGTAGCATCTACAAGATCATCGATATTTGGAAACAGAAATGAATCTTTAGGTGTTGCCTTATTGAGATATCTAAAATCCATACAAATACAGATTCTTCCATCTAGCTTTCCTATGGGCACCATATTGGACAGCCATTCTAGATATTCGATGAACATGAAAAACTCTATGTCCAACAACTTTTGCAACTCGTATTTCACCATTAAGGCTACTATTGGATGCATTTTTTTGAGTTTTTGCTTGACTATCTTCTTCGACAGATCTAGCGAAAGGTTATGAGTAACCAATTTTAGATCTAGACCCGACATATCTTTGTAAGTCCAATAAAAGAGATTAGTTCTCTCTTTCATTAGAGGGATGATGCTATCATGCTCATACAAAGTGAGACTCTCTCCAAATCTAACCTTCTTTGGATTGGTGGGATATTTATTGATATCGACATCGAAGGTTTTCTCTACTGACATATGTGATCCCTCCTCAAGCTGGTGAGGCATAGGAATCAAATGGATGTCATCAAATGGATTCACATGTTCCTCGTGGGAAGCACCCTCAGCATGATAAACATCATAAGCACAACCTGGCACAAAATGAAATGGTTACAACATTTCTTCATTAGGGAAGAAATATTCAGGCTAGATCGGCGAGTCAGCATGATCCCAATCGATAGCATCCATGTTCAGATGTAGTGGTTTAGAAGGATCTACTGAATTATGGAGTGGAGTGGTCAAATCAACAAAGACCATATTGATGGAATGGAACTGATCTCCAAAACCACACGGATAAAACTCTATATCTAAAGTGTAGCTTCTGTAACCAAGATCTGGCTTGGATGGTACAAGCACAAACATATCCTCTCTATAGGATGCTTGTATAACTGGATCCTCCTAGTGCACTAGCTACAAAATGGGATCTCTCAGCTCAAGGATCTCCCTGTACATAGGTGGATAGGGAAATAGTTCTTGATACCTTTGTTCGAGCTCTCTTCAATCTCTCAGGTTGCGATGGAGATTAATATCCTGATGCAAACCTATAGTTGTAATAGGTGGAGGACCTCGAGGTGGAGGTCTATTATGTAGGTGATGAGATCCCAAATAGGCCATCTCCAACGAATCCTCATCATCACTATACAAATATAATTTGTCACTTCCCCCCTCTTCTAAGGAGTGATATGCTAGATGTGGCCCCATGTATCTGATTTTACGGTCACTATCATCACTATCCGAATAAATCTGATAGAATTATCGTATATATGATACTGCCATGTAAATTGGAACTACTTCTTCCTTAGAGTGCTTAGTGTTGGAAGGGACTTCCTCCATAACATGGTCTGATTCCCTAGGCAATAGATATTGTGGATACACAAGCTTGGCATCGGTCCTCTCATTTACATCACTATGGTCACTACCATGGATGTACCACTCTATTGTGTCTATGAATAGTTGGATATTAGCTGGGTGAGGCCTTAAGTAGACCTCCTCTATCTCATCTTCAAAATCACTATCGACTATGAAGTGCTCATTCATCTCTTCCACTTGTTCCATAGGTAGTAGATGGCGTATAAACATCGGACCTAGAAAGGTCGGCTCGATTTCCTCCTTAGATTGATCATCATTTGAGGACTCATCATCTGCATCATAACTAGGTCCACTTATTTTGGAGGTGGACTCCTCTCCATCATCATCACAAAGATCTCCTAACTCAAGATCGCCTACAATAGTGGGGTTATGCCCTTGCATACCAGTGTTGTCGGTAGCATTATGGATTTGGTTACCCAGGTTTCCTCTAGGATTGTCCTCTAAAGGCCCATCATGATATGAATCGGGTGGCCCTATGGTAACAAACGATACCATCTGGTGAGTCCTCGAAAATCTAGAAGGATTAGGGTGATATGGATTAAAATCCACATCATCCCCCAGACTCAGGTACATGAGATCTAAGGATGTAGCAAGAAAATCATCATGATCCTATACCTATAACCCTAAACTGAGCCTATCAGTAGCTAACTGATAATGAGGTTTGAGTGGAGTCCTACGTCCTTGTTTGAAAATACCAAAGTTGTGTCCATGCCAATGATACAACTCAAAAATGTGCATGGCGTATTTCGGGTTGGACAGATAGCGCACATTCATAATGAATGGCTCTTCATTGTCCTCATCTATGGACATTCTAGTGGGCACTTGATCCAACCCTGCATAGACAAAGTTTGTTTGGTTGGGTGGCTCACCCAATGACACTACAGATCCAATCAAAAATCGATGAACGTGTGGTTGGCCCATATCTTGTGTAGTCTTTAGGATAGGTCTGAAAGTAACATTTTGCACAAGATACTCACCTAACCCTGTGCTAGCTAGATGAATGATCACCTATGGTGCAGATGACCCTGTTGAAGATGCAGGAAAAGCAGGATGAGGTGCCTCCTCGGCTTTGTCCTAAGGTTCTTCCACATCCATGGGAGTGGGAGTCTCATTGGTGATTGGTCCAAGCATATGATCTTCTACTTTCATATCTAATTTCATATTTAGCTTCTCATCTTGATAATTCATTATTGATGTAGTCAATTTTAGAGAAGTTGCAGCCGTATGCTTAGATCTGTGTGACACAGATGTCGATGGTTGAGAAAGGGTTGTTGGTTTACCTCTTAATCTTAACCGGTGAAGCAGACCAGATATCCAAGTGTGTCGATGGGAGTACAAAACCCCCAAGAAAATTTTCTAGGTTCACAAACTTGAATGGTTCTTCATTCAAAGACACTACGTGAACCTATCCCTCATGAATGTACTTCATGCATTGATGCAAGATCGAGGGGATGCAACACATTTCATGAATCCAAGGCCTTTCGAGCATAATTTTGTACTGCATGGCACCCTCTATCATGTGACACATCCTAGAGATGGTCTTGAGTCCCACCTAAATAGGTAAAAACAATTTTACCAACCATCGAGCATAGTGCATCGTTAAATGCTCTCAACGTAAAGGTGGTAGGCATAATGTGTGATTTGGGCAACTTGAGATGGCTCAACGCCTTGGTCGTAATTATATTAATCAAGGACCCAGTGTCGATCAAGACCCTTTTGAAAGGCATGTGGTTAACACATGTGATAATATGCAATGACGGGGTAACCATAATAGTAGGAACCATATTCACTTCATGATCGTAAAATTGTATCATGGGTTCCTGATGCTGTTGTACATGTCCCAAAAAATTTGTAAATGCGTGCGCATCTTGGGACTATACCTCAATGGACCTTAGAATGTCCATAAGACTCTCCCCGTGTCTAGGGGATTGTTGAATAAGCTTATATATTGACAACTTCAAAGGAGTTATCTGCAGGTTCTAAACTAACATGCTCCTTATGGTCACCACCGGTCTAGTTGGTGGGCCTGGAATGTTTTGAGATGGCCATTGATCAGGTGTAGCTTGTATTCTAACAGGAGCATGAGGTTGATTCAGTTAATCGTACCTCCTGTGTCTAGTAACAATATTGACCATACCTACAAACCCCTGTGTAGGTGGTTTGACTCTCACTTGATTGACCTGGCCAACGATGTTACGAGGTTCCTTGTGATTAGGTAGTGAATTCTTGAAAATCTTCATGTTTCTATTGTCGAGTGCTTGTGGATTGCCTAGTAGTACAAGATCTCCTTTTTCTATCATGTTTTGCACAATGTTTTTTAAGGACCAACATGTCTCGATGTTGTGGCCCTTCGCTCTATGGAATATACAAAGCAGATCATCTTGATGCCACTTCAACTTTTGCACATTCGGATCTACTAGTTTGACCTCGGGCAATTGTATGGCCTTGGCCTCATGCAGTTGATGGAAAATTGAAGTTATTTATTCCGTCAGAGGTGTGAACTAGTGAGGTGGGCGCTCTTCTCTATTTTTTCCCTTATAATTGTTTTTGCGCATCTCATAATGCACAAGAGGAGGTTGGGCCTGATAATTAGGCTTTTGCTGTCCCTTGTCCTCTCCTCCAAGATTTAGTACTACTTGATTCACGTGGGCCTTCTTGCCCTGTTGCTTCATAGTACTCTTTTTAAACCCATCTTTCCTGATATTGAGCTTCAAGTTGCCTTCTTGCAACTTGATGACCTCGATCACCTTGGCTTGCACCAAAGCTTCCTTGAATGTAGCGTACTGCTACAGCTACAACAGTAACGAGATGTGCTTGGCACAACTATTTATAAATGTTTAGGTTAGTTCTACTGTAGTAATAGGGAATAGCTTTACCATTATTCTATGCTATCTCTTTATGTATTGCTCAATGGGCTCGTCGTCACGCTGAGCTAGTGCAACCAAATCAGAAAGGTTGGCCTGTTTCTTGATGCCAAATGAATAGCATTCAAGAAATGCATCAGCTAACTGCTCGAAACTAGTAACACTATGTTTCTTCAGCTGGTTGAACCATTCTTAGGCCAGCACAAAGAGTGTCATAATGAATGTGCGCAACAACAAGGCATCATGACTCTATCTAGAAACAAGCATCCAAAAAACTCATAACATGATCTTGGGCATCCTCATCACCCTTGAATCTTTCTAACTTGGGCATATCAAAATGCTCTAGATATGGAGACATAGGAACCGAGGGGTCTAGAGGTTCATTGTCTATCTTCCTCAATGTCAGATTTTGAATAGCCATGCCTTGCCTCTCTATTGCTTTGACCTTATCGGCCAAAACTTGGTACACCTCAGAAGACAAAAATTCCTCCTCCCTAAGCTAACATGGAGTCAGTCTAGGAGGTAATTTATTCTTCGAGGGAGGAAGAGGAAGTGGCTCTTCCTCCTCCTCAACTTGGTAACTCTCAAGATACTCCTACTCATACCCATCTACATCTACATGCTCATGCTGCCTCTGTCTAAGATCATTGAGTGATGACAGTCACTCCCTCTATCGGGTGCTGACATGAGTACGAGCGTTTCTATGCTCCTCGTGCATATAAACTAGGGACATAGCCCTCCTATGCATACACTCTCTATTCTCTTTGGGAGGGTATAGGCCAACCCTAGCTAGTCAATCCTCCTACTCTATGCGCTCCTTCTAAGCTAGAATACGCTCCTCGCGCATGTGTTGCTCATATAACCTCTATCGTAGGAGCCTTTGCTCTTGAATATTTTCATCTTCAATATGTTGCCTCTCTAGGTGAGCATCCTATAATTAATATTGGAGGAGTTTATGTCTTTGCTCAGACACTAGTCTATGTGATCTTTCGATCTGGTCGATCGTGGGAGGCCTCGTGTGTGTATGCTTTGTGTGAGCTACGTTATGGATTTTGTACCCATCAAAAAAATGTGCTGCATCTTTGCCTCTGTCTATGCAGATGGCATCAACATCCTACTATGATATAAACTATGAACCACCATGTTTGGATGGCAGACGTGTGACATGAGGGCACTTAGAAGCCTCTCCATGATCTCTAGTGATCTTGATACAACTTTCGCTATGCTCACTCAGAGCACGAGTGGGTGGAGCTATAGGCTTGCAGTGTAGCTACTAAAGAACACTACCTAGACCATCTAACTATCTAGACCTCCACCTATCATCTGGTGGTGTTCCATTAACTCCCACATTTGATATATCAATGGTGATCTTGTGTGGTGGGCCATGCACAGGAGTATGGGTAGACTTGCACTCAGTAGGGAGCCCATCTATCTACCCTTGAATGGGTGGACCTCTATTCCTTCTATACTCAAAATATGGGGGTATAGTACACCCTGTAGACGTAGTGTGGATGGGTACCAATCTAGTACCCTGCACAACATACTCTTTGACCAATCCTGTGGATGCGCGTGCACTACGGTCTCGATAATGGCTTCCAAGTGGAGCACTCTTAGGTTGAGAAGCTCCATGCTCTAATCTATGTCTAACAGTATGCACTGATGCTAGTCTATTAGGGGTACACTCAATGGGATCCCCTTTTATTGAGTTGTCTCCTCTAATGCTCATCGAACGTCGTTCAATTTTCTCATGTGGTTGAAGACTAGACACGTGTAATTGTGAATCGATTAGGGCTTGGTAATCGGCCTCAGGCTTGTGCCTTTGTCGACAACCCTGTGTATCCACCATAGTGTACCTAACATCTAGATGTATCTTTTATTATCAAATAAGGTATACAATGATGTTTATCTTATTTTTAAATTTTACAATGCGCCCTAAACTGTTTGATGTTGTTGCAATATGTGTTGTATCAGTATGAGAAACTCTCATGTGTTTTGCAAAATCATTGGATTTTATTCTTATTTTAATTGGCTTTCACCTATATACTTGTACAAAACGAATATGGTAATGAAGTCCATACTCAATGAAGTAGCATAGGTACTACCAACCCTCACCTAGCACATCGTGCATAGTGATACACCCTTCCGAAGAAGAGTGCATGCTATTTTACATAGATAGGATAGTTCTTGGGTTGGCCTTGGCAACAAGCGGGTCTCGATAATACAATTTCAAATGACCCAACCAAGCGGTAATGACATCCACTATTGGTCTCAATCAAATGGGTTGGATGTGAGAGCCCAACTCCACTGATGTTTAAAATGAAACGTGGTGTGTGTGGTTTGTTTTACTTTGCATAAAGACAAATGCATAAAAGAGAATTCATATGATCATTCCTACATGATATGCATAAGAAGAAACATTTTAAATTCACAAAGGTATGCATGCTATGTCCTACATGATGTTATGACAATGCAATTATGATGACATGGCCTCTAATTGGGCCTCACACATGCAAACAACCACACAATTTTTATCAAGGTCATTGTATTCTAGGGCGGACTGCAATCAGAGGTTCATTGTTCCTAGTAGCACCTTTCTAATGGAAAGAGTGTAAAAGAAAATTAGGACTTGTTCATTGATACTTTTCCTTTAATATTCCTAATTTGCCATCGATTTTCCACTTACTGTAAGAATACAAAGGAGAAAATGCAAAATAGAGGATGGAAATAGAACCTACCTCAACTCTTGCTATGCTTCCAAGTGGTTTATTTGTTGTCTGTTGCTTCTACTGTAAACCATAGCTCTAGTCTGCAGGTTGTAGTGTAAATCGCAGGTGACAACCATGGGCAAAAAAAAAACTGTAGCTCTTAGCTACGGTTAGCACCTGAGATGAAAAAACTAAAAATTTCAGTATTCAGTGGCTAGAAATATAGAGTTCCACCATGATCACCTTCTAAGTTAATCATGGAGCATGCACCTAGCTACTGTATTGATCTATATCATCATGAAAGCACAAAGATTGACACAAGTACATAAATTGAACAAAACAAAAAAATTAAGGTTTCTTGTATTAATCTTTGAATGAGCTTTGATTATAAAAATGTCCTCTTAGGGTCACTTGAAAGATGATACTAATATTACAATTGCCAATGCCCTCAATAGGGTAGGCACACTTATAGTGCTCTATTGATTAGTCACAAACTACCTTGGGATGGAGTTGACCCCCTTCTTCGCGATGTGGAAGGATTATGATGTAAGCTCCTCTTGCACCTGTCTTCCTGTGAACAAGAAACAACAACACACGATTAAAATATTGATAGCCTCTTGTGATGAGTCCCTTTAAGGAAATATGTATGCAAATGCCATTAAAATGGTAAAACAGGAAATCATAAAGACGTTAAACTATTCTAATTACATCAAGAATTATACTATAACATGACGGACATGAATAAGCAAATGATGCATGGATAAAATATCAAGTTAGGAGCAATGAAGTGCATAAAATATCCAATATAATCCTACCTAATACAAAGCATGAAATAAATAATTCCTATGGTCAAAGTTTCTCTAAAATGCAATTAAACCTATAAAAAGACTAATATAACTAATCTATGTAGTCAAAAGAAAATAAAGTAAGGTGATCAATTATCTATTACAAACTACAGCTATGGTGGGAGGTCTACACTGTGAACCATGGTTGACAGTCATGGTTTGACCTCTAATAGGTTTGCCCTTAGAATTAGGGGCAGTGAGCTTGATCTCCTTGTCCAAATTGATGTTCAAGGGTCATATTTGTTGTCCTCTAATAGATTTGGTGGTTACATCGCTATGACGGGCCTTCATTTTCCTAGAGTGCTTCTTGAATCTCCTAAGCACCTAGGGCATCCATGGCTAATTGGTCTTTAAGTGAATAGCAAAGGTGCTCTCAAATGCAAAGATTTCGTATGCAATTTAACAGGTCTTCGCTACTCTTTTGATCAATTAACTCTCTCCTTTATTCAACTCATTTGGAGGGGGTATTTATAGCATGTCCCTAATGCTAGGGGTAGCTTCATGGAGAAGCCAAGACCAAGAAGGTTGGTTATGATAGTTGGGATGGAAGCCTCTGGAATATTCGTCCTTCAACTGCCTACTTCTAGATCTTTTGGCCATTCCAACCAATTTGGATCAGATGGAAGGTCTAACTGAACTTCAGTTAAGACCGCAGGTCACAGTTGCCATCTAGACTACAGACTACAAGTATCAATTGTGGTTTAGAATGGAGACCATAGATCTTGGTTGCGGTTCAACCTGATTAGTCCAAAATGCCTAAATTGAGTGGTTAGAACCACTACTCTATCTTGGATTCTATCCAAGATCCTCCATAAGTTTTGTATCATGTCCATATGAGTAGTCACCCTTGACATGACGCATTTTAGGTGTCTATAGTTGGATCATAACTATCAAAGGAGAACAACAAGACTTAAATATTAATCAGGTAATAATCTTGAATATATTGAATATGAAATGACTTACTATGCCTTATCTTGCATTTCTAGTGAACCAAGGAACTATGTAGAGGCTAGTCAAAGGAAAGAATGGGTTGAGGCCATGAATGTTGAGATGGAGGAAATTGAGAGAAATGAGACATAGAATCTCATTCAGGCTACTAGTGATATGAATGTAATTGGTACAAAATGGGTCTAAAAGACCAAGTTCTATAGTGATGGAACAATAGATAAACACAAAGCTAGACTACGAGCAAAAGGGTATGCATAAATATATGGAGTATATTATGAGGAGAATTTTGCTCCCGTGGCTCACCATGATACTATTGGATTTATGCTTTCAGTTGCTACTCAGAAAGGATGGTAATTTTACCAAATGGATGTCAAGAGTGCATTCTTGAATGGTGATATTTAAGAAGAGGTATATGTGGAGCAGCCACAAGGTTATAAAAAAAAGGGTAAAGAGCATTGGGTATACAAGTTGAAAAATGTACTTTATAGGCTGAAACAAGCTCCTACGGCTTGGTAATCAAAGATAGATGGATGGTTATCTAAAAATGGATTTTAAAGGAGAAAAGAATATCCAAATATCTACATAAAAATTATTGACACTAACGTGTTGTATGTTTATATTTATGTTGATGATCTCATTTTATAGGAAATTCCAAATATTTGATACAAGACTTCAAGGAGAGCATGAAGAGTAATTTTGAGATGTCTGATCTTGAAAAAATGAAATACTTTCTTGCCATGGAAGTACAACAAAGGGAAGATGAGATCCTCATATGCCAAGCCAAATATACCGAAGACATGTTGAAGAAATTTTTATTTCTAGACTGCAAGGTGGTTGATACTCCTATTGCTAGTGGGGAGAATATTATAAAAGAGGATGGGAGTCCTCTTGTTTATGAGAATAATTTTAGAATTATGGTGGGTGGATTTATATACCTTATATTCACAAGACTTGATATTACCTATGCAGTTTCACTAGTTTTCCGATTTATGATCTTACCAACTCAAAGCCATATGCAAGCGGTGAAACGAATCTTTAGATATATGAAGGGAACCTGTGATCATGGTATACACTATACATCAGCAAGATATTTAAGTCTGGTTGGGTATGTTGATTCAGATTGGATATGTTCTATTGATGATCAAAAATCTACTACAGGGTATTGTTTCACCTTGGAAAGTGGATTGATTTCTTGGTCATCCATTAAGTAATGTGCAATGGCTTTGTCTTCCACTGAAGCTGAATATGCAGCCCTTAATTTAGATTGTACTCAAAGATTTGGCTAAGGAGAATATTTAAGGATTATGGTGAGACTCAACATGATCTTACCAAAATATTTTTTGATAATGGTGGGGCAATACAATTATCCAAAAATTTAGTTTTCCATGCAAGGACCAAACATATATAGTTGAAGCACCATTTTTTTAGAGACTTGGTACATGACAAATTTTTAGTCATTGATTATGTCAAGAGTAAGGATCAAGTTGTTGATATACTCACAAAGGGGCTATTGAAGGTGACTCATGGGAGACTCAAAGAAATTTTAGATATTTATTTCTTTGACATCAAAGGGAAGATTGTTGACGGTGATTTCAAAAGTCACCCATAATTATTAAATTAATATGTGAGTTGTAAAATAAAGTACATGAAAAATATATTAAATAGAGTTCATTATTCATGCAAATTAATATTTTTAGTTATGTGAAGATAAAAACGAAACACAAGATACAAAAAAAATAAAAATGAATAAATCACATAGCACAAGAAATTGGGGGATCCGAGTACAATCAAATGTGACCCTAAATAGGGGTTTTACATAGTTTATTCTATACAATAATACTAAGGTTATTCGAAATCCTAGCTAGCAATGCTTATGGTATCTATAAAACTTGTTCTTACTCCCAATAGAGTTGAGTGGGCTTTAGATATCTGTTGAGTCGGGCCACTCCAGCTTAAACAGTTGTCCAATGCTGATGAATCTCAAGATCTGCACACATAAAGATGATAACATGAAGTTAGTAATAATTGTGAGGACTCCACTACGCGATACCCTCAGATATAAATAAAATCCTAGCTATTGATAAATGAAATTGCATACAAATCTAAAGATATTGAAATTAATCAAAACAAATAATGATTTATCTTGTTTCTTGTTGATTGTCCTTTGATGGCTAGATTTGTTGCAGATTGATGGTGAAGGCGTGCCTTAGCATCGCATGAAGGTAGGAGGATTTTAGAATGGCTTACGTAAAATTCCCATAGGATCTTGGAAGCTATAGAAAATACCTATGGGTACTTGGTGTTGGTAGGGAGGCACCTAGAGGTGCCTGGTGTTGATAGAAAATGCTAGGAGGAACCTGGTGCATGAGGGAAGATTCTATAGAAGAAGATCAGGTAAAGGCATATAATGTGGTGGCAGTGATGGCAAGTGAAGGGGCATAAAATGTGATGGGTGGAATGGTATTAGAGCACAAAAGGCTTGGTTAAAGACTTAAGGCACTTAAGAAATTAGGAAACTAAAAAACTTAGGAACACCGAGACTTAGGGAATTTGAACACTTAGGGTTTGGGCAATCAAAATAGCTCCTATTTATAATCTAACCTAGGACATGCTAGGGTTTCAATGACACTAATCATGTGGCTGATATTAAAGTGCATCTAAGGATAGATATTAAATTTAGGGTGTGGCATTGATTGTAGGCAAAAAATCCACCTCCAAGAAGAAGAAGAAGTGATCAAGGGATTTTTTCAATTTTGACAGTTTTGACACAAGTTATAGTTTACCCAAGTTTCATAAATGATACAGTAAGGGGCAAAACCATACAAATGGAATGGCAAATCATACAAGGTAGTGGAGGTGCATCGAAATTCACCCAAATGCAAGGGAAATGTAATTTCAGAGTGAAATGATGCATAGATAACTTTGTGGTAGTTTTATATTTTGCCAATGTTGACACAAAACACCCATGGACGCTTGCAGTTTGTAGAAATACCCATGGGTGCTTCAGTGCACTAGGAAATACTCATGGGCATCCCAAAGTGCCTGAAACAGCTATAAATAGCTTGCTAGGTGATATTGAAGCTCATTTGTGCATTTAGAAGTTTGAGAAGCTATGTTTGAGGAGTGAAGGGTGAGTGAGGAGTGAAGTAAAGTATTGGAGTTTGGGTGTGAAATCTATGGCAACGGAGGGATATGGTGTGGGATATGGGACTATGGATGGGGTACAAGCTGTAGAGGTAACATTATGCCCTTTGGATTGTGCAATTTTTTAAAAAATTATTAACCAATTTTTTGTGCTATGCTACAACTTAGATTTTTGGAGGCTCGACACTAGTTTTTGGTCTACATCCTTGGGATGAGGAAGGCGATTATAGAGGATGAGTGGGAGTTGCTTAGGGATGTGGGGCTAGTGGAGGTAGCCTGATCGAATGTGGTTAGGGCTAATGATGGGTACCTCTCTGCCTTATTAGAGAGGTGAGATGTAGACATGGGGACATTTTAGCTCCCCATAGGCAAGGTGATGGTTACCTTGGAGGAAGTATATCGCAACCTCAAGGTACCAATGGAGGGGATTTAGGGTTGAGGTTGGGATCAACTAGAAGATAGAGATGATGTATATGTTTGGGTATGAATGGCAGGGGATGAAGGTGGAGAGTAGGGACATATATTATTTGTCCATGTATGTGGACAAGGAGTTGGACCCCCTCTGAGCTTTGATGATATTTGTGTTGGCCAACATTGTGGCCCTGAACAACACAGGGTGTAGGTTCCCTTGCAACCTGATAAGGATAGTGAATTATATGTGTAGGCAACAAATCCACCTCCCATAAGAAGAAGAAGTGATCAAGGGATTTGCTCAATTTTTATAGTTTTGACACAACTGACAGTTTACTCAAGTTTTCTAAATCATACAGTAAGGGGTAAAATCGTACAACTAGAATGGAAAATAATTTAGGGTAGTGGAAAATTGTACAGGGTGCACCAAAATTCACCCAAATGCAAGGGAAATGTAATTTTAGAGTGAAATTGTGCATAGATTTTCTAACTAAGGTGTTAAACTTAGTAAAAATCCAAATTAATGTATTCAGTTTTATATTAGTAGTTGTAAATAATGAATTGCCTCAGGAACCACTTTGAAACTACCTAGGAAACGTTATATACAACTACCAATATACAATTGAATACATTAATTTGGATTTTTACTAGGTTTAACACCTTAGAAAATATATGTGCCATTTCACTCTAAAATTATATTTCCCTTGAATTTGGGTGAATTTTGATGTGCCATGTACGATTTGCCACTGCCTTGTACAATTTTCCATTCTATTTTTATGGTTTTGCCCCTTACTGTACGATTTACAAAACTTGGGCAAATTGTCACTTGTGTCAAAACTATCAAAATTGAGCAAATCCCTAGATCACTTCTTCTTATTCTGGGAGGTGGATTTACTACCTACAATAAGCTTACTAAGAGATAGGTGTATGCATGGAATCCTAACTTACTAGCATGGGTATACCAGGAGTTATATGATGTGATGAGGCAGGGGTGGAAGGGATTGGGATGATACTTATTACTATAATGTTGGATATGGGAGTATTTTAGAGTTGCTCGACCATAGGGTTTGCCTGTGGAGGAGTTTAGTAGGGAGAAGCCCTATGCTATATGTTGGGTATTAGTGAAGGAGGTGCAACCAAGTCTTCTAGTTAGGATTAATCAGTGGTATAGGGATCTATGGGTGGGATTGACGTCCACCCAAGTGGTGTGGAGGCCATGGATGTATTCCCAATGGAACGAGGATGGAGAGCATCTATGATAGGTGCGGTAGGGTAGGTGGGTGGTTGGGAGGCATAGGAGCAAGATGGAGTACTTCTAGTTTTTATGAGTGCTCCATTATTTTAGGCTAACTTAGGATGTCCTTGATGAGTTGATGTGATATAGGAGACATTGGGAGGAGATCGGGCTACCTTGCATGGAGCTATGGAGGATGTGGGGATGACTATAGATTATAATGCATGGTTCACATCTCAGCCACCATGGGTACCACCTTGAGGAGAATTTGATGGATATGGCAGTGGAGATGCTAGAGATGAGGGTACATAGGAGATCTAGGATAAGGGGATCCAAAGGGTCCCCTAAACAGCAATGATGCCTTTGATATGATAGTCAAAAGTGGAAGGCAAAGGGTGTAGTACATCAGGATCCTAATATTGGGTGAGATGAAGGAGATGGGGAGGATGTGGAGGAGGTTCCAGATGTAACCCTAGGTTGAAATGAGGAGAAGTGGGTATAGCTAGAGCAGCAGGTGGTAGAGTCAGATGCAAGGATCGAGAGTCTCCAAGTAGAGCTAGCGGGAAGAGAGCATCGACATAATGTTGATATAGTATGCTTTTAGTATCAGTATAGATATATCAAGGAATTTGAGGATAGGTTGATGTAACATCATATTCCACTTCATGATCCTCCAACCTCATCTATGTCCAAGGGTATGAAGCGTAGTGAGTCTAGCCATATCTCTAGGTCGAGGGCTCCTACTAGGTCAGAGGCTCCTACTAGGTCACATAGGTATTCTTGGAGGATGTAGCTAGTGCTTACATGCACTTTTGTATATGAGCCTTGGTGCTCAATTGTATGTAGCCTTTGGGAAATTATTGTATATTCAATATTTATACATACATATATCTACATGAATTTTACCTTTTGTGTTATATTTTTGTGTGAAATACTTTTTGTGGAATGCATGTTTATGTTTATGATTAATGCATATGATATGTTATGGATGATTAATGCAAGATGGAATATATGGATGATTAATGCAAGATGGTGTGCTAATGATAATTTATAGTTTAGATATTTTCTTAGTCATTTTCTAGCATTGTTGTTTAATCAGGGACACCAAACATGGTAGCATATATAATGAGTGACTTATCAACTAACATGGATGTTGAAATGGAAGAATATATGGATGTTGATATGGAAGAAGACATGGATGTTGATATGAAAGGAGATATGGATGTTCATATGGAACACTGTCTATTTTGCAAAGACTCAAATATCCTAGTGCCACCAAACAAACCCACTAGAACTGCCTAATCCTTATAGGATCAAATGTGTGTGCAGTGAATTCATTTACCAAATCAAGAGTATGGTAATGATCAGAGACAATAAAGAAACAATGTGTGTGCAAGTGAGTTTATTAACTCATCTTGAGTAAATTGGGTAAACCTGTTATGGAAGAAATCAAGAAGCTAGCTTGTCCATATGAGCTGTCAGAGGTCTCTTGTTAAAAGAGACATATCACCATGCATGAGCATATTCCATTGCTATTCAAGCATCTATAGCTCTAGTGGAGGTTAACTCCATAGTCCATGACTTTTATTTTTGATCTCTTAAATTTTGGGTATGACTACCTAACCATTTGATTAGAAATATAGTATGATACTTACAACCCAATTGATCGGTGGAGTGTGATGTAAAATATTTAGAGTTTTTGTTAGGGATTTTTCCTTACTCTTTATTTTAGTTTTGGAATTGTGGTAGTGGTCAAAACCGTTATTTTTATGGACTATGTTGCATGATGGTACTAGCAAGGATGAAATTTTTAACTTCGAGGTACATACCAAGTATGGTGTTATCCCTCTTTGACATAAGATGTTTTTAAGATGTGAAAATTGTGCTTGGTTCAAGAATGTTTTGGAGTTAGTTCCCAAACTCAATATTTTCTTATTTTGTATGTGCAATGGTCCTAAAAAGAACTTGATATGTATTTTGGAGGTTGCTTAAAACACTAGGAGTGGATGAGTGACTAAAAACACCTAGGGTTTGTGAATGTCTTATGTGCATGGCAATTTGACTTGGTGGAATTGTGCGGATGACATTGTGAAGGTGCCCCTGATTAAGGCAACATGACTTTTTTTGGACCAATTAAGACCTTGAATAAATGATACCTATATGAAATGTGGAATGTGGATGTAAATGCAATGTATGACATACAATTTTGTGAAATGTGGAATGCAGTATGAGATTTGGATGAATGCATTGTTTTTGGAATGTGAATGCAAGTGAAATGCAATGTTATAAATGAAGTGTATGCAAATATTTTTGTGTATTAGCCATGTACATATATACATATATAGTAATAAAATCATACATAGAATGCTCTCAAGTGTATAACATTAAGTGTTTTAGATCATTCCTCTCCCTCTAGACTAGAAATCCTATAAGTACAATTACCCACTCTTTGTATAATGATGTATGGACCTAACCAATTAGCCATGAATTTATCATGAACGTGCGACAATGAATTGATGTTTTGTTGATTATATTTAACAATGATATATCCTACTTGGAATTCACGTAGATGAACTTTGGTATTGTAAGCACGTTTGAGGTGATCTTGATAGACTTGTAAATGCTCTAAAGTATTTAATCACCTTTCATAAAGCAGTGTGATTTTGTCAAGACGTGCTTGTCTAGAAGTGTCATCATCTATGAATTCCTACAAAGAAATTTGCAAGGAATGGATCTTGATCTCAAGAGGCATGATTTCTTCAGATCCATAAACCAATGAAAATGGTGTTGCCCCTATAGGTGTGTGAATGCTTGTTCGATAAGCCCATAATGCTAAGGGAATTTATGTATGCCAATATCTATGATTTTCTTTGATAAGTTTCTTGAGAATAGAAATTAAGGTCTTGTTGGAAGCTTCAACTTGTTCATTTTCTTGTGGGTAATAAGGAGTTGAGAAACTATGTTGAATATTATATTTCTTGCAAAGTGCTCAAACATCCTTGTTCTTGAAATACTTGCCATTATCTAAAATTATTTTTGAGGGGATGCCAAAATAACAAATGATATGGTAGAGTAAAAACTCCACAATTCTGGGCCCTATCATGTTGGTTAGAGGAATTACCTCAACCCACTTTGTGAATTATTCAATGGATATGATATGAAAGTATGTTGTCCCAAGGAAGGAGGTAAGATTTTTCCAATTAGATCTAGACACCATTGTGAAAAGGGCCAAAATATTTTAATAGGATGTAAGTCTTGTGATGGTACATGAGTTAAATTAGCATGTTATTGACACTTTTTGCAATGTTTTACATAGGTGCAACAATCACATTCCATTGTGGTCCAAAAATTACCCATGCATAGAATATGCTTTGCAATGACCATTCTGTAGACACTAAAATTGTGTAAATCAGATAAGACTTCTATATGTCACTCTTATCGACATCATATTGCCCCATTGGGCAAACCTCAGGCGTTAATTAGGGCTTCCAATAATTTTTGGGAGGGTTTAACCCACTTTTGGAAGATTTTTTCCCATGTAGCCATAGCCATCACACCCAAGAATGGCCAAAGTCCATGACCATCCCACCCAAAGACAACCATCAAAATTTGTCCCTAGGTGGGACAACCATTAACCAGACCCACAAAAAGTCAAAGAGTGGGATAAATGGCAATCAATTCCTACCATTTATCTTGTCCAATCACACAAAATTTATTGGGAGGCTATCATAAACATTAGGACCTACAAATTGAAGGCCCCAAATGGTCAATATCTTCCACCCTGTGCATGGTAAGGGTATTGACAAGTAGCAACACTTACCCTGCATGTCAGAACTTGCCCCTTTGCACATTTGCCCTATTTTGGATATAAATTGAGGTACTCCTACCCAGTTTAAAGGGAGACAATAACAAGCATTGCTCACAAAGTGATGCTCACATTTTTCATCACATTTTCCCAAGTATTTTCCTTGAAAATGTCTTCATTGGAAGGCGCTTTCAGGGGCATCCCAAAATACTCTAAACTGATTCCAAAACAAATCAATTTTGAGAGTTATTTTCCCAAATTAGACAACAAGACCCCTAGGAGATTTATTGACGAAATCCAAGTGGAAATTGTGGTAAAAACCATCCCAATTTATGGTCATCCCCCCTATGTATGATTAGCAGGTATTATTGGAACTCCTAGGTATGGCCATGAAATGGCCCACAATTTTGATCTAATTTATATTTATATCATTTCTTTAGCATTATATTAGCATCATATCCAAATTTGGTAAATTTTTGAGTATATTAGCATCATTAATTTTTTATGATTGTAGTCTTACTTTTTCTTGCCATGAATGACCATAAGTTTTACTAACAATTTCACCATGATTTATTCTTAGATATTTCCAAAATCACCTACTAAACATCATATTAGAATTTCAAGTCATTTGAAGTTGTTTGGAATAGTCACAAATAAATTTTATAATCATAGATGCATACTTTCTATGGTTTTCATAGTTTTCATCATTAAACGCATATGCTATTAACATCATTCAATATATTGTGTATAGGTGTAGGTATTATAGGATTGAGGGAGAAGCTAAGGAGTAGTATAAATGAAGCCCAAGATTAGATATCCAGTGTGGGTTATGAGAAGAACATTAGAAGCACACCTTTATGCTCATGGAGGAATTTTATCCCTTGTAATTTATAATCTGAAATGTATCAAAATGAGAAGTCCTCAAAGGGGGATGTATTGTAACTTTTTTAATTGATGAATTTATTAATACAAGGAGAAACCCCACATTTTTACTTTAAATCATTCATCATTTCAATAACTTGCTTAGTTTACCTCTTTAGCATCTCTCTTTTGCATGCTTTCTTAGAAACAATAGATCGCATTTCAGTTTCCATCTATTATGTGATCCATTTTTCATGATTCTTTAGTGGTGATCATGGTGGGACCCTTGTCCCTTGTTCCCTTTCATTTTTGTCATTTTGACCTCCTTTTTGTGTTTTGTGTGTTGCAATTTTTGGCCATTTTGAGCAGGAACAACTATAGAATTCCTAATTGGAACTGCCAGGGATGGCCATTGTAAACATCCCTACTAGGGACAACCCCTAATTTTGTAGCCATACCACCTAGGGAAAACCATAAAACCAGGGGTTTTATCCAAAAAATTCCAAAAACAATAATTTCCAAAACAAAAAAGGTAATATTCCAAACCTTCAATTTGCATCTAGGTTGCTTCAAAAAGGTTAAATTCTAGTTTTTCTTGTCTTTTGTGTGCAATTGAAAGTTATATTTCATATTTCTAAATTTTGAACTTTCTTTGTGAGATACTCTGAAATGAAAGTAAAAAGCAAAGAAATAAGAAGAAAAATAAAAAATAAAACGAAAGTTTTATGCAAAAGCGAATTGGGAAAAACATTCTCGTCATCGTTTTCATGATATGTATAAACTATCTTTCACTAAAGCAGAAGACAATCACGATTGAAGAAAAATAGGAAAAAAAATAGCCTTTCAAAATGCATTTGTCTGGTTTGCCTACATATCACCTGCCTAAGGGTTAGGGTTTCATATAGTTTACAAATTTTGTAGCTTCCTTTTATATATATGCTTATGATTATGAAAGTAAAACATAATTTCATGCATTTAGTGAACAATAATTAAATGCTATCTTGTTTTATTTCAATCATTTTAAAAGGAATCACACACAACACACTTCTTTTAACATTAGTGATTTGGAATTCATCCCCAACCACTAATAGAGTTCAACAATGATGGGTTTCATCTCCATTCGTTGGATAAAATCCCATGTACCCTTATTTTTGGCTAAGGCTAGATCTTAGAACTGTCTTAGCCATGGAAAATTGCACATACTCCTCTTTGGAGGGTGTATCGCTTCCCACGGTCAATATGGGTGAGGACTTGTAGGACCTATGCTCCTTGATCGGGTATGGATTTCATCTCCATATTTTGGTTGGTTCACGTGACCAGAATTTTATTTCCAATTGTTGAGCTATGAGTGTATAGGTGAAAAAATTTAAATATTTGAGATTACATCAACATTCAAAACAAGTGAAAAATATTCTTTACAAAAGTGACAAATCAAAAACACATCAAACAATTTAGGAACACAAATTTTAAAAGACATAATCATTTATATTATTATGTGTTTCTATTGATTATGTATTTAAATTCATAAACATTGTAAAGTAGATAATCACATAGAGTCTTAGAGTAAGTAGCTATAGTATATACCTATAGCCAAGCCCACTTAAGGGTATATGTTACAAGGAGTAGGCAAGAAGACATGGAGCATATTCGATTTAATCCCAAGGACATGGTTATACCTTCTTGGTGGTAAAATACTCTCCCTAGTCCTAGAAGGTTAGAAAGGGGACCTAGCTTGTAAGGGACTCCTACACAGGGTACCCCCATAGGTCATAGTCCTAATCTAGGAAATCATTTCCATAATATGGATATTGCAAATACCTTCTTTCAAGAAGAGCAATCGTGCAATGAGGCACCTCCAAATAGAGCAATACCACACATTCACATGCCTTCTCAGTCTACTCCATGCATTGGTGTGCAAGATCAAGACTTCTCACCTAGTATAGGGTTAAATTAATAATAGTATGCTTTCAAATAACCCTTCCCAAAGGTACCAAAACCTAGATGAGTATGATACTCATTGCAATGGATGAGCCAATTATACCCTAAATTTCCTTGTTTATGAGGTAATACCTGAGGAGTATCCTGATTATCCTCACTCGCATCATTCCATGCAAGAACGATGTGCCTCTGCACCAGAATAATATCAATAATATATGTTTGGGAGGTAACCTCAAGTAAATATGACTTCTCTGAATCGATGGAATCTCGTAGTAGACCTCAAAAATCCTCTTGAATAGGATAGGTATCAAGGCAATGGTGTTAGTCAACATAGACCTAATACAGTTGATCAAATAAACCAATTAGTAAAAAAATATGTTGATCATCAAGCTAAGTTTAATCAACTCCAGTATGATAAACAATGCTTGGATCTCCTAGAGAATCAAAAAATTAGAAAGATAAAGACATGAACAATAGATTCAATAAATATTGCATAATGATATTCCTACTCCAAGTGCGCATAGACAAAAGGATCACCCAAGTCAACCTACTTTTCATCAAAATAGTTCTCCTAGATATAACCAAATGTTACCTCCTATACCTCCTAGGCCTGATCAGAACTTACCTACTAGGCCTAATATAGATCACCTATAGTAAGCTTTCATTCCTCCTTGTAGGCTCATTCCTAAAATACCTTATGGGGTTATGATGATTTGGAATAAAATAAATATTACTTAGAAGCACCTTTTGGAGGCATGGGTGATGACAATCAACCACCTCAAAATATGCCTAATATTCCTCATCCTCCTCCATAGGTACAAAATAAATAAGAGGAGATTAAATCCTCTAATGTGTATCAAGCATTGCTTGAACACTTAGAAACTATAGAGAGTAAGATAGTTGGGACTGGATAAGTTATGCAATCAACCATTGCATCCATCTATATCTTCTCCTACATAGCCTAAGCATTTTAAAATACCAAAATTAGATAGTTTTAAAGGATAAGAAGATGCTCAAGAGCACGTCACGAGATTCATGAATCAGTGCTTCAACATACAATAGAATGATGCATTAATCATGAGAACTTTTTTAATTATCCTCTCTGTCCTAGCCATTGAGTGTTTTAATCAACTTTCAAAGCATAGCGTCTATACATTTGAACAATTTGTAGATACGTTCTTGGAACATTTCAATTTCAATACCAAGATAAAGTTGACCCTAACCGACCTTACGGGGTTGAAATAATATGATGATGATTCTATCACTAACTATGGAAATAGGTGGTGAACGCTCTTAGCTAAGCTACCCTATCTATTGCCAATGATCAAGTTGACTTGGATGTTTTCAAAGAGTTATTTGAAACCAATATCTTTATTGTTACAACTCCAAAAATATCCCACTCTTGAGGATGCTCTAGAAAAAGCTAGAACCATAGAAGAGATTACAATTCAAGAGGAGGAGATAGCTAAACCTCGTAAGAAGAAGTGAATAAAGAATCCAAAGAATAATATAGTGCCATAAAATTTGGTAGTAATCAATAAAGTGGACATTAATGCTCTAGGGCCTGCACAAATGACACCTCCTCAAAAGGTAAATTATCAGGCCCAACCTCATCCTATGATTTATAATAATAATACTCAAGTGAATCAATGCTAGAATTAGCCGCATCACCCTAGGTGATAGTTTACGCCCTTCACTGAGTCAATGGACTCCCTATTAAATCATTTATGGGTGGCTAAATTGATTAATTTACCAAAAATCAAGCCCATAGACCTGAATACAGGAAAACCAAAGCCTATGGGATGTTGAGAAGATAAATTTTATCGATATCATTAATAGAATGGCCATGACTTGTCTGCATGCTATGAATTCAAAAACATAGTATAATACATGATAGAGAGGAATGAGCTCCAAGTGAATAATCCTCTCATCCCAAATAATCAACAGATGGGGTTTTTCAAAAACTCCTTACCTACTCATGAGGTATAAGAAGCTCCTACAAAACCAATGAATGAGGTCAAGATAGCACCTCCTTTACATGGGTACATCAGTATGATAAGTATTATGACTAGAAATAGATGCTACCCAAGTCAAGTTGCACTACCTACAGCTTCAAGCGATGTTCAATATACATCACAACCTTCCCCACCTCTAGTACAGAGCCTTCCACCTAGGCCAATAGTAACAACAAAGAGTAATCTTGCACAAAGCTTAAGGACCACATTGGATAGATTGTCCATTTATGAGCTCATTCAACAATCTCATCCTCATAGAGAAGCTTTAATGGAAATTCTTAATTCAATGTAGTTGTAGCCCCAGGAGTCTAACTCCATCGATTTTTTGGGGTATGTACAACAATGTAAGGAACCAATGGTCACATTCCATGAGCACAAACTCAAACCCATAGCAAGTGATGCGGTGGACCCTCTTTTTCACATCACTGCATGGGTGAATGATATACCGTATAAGAGAGTTCTAATAGATACTAGTTTATCAAGAAACATAATAACTATTAGTGCTCCTAAATACCTAGCACTTTTAGTGTCTCATGTTGTAGCATCCACCTACACCCTCCGAGAATTCAATGATATAGTTTTATCCATAGTCGATACTATAGTCCTACCCATTTAGGTGGGATGCAAAACTATATCGACACTTTATCATATTTTAGAGGGTGCAAGTGTCTATAACATATTGCTAGGTAGACCTTGGATTCAGGACATGAAGTGTGTCCCATTCATTGCTCATAAATGTCTTAAATATACTTATGAAGGGTAGGTGCACGTAGTCTCTATAGATTTAGAGCCCTTTAAGTATTGTAACATGGTGCAACAATTCCTCGAGTCGACGTTACGATCAACTCATGTGGACTTCCAAATGAACACATCCATTAAGGGTCTACTTCCTTCTCTGTCACCTTCCATTACACTAATACCATATTCATCCATACCATCATCATATTTGGAAACATAAAAAATGCCTTCATCGTCATCCAATCCTCCACAGAGGAACATGTCAAAGAGGCCAATCAATGAGATCCCTCCTATCATTTCCATCATATGTACGGTAGAGATTCCTTGTCTACAAGATGAGGAACCAGCTTAGGATGTAGACATTGAGTCATCTCAAGCCTCACTTCCATCCCATACACCTTCACCATCCCAAGTTACAATCCATATGCCTAGTACAGGGTTAGGAGAGTGCTTAGTTAGGAACTTCATAATAGTTCCATCCATAGAGACAGTGCAAGATATGGGATGACCTCATATCCCCATAGGTAGCATTATGCCTCTAGGCATACAACCCAATCAAATGAATTTTATATATGGGGATATCAAGTATGGATTTTTGTTAGTTCCTCAACAAGAAGAAGATAATGAACCTTTCTCTGAGGATATAAATTACATGTCAAATCCTGACTATGCCATGCAACATCTCCATCGTTGTCTATGGCATAGTTATGGGCTAGGGTTATATGAACAAGGTACTCATATTCCATGTTAACCACAATATTAGCTACCATATGATAAATTTGGGTTGGGACACAACAAGCTAGTACCTTTAGATGTCATCACAGAAGGTCTAAAATGCCTACATCTAAATTATAGGGATGAGTTAGTGCACGATCCCTATGCTAATCCACATCATATCCATTCAATGGGATATTATTTTACCATAAACATGGCATATCAAAAGTTATCCAGTGATGTCACTCAATCTCATGAAGTGGAGAGAGTTTGTATACCCTGCAATATGATAGTGATGAAGAGGATCAAGGTCATCCTCATGAATGGACAATATATTATGAGGAGGACTATGGCATAGCACCCATAAATTATCCAAGTTCAAATGAGGAATATGAGCGAGTTTACACTTTGGATGATGAATAAGAGTTCTATCTTCACATATTTCCATTACAACATCCTATTTGGTGATAGATTTTACAACTTGAAGAGCAATATTATCACCTTCTACACCAACCACCACTGATCATTCCACCTCCACCGCAACCACCCCCACAAGTTAAGAGACAACATCATATCTCCAGACCCACTTGCCCATGGAAGAGAGATCATGTATCCATCAATATGATTTCCATATATCTAAGTGCACCATTGAGATATCTGAATAACCCATCAAAGCCATTGCACATCGATGTTGAGGCAATTGAATTTGGTCAAGGAGATTCTCCCCCATCTCCATCAGAGTATTGGCCTTGCAAGAAAATGATACAACCATTTAATTTTCTCTCAAGGACTACTCAAAATGTTTGTCAAGCTAAGGTTGAGCAGGAAATGCCAATTGAGGGTGTAAACCTAGCTGATGATATTCAATTAATCCCTATTCCACACCATTTGGAAGATGAATTACATATGTCAATTGCTCCAATAGTTGATAGGGATATCGGTATAGATCTCGATAATCCCCATAACATAAAATGAGAGGAAGGTCTATCCCCTTATGAAAAAACTGATTATATAAAGTTGTTAACAAAAAAAATAGAAGCTTTTACTTGGTTTTATAAATATATGCTAGGACTAGATCCTAATTTGGTCATGCATAATCTTACATTGGACCCAAGTGTCAAACTAGTTAAGAAAAAGTTACGTAAGATGCATCCAACAGTCACCTTGATGGTCAAATATGAACTACAAAAACTGTTGGACATCAACTTTGTTATATCAATAGATTATCCACCATGGGTTTCTGTTGATGAGTGTCGTAAATCACATCATTTACCTTTAAGTTTTATCAATACAGGGTGGTTTCCAATGGCTATATACGATAGTAGAGGTAGGCAGTTTGAAGATCAACTCATTTACAAAATAGGCTCTATTGGTGGGACAAGTTAGATTTGGGGGTTTTTGGTGTCACTTTTAATCCTATGAACTGAATTTTGAATTCTAATTATACTTATAAAAGTAAAAATATAGAAATAGAAAGTTTGCTAAAAATGAAACCTGATTACTCTTATAAAATTGAAATTATAGGAATGACAATATTGCAAATAATAAAACCTAATTATATTTATAGAATTGGAATGATAGGAATGAAAAGATTACATAATTGAAATACACAAGCTGATAACCATTCAACAAAATGGAAATGTCAAGAAACTAGGAACAACTGCTAAAAATAAGGGAAAACTACAAATATTGTAATTCCAAATCTATGCTATTGAGTCATCTGAAAAACACACACATATATCGACAGTAAACACAGTTAGTAAACAAGAAATAGAAACTGCCAATTTTTTTGCTAATCTACTGCAACAAAGGTTCACAGAAAAACCTGTCAGTAATTAATCCTCTTTTTGGGCCTAGAAGTGGCCCTTGCTCCTTGATCTAGAAGAAGGTGAAAGGATGCTGCTAACTACTCAATGATCCACATATTATCTTAGAACAACAAATGGATGGAAATACTACACTTTATTGACCATCACACAACATCACAACATTGTAGGAGAATCCTGCTAAATTGTTGTTTTGCTAAAACTTTTACTTCCTAACAATTTTCTCTATGTCTATTGCTACTTCTCCATATATCTATCTGCTCAACCAATACGGAAGCCTATTATTTATAATATCTATTACATGTGCTATGCTTAAAATCTATTATGTTGTTGTTTTTCAGTGATTCAACAATTGTTTTGAAGCTATCTTCCTCAAATTCAACAAATTGTTATGTTGTAGCCTATTCATTATCCATTTTTGTGTGTTATCCATTAGTGGAAATGAGTGGAAGAGATGATAAAACATTTCATACATCTGTTTCCACTTCTAACTTTACATTTCCTATGTTTCTGAGCATTCTATTTACCTTTTTTACTAGAACTGGTCCTTCTCTGCTCATTCCAGAGCTGCTATAGAATATCTGATAGTGCAATAAATTTGATACTTATATGTACACCAAATGCTCAGGAAAGTGGGGTTGACCGGTTAGGTAGTCTTTCTAAGTCCATTAAAGACAAGTTCAACAAGTTTTACATGTTGTAGTTAACAAATTCCAAGCCATGCTATTTATGGACAGCTAGCTGGAATTTGTATGGTCAAAATTTTGTATTTTATATTTTCTGCACAGTCACAATAGTTTGGCACCTTTTTATAATTTACACCAATTAGGAATTAAGGAAACTAAATGAAATACTACCATAAAAGTATACACATCAGCACACATTACCATATACTTCAAATAAACTTGCATTTACTAAGTAAATCAACTGAAACAGTGCAAATAAATGCAGAAAATGGTCAAAATAGTGTACTATGCTCCTAAACATTTAAAAATGTAAATATTAATATATAATGCATTCAATCATAAAAATTAGCATAGAAACATAGCAAAAGGTTTATAAAGTAGTTTGTGAAAGATCCAAAATAGTCCATAAATGAGGCAATTCTTGACCTCATCATTTCCCCCCCAACCTATTCTAATGCATGTCCTCATGCGTTTTGTAGGGCCACAAAAGAATAAAGATCTATGTCAAATTTCGTTCTTGATAGTTCCACAGTTTCCCTTTATAGTATCCTCTAGTTTCTTGTAGTTGCTTAAGCCAATCTTGAAACTGCTCTTTTGGTTGAGGATCATTTCCATGAAATAAGGAATAGGGGTTATAACAGTAGGTATTCTGTACCTCAAACATATCCAATGATCTTTCACTTCTAGGATGGTCTGTATTATGCCTTATGCTCTTCCTTTGGACCATAATAAATTATTTGGTGAGATGGGTTATCTTTTTTGTAGTGATATTGGTAATTCTCCCCATCTAACTTGGTAAGATGATAAAGCATTTGCAAAATGTTCGACACAAGAGGTTTGAAAACTGGACATACAATGATTTATATTTTTTAGATAAAACAACCTGATATTTTGTTCTCTCATCATGGTAAAATATTGTTTGGTGAAAAACCTGTGATTGGGATGGACTGGTATTAATAGCAATTCAACTTTCAATTCAGTTTCTTTACTTTCCCTTTTCTCCCAATCCCAATACAATTGATTTTGCAGTGTGGATAGAAATACTCAACTGAATATACCCTATAAAAATGTGTGGCAGAAATGTCACATTTTTTGGCATGAGAAATTGGTGCAGGAATAATTCACACATCAAAATTTTATGGTCTTCTAGGCTATGCAAATAGGCTTCCAAAAAATCCTCAGCAGTGACCATTTGATAAGGAATATTGGAACAAATCCTCATCACTTTCCAGTGGAGGTATTTTTCTTTCAATATCAAGATGTAAAACTAAGCTGGTATTCTAAACTGGACTAGGTATTCTGTAGCTTGAAAAAGATATTGTACATGACCCTACAACTTATTTACTTCTACACTTTGGGCATCAAGCTTCTATTCCAAAGGTGTCAAAGATGAAATATGTGCTTCCATACTTTGACACTTCAACATCCACTATGCTCTATCTTCATTATACTTTTTTAGTGTAACTATCTATGGAGGTCTGATTATCTGCTACACTTTTGGAGGTAAATCTACTTGCACCCCAATTTTTGCTATTTCAATTTGATGTGTAACAAAAAATTGATGGGAATGCATGCTTTCTTGATCCTTCATTTCCCTTTCACCACTGATATATACTTCTTCCTGTGGTATATGTGCCTCTTGTTGTTGTAGGTTATCAGGGTATATAACTTTGGAATATCCTGCAGATGGTTTTGAAACTTCAAGTTCAAGTCTAAGGACATTTAAATTTTTTTGAACATTATGGTATTCACATATTTTAGCTCTTATGATGGGTGATCCTTCCTCAGGTATTTTATCATGTGTTGGTGCATCAATATAGAAAGGGGATTATGGCCTAGCATTTGGAATGGTTGCTTCCATACTCTGCTCTACCAAATCCAACAAACTTTTTACCAATTCATCTTTAGAATCAAATTCTGTAGGTTGTGGCTCAATATTTGATAACCTAGCCTTTAGACTGTCCACCTCCTAATATAGATTAGTAATTTGTTTATATTTTTCTTTTATAGAGGCCTCATTTATTCAATCCATCCCATTTGTGTCTTAATGACACTTATCGCAGCACATAACTTTTCTTGTATATCCTCCTCTTCTTCTAATATGGACTCTACTTCAAAATCAAAAGAATAAGCAGGTGGGTTATCCATTGCAAATATTTATATATCTATACATGTATTCTTTTTACCTACATCTACAATCACTTCTACAAATATTTCCCCCTGTTGTGTGTATTTAGCAGATGTATCAGGGTGTTCCCTTTGATCTTCATCCATTTGCTGATGTAGTTTTCTAGGGATTTTTCATTGTGGTGATAATGCTTCCACATCCACTACCTCCTCAATTATTTCATCCTTCCAAAGTCTAGAGGACCTTCGTAATCCAAGGGTAGGTTGCTTCCTTTTGTGTTTTCTGATGGCTTCTAACAATTTTGGAGTAGATTCTACTCCAGATGGAGATGTCTTCCTTTCAGTCTTAGTTTCCTTGCTTTAACTCCCTGGCTGTTTAGTCGTCTAAATCATAAAACAGTCACATATTCAGATAATTTTACTTTCCTCTTTTCTATAGGACTCGTTTTATATTTTGCTTCCCTTTGTATTCTAGTACTAGTTGATGGAGGTCCTTGTGGTGAAGAGGGAATATCATTTTTAGAGGCTTCATCTCCTCCCTCTTCTTCATTATCTTCAGGGCTTTTAGGGCTTTCATCCCTTGTCTCTTCTTCATAAACAATTTCATTCCAAGAAGAGAAAAAATTTGTCAAAACTCCTAGGGTTTCCCCTAAAATGATATTTGCATATAAGTTTAATCAATCCATGATTCTTAGGGGTTTCCTTCCTTGCATGGTAGCATTTTTCCATGTTTTGTAACTCTTGGTGTAGATACATAGGGAAATTAACCCTAACTTCAGGATTTTGGCTAGCATGTCTTAAATGATTCAGAATTTTAATATGGTAGCCAGATAAAATAGAAAATTGCTCTTCACAGGTGAGAAATCATACTACCCACACAGCTACTTCATCCCATGTATGTTGTAGACTTGTCCATTTGACCCCCTTGCAAATATTGTTATTCATTTGATATTCAATTTTTTCATCCCCTTCTTCTCTAAATTGATTAACTATCTCTATTAGGGCATTTTTACCAGTTTTTGAACTTTGTAACCCTTGCAAAGGTAACTCCGTGATTTGGATTAAGATTTCAGGTGTTGCCTGGATTGTCATGCCACTGATGTTGGCCTGATTATTTTTGAAGGTCCGCATGAACTCTTCTGCAAATCCTTCGAAATACCCATCAAATTTGTGAAGGAATGGAATCAACCCTCCTACAAAAATTAGTAGCATCCCGAGATCCCTTTGCAAATAACTGGTATTTTTTAGCTCAGCTTTATTCTTTTCCCCATATTCAAATTTCCCTTGTGTTCTACTTTCTTACTATCCTGTGATTTTCCCTGCAATAATTCATTATTTTGGTTTGAAATCGATAATTTTTTGCTGAGGAATGCTACGATAATTTGCCATGATTTCCAAAATATGGCAATTAATATTTGAGTGCAGGAACCATCTTCGAAAAGTTTCAAGGATTATGAAAAAGCAAATCAATTTTTATAGGTACGTTGTAGACAATAATTCCCCATGACAATAATCAAATTATCTTTTATGACTTTGTTATGTTGGCAATTAGTCATTGGTTAGAAGATGGGCAATTTTTAGGTTAATATAATTTATTGAGGTACCTTATTTACATACCCAAAGATCATGTAAGAAAATGAGGCATGAGTTTTTTCAAACAATATTTCCCATTATTTCTCATGATAGTGCAACACGTGACTCCTCTTGATTCCTGTGCCTTGACTCCTCTTGATTCCTGTGCCTTGACTTGTTTTCCAACTTTGGATGATGGAATTTAAAAATAAACTTATGCCTCGTGGCATTTCATGTTTTCCTGACCAAATGTGCCTCTATTTATTTTGAAGTTATTTTTTCGTTCCAAAGTATGAACACTGCTTTATTCCAAAGCTCAAACGTGTCCTTATTCTGAAGCTTATTTCCTGCTTTGCATGAGAACAATCGACTTTCTCATTCTAGAGCTGAATATCATTTTGAAGCTATCTTAAGCAGCATTCTTATTCTAGATCTTAATACCATTCTGAAGCTCTACACACATTCCCCCTGCAATAAGCTTTACTGACTGTATTTTTTTTTTCAATTATTTTGTTTCTTTCATCCCATTTAAACAACATGGAATTCTTTCTCTATATTCCTTTGACCAAATGGATTACTTTTGGATTTTTTTCAAACCTTATGAATGTTTTATAATAACTAGTGTTTTTATACACTACATACTAAATATCTACAATGATTAAAATGCAAAGAGTACATACCTAATTTAACCACCTATCTACATTTGTAAAAAATATATATTCCTATTGACTACCAACTTAGCTCTTTTTGGAATAAGACAGGTGTAGTCTTAAAAAGGATGGAATAGTCATTGTGGGACCAACAAGGCAAACATACTGGCAAATTGGTTTTCATGCAAGTCAATTCAGAAGTGCCTCCTAGGAGGTTTTCACTTTCTAAATTATTATTTATTTATTTTTTATATTTTTTCATTCTGTTGAATTTGTTGTGGAAGAGGTAGTTCCTTCCATCATGTAGACATCTAATTGCTCCACTTGCTTCAAAAATTCATCCTTAGTCAGTGGTGTATGGTATATCTAGAGACGATGTCCATTAACCACTAGCTTCCTTCATTAATCATCAATAGGTGACAAACGAACATCTCCATTTACAAATACTTATTTAATCAGATAAGGTCCAAGCCACCTAGTTTGTAACTTCCTAGGAAAATATTCATAGCGAGAATAAAAAAAGAAAGCCTAATTTCCTTGCTGAAATTCTCGTTTTTGAATGTGACTATCATGCCACAACTTCCATTGTGCTTGAATCATCTCAGTTTGATGCAATGCCTATATTTTTAGTGTATCCAATACATTGAGCTACAAAATCCTATCTGTTTGTGTGTGCGATAAGTCAATACTAACTTCCAAAGCAGTTTGAAGTGTTAGTAATTCAAATTCAATAGGTAAAAGAGGTTTTTTACTATAAACCAATTCATAAGGTGTAAATCCTGTGGTGGATTTCCATGTAGTGATATAAGCCCAAACTGCTTCTGGTAGTTTATCCATCCAATTCCTCCTATGGGACGCTACTATTTTGGTTAAGATTCTTTCTAATTCTCGATTGGTTACTTCAACTTGATCATTTTACTTAGGGTGATAAGGTGAAGATTTTTTGTGCTTGATTTCATATAGTTTAGTAAATGCTTTAATAACTTTTGATGTAAATTGAGGTCCTTGATATGTAGTGATAGAATGTGGGGCTCCAAAATGTAGAAATATTTGTGTATACAGGAAATAAGCAACATTTTCTTCATGAGTATGTTTAAAAGCACGCACTTCTACCCATTTAGTCACATAATCAGTACATACCAAAATATGCACCTTTCCTTGATAAGATGGGCCAATAGGTCCTATAAAATCTATCCCCCACCTCTCAAATGGTTCTATATTTACTTGAGGTTGTAATGGCATTTCATTAGCATAGGTATTTTTTTCCATTCTTTGGCATGCATCACAATGTCTGATATATTTTTTACATCCTTATGCATAGATGACCAATAATAACCAATACCTAAATTTTTTTGAATTGTACTCTTGAATTAATAATGTCCACCTGATGGTTCATCATGGCATGTATGGATAATGTCATATAATTCATCCTTGCAGATGCACCTGTGTAAGACATGGTCAGGATTGCATTTAAAAAGTAGAACCCCTATCCATTTGAAAGGAGAACTTTTCTTGATTAACATTTTATTCTATCTAGAAGTGAAGTGAGAAGGAAATTTACTTGTAGCCAAGTAATTGGTTATATCTGTAAACTATGGAGATTGCACAGAAATAGCAAATAGTTTTTCATTAGGAAAAGCATCTTCAACCAATTCCCCTATGTCTGTGTTTGGCAATATTGACAAAAAATCTGCCACTACATTGGCTTTCCCTGGTTTATTAACTATGGTGATGTCAAATTCCTACAATATTATTAACCAACGAATAATTTTTGCACTAACCATAGGTTTATTCATCAAGTAATTAATAGTAGCATGATATGTATGGATGAACACTTGATACCCTGTGATATAGTGTCAGAATTTATTGATAGCATATACAACTAAGAATTCCTTCTTAGTAGTGGTGTAGTTCCTTTCTGCTCCTGTCAAATTTTTACTAATGTAATAAATGGCATAATGTTCTCCATTTTCAATCTGACCTGATGCAACTCAAATTGCAGTATTGGAAGCATCAGTCTAAATATGGAATGGTAGTTCCCAATTAGGACCTCTCAACATCGGGGGATTTTTTAACTTTTCATTCAATGCTTCAACAGACTTTTGACATTTTGTAGACCATGTAAATTCAGAATACTTATTCAATAATGCAAACATTGGATTGGCTATGGTGCTAAAATTTACAATAAATTTGCGGTAGAAACCAATATGTCCCAAGAAAATCCTAACATAAATTTGATTTTTTGAAGGAGGAAGGTTTTTTATGACTTCCACCTTCTTGGGGTCAACCTTGATACCATGAGAGGAAATGTGATAAGCAAGAACAATTCCTTCCTCCATCATTAGAAAGCATTTTTCAAGGTGTAAATACAAATGGTATGTTTCACAACGTGTTAAAACTTTTTCAAGATGTTCCAAGGTATAATCGAAAGTGTCTCCACATACTGTGAAATCATCCATGTAGATTTCCACACTTTCATTTGTTAAATCAAATAATATTTCTAGAATAGCTCGTTGAAAATTTGTTGGAGTATTACATAAACCAAAAGGTTAAACCCTATAAGCAAATGTTCCCCAAGGGCATGTGAAAGTAGTTTTCTCCTGGTCTTTTAGTGCAACTTGTATCTTATTATATCCACTAAAACCATCAAGAAAACTGAAGAATTTCTTTCCAGCAAGGGTGTTTAACACTTGGTCTATGAATGGTAATAGAAAATTGTCCTTATGTGTGATATTTTTTAACTCTCTGTAATCTACACACACATTCATTTTCCCATTTTACTTCGGAACAATAACCAATGGGGAAACCCATTGACTATCTAAAATTGGATAAGGGAACCCTACATCTAAAATTTTTTAATTTCTTCCATGACAATAGCTTTCATAGTAGGATTCAAATGCCTTTGAGGTTGTCTCACAGGTTTAACATCTTCAGTATATATCCTATGTGTACATACATCAAGGTGAATTCCTGATATATCCTTATAACTCCAGGAAAAGGCTTGAACATGTTTTTGTAGGACAACAAATAATTTTGCTTCTTGTTCAATAGTCAACCAACTATTAATATTCAAAAATTTACTTGATTGTACTTCAATTTATTTTATCCCTAGATGAACAAAATTGATTGCTCCATAATTGCTGATTAAAGAATTTAATGGATAGTGGTGTGGTTGAAGAGTATGAAATACTCTTGATTATATTTCAAAAGTAATTCTTTATGAAATCAATTCTTGCAGAGGACATGTGAAAGAGGTAAGAATATGATGATGCCATCCCTGTGGTAGTTTCCATTTGATCGCAAGTGTGGATTAAATCAGGTTCAAGACTCAAACCAGTGTAAAGCTACATCTTTGAGTGTAGAGGGAAACAATTTTAGTTTTTGGTTGTCATTTACATAATCATAAGTCTGACATAGAACCATAAATTCAAACAATAATTGGTCAGGATCCTCAGAGACAATTCCCCTAAAGGTTTGTAATACTGAAGGTGAAATTATTTTCATAGGAGCATTCTAAGTAGGATTCAGCCGAATAGGGTATTCAAAAGTCTTGGTAGGTTTTTCAGCTTGGACTATAACATCCCTATCATGTTCTTCTCTCATAGTGTCTCCCTCACTTTTGAATTTTACAACTTGTTTGGATGGACCAGACTCAGGGGTATGTCTAGAAGTAAGTTCTTCTAAGAGTTCATCTTCCAAAGGTCCAAAATTTTTTATTGATGATGAAGATGATTCTCGTTTAAGACTTTCAGGGATTTCATACATAGAAAAGTCTTATCCTGATCATGAAGAACACATTTTTGGGAAATATTTAGTTCTAATAAACTTCCCTCTTTCATCTCTTGGCCTATGCATTCATGCTCATTTGCTAAATGAACTAAAGTACAAGTTTCCAAGAACTATTAGTTGTATCAAGATAACAATTCTTGGGCTACTTTACTTCTCCTAACAACACCTAGGTTCCCCAACAATGGTGCCAAAAATTATGAGTGTCATAAATCACATCATTTATCTTTAAGTTTTATCAATCCAAGGCAATGTCCAATGGCTATATATGATAGTAGAGGTAGTTAGTTTGAATATCACCTCATTCAGGAAACAAGATCTATTGGTGGGAAAAGTTAGATTTGGGGGTTTTTGGTGTCACTTCTAATCCTATGAAGTGAATTTTAAATTCTAATTACACTTGCAGAAGTAAAATTAAAAAAAATGGAATTGCAGAAAATGAAAGCTAATTACTCTTACATAATTGAAATGACAGAAATGAAAATATTGAAAACAATGAAACCTAATTACATTTGCATAATTGGAATGACAGGAATGAAAATATTATAGAATTGAAATACACAAGTTGATAACCATTCAACAAAATGGAAATTTCAAGAAGCTAGGAACAACTGTTAAAAATAAGGGAAAACCACAAATGCTATAAATTCCAAATCTATGCTATTGAGTCAATTGAAAAAAGTACACATGCTCTACAGTAAACACAATTAGTAAACAAGAAATATAAATTGCCAAGTGTTCTACTAATCTGCTATAGCAAAGGTTCGTAGAAAAACATATCAGCAATTAATCCTCCTTCTAGGCCTGGAAGTGGTCCTTGCTCCCTGATCCAGAATAAGGTGAAAGGATGCTTCTAACTACTCAATGCTCCATGTATTCTCTTATAACAACAAATGGATGGAAATATTGCACTTTATTGACTATCACACAACATTACAACATTGCAAGAGAATCCTGCTAAATTGTTGTTCTGCTACAACTTTTACTTCCTAACAATTTTCTCTATGTCTATTGCTACTTCTCCCTATATCTATCTGCTCAACCAATATGGGAGACTATTATTTATAATAATATATTACATGTGCTATGCTTACAATCTGTTTTGTTGTTTTTTTGTGATTCAACAACTGTTCTGAAGTTGTCTTCCTCAAATTCAGTAAACTGTTATGTTGCAGCATATTCATTATCCCTTGTTGTGTTTTATCCATTAGTGTAAATGAGTGGAAGATATGATAAAACATATCATACATCTGTATCCACTCCTAAATTTCTATTTCCTACCTTTTTGAGCATTTTTTTTTACCTTTTTGACCAGAACTGGTCCTTCTTTGCTCATTCCAGAGCTACTCTAGAATATCTGATAGTGTAATAACTTTGACACGTATCCGTACATAAAATGCTCAAGAAAGTAGGGTTGACTAGTTAGGTGGTCTTCCTATGTTCTTAAAAGACAATTTCAACAAGTTACACGCTGTAGTTGCCAAATTCCAAGACATGCTATTTATGGACAGCTGGCTGGAATTTGTATGGTCAAAATTCTATATTTTAGATTTTTTGCACATTCATAGTAGTTTGGCACCTTTTTGCAATTTAAACCTCTTAGGAAGCAAGGAAACTAAATGAAATGCTACCATAATAGGATATAAATTAGCACACATTACCATATACTTCAAATACACTTGCACAACTGAAACATTGCAAATAAATGCATAAAATGGTGAAAACAAAGTACTATGCTCCTAAACATTTAAACATGTAAATATTAATATATAATGCATTCAATCATCAAAATTAGCATAGAAACACAGCATTAGGTTTATAAAGCAGTTTTTGAAATATCCAAAATAGTCCATAAATGAGGCAATTCCTGGCCTCATCCTCTATTGGTCAAAATGACCACATCTAGGGAAATAAGGAATAATCTTCTCAATATTTTTCTAAGTACAAAGTAAATTCATGATATCATGATATTTTTGAAGCTGGAGATCAAGCTAAGGCTAAAATTCATGATAGCATGACATTTTGAAGGTCAAGAGTAGAGCCAAGGCCAAAAGTCATGATAGTGCAATATTTTGAAGGCCAAGGAGCAAGCTAAGATGAAAATTTATGATAGCGTAATACTTTGAAGGTTGAGAATAGAGCTAAGGCTAAAAGTCATGATAGTATGATATTTTGAAGGCCAAGGATCAAGCTAAGGTGAAAAGTCATGATAATACGACATTTTGAAGGCCAAGGAGCAAGCTAAGATAAAAAGTCATGATAACATGATATTTTGAATGCCAAGGAGTAAGTTGAGATGGAAAGTCATGATAGCATGATATTTTGAAGTCTAAGAAGCAAGATGAGATGAAAAGTTGCAATACCACAATATTTTGAAGGCCAAGTGGACCATGATGTCAAAAAAGTGTTGAGAAATATCACTGTAAAAAGAAGATCCCAACCACTTCCAGTTGGAAACTCCATGACTTCTTAACCATTTCTTTACCAGAATAAGCCTATGAGCATACTGTTGTAACAAATTTTAGTTTTCTATTATGAAAAACACTTATATATAGAATGAGAAACCTAAACAAAAGGTCATCTCTTAGGTTTTTATAAGGCTATGTATAAATACTTCTGAAAGATTAATAAAGATCATCCATTCTGGTTCACGGCTCATTGGTATTTCAAATCAAGTATGTATGTGTTATCTATTGCTAATTAAATCTAAGGTTGAATGTATTTTGCATTAATTATTAGTCTAAATTCTTGCATTACAACTTAGTTAGATCTATAATTAACTTCATGGATAAAATATGTTTAAATAAGACATATACCACAAGTTTTAGTTGCTATGTTCTGGTTATTTGTTATTCTTCTCTATGAAAGGCTATGATAGTTGCTTTGCTATTGCTTAATATATACTATTTTAATCCTCTATACATAGCTATATTTCCATCTCTTTATGCATTTCCCTCTCTCACCATTTTCCTAAAATAAGCAAGGAACCAACCTCCTCTGGAGATTAAACTAAGTAGACTATGTTCTCACCTATTTTTTCAATATTGGAAAAGTCTTGGGAACAAACATAACCAAAGGTAGATTTTGATCCAACAGTTTTTGGTACACCTAGTGGGACCAAAATCCCACGTAGTATACAAAACAAAATCCTAGTGAATAGCTTTGCTCTATCAATATTTAAAAAAAAATCACCTGGTGAATCTACACCAAAAAGAAACCCTATGAAAGCCTCTACCCAGCTTCTGGTTATGCACTATCTTTTATGATAACCAGATCTCAAGCAAAAAATTTAGAAGAAACCATAGAGTTATTTGAACTACACCTTGGTAGCCTCTGATCTAATCCTATTTTGGTGTCTAGAACAACCTCTGCATATACCCATAATATAGGATACACAAATCCTTCATATGCAGCCTTCCCTAGTACTGCTGCTAGTGGAACTTTAACTCTAGCTACCCGTATAACCTCAATGGCCGCAAATCAACCAATCCTACCTTACCCCATATGGAACCACACAGGTCCCTTAAACCTGGCAGCTCAGCACCTAATTTCTATGGTGGCCTTGAAAGTGCTACCCTAGTATGATAGTACTAGAAATATGGCTTATGAACATTGTTAAGATGTAGTCACGCTAGCCTTAATTCATAACATCCATGAAGAAGATGCTATGATAAGATTGCTAGTAATTTATTTGAAAAGAAAAAATCCATATTGGTACAAAGATCTTGAAATACAGACCATGTATACATGGGCCCAACTCATTGGTAAACTAGTGGAAGAATTCAATGAGTAGGTAGACCCTTTATCCTTGCTAAGTTAGTTTACTATTATCTAGAAACATCCCCAAGAGGATATTGTATATTTCAATATCAGATTCAGTCAGACTTAGTAGAGAGTACTTGATGGTTTGATACCAACTCATGAATAGGCAATGTATTACTATCTGAGAGCTTTCAACTTAGATATAAGTATGGCATTTAGACAATCTCATGTGTTTAATTTCCTTGAGATTTATCAAGAAGCACAGAAGGTAGAGAGATACATGATCACTATTGGAAGATTCCTAACTAAAATGATGATGCCCATTTTCCCATATCTATCCCAAGCATCAAGTGTTGTTTTTCCAACTCCTGCTTCAACTTCTAACACCAGTATTCCCAAATGGACTAGATAGCCTAACATCCTAGTAATACAAGTATCCCATGCTCTCCCAATGCTCCCTACAATTCTCACACTCCCTACAATAATAATTTCATCAACTCGAGAGCACCAACTTGTCATTCTAAAAGATCTGCAAATATCATTCAAAAATCTGGTGAATAAATTTACATCGATGGAATGAAGAAAATCTGAAATAAATTTCACCCCAAGGAGGTTCTTGCAAATAACAAAGGATCAAGCATCCATGAGTGGCAAAAGTAACAATAAATCTAGCACTGTTTATGCCAATGAAGATAGCAAATCCAGTAATGCTTTAACAGAGTCAAATTTGTGGTGCTCTATGTGCAATGACCCCCATGGTGAAACTTCTTACATGATTCACCAACATAAGGTACAAAAGGTAGCCATTGAGAAGGCCAAAAGAATTCTCAAGGGTCAGGTAAATATGATCAGGGAAGAAAATTAGAATTTTATGATGCCTTCTATTGACCAAGTAGATGTTCTTACCAGATCAATAAAGAAACCCTTACAAGTTGATCCCCAAGACCTCAAACCCCTGAAGGTGCTTTCACATGTAAGGAATCCCATTTTTATGAAAAATATCCCCCGAGTTCAAGCTAGAAAGATGCAAAAATTTGTAAGGAAGCACCATGGTAGAAAAAAGCAAAAAAATAGGAACAAGCTAGGGATAAACTGATATATCCCTCACTTACTAAGCATCAAAGTATTAATGCTACTCAAGGGTATAGAAACAAGTATGACACAACAATGAAGGAGAAAAGTGTTGAACCCCTTCCATTTAACATAGTTAAGGAAATTAAGAAAACCTCCTCCAAGGCAACTATGTATGAAGCTTTACAAATTCTAGGACATATCAACTTGTGGTACGAATCCTTAAGTTCTATGAAAAATAATAATAGGACCCCAAATCATATGGATTATGCACAAGCTAGTCTAACATCCACTTAAGAAAAATATAGACCCCCCTTTTTATTTGTCTCTCCAAATGGAAGGGTGGGTAGTTAAAAATTGTATGATAGACTCTGGAGATGGAACCACTATGATGCCCAAATTAGTATGTGATATCATAGGTATGAAATATACAATAATTAGTCCCAACATCTTATAGCTATATGGAACCCTCGTGAAAACTGTAGGGGTAATAAAAGATATCCCAACAGTACTCCACAGACTACCCCATCTCATCGTCATATAAGAAGTGGTAATAGTGGACTTGGAGCTCTATTTTGGTATGTGTCTCTCTAGGAATTTTATAGCTAATATAGGAGGATATTTGTCACTAGATTTCTCACATTTAGAAATACCGATCAAAGGTAAAATATTGAAAATATTCAATGCTAAGCTGTCAAATTTCCATATCGAGAGAATTGAAGAAGAATACAAACAATCCACCACTATGAACATGATGACAAAGGAACTAGGGGACCTAAACTTTATGGAAGAAGCTCTAAATGTATTATAGGAGGAAGACCATTTCTCTCTCCAAAACTTCAATACCATGATCGAGACTGACATTGGGAGTTACACAATCCTAAAACCTAAGAAAAGCGATCATGTTCCTCCCCCTATGGTTAACTAACCCACTGATCAACTATGGAATATTTTATTTGATGGTGCTAGATGTAAAAATGGGGCTGGAGCAGGTATTGTCCTAATCTCCCCCACATGAGAAGAAAAAGTTATCTCTTACCGGTTAACCTATAGTTGCACCAACAATGCAGCATAGTATGAAGCACTTTTCTTAGGACTCAAGAAAGCTGAAAATATGGGTATCAAGCAGTTACAGATATTTGGATGCTCTGAACTAATAGTAAACCAAGTAATTGAGAAATGTGTAAGTAAGAAACATTACCTTAAGGCTTACAGAAATAAATTTTGGGACTTGTTAAAATCTTTTGAGTCTTTGAACCTCAAAGAAATTCGAAGAGGGAAAAATACTCATGCAAACTTGTTAGCTTTAGTAAAGGAAAATTTTTGCCCTATTAGCAATATCATTCAAAAATAAAAAATGTTTAGGCTAATCTAAAAATCTTATATTCCATACAGAGACACTTTCTAGCAAATTTTTGAGAATGATAAATAGATAGTGGATTTCCTCATTCATGAGATGAAATTCTCTAGAAATAGGAAAGCTTATGATGAGGAGGATGCAAGCATAATCCAATTAAAAAATAATCGCATCCCAAAAGGGTTGGTCACTCTTGAAAGCTTTTTTGATAACAATGATAGATCAACTAGCCATAAAATGAAAGTTGATAAGCACAATTATAGATAAGCTCAGTTGGGACTTGATAAAATAATCAAAGTAGGAGTGAACACTATGGAAGTAGAAATGGAGGAAATTAGGGAATTATGCAAGGAATTCCTAGACATCATTTCCTGGACTTACCATGACCTAAAAGTCTACTCCAAGAAGACAATTCAGCACACGATCAAAATCAGATAGGGTGCAAAGCCATTTTGGCAAAAGCAATGACCAATAAATTCTAAAATCGAAGTCTTTATGAAGCAAAAGCTGTTAAAGCTACTCAAAGCTAAAATTATTTACCCAATCAAACCTTTGACTTAGTTCGCTAACCTAGTTAGAAAAATAATGGAGATATTTAGCTGTGTACTAACTTTTACAATTTGAATAAGGCTTCGCTCAAGGACCATTACCCTCTCCCACAGATTGATCAAATCCTACATGCAGTAGCTAGGATAGAAAGGTTCTCACTCCTGGATGGTTTCTCTAGGTATAATCAAGTATGGGTCAAATATGAAGATCAATTCAAGACTGCGTTCACAACTAATTATGGAATTTTTGCTTATCAAAGAATACCCTTTGGGTTATCCAACATTAGAGCAAATTTCCAAAGAGCTATAGATGTAGCATTTGGAAAACTTGTCAATAAAATCATAGTGATTTACCTAGATGATATGACAGTTTTTTCACACCCAAAGGAAGATCACATAACACATCTCAAAAGTGTATTAAAAAAATACAGGGAGTTCGACATCTCCATAAATACCAAGAAATATATCTTCGCTATGGAAGAAGGTTTAATTCTTGGCCATGTCATCTCCAAGTATGATCTAGCTATAGATCCTAATAGGTTGAAATCATTGATAGATATCTCCCTCCCCCCTAAAAATAAGGGTTTGCAGTTATTTTTGGGCTAGATCAACTTTGTACATAAATTCATAGCTAATTTTTTGCAAATAATAAAGCCTATGATAGAATTATTGAAAAAGGATGATGTGTTCAAATGGACATATGCAAGAAAAAAAGCCTTCTAGCAGATCAAAGAACAAATAGCTCAAGCTCCCATTTTGGTGAACCTAGACTACTGTAGATATTTCATATTATATGCTATAGGTGATCAAGGAAGCTACGCCATAGTGCTTACACAAAAAGGAACCAACAATGAAGAAAGACCCATAGCTTTTCTAAGTCAAACTATGCAAGAACACAAAGAAAAATATTTCATTGAGAAGTAAATCTATGCAATAATGAAGTCCATAAAAAAATTTAGGTATTTCTTATCACAGAGCAAGGTTATCATTTATACAATTCACCCTGATATGCAATACTTCATTATACAAGAGGAGATCGGTGATACAAGAGCTAGTTGGGTGATAAAAATACAAGAGTATGATGTGGAAATACACCTGACCAAGCTGGTGAGAGGCAGAGCATTGTGCCAAGAACTCGTAAAGCAAGCTTCATTAGAGTACATAACTTGTCAAACTCAAGAAGCATTATCATATAATAACCAACCTTCAGAGAGGCTCGATTGGGAAAACGAGTTGACCAATTATTTTCATACTAGGAAATACCTAGTAGGCTTGAACGCCTCACAGTGAAGGAGGTACCGAATCCAAGATTTGAAATACACTTTGCTACCTAAAGGACTATATAGGAAAAACTTGGATGGAGTACTGCTTCGATGTGTAACAAAAGAGAAAAAATAAAAAATCTTGGAAGAATTCCATGGAGGCTTATCCAGAGGACTGATCGGCTGTAGAGCTTACATTTAATTTTATCAATTCAATGGAAATCAAGGTTATATTTAAAGAGTAACAATCATGTATAGATTATATCATAGGAGTTAATACTAAGCTTAGCTCAAATTCCTTTTTTAGGCTTCACGTGTATAAAAAAGTAAATGAACATAATTAAATTTGTGCATAAATGAATAATGCATAATATGATAAGTAAATGCAACTGTAGTTTACTTTTACTGATGAATTTATTTTACTGATGCATCTAATTGCAAACTAATTTATTTATGATATGTTCTAATTTATTTGTGAGGATCCTCATGTAATTTATCTTATTTTATATAATTTGAAATGCAATTCTAACTAATCCTAACCTAATGCAGGGACGACAACTCAGGGACTGTCTATTAGGAGTGGGCCCTACCCCCTAAAGGGTAGTGTAAGACTTTATACCCTAATTTACCTTATCTTTGTAACTAAATTTTATATCTCATACTAATATTTATGCATATTCTATGAATGCAGGTAATAAATACACAACTTACAAAACAGAATTCAAATAATCCACATAATTGATACATATTACCATATTTGAAGAACAAAGTGTTGTTTTATTTTTGGAGCTTCAACTATACATGCTTCCTCATAATTGTAGCTTAGAACAAACTGTAATGTAATGGTAGCAAGCAATTTCATTAGAGTGTAGACCTCCTTCAAGGTCTCCTATGTAATTTATATTGTAAATAATACAATGCTAAACAATATTCTCCATGTATTTGTCATACAGATTTTGTGGACTGATGATTGTACATTAATTAAAATAATCTAAAACCTAACATAATACATACTCCTTATTGGACTTATAACTATTTTGACTGGTCCAAGTGACATCCTAACAAGATAACACTTATTTAACTGACTCGCAAGATATACATTAGGAATTTTATGTCCTTTATTCCAGGAAAGTCTAACAATATTTGCATTTACATCTCAAACTTCCCAAAATAAACTGATTACAATATTTATTGAACAAATAATAACTTTGTCAACTTGGGATATTACCGCAGGTAGTATGCGAGAAATAAAATATTTTGAAAAGTAAAAATATATGTTGTCGTCCATTTTGATGTGTCGTCCACTTGATTGTGTTGTCCACGGTCAACAGTAATTGCTGGTAACATTTTTCAGTAACTGTCTCTAGTAATTACCTTCAGTAGTTACCTTCAGTAACTACCTTCAATAACTCCCTTTAGTAATATACTTTAGTAATATGCATCTGTAGCAAGATCAATTACTTGTTCACCGAACTTCTGTTGGTTCTTCTTCTCGTTCAAGGTGCATTCCAAAAAAAATCTCTTTATCGATCATCCATGCTTTTTCCTACATTTTTCTCAAAACTCAAAAAAATTGATATAAATCAAACACTTATGTTATATTACTATAATTAATCATATTTATTAATAAATCATATTTTATTAATAATAATTCATAGAAAATATATCATAATCATCGTATAATTTTAATAATGAAACAATTATAGTACAAAAATATGTGTCAAATAGCCACTCATCATTCCCCCAAACTGAAGTCCATGCATGTGCTCATACATGCAAAAATATAATGATGAACAAAATATAACAACCTTATGCATGTATCAAATATTTAGAATTAAAATTTATAGGAAAACAATAACATAAGTTATCGTAATCATTGCCAATTTTTTTTTAAAACAACTTGAATTTTAATAGAACTATACTAAGTTTCTTTTGAAAAAATAAAACTTAATCACTAATATAAAGTACAAAAAATAATTCATTTATCAAAAACATAAATAGGTCATAAAACTAAGAAACAAATAATTTATATTAGCAATTATAAAGCAAAATTATTTCAAATATTAACTGTACATACTACATAAACATTGTAAATATTAGTTGTACATATTACGTAATTGACTTATAAAAATATATAGATACACACATTTCAAATATTGCCTATACATATTACATATGCCATACAAATAAAATATACTATAGATATAATTAAAAATATAAGTTTGAATAATTAATAAAGGCTTTTTATTATTCATTTAATTTTGAGCTTACTAAGATAAAATTTGAGAATAAATTTAAGATGATCGTGGTCTTTGTCCTAGTAATCTACATTTCCTTTTAACTCGTTGTACCCACTCCATATCCTTTTGATCTACAAATTTTGCAATTTTTCCAACTGGTATTTCCACCATAACTGTCTTGATATACTCAACCTCCTGGGGGCTCCCTTTTTTCTATGCATCCTTGGTCTGGGAAGGATCAAGTTTCTCATTGTTAATCATCAGATCAGGCTCCAAAGTCATCCCTACATTCAAGACAATACTTTTTAATGTATTTCCTTCCTTGGCGGGTAGGTCCAATTTTATAGTTGATTATGTTGAGTAATATTGTGAATCTACTAGGAACTATCCTCCTCGAGGATCTTTGAAAAGTCAATTGGTTTAGCAGTGTACAACTATTTTCTAAAAGTTACTAATTTTTTAGATTTTTTACCAGAAGTAGAGTTCTTATGTGGGGAGACTTCGACAGGGGGTGACCGGTTGACAAAGTCCACAGGATTTGGTGTCTTATCTGCATAAAGTTGATTAATTAATTCAATCTGAACAACAAGGGCTCGCTGGATAATTTTAAATTTTTTTGTAAAGTCCTCTCTTAGCCTATCAATTTTCATTTGAAGAATTGTATTTTGTGCACGAAGATAGGACATGGTCTCTATAGTAGAATCATTTACAAGTAGTTCTTGGTCAAGCCCTTGTTCATCTTCTTGTTCAGAATTTTCTACAATTTTCTTCTTCCTTCTGATATCTGGTCAAAATTTACATTTACTAGGTTTATTTTTTTGTTGTGGTTTTTCAGGCTCTTCCCCTTGGCTATCAGAGTCATGCTCTTCCTCTGTTGATTGTTCTCCCTCAGATTCAATGGATTCTGAACACCCAGGTATGTTGGATTCTTCCATGATCCAATTCCAAGATACTTTTATTTCATGAGCCTTTTCAAAATAATTAATTTAATCAAGCCATGATGATCAATCAAGTGCAGCTTAGGTTTTTCCCGAGAACTTCTATGTTTCACTCTTAAAATAATTGACTTCAAAGATTGGAACATAAAATAAGGGAGGTTGATAACACAGTTATTTTTATTTAGATATTTCAAATTTATTAACATCCGAATGTGGTAGGCTGATAAAACAGACATTCGTCCCTCAAGAATGAAAAATTTAATGATAAGTACAATGGCCTATTACCATATAAGAGGGAGTGTAGAGGTTGAAACACCTTTGATTGACCCTTCGTTATCTCTCAATATTATACATTTCTCCCTGAATTTGGTCACCAATTGGATGACACTTTTTGAATTTTTGTAGAAAGGTAAACCAACCTCAGGTAACTCAACACTTCAAAAATTAGACTTAGGTTTAATTCTAACCACAAAACTCCAATATGGGTGAGCATAGTGTCAGGGTTATAGTTTAATATAGATTATCTTGCCACCCCTAAGTCATGGCCTCTAAATTTAATCAGTGTCTCCCACCATCGAGCATTTTCAAACAGTTCAATTACAGAGTTGCTCGGGTTTTATGTATCAATGGATGATGGCTCAATATGCTTTTGGAAGATAGGTTTAGGCATGTTGATGGCTAAGGGTTGAAAGGAGTTGATTTTTCACCAAGAAACCTACAAGTTATATATAAACAAAAATTTTGTTTAGAGGTCAACAAAAACCCTTAAAAATCTATTTTCGTATTATATATTTTTTTTCTATTATTATATTTCATTATTATTTAAAATATTTTTATTTTACAACAAAAAATAAAATACAATATATTCTCAAACGGAGAAACATAAAGACTGAGCATATATCTTCAAACAGTAAAATACAATATAAATATATTGTTTTTATTATTTACAATATATTCTTTAAAATCTACTGTTATCATATAAAAATGTAAAGACTAAATTTCTTTTTGTTGTTTGTTTTTTTTTATTATTTGCAAAAAATCCCTAATTTATACAAATTTTTGGTGTAATTTACCAGACAGTCTCCATAATTCGACAAAATAAGAGATTTCCTAGTAATTTATACAAAGTTATCAAATAATTCCTATAATTTACCAGATAATTGTGATAATTTAACCAAATAAAAAAATTTCTAAGAAAAAAAAAAATTGGTAACAAGAATCACTGTAATTTAATGGAATTTCGTCCTATAATAAAATTGTATCATTTTTCCCAAATTTACCCTAAAATACAGTCTTAAATTTTTGCTGAATTCTATCTTAAAACCAAATTTCACATACTTCCCTAATGTTACCCTAAAATATAGCTTAAATTTTTTCCCTAATTTTAACTTAGAATGAAATTTCATGTATTTCCCTACTGTTACCCTAAAACCAATTTTCATAATTATAATCAAATTTCTACCTAATTTCGAAAAAAATTCCTTAATCTCTCCAACTCCAAGATTAGCCCTAATTTCTATCTAATTGCAAAATTTTAAAATATTTTATTCATATGTACAGAGAAAAGGAATCTGAAAAGAGGAAAAGGAAAAGAAAAATTTCTTACCTGTCGCTTTTGCTGAAACTTGGCCACCTTTCGACGTCATCAACACTCTTCCTCCAAAAATCATCTAAATTCAACACTAAAATCTCTCAAAATCATGTATTTTTGCCTTTCACTCAAATAATGTCTGCAATTATACAAACCCTCATGATTCTATTATAGTTTGCGATGGAATTTGACATGGTGTTTGAATTTTTCCCTCTGCATGGCCGCATGCAGTATCAACAGATAAAGCTTTTACCCGACGACAGAAATGTCACCCTAAACTCATCTACGATAGATAGAAACTCATCTACGATGGAGAAATTTACCTAAAATCTATTTACCCTAAAATCTACGGTAATCCTTAATTTTGATCGACAATGGGTATTTTAATCTATTTATCGTAAAATTTACACAGATCATTGATTCTTTTTAATCGACGGTGCTCGTTTTATCCTTGTCCCTGTTCACTTGATTTGGTAAACACGTGTCAATGATCGAACACTATTGTATTTGTGTTTTTTGCTCTTATTTTTTAGCCCTCGATTTCCAATGTAATCGATGATAGAGACATGTTATCCGCATCATCACCTCTTATTGGTTGGAGAAGGTCACGTGTCTCATAGCCTCTTCCTGGTCACATGTCTACATGGGCAATTTACATCCGTTGATCATGTTTTAAAATCGACGATGGAAATTGTGATCTATGCATATGCGTGTGATTTGTCTCATTCCCCGTGCATCTTCATGTCCGCCACGTGTCTTGATACGTGGTGCATCTCTTGTTTTAAAGGCGCGTAATATTTAACTTGTGGCCTACGATAATCGTCGGGGCAAAAAGCTCAAAATTTTTTATTTTTGTTTTATTATATCTTATTTTAATATTAATATATATTATATTGCTTACCTTTATTAATATAAAGCTTATAACTTAATTTTTTATTTTTATTTTTTTTATTACTATACATTTAATATATAAAAAGTTATTATTATATATTATTTATATATATTATTATATTTATTATATACCGTAAGTAATGTTATTTATAATATTAATTCGTATTTTGATTTTAAATACATTTTATTTATAATTATTAATATTAAATTATTATTATTAATATATATTTTAATTACTATATATAAATGTATATATATTATATTTTTACGGATGACATCTACAGAAAGGTATTACAGAATAGTATTACTGATAATGATATTACGAAAGCTTGTATAGACAATTTTTACAAAAAAATATATTTTACAGAGGGTATCTACGAAAAATACTTACAGAAATTACTTACAGAAGATGCTTAGGGAAGATACTTATGAAAGGCACTTATGGAAGATACTTATGGAAGATACTTACGGAAGATACTTACGAAAAATACTTACGAAAGGTACTTACGGAAGACATCTACCAAAACCATTATAAGGGTTAAGAGAATACTTTACCTTTTTTCTTCCCCCAAACTATAATATAAGCTATATATGCCTTTATTTATCCTCCCCCCCAAACTTTAATTTTGGCTATATAGCCAAAACAAAAGGAAAGATACTTATTTATTTATATGGATAATATAATAATATTTTTATATACGGGTGTTTATTTATAATTTTTGGGATTGTGCTTCCTGTATGTCATTAAGAAGTTTCTTAAGGTAGAAACAAAAGTTATAAAAAATCTAATTTCAGTCTTCTAGGATATCTAAAAATATAGGAAAAAGTGAAATAGATATTAATATGGCTTTTCTTCTAGAGGATAAAAAGTGGTGGATATATGCCATGTTTTTGTATAAAATTTAAAATCATAGTACTGTTATAAGGATTTACTATTGGTCTTTGTATATAATGTTTCTAAGTTGATTCTTCAAGGTCGTCAAACAAAATTCTAGAAATACTGAAACAAACTCCATTTACTTCTATCACAAATCAATTTAGTGTTAAATTTGTCCTAGTATTTTCAATTCTTTCAAAACCAACCGTGTGTACGGTGATGATTCATTTCCCATTATGAGTAAGGATTAAAAACAACAATGATTATACATGCCAAAAGCTAGCTAATCTTATAAGCATCTAGATGTCTTATCCAAACTTATTGCTAATACGCAAGGATACCTTAATAAAGAATACACAATGGTGTTTGAAATACTAATAATTCTAGGGATTCAAGCTCTTTTTGCCCTTTTTGCTTTATGCTTTATTTGGGATACTTGCATAGCAAGGGATTTGTAGTGCTTTTTGAGGTTCTTGCTTATTTTGAAGAGAAGCAAGGAATTTTTCATTACTTTTTGATGTTCTTTCTTATTTTAAGGAGAAGCAAGAAAAATGGTATGAGGATACTTGCTCGATTAGATGAGGAGCAAGGGATAATTTTTTTTTTTTAATAGGGTGAAGGGCGAGCTTGTCCTTTTGTCAATTCATTAGTAATCTAGACCATGCGTATAAATAGATAAGCAAGGGAAACTTTTTACTTATGGCAAATATAATACATGAGTTAATTTTCCAAAACTACACAATGTTTTAGATGTGTATATGTGTGTGGTCAAAAGAGAAAAACTTGATCATATAGAAGTTACTTATAAAATTTCAAAATATTTGTTCTATTTTCAATGAAAATTTTATTCAATATACCAGATATAATTTGAGTATTTGAAAAATACCTAGATTTCATCTAGCAACAAGGTACTATAAATCATGTGGTAATCATCTTCCTACAAAATTTATAATAAAGAATTTTTCTTGAAAAACTTTGGAGACTAAAAATGGAAAAGAATGTAGATACTTCATGATGAAATAAAGGAAGCATAATCATTTTTTTGTTTATATATATATATATATATATATATATATATATATATATATATATATATATATATATATATAAATATAATTTTCAACGAGAGATTTTGTTGAATAGTAACTTATTATAGTTCAGAAATACACTACAAATCAGTGTGTTGTCTAAACTGGTGTATGAATTCTTCCTTAGATAATGGCTTTTTATAAAGTTTAAGCCTATGTCCATTTACTAATAGTTTTTTCATGAATTCTTCCTTAGATAATGGCTTTTTATAAAGTTTAAGCCTATGTCCATTTACTAATAGTTTTCTTGTTGAATCATCTAGAGGCTTAAGCTTGAATGTACCGTTTCCAAATATTTCCTCAATTTCATAGGGTCCTAGCCATCTTGTTATTAATTTACCTTGAAAATCTTGGTAATGAGAGTCAAATAACAAGGCCTAATCTCCTCATTGAAATGTGCGTGGTACAACGTGTTTATCATGCCATTTATTTCATTTTTCTTGAGTTATTTATGTTCTATGTAGTGCTTATAATATTTTCTCATCCAAAATATTTAATTTTTCCAACCTTTGTTTTTGTGCATTATCCAAATTCATGTTAAGTTGTACCGATGTGTGCAAGGTTTCTATCTCAAATTCAATGGGCATGATGGCTTGTTTTCCATAAACTATTTCATATGATGATAAACCTGTGGTAGTTTTCCAAGTTGTATTATATGCCCATATAGCTTCTTTTAATCTCTCAACCCAATCACCCTTATTAACAATTACAGTTTTTGTGATAATATTTTCAAGCTCCCTATTTGTAACTTCTACTTGTCCATTAGCCCAAGGGTGATATGGTGAGGTTTTCTTATGTTTTATCTAATATATGTTGAAAAAATGATCAATCACATTGGAATTAAATTGAGGTCCATGATCTGAAACTAATTCTCTCGGTGCTCCAAAGCTTGCATTATGCTTTCATAAAGAAAATTAGCTACTAGTTTAGTTTGAGCTCGTGGAAGAGATTTAACTTCAGCCCACTTAGTAACATAATCTGTACATACAAGTATGTGTTTATTACCATCACTTTGAGGGTCTTTTGGTCCAACAAAGTCAATTCCCCATTTTTCAAATGGTTTAAGAGCTATCTGTGGAACCAAAGGTATTTCCATAGAAGGTGTAGGCTTGCTAGCTCTTTGACAAGCATCACATCTATCAAAAAATTGATGAACATATTTAGTCATAGTAGACCAAAAGTACCTAGTCTGAAGTATTTTCATAACTATTCTTTGTGTGGCATAATGACCTCCACAAGGTTCTTCATGTGCTACCCTAATAATATCATATACATCATTTTATTGCACACATATCCTGATGATTTGGTCAGGATATTTTTTAAATAGAATTCCATTAATCCATGTAAAAGGAATACTTTGATGTATTAATTTCCTACTAAATAATTTATAATATCAACGTACTAAGGGGTAAAAATAAAAATAAAAAATAAATATTTGCTGAAATTATCAGGAATTAGGTCGTTACCATCAAAAATCTACATGCGAGATAAGTTATCTATAATAACATTATCTTTTCCCGTCTTATCTATAATTGTGACATTGAATTCTTGTAGTAAAAGAATCCATCTAATCACCCTACCGCCCACTATTGCTTTGTTTATTAAGTATATAATGGCAAAATGATCAGTGTGAACAAATACTTCATACCCTGTTATGTAATGTTTAAATTTATTGAGAGCATGAATTACAACTAAAAATCATTTTTTTGTAATAGTGTAGTTAAGCTCAGATCCATGCAATTTTTTTCTTACATAATAGATAGCATAAGGTATTTTTTTTCTATTTGTTGCAATACTACTCCTATTGCATAACCTGAAGCATCACAATGAATGTGGAATGGTAATTCCCAATTTGGTCCTCTCAATATTGGAGTAGTAGTTAAGTTATATTTTATTTCTTCAAAGGCTTCTTGAAATTCGTTTGTCCAATTGAATTCATTATCTTTAGTTAAGATCTTAAACATGGGAGTAGCAACTTTACTAAAGTCTTGAATGAACCTACAATAGTATCCTGTGTGTCCTAAAAAACTTCTCACCCTTGTTTGTGTTTTTGGAGGTTGAAGGGTTTGAATAACTTGTATCTTTCCAGGGTCTACTTTAACATTGTCTTTTGATATATAATGTCCTAGAACAATACCTTCTTTCATCATCATAAAACACTTTTCATGACTTAGAGAGAGATTTTGCTCCTGGCATCTTACCAAAACTTTTTGTAAGCTTGATAATGTTTCCTCAAAGGTATTACCGTATACTATGTAGTCATCCATATAAACTTCCACACATTCATTAGTTTAATCAAAAAACATAGCCAATACAGCTCTTTTAAAGGTTGCAGGTGCATTACATAGTCCAAAAGGTAGAATGTTATAAGCATAGGTTCCTGTAGGACATGTAAAAGTTGTTTTTTCCTAATCTTCCTCAGCTGTGGATATTTAATTATACCCACTAAAACCATCTAAAAAGCACAAATATTTCTTTCCAATCGATGTATCTAAGACTTGATCAATGAATGGCAAGGGAAAATAATATTTCTTGGTTACTTTTCTTAATTCTCTATAATCAATGCAAATTCTCCATTTACCATTATTTTTAGGGACTATCACCAAAGGTGATACCCATTGGCTATCGGAAATTGGATATATAAATCCTGCATTTAAGAGTTTAATGATTTCCTCTTTAACTATTTCTTTCATAGCTGGATTTAATCATCTTTGGGGTTGTCTTACTTTATTACAACCTTCTTGAATAAATATGCGATGGGTACAAATATTTGGGTGAATACCCATAATATCCTCATAGTTTCATGTGATGCTTTCTAAGCACATCTACCAACTGAGATTCTTGCATGCCTATGAATTCATTACTAATGTTAAGAGTTTTTCCTGATATAATATCTATTTGTTTACATTTTTTTGTATTTGCATCTATCCCATTTATCTCATGTTCAAAAATATTGAAATCATAACCATATGGTTCCATTTGAGATTGACTTGTGCTTACCTTATAAATGGAAGATTGAGATGAACAACTACTATCTTGACCTTGATTCTTTTGTTGATTTTCTAACAATAATGGTAGGTGTCCCTCAATATCTTGTTCAAGTTGTTCAATTAGAACATTAACTGATAAGGTTTGGATATCATCATATTCATGAGGAAAATCATACCACAATTTTTTTGGAAATTCTTCTTCTATTGGTGATTCAGGGAATAAACTAAGATCTTTTGTATCCTTGCCATTAGAAATAGTTATATTTCTTGATATACAGCTAATGTAAGCATCAGTTGTTGCAAGCCATGTGTGTCCTAGTATTAAGGGATGTCCCCCTAATTTATTTTTGGGTTATAAGACTATAAATTCTATAGGATATTCCCTTGAACTTACTGAGATCATAATGTTTTCTAATTTTCCTTCTGGTTTAATAGTAGATTTATCAGCGAGTTGAAGCACAATAGAAGTTATTTGTAGTTTATGGATCCCTAAGGATTCTGATGTTTCTTTGGTCATGACATTAATAGCAGCTCCTAAATCAATCAAAATATTTTGTAATGTTATGTCTCCAATATGCATAGTGATTATAGGTATTCTAGGATCTATATATTTTTGTAATAACCTATCTCCTATCATTATCTCAGATAATTGTCTAATGACTTGAATAGTTAGATATGCATTCTTCTTTTTCTTTCCTGAACATATATTTTTAATAAGCTTGGAATAGATGGGTATATCCTTGATAGCTTGTAATAAAGGAATTTTAATAGTAACACCTTCTATTTATTCAAGGAAGTTAAAGGCTAGCTTGGATAGTTCTTTTGGTATTGCTAGTATTTGAGGGAATGGTACTTCTACTTCCTTATTTGGATTTCCAGTTGCTTTGTTGGAATATTTTATGGTATATTTTATGTTTCCTTTTTGTTACTATCTTCTTTTTCAATCAAATGTGGAATAGGATCATCAAGTTATGTGAGAGTGACATTATTTTCCAACACCTTTCCTAATCTTAATTGAATCTATTGATATGGTGCTATAAATATAGAACATGTTTCATTGGCCTCATAAACTTGTTGAACATTCTTATTGTTGTTAGGGTTAGGAATTGGTTTATCTGGAAGAGGTGGTTGCTTAGGAGGATTAGTATTATTATTTGGAGGTGGTATAAGTCTATTTTGAGATGGATTTTGAGTGTTTTTTCCCCTAAATTGATTTTGAATATTTGGTTGTTGCATTTTATTTTGGGACCAATTGGTGCCACCTTGATTATATTGGCCACTATTATTCCAACTAGGCATATTCTGATTTTGTATCCCTTGATTCCATGGGGGTTTTCCTCCATAGGAATTAGCCATAAATTGAACCCATGGGGTATGCTCTAGTATTGGTTGTAAGAATTCCAATTTATCCAATTTGGTGCATTAGACCATTGATTATGTTAGGAATGAAGCCTAATTATGAGGAGGCTAAACAGAGAAAGTTTTTGGATTTATTGCAGGACAGGCAGGGAAAGTTTCCAGATTTACAGTCTATTAGTCTACCATAAAAAGTTTTCGGATTTACAACAGGACAACCAGGGAAAGTTTTTTTGTTTTTATCCTAAAATTAGGTGTTGGGAACTCAATGTTAATCTTGGAATGTATTAAGAAAAGATTTTTTTTTTCTATTTTTTTCTTATATATAGTTGTGAGGAAAAATAAAGTTAACAATGAAAATTACTATGTTGATTCCTTGTAAATATGGAGAGGAAATTACAGTAGATGTTTGTTGTAGGTTGTAACCCTCTATTGCTTGGATTGAGAAAGAAAGGTTTGAAAATTCTTGATGGATGTAACCCACATTGGGTGAACCACATTAAAATCATTCTCTTCTACTATGTGTGTATTATTTTTTTAATTCTGCTATTAAAGTTTGAAACACTATAATTGCTTTTCTATATTTTATATAGTGATTTACTCTAACAAGTGGTATCAGAGCGGTTGTTTTGTTGGGTGCACTTGACAAAAGGAGAATTTTTGGATCAAGTGGGAGCAATGGCGAAAGAAGGGAGGTTTAGAGTTCAAAAATTCAATGGCCAAAACTTTCAATTCTAGAAGATGCGTATGGAGGATTACTTGTACCAGAAGCATCTTTACTTACCTCTTGAGGGGGAAACATAAATACCTTCAACTATGTCTGATGAGGAGTGGAGTCTCCTTGATAGAAAGGCATTGGGTACTGTGAGGCTGTGCTTGGGATCCACCGTAGCCTTCAACATCTCTGATGAAAAGACTACCAAGGGAGTCATGGATAAGTTGGCCAAGATGTATGAGAAACCATCAGCATCAAAAAGGTATTCTTAATGAAAAGGTTATTTAACATGAAAATGAGTGAAGGAGGATCTGTGCATGATCAATTAAATGAATTTAATACTATCACTAATCAATTGCATTTAGTAGGATTGGAATTTGATGATGACCTTAGGGCCTTATTAATATTATGATCTCTTCCAAAAAGTTGGAATAGTTTGGTAATGGTGGTAAGTAACTCTGCTTCGAGTTCAAATAAATTAGAATTTGATGATGTGGTTGGTGTGATACTCAGTGAGGACATGAGAAGAAAAACCACAGGAGAATCATCTAGCACCACCTTAACTGTTGAGAATAGAGGAAGAGGAAGAGAAAGAGGTAAGAGTTCACATCATGGCAAATCCAAAGGCAGATCCAAATCATGTGGAAAAGGAAAGCTACAGTGTTGGCACTATGGCAAAAAGGGTCATCTCAAGAAGGACTATTGGCAAAGAAAGGGTGATGGAAATGAAGGTAATGATAATAATGGTAACACTTTATAAGCCAATATTACTAGACAAATTCTACAAGATGCTTTAATCTTATCTCTTGATAGAAATAATGATTATTGGGTAACTGATAGTGGTGCTTCATTCCATGCTACCTCACATAAGGAATACTTCGTAGATTATGTTTCTGGAGATTATGGATAGATTCTGTTGGGAAATGACAAACCATGTAAAATCATGGGCATTGGAAAGATTTTGATTAAATCCCCAAATGGATGTCAATGGGATCTTAAAGAGGTGAGACACATACCAGATTTAAAGAGAAATCTTATATCGACAAGTAAGCTTGATGGTGAAGGATACACGGTTGCATTCGGAGAAAATGCTTGGAAAGTTACTAAAGGTTCATTGATAGTAGCTAGAGGTAAATTGGTGGGTACTCTTTATTTACTTACTAATTTTTCTCACTGCTCCATGAATTTAGTTTCTACAGGTGAGAATGCATCTTTGTGGCACCAAAGGCTTGGCCATATGAGTGGAAAAGGTATGGAAATTTTACATTCAAGAAAGTTATTGCCTAAGTTAAAAGAGATTGATTTGGAATTCTGTGAGGATTGTGTTTATGGTAAAGCAAACAGAGTTAGATTTCTCAAGGATGGCAAGGAAAGGAAGAAAGAGAAATTAGAGCTTGTGCACTCAGATGTTCAGGGCCCAGTTCATGTAACTTCTCTTGGAGGTTCCTCTTACTATGTACTTTTTATTGATGATGCAACAAGGAAAACATGGATATATTGCATTAATAATAAAAGTGATGTTTTTAATACCTTTAAGAATTGGAAAGCATTAGTTGAAAATGAAACTGGAAAAAGGTTAAAGTGTCTAAAGTTGGATAATGGTGGAGAATATTGTAGTAGAGAATTTGATGTGTTTTGTTCTAAAAATGGAATTAGAAGAATCAAGGTAGTTCTAAGAACACCTTAAGAAAATGGGGTTGCAGAAAGAATGAATAGAACCATCATGGAGCGTGCTAGGAGCATGAGAATACATGCAGGCTTACCATTATTTTTATGGGCTCATGTTGTTGATACTGCAGTATATCTGATTAATAGAGGACCGTCTAGTGCCTTGGATGGAGGAATTTCGAAAGAGCTTTGGACAGGTAAACTAGTAAATTATTCTTTCCTTAAGGTATTTGGATGTGAGGATTTTATGCATATAGACAAAGAGAACAAAAATAAGTTAGATGCTAAGGCCCAAAAGTGCTATTTTATTGGTTACGGTATTGATGGCTTGGGTTATAGATTATGGTATTGTGATAACCGAAAAGTCATTAGAAGTAGGGATGTCATATTTAATGAAAAAAACTTGTATAAATATCGGTTGTAGGGAAAGAAACAGAAAGAGGAAATTACTGAATACATAGACCTTGATGGACACATAGAAAAGGTAACTCCAAAAGTGGTAGAATATCAAAATGTACAGCAACAACAACAAGCACCTCAATCTCCAGAAAGTGTTGTTAGACGATCTACCAGGATAAGTAAAATTCCTCAACGTTTCTCTGATTATGTTTTGTATACTGATCTTTGGTGAGCCAGAATGTTTTTAGGAAGCATTACAGATGGATACCAGGAATAAGTGGGAGCTTGCAATGAATGAAGAAATGGACTCTTTATTCCACAACCAAACTTGGGATTTGGTTGAGCTACCCAAAAGTAAAATAGCTTTGACCAATAAATGGGTGTACAGGATTAAAGAGGAGAATTAAGGGCATAAGAGATACAAAGCAAGACTAGTGGTCAAGGGATTATCTCAGAAAAAAGGTATTGATTTTGATGAGATTTTTTCTCCAGTTGTAAAAATGACCTCTATTAGAGCTATTTTGAGTCTTATAGCTATAGAAAATTTGTATCCGGAGCAATTGGATGTGAAGACAACATTTCTTCATGGTGATTTGGAGGAGGAAATTTATATGCACCAACCAGAAGGCTTTCAGGTGAAAGGTAAAGAGGATTGGGTATGTAAACTAAAAAAGAGCTTGTATGGGTTAAAACAATCTCCTAGACAGTGGTATTTAAAATTTGATAAGTTCATGGCTAATCAAAGGTTTGAAATATGTCAAAGTGATCACTGTGTATATTTTAAGCAAACTAGAAATGGTAACTATATTATTTTTCTATTGTATGTGGATGACATGTTAGTTGCAGGAACAAATATGCAAGATATAAACATCCTCAAGAAGAAGTTGGCTAAATCCTTTGCCATGAAGGATTTGGGAGAAGCCAAACAAATCCTTGGTATGAGGATAACAAGAGACAAGGAGAGTCACACTCTGAAATTATCACAAGCAAAATACATTGAAAAAGTGCTTAAGAGATTCAACATGAACAATGCAAAGTCTATTGCTACTCCATTGGCAAAGCATTTCAAACTCACCAAAGATTTGTGTCCCAAGACACAAAAGGAACAAGAGCATATGGCTAAGGTTCCCTATGCATCAACGGTTGGAAGCTTGATGTATGCAATGGTTTGTACAAGACCATAAATTGCCCACGCAGTGGGAGTAGTGAGTAGATTTATGAGTAATCTAGGAAAAGGACATTGGCAAGTGGTAAAATGGATACTCGGGTACTTGAGAGGAACTTCAAATTATTCTTTGAATTTTGGAGGCTCTAATATATGCTTGAAAGGTTTTGTAGTTTCTAATATGGCAGGTAATCTTGATGGTGGAAGGAGCACTATTGGCTACATATTTACTATAGGAGGAGGAGCGGTTAGTTGGATTTCTAAACTCCAACACGTAGTTGCCTTTTCAACCATTGAAGCTTAATATGTTGCTACTGTAGAAGCAAGCAAAGAGATGGTTTGGTTGCAAAGACTAATGGAAGAACTTGGGAAGAAGCAAGAGGATAATAGGTTGTGGAGTGATAGCTAGAGTGCTATACACCTTGCAAAGAATTTGGTATTCCATTCAAAAACTAAACACATCAAACTCAGGTATCATTTCATTAGATCAGTAGTGGAAGATGGATATTTGAAATTAGGGAAAGTTCACACATCACAAAATCCTTCTGACATGCTTACAAAAGTGGTGTCAAGAGAAAAGTTGAGATTTTACTCAAATTCAATTGGCCTTAAGGAATAAGAGGCCATGATGAGAATTTTTCAGTCCTTGGTTGCAGTATGGTGCAATGAAATTAGTCTCCAAGTGGGAGATTGTTAGGAATGGAGCATAATTATGAGAAGGCTAAACAGAGAAAGTTTTTGGATTTACTACAGGATGGGCAGGGAAAGTTTCCAGATTTATAGTCTGTTAGTCTACCAGAGAAAGTTTTCGGATTTACAACAGGACAGCCAGGGAAAGTTTTTTTGTTTTTATCCCAAAATTAGGTCTGGGAACTCAGTGTTAATCTTGGAATGTATTAAGAAAAGCAGTTTTTTTCTATTTTTTTCTTATATATAGTTGTGAGGAAAAACAGAGTTAACAATGAAAATTACTGTGTTGATTCCTTGTAAATATAGAGAGGAAATTACAACAGATGTTTGTTGTAGGTTGTAACCCTCTATTTCTTGGATTGAGAAAGAAAGGACTGAAAATTCTCGGTGGATGTAACCCACATTGGGTGAACCATGTTAAAATTGTTGTCTCTTCTACTATGTGTTTGTCTTATTTTGTTAATTATGTTGTGAAAGTTTGAAACACTATAATTGCTTTTCTATATTTTATATAGTGATTTACTCTAATATATTAGGCCTTTGCTAGTTGGGATAATTAGGGTTTGACCAATTTAGTGGGCTATTAAATGGACCATTTCATCTTTGAGCATCAAAATAAACATCTTTTGCTTCTTCTGCTTTAGGTTCTTTTATGGCAACTTTAACAGCAGAGCTATACTTGCATTTTTTAGTTTTATGATTTTTATCACAAATCTGGCAACAAGCAAAAATATTGGAGATATTTGTTATGTTGAGAGGATATTCTCTCATATTGTGCTTTTTCCTACACCTATGGCAGAAATTTTATTTAGTGTCTTCTAATTTTTTATCCATTAAGTCCAAATATGAGGTTAAATTACTCAACAAATCAATTTTTAAACCTTCCAAAATATTTCTAAGTTTAGATCTTGTCACTCCTCCTGTGGATGTGTATTTACTACTTCTTAGAGGTTTGTTTCATGAATAATTTTTGCAGGGTTTTATAATCTCCTCAAGTGATATAAGATGAATGTCTCATTTTTCCATAAGATTTAAAATCTCAAGAACATCTTCTTTTAATCCTTTCAAGAAAATTTCTTTTAGAATTTCTTCATCAAGATCTATATTTACTCTAGATCCTACAAATTGAAACTATTTGAGATAATCCTCTAAATACTCTTCTTTTTTATTCATACGAAAAATCTCAGTTTTCTTATCTCTAACTCTACAATAATCTTGATATCTTTCAAGGAATAAATCTTTCAATTCATTTTATCCATCCTAACTATTATAAACTCCTTCTACTAGACCTATAAACCATATCAAAGCTACATCTTTAAGAGTAAATGGAAATAATCTTAGCTTTTGCTCATTGGTGGTGTAAAATTAAGCTTGACATACTACTTCAAATTCAAAAATAAAATCATCAGGATCTTCATAGGGTTTTCCATGAAAGGTAGGTAATATAGAAACATAAACTTAATTAGATTCTCTTGTTGTCCCTTCTATATGTAAGATTGGGAAAGGAAACATTTTTCTTTGTTTGTTTTCTCTCTGATCTCTCTCTTGCCTTTGTCTCTTATTTCCACAGTTTTATCCTTCATCTCCAAAACCACTTTGTTCATTAGCCATACCTAAATATAGTATTTCAAGAATTGAATCAGGTATAGGTTCGAAAAATATAGAAGAGGGATCTGCGTTGTTGTCAAATTATGGATTGGACAATAAATATGAATTGGGATCTTGATCTAGGATTTCAGCTTGATTGGTTGATGTTGTAGCCTTAGTTTTTACTAGTTTATAAATCCCATGCATTCTAAATTCTCTTGGGGATTTTTCTTCTGTTTTGTTAGTTTTTATGAATCTTCCTTTAGAGTCTCTAGGTCTACTCATGAATGTTCTAAAATTCTTGTTTTTTTTTAGCAATATGTCTAATTTTCTTTGAATAATTTATGAATATTTTTTACTAGATCAAGTTGTTCTAGTGTCATAAAATATTCCTATTCAAAATTAAAATAGTCTACCAACAATTGAATCAACTGAACAAGGTAAGCTTTAGTTGCAATAGGATCAGGAATTCCAAATTATAGCTCGTAACATAACTCTTGGCACAATTCTCTAAAACATACAACTCTAGGAATTCTACAGTACATCTTATTGTATTGTAGGGCTAATTATTTCCTTTCTATATCTGCAAGGAAGTTGTGAATAGTGAGGGAATCCTCAAGGTATTGATCCCAAGGGTAAATTACTGGATTTATTGTTGTTATCCTATCCCACAGTTTCACAACTTACTCCAAGATCTTGATAAGGTGAAGAATGATTTACTCATAAAGTTCTTATTATATTTATCCTCTTGATTTTATTTAGTTCAAATGATCTTTCATTTATATAATCAATGCGTTCACACAGTTCTTCCCACTCTCGTTTGGTTGTTCTATAATATTGGTAAAGAAGAAGATTAACCTCTTGTTGTATTAATAATTTTCTAAGGTCTATAAATTCATTTTGACTACTTTCAACCATTTAGAAATTTTTATTTATTTTCTCTCTTTGATTTTTGTGTTTTTTTTTTCTGTTTGGGTTTTGATTTCCTTTTCTGTTTCAATCCTACTATTTTCTAAGCTTAAATATAAATTTCAAAACTTATAAATACTCTTAACGTATTGTTTGCTAAGTTCTAAATATAAATTTCAAAACTTATAAATACTCATAACACAGTAGAAAATAAATAAATTTAAAATTACTAAACATTCCTAATGCTACTAAAATTAGATGTGTTTATACAGCTAATTTCAGCATAATTAGGACAAAGTAAAGATACTTGGAAAGTAAATTTTTACGAAAAATAAAATTGTTGAAGAAAAAGTTAAATTACTATTGTTATTTGACTATTAGGAGGGATTTCATTACAATTGTTTCAATCAACTTAACTACTTCCTATAAAATAAAAATAGGGTCCTAAAATAATATTAGGTTGTTTTCAGCGTTCACCTACTTTCTATTCTTTTTCATAGGTCGTAAATCAAATTAACAATAGTAATTACCCAAAGCAAGGAAATTGCAAAAAATAAAATTTGCTTGAATTGAAATTTGCAGAAAATGAAATCTTTATGAAAAATGATCCTAGCAACATCGAAAGGCAGGGCTTTTTGGAACCATCTATAGGCCACTCTGACTCGTATGCACACCAATGTTGAAGAACACAAGCTTTTACTGAGAGGGGGGGTGAACAGTATAAGACCTCTTTTTACTTTTTCCTTTATATTACAAAACAGTAAAGCAATATACCCACAACAATATCAAAACAATGCACAATATCATCCACAAAGTGACACCAATTTTTACGTGGTTCACCCAAATGGCTGGGCTACGTCCACAAAACTTTTCTCTAAAAGTTATCTCAAAGTTCTTTGGGAATCCTTCCCAATTACAATGTTTATGAGCCTCGGCCCAAAGGAGATACCTTCCCCCAATCTGAATTTATGAGCCTCTCCTCAAAGGAGATACCTTCCCCTCTGCTCTGGAAATGATCCCTCAGAAGATCAACTGTCTCTACCTCTTGCCGACGACGTGGAACTCCTTTCCACCGAAGACCTCCTGTCCTCAATGCTTAGCCTAAGAGACCTCTCGCCTTCTATGATCACGTCCACAATAGCTCAGCAACCTCGTACCAAACACAGTCAGTCGGTCTAGCACAAGTCTTCCTCTGTCTGTCAGATCTGTCCAACACTTGAACAGATCAATCCTCTCGCACACAAGCCTTCTCAAAGACTTGCCAAATCTGTCCTCAGGTTCTTCTCAAAGAACCAATGCACCTCTATCCTTAAGCAGCAGCACTCCGCATTCGTCTTTGCCCTTGTGCTCTCTACGCCCTCTGCTTTCTTTGCGCAATCACAGCCGCACTTGATCGAACTTCAACCTTTGCACCTCTGCGTAATCACAGTGGCACCGTCTTCGCACACTCTGCTTCCTTTGCGATCTTTCACACTTGGAATGATTCGACGAAATGCACTCTGCACACTATGATCGAATTTTGCACTCTGCTCTCGGTGATCGAACTTCTTGCTCTGCGCACTATCTACGAACGTCGCATTACAACCACTCATTCATCCTTCAACTCTCCAAACAGCCCTCCTTTTATAACAAAATTTTCATGATGAAAACTTTAATCTTAGTCGACTGTTATACCAAAAACAAACCCTAATCTACGTCGGCTGCAAGCCCTAATTTTTGTCGGCTAAAATTTAACTTTGTCGGCTTCACTGCCTCTGTAACTCTTCTGTAGCTTCTGCCGTGAAACTACAACATGTCGCGATATCGTGACACCTTTGCAACCGTACACTTTCTTTTGGCTTTTGTCGCGATATCGCGACACTTCAGCCTTTGACGACTTCAACCAAGCTCTTGTCGCGATATCGTGACACTTTTGTCTTTGTCAGCATCAATTTTGCTTTTGTCGCGATATCGCGACACTTCTCCCTTCGTCGACCTTCTTTCTGCTTTTGTCATGAAATCATGACACTTCTCCTATAGAAGACCTACATTCGGTTTCTATCATGAAATCGTGACACTTTCGCTTCCTTGCACTCTTCTCTGCTTGCACTAGCGAAAACATGACATGTCACGAAATCGTGACACTTTCGCCTTTGAGCTCTTCCTTCTTGAATTTGTCATGAAATCGTGATGCTTCTTCTTCCAAGCTCTTTCATTTTGCTTCTATCATGAAATCATGACTCTTCTCCTATTGAAGACCTGCTTTCTATTTCTATCATGAAATCGTGACACTTTCTCCAACCGTATGCTGCCATCTCAATCAGTCATGAAATCGTGACACTTTCTGCATCCGTAAGCTTTCTCTTCAACCTGTCATGAAATCGTGACGCTTTCAGCTTTCGTACGTCTTCTTTGCAACCTGTCACGAAATCATGATGCTTCTCATTTCAGACTCTTCCCTTTGTTGCATGTCATGAAATCATGACAGTTCTCACTTCGAGTTCTGTAGCATGTCACGAAATCGTGACACTTTATCTTGCTTCCACTTTGTCTTCTGACTTGTCACGAAATCGTGACACTTTTTCTCCTTAGCGCTTTTCTTTTCTTCGGGTCATGAAAACTCGACATGTCGTGATATCGTGACACTTTTTCTCCCGGACTCTCTCTCCTGCATTATGTCACGAAATCGTGACACTTTTTCTTTCGGACTCTCTCTCCTGCAACATGTCACGAAATCGTGACACTTTTTCGTCCGTTCAACCTTCCTTGCAATATGTCACGAAATCATGACATTTCTGACTCCGAACATTCTCTCTCCTCTTTGAGTCGCGAAACTGCGACATGTCGCGATATCGCGACACTTTTCTAACTTGCTTTCTTTCGAACTTGTCATGTCGTAACCTTCATCAAAACAAATTATTTTACATCAAATCAAATTCCTTCAAAAGCTTCTTGACATCAATGACAACTTATACACTTGAGCAAAGGCAATGTACCCAAGGTACCCAAAATTGCCAACAATCTCCCCCTTTGTCATTGATGGCAAACCTTTATCGAAAACACGTCTCAGGAGCCAAAACTGAAACCAACTATGCTAACAACTGAGAAACTGTGCCCACAACTAAGAATATTCCTTTGAAGTTTTGCTCCCCACGACTTGAAGCTTTCCTCTTCACTTGAAGCTCTCCCCCTTACTCATATCTCTCCCCCTTTGTCATCAATGGCAAAGGGTCACCTTTGGGGCTCGGGACTAAGAATGAGCCTCTTAGCTTAGTCCCTCCCCCACCTCCTGATGAGGTGATTAATTCTGGGGTGGGAGTAAAACTCCCATTAGGCACTGATCATCATCAGCGTCTATAATTTCCTTGTCGGGCCTTCTCTTGAACTCTTTGTCCATATTCCTGTTCCTGTTCCTGTCACTGTTCTTGTTCCTGTTATCATTCCTGTTCTTATCCATGCCTTGATCCTTGGACCTGTTCATACCACTGTTCCTATTCTTGTACCTTGGAAGTTCAGCTCTACACTGTCTGATTGTGTGACCTTCATTGTTGCACTTGAAACACTTGATGATGTTGTTTCTCTGAGGTAAACCTGATCTTTGAATCCACCAGTTCTGCCCGAACCTATTCTGACCAAACCTGTTCCTGTTATTTACCTCGCAATAGACTGCCTTGTGCCCAAACCGTTGACAAGAGTAGCAATACCCTTGAAAGAAACTAGCACTTCTGAAATTGTCATTTACCTTCTTCACTTGAGCCATGCAATGTGAAGCCATGTGACCAAACCTGTGACACGCAAAACATCTGCCTTGAAATTTTCCTTTATTTGACCTCTTGGGTCCTGAAAACTTCTTCTTCTCATTCTGAATTCTGTTTTCTGTTTCTGTGCATCTATCATTCAAGGACTCATGATCTGAAAAACTTTCCTCATCAGAACTCTCTTCCTTTTGGAGTCTCTTACTAGACTCTCCAGCTTGTTCCTTGCGTGGCTTAACAAAACCAAGGCCTGTTTTATCTGTTGTCTTTCTTTGACCTTTGATGAGTGACTTAACCTTTTTGGAGCTATCTTGAAACCTGTAAAGCTTATCCTTGTACTCTTTAATTTCCTCTTTCAAAGAAGCCATTTTCTGTTCTAACTCACTATACTCAAGAACCTTAGACTCTAACTCATCCTTGAGTTCTTGCGTCTTAGCTATAGAGAAATCAAGATTTTCTATAAGATCATCTCTCTCCATACAACATTCATCTAACTTATCCTTGAGTCTAGCATTCTTCTTTCTTTCCTTTTTCAAAGCACTAAGAGCACTACTAAGTTCACTTTCATGATCCTTTATTTGTTTGCTTTCTGAATCATCAAAGCCTTTTCCAGATTTCTTATCACTAGAGGTGCTACCCTTTTCAAAAACCATACATGCATCTTCCTTATAGTTTTCTGAAGCATCCTCATACATACTAGAAACCAAATCATTATTTGTGCAATCATCCTCAAGGTGACCAAAATTTCCACATCTAAGACATTTCATGATAATGAATCTATGTTTCGGTTCTTCCTCTTTTTCGATATGAACAACATCTCATTTTCATTATCACTTGAAGAACTTTCACTATCACTACTAGAACACTTACTTGCTTTGTCTAGGTAGAAACTCTTCTTGTGCTTGTGAGAATACCTCTTTCCTTGATTGTTGTGCTCATCTTTGTTCTTTCTGTGATGCTTGTGCTTTTCAGAATCCTTGCTCTTAGAATCCTGTTTATCTTCATCACTTTCATCCTTGGGAACAGTACAGTCTATAGCATAATGACCAAACTTTCCACAATTGAAACATCTTATATTTTTCACGCTTTTGTGCTTTCTAGAGAATTTGCCTTTCTTGCTGTAATATGCCTCTTCATCACTAGAAGACTCATCACTCTCTTGAAGTTGTTTACCCTTGGATTTCTTGGTAGCCTTGAAAGCTGCCTCTTTCTTGACGTCAACCTTCACTTGAGTTCTCAACTCAAATGCTGCAAGTATACTATGGAGCTCATCCTTTTTCAACTTATCCAAATCTTTAGCTTCCTCAATAGCAGAAATATTTTCACTAAATCTATTAGGAAGAGATCTTAAAATCTTATCACAAACATCATTTTCAGCAAGCTCAAGACCTAAGTCTTTCATGGAGTTAACAACCTCATCCATACGAAGCATGTAGTCACTAATATTTTCATCATCATTCATCTTGAGTTGTTCAAACATACCTTTGAAGTGTCTCAACTTGGCCTTTCTGACATTTGTATCACCTGTATGAACCACCTGTAGTTGTTTCCACATTTCACTAGCTGTCTTGCAGTGAATCACTTTGGTGAGATCTGCTTTCTGTAAGCCTTTCAGGATTGCATTCATTGCTTTTGAATTGCTGTGATGTAGGAGCCTTTCTTCTTTAGTATTTGGACCATGTACAGGAATAGTGTACTCATCTTCAATTACTTCCCATACCTCATTACCAAGTGCCATTAGATGAACCTTCATCCTTGCACTCCAAAGACCAAAATCTGACCCATCAAGAATAGGTGCTGCACTGCCACTTGAATAATCCATTGTGTTCTTTACTAGCTTTTCCTTCAAGTTGTTAAACTTTTCGAAGGCACCCGCTCTGATACCAATTGAAGAACACAAGCTTATACTGAGAGGGGGGGTGAACAGTATAAGACCTCTTTTTACTTTTTCCTTTATATTACAAAATAGTAAAGCAATATACCCACAACAATATCAAAACAATGCACAATATCATCCACAAAGTGACACCAATTTTTACGTGGTTCACCCAGAATGGCTGGGCTACGTCCACAAAACTTTTCTCTAAAAGTTATCTCAAAGTTCTTTGGGAATCCTTCCCAATTACAATGTTTATGAGCCTCGGCCCAAAGGAGATACCTTCCCCCAATCTAAATTTATGAGCCTCTGCTCAAAGGAGATACCTTCCCCTCTTGCTCTGGAAATGATCCCTCGGAAGATCAACTGTCTCTACCTCTTGCCAGCACGTGGAACTCCTTTCCACCGAAGACCTCCTGTCCTCAATGCTTAGCCTAAGAGACCTCTGCCTTCTATGATCACGTCCACAGCAGCTCAAGCAACCTGTACCAAACATAGTCAGTCAGTCTAGCACAAGTCTTCCTCTGCTCGTCAGATCTGTCCAACACTTGAACAGATCAATCCTCTGCACACAAGCCTTCTCAAAGACTTGCCAAATCTGTCCTCAGGTTCTTCTCAAAGAACCAATGCACCTCTATCCTTAAGCAGCAGCACTCCGCATTCGTCTTTGCCCTTGTGCTCTCTACGCCCTCTGCTTTCTTTGTGCAATCATAACCGCACTTGATCGAACTTCAACCTTTGCACCTCTGCGTAATCACAACGGCACCGTCTTCGCACACTCTGCTTCCTTTGTGATCTTTCACACTTGGAATGATTCGACGAAATGCACTCTGCACACTATGATCAAATTTTGCACTCTGCTCTCGACGATCGAACTTCTTGCTCTACTATCTGCGAACGTCGCATTACAACCACTCATTCATCCTTCAACTCTCCAAACAGCCCTCCTTTTATAACAAAATTTTCATGATGAAAACTTTAATCTTAGTCGGTTGTTATACCAAAAACAAACCCTAATCTACGTCGATTGCAAGCCCTAATTTTTGTCGGCTAAAATTTAACTTTGTCGGCTTCACTGCCTCTGTAACTCTTCTGTAGCTTCTACCGTGAAACTACAACATGTCGCGATATCATGACACCTTTGCAACCGTACACTTTCTTTTGGCTTTTGTCATGATATCGTGACACTTCAGCCTTTGACGACTTCAACCAAGCTCTTGTCGCGATATCGCGACACTTTTGTCTTTGTCAGCATCAATTTTGCTTTTGTCATGATATCGTGACACTTCTCCCTTCGTCGACCTTCTTTCTGCTTTTGTCATGAAATCGTGACACTTCTCCTATAGAAGACCTGCATTCGGTTTCTGTCATGAAATCGTGACACTTTCGCTTCCTTGCACTCTTCTCTGCTTGCACTAGCGAAAACATGACATGTCATGAAATCATGACACTTTCGCCTTTGAGCTCTTCCTTCTTGAATTTGTCGTGAAATCGTGACGCTTCTTCTTCCAAGCTCTTTCATTTTGCTTCTGTCACGAAATCGTGACTCTTCTCCTGTTGAAGACCTACTTTCTATTTCTGTCATGAAATCGTGACACTTTCTCCAACCGTATGCTGCCATCTCAATCAGTCATGAAATCGTGACACTTTCTGCATCCGTAAGCTTTCTCTTCAACCTATCGCATGAAATCGTGATGCTTTCAGCTTTCGTACGTCTTCTTTGCAACTTGTCACGAAATCATGACGCTTCTCATTTCAGACTCTTCCCTTTGCTGCATGTCATGAAATCGTGATAGTTCTCACTTCGAGTTCTGTAGCATGTCGCGAAATCGTGACACTTTATCTTGCTTCCACTTTGTCTTCTGACTTGTCGCGAAATCGTGACACTTTTTCTCCTTAGCGCTTTTCTTTTCTTCGGGTCACGAAAACCCGACATGTCGCGATATCGTGACACTTTTTCTCCCGGACTCTCTCTCCGCATTATGTCATGAAATCGTGACACTTTTTCTTTCGGACTCTCTCTCCTGCAACATGTCGCGAAATCGTGACACTTTTTCGTCCGTTCAACCTTCCTTGCAATATGTCGCGAAATCGTGACATTTTTGACTCCGAACATTCTCTCTCCTCTTTGAGTCGCGAAACTGCGACATGTCGCGATATCGCGACACTTTTCTAACTTGCTTTCTTTCGAACCTGTCATGTCGTAACCTTCATCAAAACAAATTATTTTACATCAAATCAAATTCCTTCAAAAGCTTCTTGACATCAATGACAACTTATACACTTGAGCAAAGGCAATGTACCCAAGGTACCCAAAATTGCCAACAAAGGTCTCACACGTACCCATTTTCACATACAAGTAAGTCATATCGCTTTGCACTACCAAATAAATTTTTTGACTAACCACTACGACGCTGCTCTTCCCAGCAATACCACCAAAATGATCAGTCGTAGAGCTCATATTTAATTTTATCAATCTGAGGGAAATCAAGGTTAGATTTAAAGAGTAAAAATCCCCTAATATCGTATAGATTATATCATAGGAATTACTACTAAGCTTAGCTCAATTTCATTTTTCAAGCTTCACCTGTACAAAAAAGTAAATGAACAGAATTAAATTTGTGCAGAAATGAATGATGTATATTATGATAAGTAAATGCAACTGTAGTTTACTTTTACTGTTATTTTACTGATGCATCTAATTGCAAACTAATTTATTTATGATATGTTCTAATTTATTTGTGAGGATCCTCATGCAATTTATCTTATTTTATATAATTTGAAATGTAATTCTAACTAATCCTAACCTAATGCAGGGATGAGAGCTCAGGGACTATCTATTAGGAGTGGGCCCTACCTCCTAAAGGGCAGTGTAAGACTTTCTCCCCTAATTTAACTTATCTTTGTAACTAAATTTTATATATCATACTAATATTTATGCATATTCTATGAATGCAGGTAATAAATACACAAATTACAAAACAAAATTCAAACAATCCATAGAATTGATACAGATTACCATATTTGAAAAACACAATGTTATTTTATTGTTGGAGCTTCAACTATACATGTTTTCTCAAAATTTTAACTTAGAACAAACTATAATGTAATGGTAGCAAGCAATGTCATTAGAGTGTAGACCTCCTTCAATGTCTCCTATGTAATTTATACTGTAAATAATACAATGCTAAACAATCTTCTCCACATATTTGTCATGTGAATTTTGTGGACCGATGACTGTACATTAATCAAAATAATCTAAAACCTAACATAATACGTACTCCTTCTTAGAATTATAACTATTTTGACTAGTCCAAGTGGTATCCTAACAAGACAACACTTATTTAAGTGACTCACAAGATATACATTAAGAATTTTATGTCCTTTATTCCAGGAAATTCTAACAATCTTTGCATTTACATCTCAAACTTCCCAAAATAAACTGATTACAATATTTATGGAACAAATAATAAAATTTTCAACTTGAGATATTCCTGCAGATAGTATGTGAGACACAAAATATTTTGAAAAGTGAAAATATCTATTTTTGTCCATTTTGATGTGTCATCCACTTGATTGTGTCATCCACGATCAACAGTAACTACTGGTAACATTCTTCAGTAACTATATCTAGTAATTACCTTCAGTTATTACCTTTAGTAGTTACCTTCAGTAACTACCTTTAGTAACTCACTTTAGTAATATACTTTAGTAATATGTATCTGTAGCAAGATAAATTACTTGTTGTTCATAAAACTTATGTCGGTTCTTCTTCTCGTTCAAGGTGCATTCCAAAAAACTCTTTATTGATCATCCATGTTTTTTCTTGAATTTTTATCATAACTCGGACAAATTTGATATAAATCAAACACTTATGTTAGATAACTATAATTAAACATATTTACTAATAAATCACATTTTATTAATAATAATTCATAGAAAATATATCATAATCATAATATAATTGTAATAATGAAACAATTCTAGTACAAAAATATGTGTCAAATAGCCACTCATCAAGGACACTAGTCGAGTAGGACCACCACCCTAAAAATCATCAATATTGGGTGTTATTGGCTGATCATTTTCATAGAAACTTTCAAAATAATGAGAAATTGCGAGCAATTCTAGAGATACATTGGGAGAAATAGGAATGCTTTGTTGCCCCTATAGTCCATCTAGGTTGAAGAGTCTTTTCAACAATGGGGATTGGAATTCATTGGGATAATTTAACCCAACTCATCCATTGGGCATAAGTACATCCTCCCTGCTATCGATTATTTCACAAAATGGTCAGAAGTAATACCCACCAGAAAGGTAGACCAAGAGGTGGTGATGGAATTTGTGGAAATTCTAATTACAAGGTTTGACATCCCTGATGCATTAGTCATAGACAATGACTCATCCTTCGTAGGTGCCAAGATGATTTATTTTACATGTAAATACGATATCTAATTAAAAAAATCCTCAAACTATTATCCCTAGGGAAATAGACTAGCTAAGTCCACAAACAAAAACCTACTTAGGATTTTGAATCAAAATTTGAAATATAATAAGATAATTTAGCACTCTCTGATAAATCAAGAACTTTGGGCTGATATAATTACCATTAAGAAATCCATCAAAACATCCCCTTAATCTTTGGTCTATGGAAAAGAATAAATACTTCTAATACACATAGAGATACCAACTCTAAAGCTTCTCAATCAAACTGGCACTGAAGAGGTGAAACCAATGGAGAATAGGCTGATCCAACTCCTACAGTTGGAGGAATAGAAGGAACAAGCCTACAACCACTACCAAAAGCATACAACTACCATAAAGGAATGGTTCAATAAAAAGACCACCCTAAGAATATTTAAGGTGGGAGACTTAGTCTTGGGATGAAATGAGAAGAAGTCTAAACTTGGAAACCATGATAAATTTGATGCGTTCTGGGAAGGTCCTTTTGAAATGATAGAGGAAAAGCAACACAACTCCTTCCAGCTGAGATATGAATAGGGCTAGGTTTAACCCATCCTTATCAATGGCTTCCATATGAAGATATTCTAAAAATAAATAACTCATATCTACCTTGTATGTATTCCTATGTAAATATATTTCTTTTTCAGATCCTCCAAGAAAATGTCATGGTGGCACAATGTTTTTGGTGCACAATGGCCACTTCAAGGAGATTTATCATAATTTTGTGACTTTTAGAAAACCAAGTACTTGGCCAAGGGAAAATATTGTGATGATGCAACATTTTGGTGCACAATAACCCCTTTAAGGATATTTGTCACAATTTTGTGACTTTGGGAAATCGAGCACTTCACCGAGGGAAAATGTCATGATGGTACAACTTTTTGGTGCACAATGGCCCCTTCAAGGATATTTGTCATGATTTCACAACTTTTGGGCAATCGAGTGCTTCACTAAGGGAAACAATCGTGATGGTATGACTTTTTGGTGCACAATGGCCCCTTCAAGGAAATTTATCATGATTTCATGACTTTGAGGAAGCTGAGTGCTTCACCAAGGGAAAATATCATGGTGGACAACTCATGGCCATGTCAAATTGGTCAGGGAATTTTGGCAATAAAAGTATTTGCCTTGAGATTATAAAAAACACCACTTTTAAGGTATCGCCATACCCATTGATTGGACTAGGATTGAAGTCACACCAATTTATTGGCCCAGTAAAATAGTAGAGCATATAATTGGTCCAAGATAAAAATGTCAACACAAGGTGGTTGGTTCCTTAAATGTTGGCACATGAATTGAGACTCATGGAAACATTTGAAATATGCATTTGGGCATGTGCCACAAACCACAATAATTCCATGTCACCTTGGTAGTTATTACATGCCATTTTGGCACAAGTATGCATAGCCAGTTATATTGCTAATCTAATATCCCTTTCATCTTTTACATCATCTCTTCTTCCTGCTCATTGTGTTCCCTCCTCTCTCAGAAAGCTCTGTAACATCCTAAAAAGCACACTCTACATTATTTCTAGCTACTAGGCTATGAAATACAACCATGACAGCCACACCGCTAGCCACTGCTTCATTGGCTACATCTTCAAAGAAGAAATAGAGCTCAAGCAAAAAGGAAAGTAGCTTCACAAACCCTCACAGTTATATTAAAGATGCAAAGATAACATGAAAGGACCTGAGGTAAATTTGAAAATATATTTCTACCAAGATGGACATATATGTCTCCCCATCAAACTCGAGCACATCCTTATCATTATTTGCTCTACTGGTATGTCTGCCCTCAAGTGCATCCTTGCTTCGAGCTAATTAGAGCCATGGTAGATTTTTATGACATCAAGCACAAGATAGTGAGGAATTCTAAAATGGAGGTCATGTTCACATTTGATCCCAACACAATCAGGGTTGCCTTCACGTATGGTAGAAAACCTGTGGTTCCCCTGGTTCAGTTCGATCCCATAAATTCCTCAAAGTATTACATAAATACCCCAAACATTAGGGCTTTCCTGCAAAAGCACTTAACAGATGCTCTCCTCGAGAATTATTTACAAAAATCCTTGATTCCCCTATCCATATTTAAGAGGAAAAATATTTTTCCGTGCTAGCCATGGTGGCAGGGTTAGAATATGATACTCAGGTATATGGGTGGTAAATCATAGTAGCACCATGCATATCCAACCCCAAATTCTACAAGCACGTGTGGACCTAGTTAGAGTACCAATCTATTTTTATTGGTTAGTGTACCTATACCAACAACTACATTTAAACCTCTTCACGATAAAAAAGGGATTCCAAGATACCATCAGGTTTCCTTCGTACCTGGTATGGCTCTTCTTCTTTTTTTAAGTCAAGAATTTATGTTTTGTATATACCGCTAAAAAGGATCCAAAATGGGAACTCTTGCCTTCATGTGAATGGATACTGCTTTTATTAAAAGTTGGTTCATATTATTACTTCAACATGGAATTCCTAGGTCCCGCTCTAAATCTCATGTATGGCAACATGCCAAGAATCTCCAAGAAAATACACAAAACTTTAAGGCACCCCCATGCAGAGGAAGGAGACTAGTTTATTATGGCATAGGGGGTGGTCATAAGGCTCTACAACTTCATAGAGAATCCCTTATTATTACTATGTTACTAAGTGACTTTTTTCCCTGTAATACGTAAGGCAAATAGAATTCATCAATAGTAAGTTTGGTACAAGCGCTCAAAGGACACATACTTGCCTCATACCTTTCTAGTATGAGGGAGTAACAATGTCTAAGAAGGGAGACCACAAGCGAAATTCTCAAGCTCTAAGAGCCCTAAAATTGGTAAAACTACCATAGATATAGAAATACAACCCTGAGGACAAGTTCACTCAGAGGCAAGCCACCCTGAATAAGGCTCCCTTCAAGCAATTCAATACCTCCAACAAGAAAATCGACAAACAAGGTAGAAATAATAGTGAAGATCAGCCACTAGAGTGGCATTTCAAAAAAATGCAGCCACTATCTCCGTGGCATGATTTTTACAAACACTTGGAATACCGGAGCCTATATTTAAACTCAAACCACAAGCTCAAGGACAAAACCATAAACAAAATGAAGAAAAAATGAAAATACTGGGATCTCACTAAAATATTAGCATGGTGGAAAATGAGGTGCCACATTCAAACATTCACCAGGTATGGGATGAATATGGACACATAATTCTCTACAAGATATGATGCAAACCATGATAACGAGTCTAAGACTCTAGAAGATAAAGTTCCCCTAGGAATCAATGACATTCCCATCAAACAAATTGAAGGTAGCACCAAAAAAGACGGGGAAGAAAATTGCTTCTGATAAAATAGAGGTCCCAAGAAGGAACCGTTGGGAGTTCATTCCTCCTTCTAGATTAGATATAGAGTCTAATGATAGCACTCAGATTGAGCATAGGATAAGGATAGTAGAATCAAGGAAAAGAAAAACAAAGTTGGAGAAGGGAGGAACCCAAAAGAAGAGAAGAAAAGAAACATCCTGTGAAGAATCAAAACATGAGGAATCAAAATAGCATGAGGAGTCCGAGGAACACATAGGATCAGAAGAGCATGAAGATATAGGGCACCAAGAAGAAACGAGGGAGATTTTAGAGTAAACTTTTGAGCAACAAAATATAGATGAAAAAATTATCGAAATAGCTAAAGAACCTCCCCCAAATGAAATCCCTAGTGGGGAGCAAATCATAACTAAGGCAATAATGAGCATCGATGACTCAAGCATAAATCAAATTGTAGAAGCCTACACTAAGGAATCATAGGGAAAGAAAGACACCACCCCACCAAAGGCCTTAGGTATATCTCCAATCGATCTCGATACTCCTCATTCCCATGAAGTTTCCCCTCCCCATTCTAAAGGTCATGGTAATCCATCACCATCACCTTCCCACCAACCTCCACCATCTACTCATCAAACTCCACCTACCTCACTACCAACTTAGCAAACTATACCAACATCCTCCTTCGTTCGTGCAGGTTCCCCCATCAAACAATTGTGTGTGGAAGCTTCCCTAGACACCACTCCTTTTCCTTACTCCACCAACCTACTAAGATTTCAAGCCATGCATACTGCTTCTCTTGCAAGCAACCCTACCGTTGCTAAGTTCAAGAAATTAAAGAAATCCACCCTGAATGCTCCTACATGGTTAAAGTTGCAAAGATCCCAAAGTTCTATAGATATAGCCCATTTTAGATAAGGATTGGTGTTGGATCCCATTAGTATGCAGTATTCCACCATGAATATGACTCCAGTAATGCAAAATATAGAGAAATAAATGACTCTAGAAGACTACCAAGATGATGTGACCATACAGGATATGACTCAGCTACCGATGGATGACAAATGGAGCAAAGATCAGATCCACATGGGGATCATTTATCTAAATACAGAGTACTACAAGGAGAAGTTCCTATGTACTGAGTAGGAAATAAAACATCTAGAAGAAGCCTTTCTCCAAAAAAAAAATGGAGAAGGCTTTAAAAATGAAGCCAAGAAATGGGAATAGATGTTCAATGAGGTGGTTCCCTACAAAGAGAAAGTACCAAAGGCCGAAGAAAAAATTTAGGTACTATAGTAGTAGGTCGAGGATCTTAAGCAAAAGATATCCGATAGCACTGCAACAACCAGTGGGTTGTCCAAAGAAATATGAGGACCACGAGGAGAAATATGCTTGGAAACGTCAACAAGATTATCCTAAATGCTAGGCCCACACCAGCATACCTCATCAAAAACAAAGATACACTAGGGTAGGTAGAATATGAGTTTGAAGCATCTATCAAGCTCCTAGCAGTAAGAGTGTCAACAATAAACTGTCAAAGATATGCAAGCATTATACTTCGTATTAACAATGATGTATTATATAATACATGGGTGGTTATGCGGTTGATAAACGAACCATACCCATAACCACCTTATCCTCTAACCACCTCATGTAGCGCAAATATAATATGCGCTACATGGTGTTAGGCACAAATAATGTAATACATTATTATATGCTAACATACCCCCTTATTACATTATTTGGGATAACATATAGAAATCCCCCTTAATGTTGAAGGAGAGAAAATGAAATATGTGTTTTTTGTTGGCTCTAGCTCTGGCTCTAAGGTTACCGCTGGAATAGAACCTCTGGTTCTATCTCTAGATCTTCTAGTGGATCTACCTCTAGATAATTATTGTTAGATCTATTGGTAGGTCTACATTGGGATCATTGTCACTAGGTCTACCTTTAGGTCTATCACTGGGTCATTACCTTTGGTACTGCCACTTGGTCGATCACTGGAGCTGCCTCTTGGTCTACCATAGGTTTTACCTTTTATGTAGAAATTGAACAACATTTATTTCATCTTGGTCCATTGTGTGAGATTTTTCCATCCACAATCAATATGAACCTTGTTGGCCATGTTCACTTTGTACCAATAATTTATAGAGGAGTGATTTTTACATCCACATGAGTCACAAGGATGTAGTTTCTAACACCTAGATGCTACATGTCCAGTTCTTCCATAATGACTGCAATAATACTTTATAGGAGTTGAAGGAGATTTAGGTTTTCCAAACATGGTTTTACTGGTACTTGCTTGTCTAGAATAGCCAAGGCCTTCATTATTTGGCCTGACTTTTGGCATTGTAGGATTTTTAATGCCTTGTCCATGTTTACCTAATATTTCACCATTGAATCCTATTTTATTCATCAATTTAGATCCAATGCCTTTGGTATGTTTTTCAAAACACCCAAGTTCTTCATATTCATCAATGTTTTTAATGGTAACAATATTGCATTTATCACAATTGATGAGATTATGGAGCTCATTTTGAGGAGGTTCAGTTGTTAAGTCATCGGTGTCGCAAGTAAAATCTGCTCTTATGACGAGATCACCTATGCTACAACTGATATATTCCATTATAGGTATGAAGTCGCCTATATCACAATAAGAATTGGCCATCAAGGGCTCAAGGTCACTTTTGTCACAACAAGCATTTGCCACTAGGGGCTAAAGATCACTGGTGTTACAACAAGCATCTTCCATTAGGAGTTTGACCTCTGATTCCTCACTACTTTCCCTTTTCTGTTGACATTGGGCCATGTCTAGTGAAATCAATGTCATGTAGACTGCCCTTACAATGCCTATAGGGATTTGAGCACCATTTATCTGAAGGTCTTTAGAATCTTCAAAATATCTTAGAATGGATTTTACACCACTGTGTAGTGTAAGATATTTTCCATCTTCAAAAAAATCCATTGCTTCCCATATTGATGGAAAATAAGGATCTTTAACTAATGTTGCAACATAATCAAATGGTTTTGTGGCATTTTATTCTTTGATTTACCCATGTTTAAGGTGTCGGTCTCTATCGAAAATGCACCTTTTACAATAGAATTTTGTAAGAAGTTTGACTAAGGTGACGATGCACCCTTACAAGTCTTCCCCCCCTTGTTGCAAAATATTGTGGGATGGGAAAAAAAAATTCTCCCCTTTGTTGTGCAAATTAAACAAGGAAAAAAATTGGGATAGACCCATTAAAATTGCAAAAGGAACTAAAGTGTCTTATCCCTCCAAGGAAAAAAAATGTCCTTGCTTTAGAATTGAGTGGCAACAAAAAAATATTTTCTTTGAAGGAAAACAAAAGAAAACATACCTTTTCCCTCCAAAAAAAACTTGTCTTGTTGTGTATATTTTTTTTTTTTTTCATGATCTTGCTTTTGTTTAGTTCAAAATAAAAAATAATCCAAAGGTATAAAAAAATACCTTATAAGCTGGCCTGCTTTGCAAAATATTGTTTGGTGAAGTCAGTGGGATTTGAACCCCCGATGTGCTGCATCTCAAGTTCTTAAATGCACCCTGCCCGATCAACACATCCACTGGGGCGGATGAAATTATTAAGGCATGAAGTACCTTTTATCATGTAGAAACCGATAGAAACATAAGCCTATTTAAAAAAAAAAAAATTGAATTGAACCCACAATCTTTCGTCTTCCAGCGTCTGCACGATTTTGGCCAACCATCTCGTCTATGGGGGTAGACGAGACTCTAAGGCATGAAGTGCCTTTTTTCTACTTCTACTGACAAAAGAGTTAAAAAAAAATGTTCGTGGACTATCTACGGGTAGTCACAAACCTTAAGTCACATCATCCAATAAAGTGTTTTGTTTTAAAAAAACTTTAGGAAAGAAAATAAAAATTATTTCTTCTCAATTCTTTGTTGTGTGTCAACCATGGTTTCTTTGATTTCAATGATCTAAGAATTAATAATCAGTGTCTGACATATTCAACAAAATAACTTCTATTTGCAGCATAGGCACATCATACTCATTTCACCAGGGTCTACACGCAAGGATTTGTAGCACTGGTACATCATCCTCACGTCACCATGTTTGAAATATCCAATCACAATCCACTGTTCATCGACTGGTTCATCTATAGGGTCAGAATGCGCTTTCCAATGGACTACACGATCACCAAACTAGACTGCACGATTTGAGGCACATTCTCATTCTAGAATTTGTAGGTGTCCCAAAAATACGTCATGCTTTGTCCTAAAAGAATTTCTACAGATGTTGGGTGACCTCAACATATGCAAGAAAATTGCTGGAAGCTTGCATCAACTGCACTTACATGTTGTGTTTACAAATGAACTCTTCTAAGCATGCATCAATTGCTCTAAATTGCATTCTCACCAATGAATCTCCTTATTTGGGAATGCTTGCTAAAATAAAAAAAAACTCTCTCCCTCGTTCGCACTATTCTGTGTGAGTCAAAAATAACCTCCACTGAGAAAAAACAACATTACATGATCTACATTTGGACAATATCTCTATCTCACGTGATTTGCTCTTCAATTTAAACAAATCAAGCTACGACTACATCATAAAAATCACCTCATGCCTGTGCTACTTAAGAGACTGCATAATACCTATTCAGGTTTGGTAGGACTAAATCGGGTGGCTCTAATACCATGTTAGAGATATGCAAGCGTTATACTTCATATTAAAAATGATGTATTATATAATACATGGGTGGTTATGCAGTTGATAAATGAACCATACCCATAACCACCTTATCCTCTAACCACCTCATGTAGCGCAAATATAATATGTGCTACATGGTGTTAGGCACAAATAATGTAATACACTATTATATGCTAACACTAACAAAATTCAAGTCCTGGTGAATAGCACGTAGATAATAGCCGAATATAGAGTGCATGATAAGAATTGATCCCAAGCCAATTTGATTTCCAAGAATTTCTTCAAGAGGTATAAGCTGGTGATAAAAAGTACCAAGATCATGCAAGATCTAAGAACAGAGGCTAAGGCAATTGTAAAACATTTGAGCATAGCTAAAAACTATGGCATGCCTAGCTTTCGGGATAAAAATTCAAATCTCCTAATAGAAGATGAGTTGAAATCCACTTGGAAGAAATTTGTGGAGGATGAGTCAGAAATTAATAGTCGGGAGGAACTAGTTCAAGAAGGTCAAATATTTTCTATGGCCTAGGATATCACCCAGATCAACTTTTGTCTGCACAAACTATACGTAAAGTCAAAAGCTTTATCATATGACAAAATTGAAGAATTGGAGTATCTGTACATCACTTTTAGAAAAAAAATAGATATAGACAAAGAAACCTGTAAGAAGGCCTATACCACCTACAATGAGGCTATTCTAGAAAAGGATAAAAAATATAAGAAGAAACAAGGAAAGGCTAAGAAAGCTTCATCAAGCAGCATAGAACCTCCAGTTCAAGAAGAAATAGAAAAATATTATGAAGATACCACCTCAAAGTAAGAAATTTTTTGTGCTTAGTATCATTCCCCTTATTTCCCTTATTTTTTATTATTATTATCTTTTTTTAACTATGTTCCCCAATGGATAAAGGCTATAGGTTCTAACATTCCACTGATAGAATTACCCTAGGAGGCACCAAGAATGTTGGTCAAAATAACCACATCCAAGGAAATAAGAAATAATCTTCTTGATATTTTTATAAGTACAAAGGAAAGTCATGATAGCATGACATTTTGGAAGCTGAAGAGCAAGCTAAGGCTAAAATTCATGATAGAATGATATTTTGAAGTCCAAGAGCAGAGCTAAGGCCAAAAGTCATGATAGCATGACATTTTGAAGGCCAAGGAGAAAGCTGAGATGAAAAGTCACAATAGCATGACACTTTTAAGGTCGAGAATAGATCTAAGGCTAAAAGTCATGATAGCGCAATATTTTGAAGGCCAAGGAACAAGATGAGGTGAAAATTCATGATAGCATGATATTTTGAAGGCCAAGGAGCAAGTTGAGATAGAAATTCATGATAGCATAACATTTTGAAGGCCAAGGAGTAAGCTGAGCTGAAAAGTCATGATAGCGAGATATTTTGGAGGACAAGGAGCAAGCTGAGGTAAAAATTTGTGATAGCACAACATTTTGAAGGCCAAGTGGACCACGATGTAAAAAAGGGTTTGAGAAATATTACTGCAATAAGAAGATCCCAACCACTTCCAATTGGAAACTCCATGAATTCTTAACCATTTCTTTACCAGAATAAGCCTACGGGCATACTGTTGTAACAAATTTTAGTTTTATGTTATGAAAAACTCATATATAGAATGAGTGACCTAAAAAAATTGTTAGCTCTTAGGCATTTACAAGGCCATGTATATAGACTTCTAAAAGTTTAATAAATATCATCCATTCTGGTTCTTGGCTCATCGGTGTTTCAAATCAAGTATGTATGTGTTGTCTATTGCTAATTAAATCTAAGGTTGAATGTATTCTACATTAATTCTTACTCTAAATTCCTGCATTAACACTTGGTTAGATCTTCAATTAACTTCACATATAAGCTACATTTAAATAAGAAATATACCAAGAGTTTTAGTTGCTATGTTTTGGTTCTCTGTTATTCTTCTTTATGAAATGCTATGATAGTTTCTTTGTTGTATCTTAATATGTACCATTTTAATCCTCTAGCCATAGCTATATTTCCCTCTCTTTATGCATTTCCCTCTCTCTCCATTTTCCTAAAAGAAGCAAGGAACCAACCTCCTCTAGATATTGAACCAGGTAGACTTTGTTCTCACCTAGTATTTCAATGTTGGCAAAGTCTTAGGTGCAAATGTAACCAAAGACAAATTTAGCTCCAATAGTTTCCAACATGGTACCAGTCAAGAAACTCGATGAGAGGATTTACATTTGCACTAATTTTAGAGATCTCAATAAAGCGAGTCCTAAGGATGAGTTTCCTTTTCCAAACATTGATGTGCTAGTATATGCCACAATAGGACATGAAATGTTATCCATTATGTACGATATCTATGGAATGAATCAAATTCATATTAAACTAGAAGACCAGATCAAAACGATGTTCACAACACCTTGGGGGACATTTTTTTACAAGGTCATGCCTTTTGGCCTTAAGAAAACTAGTGCCACCTACCAACGAGCCATGACATATATCTTCCATGACTACATGCATAAAATTCTAGAATATTACATGGATGACTTACTTACCAAATCTCTATTATGCCATGAACATATCAATGTATTGCAAAAGGTTTTAGATCACCGCATTGAGCATAATGTTAGGCTCCCAAGAAGTCTGTATTCGGTGTTACATATGGTAAAATCTTGGTATTCATAGTCTTTGAGTGAGGCATAAAAGTAAACCCAAATAAATTCAAGGTAATCCTAGAAATGCCTCCCCCTAAAACCATCAAGCAACTATGTAGCTTGCAAGGAAAGGTCACATACATAAAGTGCTTCATAGCATAATTATCAGATAATTGTTGACCTATGAACAAGTTATTGCACAAGGGGGTTGCATTTCATTGGGATGAGAAATGTCAATATGCTTTTGACAATATCAAACAACCTTTGACAATATCAAACAATATTTGGCTTCACCACCAATATTGGTTCCTTCACAACCATGATTGTCATTCTATCTTTACATCTCAGTTACTGAGCTTGAATTGGGCACCATGTTGGCCCAAAAGAATGAATTGCATAAAGAAAAAGCTACATATTATATTAGTTGAACATTGGTCAGCTATGAAATAAAATATGCATACGTGGAGAATCTATGCTTAGTAGTAGTCTTTTCCACTAAAAAGCTATGCCATTACATGCTCAATCATACCACGTATGTAGTATCAAAATAGAATCCATTGAGTTACATGATGATTCAAACTTATCATAGTAGTCACATTGTGAAATGGATCATGTTGTTGATAGAATTTGACCTACATTTCATTGAAAAAAATAAATTAAGGGTCAGGTCATAGCCGATCAACTAGTAGAGGCTCCTCTCCAGGATGACCAACGTCTCACTATAGAGCTTCTCGATGATGGAATTTTTAAATCTCAAAATCACCAGATCCTAAAGAACCTGAGTCACTTGTTGACATAACTATGTTTTTTGATGGTTCTAAGTGTGAGCAAGGGGGTGGTGTAGGAATCATATTTTTTACATTGCAATGGGATCCAATACCCCCTTTTGTTTAAACTCAATTTCCTAAGCACCAATAACAATGTCGAGTATGAAGCCCTCATCATAGGCCTTCAAATGGAAATCGCCATGAAAATAACAAAGCTAAACATTTTCGATGATTTCTTGATCATAGTTAATCAGGTCAAAGGAATATTGCAGTGTAGGTGCCTAGTCTTACAAGCCTATAAAGCCCTAGTGGATAATTTTTTGGTAAAATTAAAATGATATGATATTGAGGTACTCCATCATTCATCTAACTATTTTGTGGATATAATTACCTCTTTAGGGTCTTTAATCCTATAGAACCCATCTGATGATATCACAACCATTCAAGTTAAAACACTATCATAATATACGATGAAGCATGATGAGCTTAACTCTATGCCTGGGGGACTTTGTTCCCTCAAATACACAATTATTTGAATAATACCGCTTGGGGGACTTTGTTCCCTCAAAATCCTTTTGATACTAGCACAATGCTATATCTACAAGTTCACTCTCAATCAAGCATTTGCAAGAGAGGAATATCAAAAGGATTGCACAATTCATACAATTGAGGCTTCTATAAAATAATATTGGGCCATATAAATTAAATATTATTTAAAACTGGGAAGTACTCCTATATTGTTGTATGCTACAAAATGATCATTTAAGAAAAAGGTGGAAAATTATGTCTTAATAGGAGACATAATGTATCGTCAGAGCTATGAGGGTATCCTCCTTCATTGCTTAGACTCTCAAGAGTCGACTTGGGCCATTTCCCAAGCACATGATGGTACATGTGGTGGTCATTTCACCAGTATGGCCATCACAAAGCACATTCTTCACATGGGCTATTATTGGCCAATGTTAGAGCAAGATTGCTATGCTTATGTCAAGAAGTGTATAAAGTGTCAACATCATGCAAATTTAACACATGTACCTTCATAGGCCTTACAACCAATTCAATCGGTTTGGCCATTTGCACAATGGGGGTTTGATTTAATTGGGAAAATCTCTCCTATCTCCTCAGGCTTTCACACATTTATTATAACATATACTAAGTACTTTAAAAAATGGGTGGAAGCAATTCCTCTTACCATGATGACTGGATATTGCATTATGAAGTTCATGTTGCATAATATCATATGTCATTTTGGTATTCCATCCAAGATAATTTCAGATAATGGGACACCCTTTAAGAATAAGGATGTGCATGCTCTAACAACAAAATATAATATACAGTATAGCTTTTCTATACCATATTATCCACAAGCTAATGGGCAAGCAGAGGCATCTTATAAAATAGTAGTTTCAATCTTAAAAAAATCGTTAAGAAAAATCATAAGGATTGGCATAATCAATTACCTCTTGCCCTTTGGGCCTATCGCACTAGTATTCAAACTCCCACTAGGGCAACTCCATTTTCACTAGTGTATGGTGTTGAAGCCATCATGCCTTTAGAGTTATAAATATCGTCGTTGCACATTTCCATGCAGGAATTCATTGATGATGATAATGCATGGAAAGCTCGTCTAGATCAACTCACTTTGCTTGATGAACGATGCGTCAATGCTCTCGAGCATCTATGTGTTTATCAAGAGTGCCTTAAGAGAGCTTACAACATGAAATTCCACCCTAAAGACTTTCAGGTTGGTGATTTAGTTCTAAAAGAGAACCAAAAAAATTCAAATTTTCCACCCCATTTACGAGATAAATTTACGGTAAACTAGTTAGGTCCATACATCATTACTAGTCATATTGGACCTAGAACTTATCACTTAGAATCCATCGAAGGAAGTGAAGAGCCTGAACCATTGAATATCAGTCACTTGTGGCCTTTCCATGCTTAGAGCACCATGCCCACCCTAAAACACCCCTAGGTGGTCTACGACCATCTAGGTCAACCTAAAATGCCCCTAGGTGGTCTATGATCATCTAGGTCAACCTAAAATACCCCTAGGTGGTCTACGACCATCTAGGTCAACCTAAAATACCCCTAGGTAGTCTACGATCATCTAGGTCAATCTAAAATACCCCTAGGTGGTCTACAACCATCTAGGTCAACCTAAAATACCCCTAGATGGTCTACAACCATCTAGGTCAACCTAAAACACCCCTAGGTAGTCTACGACCATCTAGGTCAACCTAAAACACCCCTAGGTGGTCTACGACCATCTAGGTCAACCTAAAATACCCCTAGGTGGTCTACGACCATCTAGGTCAACCTAAAACACCCCTAGGTGGTCTACAACCATCTAGATCAACCTAAAACACTCCTAGGTGGTCTACGACCATCTAGGTCAACCTAAAACACCCCTAGGCAATCTATAACCATCTAGGTCAACCTAAAATACCCCTAGGAAATATACATCCATCTAGGTAAACCTAAAATACCCTAAGCGATCTACAATCATCTAGATCAACCTAAAACATCCCTATATGGTCTACAACCATCTAGGTCACCCCAAAATGCTCCAAAGGCATCTATAAGCCCTTTGGTCACCCTAAAATACTCCTAGGTAGTCTATGACCATCTAGGTCACCCAAAAATCTCCAAAGGCATCTATAAGCCCTTTGGTCACCCTAAAATGCTCCTAGATAGTCTATGACCATCTAGGTCACCCCAAAATTCCCCAAAGGCATCTATAAGCCCTTTGGTCACCCAAAAATCCCAATGGCATTCATTAAGCCCATTGGTCAAACTATATATACATATATACATATATATATATATCAAAAATACAAAAACATCATTAAAAACATCAAAAACATAAAAATATTGCTTCATTGCACTTCACATCATTTGCATTACAACATCAATTGCATTAGGCATACTCATCATTGCATTGTGCATTATTAGAAGTTGATCATACATGTCTAGCACCAGGTCTGTATACTAGGCATCTGTCAAATTCACTATTATCATATGTCAATTTTACCACATGTTTACATTACATGTATCATTTACATTTACACTCCATATTGTGTGTCTGTTTCCCGTCACTTAGCCATTGTTTATAAGATATAGTTAGGGTTTTTGGTCACTCAACCATCTCTAGTTTTCTTTTCAGATTTTGTAGAAAGCTATCATGATTTTTAGAAGGTAGAATCCTGCTTAGATTATACCTTGTATACATCAAAATCCCAACACATTTTCACATTAATAAATCCAAGTTTAGCACAAGGAAATATGAAACCTACAAAGTGGTCTAGGTTACCTTAAGCAAAAATGTTATCTCGCTCATCCCCCTATGCGAATGGTTCAAAGATGCTGAGAATTGACAAAAGGACAAGTTCCTCCTTACCCTTAACAATAAAAATGAAAAATAAACAATGATTATTATCACTTCAAAATATGCAAAAAAAAATAGTGGTTTTTACCATTAGCAAAAAGTAAAATAAATAGTGGTTCTCACCACTACCAAAATCCATTGCTCACCATAACAAAAATGAGCAACTCCCTTGAAAAATTCAAAAATTAAAAGAAAATAAGGGAGTATTGAACTTGAATCCCTAGAATTCTCAGCATTAGAGAACCATAAGGTGATCCTCATTACAGGTTGGGTGGCATCAAGCCCACTTGGCAATGGTGGTATCCTTACGCATGATGATATGTCTATCACATAAGCAACTTGCTTTTGTATAGACCAATGTTTGCATGTGGATGAGCTAGCTTTTGGTAGCCTGTATTACCTAGTGGTCTAATCCAACTACATACAAAACTTAGGATAATGATACTCATAAGGTGATCTCTAGTATAGATGGGTTGAATAAATCCTATTTGGAACTAGGGTAACTTTATGCATTATCATAGTAATGAACTCACATGCACACACAGGGATATTGAATATCTTGGTTATCTTAGCAGATTTATACTTTGTTAAAAAGTCTTGCATGGTTACTATACAACTTTTGATTAGGTAACTAGAGTGTTTGAGTCTCCTAAAAATCCTAAACACATCATAAAACATTATACTATTCATTCTATTTCACATCATGTTGTCACATGTTTGTCAAGTTACATTTACACAAGCCATTACATAATGTCATAATAACATTAAAATAATGAGATAAATTTTGTACAATCGATGGTGCTAGCATCTAATGTGTCAACTAGTAATCATAATACATCATACAAATTAAACAAATCATCCATTTCATTATGCATTTACAAATATCCATATCATCAAATCACATCATATTACAAATACATGCATACATGTTAGGCATAAAGTAAAGCATCATAATCAGCAAATATAAGCATTGCATACATCTCATAAAGTAGTAAAAGAACACATGATGATAACAAAAAACTCATATATATGTATGAAACCAAAAGCTACATCATCATCCATATACTACCCATAGGCTACAATAAAGTGGGTCCTCAGACCTCATAAATCCTAAAATATCAAAAAGAGCCATTAGAGTCTCAAATACCATGGTCACGCAGGACCGGTACTATGACTCTCACCCCCACCCTCAGTCGAAGTCCACCGAGAACTCCTAGATATGCTACCCCCTACCCTGTCTAACCTCCATCTAGAGCCAAGTACCTCCATCCATGTAGAATACTATCTTGTACCACTCCTACAACTCTAGTGTGACCCACTAGTAGATGGACAAGCTGGTAAGCACCCCCTAAGGTGCACTATCTCATCCTCTAACTCATCAGTATAGGTCCTCTCCTATCGAAAATGATCTTGGAAGACTCCCACTAAAGACTAAAGTTGTACCACCTCCTCTCATAGCCTGACCATCTTACCACTACTAGATCCCTCATGGCTAGGGCTCTATGCTCCAACCTATGCCTGAAGGGTAGCTATCAATGCTACCTACCTATCCATCTCAGTCTAGGTGCTTTGTACCTACACCTGGAAGAGATCCCTCTCTTATCAAACTCTAATAAGGTCACCCCATAGCTCAGTAATCATAGCATCTCATGCTGCTAGTTGTACCTGCATCCCCTGATCATCCAAGTTAGCCTCACCAAAATCACCTTGTATATCTCCTAAGTCAAGGAGCTCTATCCACTCATCTACTACGCAATGATGCACATGTCACTCACCTGTGTCAGCCTCCTCATCATCTGGTGACTCATCCTGACCCTCCTCCTCTAGAGCATCCTTGGGTGCCTCCTCTACTGCCTCAGCTGCATCCCCTCCTAGTGGCCCCTCTCCTCACCACTATCGTGTCACCCACCAAGATTCATACTCCTATATAGTCCCAGCATCATCCATCTCAGAGATGTCTACTATAGGATGACTCCTCCCCCAATACCTCCATTATAGGCCAACTAAGAGTCCTCTCATCCCCATGATATTGGTAGATCATCGACTCACTAGGAAAACCCTGGCATAGCCCAAACTACCGTAGGACTCAAGCATAAGGAAAGTACTCCCACTCAATCCCATGTCACCCAATCAACCATCTGCCCCACCTCACCTAGTGTAGTTGTGTCTCAGCCTCAACCCATACTGGACAATCTCTATAAGGTCTCTAGGTAACCTCCTCTACCCTAAGTCATGCAAAGGTCTCTACATAGTGCTCAACCTCACCTACAAAGTGATGGCCCTGACCTCTCTCCTATGCCCGCTACCATAGAATCTCATAGCCTATATCTCTATCAGTAAGTCATGCTTGGGTCATCCATGGTAGTCCCTATGATCAATCCATAGAAATATGCTACCATCCCCAAACCTGTAGTAGAAAGCTACAACCCAAGCCCTTCCACCCATGGGAGTGGATCTCATATAACTCATCATATAGCTATGCCAATAAGGTAGTACCCCAAGCCATCACTAACGGCTACTCTACGATGCACTCTACCAATGAAAACACCAACTCTAAAAGGTTCTAGGGGAACCTGGCTCTTGATGAGTCTAGGGAGCAACATGTTGGAGATCAAAGTCATCAGTAAAGCATGTCTAACACCCAATACATCAGCCCCAAACCATAGCTCTACTAATATCCCTCCATTGGGTAGGTCATGCACTACCTCCTCCTAATTTCCCCTAAAGTATCTCTACATCACTGCATCTCTTCGATCTCGATGAGTGGATATGATAGGGCACCCCTCTATCGAAATGCACAATATCTGATAGATATCCTCTAAAGTCACCGTCATCTCTCCTGTAGGTAAATGGAAAGTGTTGGTGCATGGATCCCAAAGGTCTATCAAGGCAGTCAAGTAGGCACGATCGCCCACCATGGGCTCTAACCACGTCACATGCTTAAGGCCAATGGCATCGAGCCATTGCCAGTCATCCTCTATCAAAATATCCCTAGAAACCTGAAAGAGAGTCAGAACTCGATACCGACTCTTCACCACCTGACAAAGCTAACTAAGTGTCAAAAATGCACTCAAAATGCATCAAAAAAGTCCAAAAATACCCAAAAAATGACCAAAAAGGGCCCTTTTGCCCCAATTTTGTGACCGTCCCACCTAGGGATGGCCCCCAATTTGGCAGCCATCCCACCCAGGGATGGCCCCCAAAAATGGCTAAAATAGGGTCATTTTGACCCCTAAAATAGCCCTAAAAATGCAAAAAAATAGCAAAATAATGGTAAAATAATGCATCTAAACTAGAAATAACTACTTGCATTCCTATATTTACCAACTATTATGGTTCTTTAACCAGAATTTAGTGTGTTTTATGGAAAAAGCAAAAGAAATTAACATTTCACATTAAATAAAGAAAGAGAGGAAAATGCAGTCCGTACCCATCTCGCATCGGCTCCGCCACTTGATGAGTCTTGTTGCTGGCTCATGGTGATGATTGGATGTTTTAGTAGTGCTCCACTTCGAAAAATCAGACTCCTACTCCTCACCTCTCAAATTCCTAAGCCAAACATGCACAAATGAGCTCATTTGCCTCATTTTGGGCTTATATAGCTGCAAAAAGAGCATGGCTGCTCCTAGGTGGGATGGTCAGATATTTGGCTAACCATCCCACCTAGGGATGGCCATAAAATATGCAGCCATCCCACCCAGGGATGGCCACCAAAAAACCCTACAAAAATAGCTTAAAAATATAAAAAATAGGGCCAAAAACCCACCAAAAATAGGTCAAAATGGTTCAAATTAACAAGGGATCAAGATTAAATCCAAAGTATTCATGGATGCTCTAAAAATTATTTATTTCACTCCCCAAGAAGGCTATTATGGCTGGACCACTCCACGGGAATGAAGTATTTAGGCTCTCGCTTCCATAAATCATCATTAAAATGATCAAAATCCTAGCAGAATTGATAGGGTTTGCAATGGGTAAAACTGATGGTTATCCCAATTAAGTCATATATGTCAAGTGACTCATTGCTTTCATAATTATTCATGCCCTCATTGACTCATCACTTGAGGGGGTAGTCATAACAAATATTTCATAATCAAATCAACACTTAAACACTCAAAAGTGCAATTTTCATACATTCAAAAGAATCATTGCCAAAGACAAATTTGCAAGCCCATGCTAGGGCAAATAATCAGCAAATGCAACAAAAAAAAGGCTTGGCCTCCTTTAAGCCTTGGGAATTCACCCATGTAAATGCTTACAAGGAAACAAGGAACCAAGACCAAGTATACCCTAAGCCCCAAAAATGCTATGGCAAGTGCGGCTGAAAGGTATACCAAAATCAATCCTTCAACTATGTCAAAAGAAAGGATTCCAAGAATGTATGCTCTTTCCACAAATGGAGGCATCTAAATTTGGTTAGGTTAATGAATAACCTCAATCATTTAATGATTTAGTCATCTATTTTTGCTCAATGCTCTGTTGCACACAATGCATCTCAAAAAGGGCATCTGTAGACACTAAAATCATGTAAATCGGATAAGACTGCTATGTGCCACTCTTATCGACATCATATGGCCCCATTGGGAAACCCTCAGGGGTTAATTAGGGCTCCCAACCACTTTTGGGAGGGTTTACCCCACTTTTGGGAGGTTTTGGGCCATGTAGCCATGGTCGTCCCACCCAAGGATGGCCATAGTTCATGGCCATCCCACCCAGGGACGACCACCAACAGTCATCCCTGGGTGGGACGGCCATGAACTAGACCCCAAAAATTCAAATGGTAGGACAAATGGCAATCAATTCCTACCATTTATCCCACCCAATCACCCAAAATTGATTGGGAGGTTATCATAAACATCAAGACCTACAAATTGGAGGCCCCAAATGGGTAAGCTTTCCCACCCTATGCATGGCAAGGGCATTGACAAGTGGCAACACTTGCCCTACATGCCATAACTTGCCCCTTTGCACATTTTACCTATTTTAGCTATAAATTGAGGTGCTCCTACCCAATTTCAAGGGAGACAATAACAAGCATTGCTCACGAAGTGCTGCTCACATTTGTCCTCACATTTGCCCAAGTATTTTCCTTGAAAACCTCTTCATTCGAAGGTGCTTTTAGGGGCATCCCAAAATACACTAAACCGATTCCAAAACCAATCAATTTTGAGAGTTAGTTTCCCAAATTTGATGACAAGACCCCTAGGAGGTTTATTGACCAAATCCAAGTGGAATTGGTGGCAAAAACCACCCTAGTTTGTGGTCGTCCCCCCAGGGACGGTTAGCAGGTCTTATTGGAACTCCTAGGGATGGCCATGAAATGGCCCATAATTTTGATCTAATTTCTATGTAGATAATTTCTATAGCATTAGATTAGCATCATATCCAAATTTGGTAAAGTTTTGAGTAGATTTGATGGGTCAATTAATGTTTTTATGATTGTAGTCTTACTTGTTCCTACCAGGAATGACCACAAGTTTTGCTAACAATTTCACTATGATTTCTGCTCATATCCTTCCAAAATCACCTATTAAACATCATACTATAATTTCAAGTCATTTGGAGTTGTTTAGAATAGTCACAAATTAATTTTATATTCATAGATGCATACTTTCTATGGTTTTCATAGTTTTCATCACTAAATGCATATGCTATTAACATCATTCAATATCTTGTGTGTAGGTGCAGGTATTCTAGGCATGAGGGAGGAGCTAAGGAGCAGTATAAATGAATCCCAATATTAGCTCTCAAGTGTGGGTTGCGAGAAGAACATTGGAAGCATGCCTTTATGCTCATGGAGGGATTTGATCCCTTGTAATTTGTAATCTGAAATGTATCAAAATGAGAAGCCCTCAAAGGGGGATGTATTGTAACCTTTTGAATTGATGAATTTATGAATACAAGGAGAAACCCCACCTTTTTACTTTAAATCATTCATCATTTCAATAGCTTACTTTGTTTACATCTTTTGCATCTTTCTTTTGCATGCTTTCTTAGAAACACTAGATTGCATTTCAGTTTCCATCTATTAGGCGAGCCATTTTTTGTGCTTCTTCACATTCCACTAAAATGACCACCACAAGTACCATCATGGGCTTCATCTATGGCTCTTTGAGCCTCACTAGCCTCGATAAAACTTAGAAGAACTCCATCATAACCATGTTTATACAACATGTCCCCCAAAAGAACAAAAAAAGTTGTCTTTTGCTTAAAAGTGTGTTTGGTAGTTCGAGATATATCATATGGGAGTGTTCCAAACTTGAGAAAGGCTACTATTTGGTTGGACCAAGGCTCATATGAATCTGATTGGATAAAGCAAACATCCTTTTCATCTTTTGACTCAGCACAAGAAATTACATTTAGACATTATTGAAATGATAAGGGGTTGTACCTTTCTAAAGGAATATTTTAGAATCAATGATCCAAGGGAGGCGATTGCATCTACAAATCTGTTAAGTTGAATATGTCAAGCTATTGATTTCATACAAATAAGACTTAGAAAGCAATTCATTGCTACTTCATGGCAAAGCTTAATGGTAGGTTCTTTGCATTGGTATACTATGTTAATTTAATTTACAACAAGTTGAGAATCACCAAATATCCTAATACACTTAATGCTCATAGCTATAGCTGATTGAAGACCTAAGATTAATGCTTCATACTCTGTAGTGTTTTTTGTGCATTGGAAGTCTATTTTGAATGACAAGAGGATAGGTACCCCCTATGGTGTGTGAAATACTACTCGAGCACCTTGACCTTTCACATACTTAGAGACATCAAAGAATAATGTGATATCAATGTCTTCCTCTGGAATGAAATCTTCTTGTTCAGTGATAGAAAACACCGATTCATATGGGAGCTCGATAATCAAAGGATTATCACTAGGTAGTGGAGCTTCCACAAGCTGATCAGATATTACCTGACCTTTAATGGATTGTTGGGTTATGAATTCCAAGTCAAATTTAGTAGGGAGTATTATCTATTTAGTGGTGTGAATGTTATTGTAAGTGCGGGACATCATGTAAAGAAGAGAATTTTATATAGCTATGACATATGTTGTGTGGCTAAGCATGTAATGTCAAATTTTCTTAGTGGTAAAAACCATTGCTAAGAACAATTTCTCTACATAAGCGTATTTTTTTTCATAACTTACAAATGTTCGACTAATGTAGTAGACAAACTGCTCTTGATTTTGTTTATTATTTTGTGCAAGCATTGGTCGTAATGCAAAGTTTGTTGCTGAAATGTAAAGATAAAATGGGACCCTTGGACGAGGAAGATCTAAGACTGGTGGAGAATATATGTATTTCTTAATGTCATCAAAGGCTTTTTGACATTCATATATCCAAGAGAATGGCATCCCCTTTTGTATTAGGTGATTGAATTATCTGCATTTGTTAGAAAGTTGCACAGTACAACAATGGATTGATTGAATCTTTCCTTATAAACTACACAATTCATTTAAATTAGTTGGGCGAGGCATGTACATGATAGCCTTGACCTTGTTAGGGTCCACCTCAATGTCTCTTTTGGAGACAATGAGTCCTACAATATTGCTCTAGGTAACACCAAAGACACATTTCTTGGGATTCAACCTTACATTATGCTCTAAGAGTCGATCAAAAAATTTCTCCAATACACCAATATGTTCTTGTCAAGTTTTAGATTTAACCAAGAGATCATCCACATATTCTTCGATAATCTTATGCATGTACTACTAGAAAATGTATGTCATGGCACGTTGATAAGTGGCACCTGCATTTTTGAGGCCAAAGATCATCACCTTGTATCAAAAATTTTCCCAAGGTGTAGTGAATGTTTTTTGTGTTGGTCATCAAGATTTATTCAAATTTGGTTGTATGCTAAAAACTTGTCTATGAGTGAAAGCATTTCATGGCTAGCGCAGGTATCGACAAGAGTATCAATTTTTGGAAGAGGTAAATCATCCTTAGGACACACTTTGTTGAGATCTTGAAATTCAATGCATACGAGTATCTCCCTGTTAGGCTTGCAAATGGGTACCATGTTTGAAAGGCACTCAGGATAGTTGATAGAAATTATGAAATTCATTTCTAACAGTTTTTGAAGCTCTATTTTTACCAAGAGTGCCATGGTAGGATGTATTCTTCTAATTTTTTGTTTTACTGGCTTAGCATTAGGTTGTAATGTGAGGTTATGGACAACCAAACTAGGGTCAAGACTGAGCATGTCCTTGTAGGACCATGCAAAAATACCCTTTTTCCTCTTGAGGAGAGCAATAAATTGCTCTTGTTCATCGGGTGATAAAATTTTGCCAAGATTGAAAATTTGAGGATTATCTTTATTTGAACTAAGGTCCACATTGATAGTATCTTTAATATACATGTGGGAACCTTCCTCAAGCTTATGGGGTGTAGGTATCAAATGAATATCATCTTAATATGTCATCAAACTCTTCTGGCTTACCCTCATCTAATTATACCTGGAAAACCTCAAGATCTGAAGGTGAAGGTGTAAGCGAAGGTAGAGGAATTTAGTTGGAAAAACCCTTAATAATTCCTCAGACAAGATAAATTTAGTAAAGGTTAGGGTCAATAAAATATGATCCATATCAATAAGGCTTATGTCAATTGGAATTGGCTTAGCCAGATTGTATGGATTGCGGAGTGGGATGAATAAATCAACATGATTCATGTTGACTTATGGGCAAGGTGAACAAGGTTGGATGAAATGGATGGAACATAGGAATCGATGCTAGGAGCTTGGTTAACCTAAATAGCAACAAGTAACACAAAATATGTTTTATTAAATGATATATTTACATATATAATTCTGAAAAAGAAAACATGTTTTTGATTTTTTTTAATGACATTTTTTTGGCAGTGGTGAGAACCACTGTTTTTATTTTATGTACATAATTTATGGAATGGATTAATGGAATGGATGTGGTGGTTCACTGGTAGGGGTAGATCACTCTAGTGGAAGAAGCAAGCAAAAAATGGGCTCATGGATGGGGAACATGTTGAGATAAAAATAACCTTGTTCAGAATGGCGAATGATGGGATCTAATTCTTCTTTAGATTCATCTAAAATTATTGACATAATCTCAAATTCTTCATAGATTTTCTCATAAAAATTATCGATATGGAGGGCTTATTCTTCTAAATTAAGATTAATCCTTTGGAAGGCTTATTCAAAAGAAGAGGTGGTAGGTAGTGGGTGGTAACCTAAACCTGAACGGTCATGCACCTCTTGATATGGAATATTGATAGGTTGATGTACTCCCTATTCATGCAGTCCTAGGCCATAACCTTGCTAATTGACTATGTGGAAATATCGATATGGAAATCCCGACATGTTTGGAATATTGGCAAGAACTAGTTCTTTGGGTTCTTCTATGGGAGTTGGACTTGATGAAGATTCAATCTCCCCCATATAAAAAATTTATGCTATTTGGAGCTGAACCTATGTTATATACCACTCCTATTGATAAAGGTGGGTCATGTGGGTGACCAAAATTCTTAGCACTAGGGATGGTGAGGGGCATAATGGTGATGTCATAAACCACATACACCAATATCAAAATTGGTGAGATGGACCTCAACTTGTGATAGCATGGAATGATTATGGTCAGGCGATGGATTAAGAAATGGTGGAGATGGAGGTATCTCACAATATGTCAATTCAACTTGTGAAACATTAGGTGATGACAATGGATTGGCTTGGGAAAGTTGTTGAATGTATGATGATGATGAAGTGAATGATAATAATGTCAATGATGTGGACTAGCTATGACCACATGTACATGTAGTCATTGATGAAGGTGATGGGTGTATGTAGGTTTGATAAGAGTTGGTGATAGGGATATCTTTGATAATGGGATCCTTTAATGAAGATGTGGATGGATCGAAATGGAGCATGGACTCATAAGGATTTGAGATGAAATTGCAATACTTAAATGACTCGACATCCACTAGTATGCAATGTACTTGTCCCTCACGAACATATTTCAAACATTAATGTGGTATTGAAGGAACGCATATCATTTTCCTCATACAAGGTATTCCAAGGAGTACATTGTATGCCATGGATCCTTCCAAGATGTGGAAAATTGTGTGCAATATTTTAACCCCTTATTTGATGGGTAAAATAATAGTTACAGCTATGGAACACAAAGCATCATTAACTTATTTAAGGGTAAAGGATGACTTGGTGATGTGAGATGGAGGAAGGTTCAAATTATGGAGATCATATATGATGATGATGTTGATAGAGGAACCGATATCAATTAGGACTATTTTAAAAGGCTTCTTGTCAATAAAATCCATGATATGCAATGGAGGGTCTACGGATTCTGATGAGATTGGATTAATATAAAAGTCATAGAATGTGAAGGAAGGACCCAAGCATATTTAGATTCTCCCCACAAATTTGTTGAAGGTATTAGGATCTTGTGATTGTAATTCTATGGGTTTTAAAATATCCATTAATGCCTCATGATGTGGAGGATATTGTTGGATTAACTCATATATTGACAATTTTATGGAAGCCATTTTTAAACTTATAGTTAATTGACTACTCAATGAGATAATTGTTTGAAGTGAATGATTTATGGGTGGATTTGGTGGATTTTATTGGCTAGGGATATGGATAGATGATGAGGGATTAAGAAAAATCTAGATGGGTGGTGATGTAGAAGGTTGTGACACACTTTCTTGCAATGTTTGCCTTTGTTGGTTATTCCTTTGACCTCTAGTGACCACATGGATGGCTCCTACAAATCCTTGGTATTGTTAAATGTGGTTGACTTGGTTAGGGAGACTTTTAGTGTTAGCTCCCTCTACATTTGGTTGCACCTCCTAATGATGAGGAAGTGGTGTTTGAAATATACCAAGGTTTTGGTTATGTTGAGTGAGGGGATTATTAATATTTATCACCCCCAAGTCAATAAGGTCTTGGACTATATTTTTAAACACATGGTAGTTGTTAATGTCATGCCTATTTTTCCTATGATAAGGGAAAAATAGATATTCTCGATAATTTTTACCATGTCTGGTGGGATCATTCGATATAATGTCAGGTTTATATATCTCATACAACATTTTAAAAGGGAGGCATATGACTTGGCTAATGGAGTGTATTGGTTATTTTTCTAGATAGAATATTGTCGAGGATGCTTTTCCATAGCTGGCACTATGTTTTGAACTGTTGGAGCTTGTGTTGTTGAGGGGACCACATGATATAAAATTTATTATGATGTTTGTTGCACAAGTTGTTGAGCCATTACCGGTTGGCTCATGACCACTTGATTAACTTGATTGACTTGATTGGATTGGGTGGTTGGGATATCCTGTATTGATTTTTATTGGCCTATATAATTGCTTTTGTATTGGCCCTTGTTTTGCCATTCTTTCTTCTTAGGCTTTAATATGCCTTCTTGGATCTTGATATCCTCAATGAAACTAGCCTGATCTAAAGCTTCTTTAAATGATTGATAATTCCATAGTTGGAGCATCCAAGAGATAGGTTTTAGACAACTCTTTGTGAATAGCTTAATTATCTCATCCATTGGTAGGGTGAATGACAATTTAGTGATGATAACCCTCCAACGGTTTTCAAAATCATAGATATATTCATCATCATGATACCTTAAAACATAGACATTAGATAATGAAATCTTATTTTTAACATTTAGGATGAAATGATCAAATAATTTATCAATCAATTTGGTCAAAAGTATAGATACTATGAATTTGCAATAGATTGTACCATTATATGGCATCCCCTCCCAATGTTTGAGGAAAATTTCAAAGCATGAGAGCATTATCATCTTGAATTCTAAAGAATGGATTAAAAAAGGTGCTCACATGTTCTTTGGGATCCTCATTTCCCTTAAATTTGTCAAACTTGGGTACCATAAAATTAGTTGGATATGGTGGGTATTGTACTGAAGGATAAATTGGTTGATTGATCAATTGGTGTAAGGTTGGTTTTTGGTTTGAAAAACCAAGAGTAAATTGCATCAATTGATCTATATATTTTTTCATGGCCTTAATTTGAGGGTCTTCCTCAGGAATGTGAAAGCCCTGAATTACCTGATGAGCTTGGGAAGGTGTGGAAAAATATTATGGAGTGACTAGGTGATGAGGAGATTTGTATTGATGACTAGGCAAATTGGATGGAATATGATGAATGGGGGATTGTTGATGAAAGAACGGGGAATTATGGAATGAGGTTGATGGATGGAGGTTATGGCTAGGCTGGCCAATGGGAATAGGATGGATTATGGTATGAATTGATGGGGGAACAAGGATAGAGACCATAAAAGACTATGGTGCCCATGCTGGACCTTGATTGCTAAGGGTAGTCTGAGTAGAGTTATGTAAAGGTGTAGGGTTAACATGTGCTTGTTATAGAGCATTATGACACTATCTAAGAAATTTGTTTAGGTTTTCCCACACCTCACTAATTTATCTATCAAAGGCTAAGGTTATGGAGGTATATGGTATGCAATATATGGCTTGGGTACAAGTTACACTAGGTATGGCAACTTGTGAGGCTGGAACTTGTGAAGCAGAATTGACTTGTGCCTCACAAAAAGGGTTGGTGTAAGTGGAGGTATGTCAGGTGCTAGGAGCACATGAATTTTGGGGAATGGATGCATGGGATGAAGGTGCAAATTATGCCTCAAAAATAGGGTTAGTATAAAGTTGATGTGGGTTGGGAATAGACATTCTCTTCTTGTAAAGCAAAATCCTATCTAAGTGAATTGAGAATAAACTCTAAGACATAATTAAAAGACTTCATGAAAGTTCCTACATTTACCATGTCTATATGGGTAATGTGGTTATCAATGGTAGGGGATGTTAACTCCTCTTGGGGCATGACCATATGATAGGTTATGGATGGTAAAGAATGTGAGGGACCTGTAGATAAATCTTCCTGTGTCACATTTAGGTATTCTACCACAGAAGTGGTGGGGAAGGTGGATGAAGGTTCCATTAAGTTATATTGACTTATAGCTTTATTTTTATTTCTAGTTAATACCATAAACAAAATAAATCAAGATATAAATTAAAATACCAAATGTAACATTATAACTAAAATTATTAAGGAAAAAAACAACCAATGCTAAGTTTGAACCAATGTGGCTTACCTTGTTCATTGATTATATCATTTTAATGTATATTCATTTTATGTGTCAGTCATGTATGTTTTTATTTTCTAATCTTACTTAACGAAACAAATGTAAAATATGTAGCAAACATAGGGAAACGAGATTCTTGTTGGTGATGAAATCCAAAAAATTTTCTCAGGTGTATCCTATGGTGGCTAAGGGTAGGCATTGGTGGATGGAGATGAATGCCACTATCACCAAATCTCAAGAAATAGTTGGTGATGAAATCCAACCACTACTATTTTGAGTGAAGCATGTTGTGTGTGAATTATTTTTAAAGTTTCTATTTATTAACGTGTACAAACAATGTTAGAAACAAAAAATTTCATAGATCTAAATTATAAGCCAACAAGAGAATGCTAAGTTATCCAAAGGGCATGAAGTACACCACTTAAGACCCCCTTTCTAAATAACAACTGGAGGGTTCGTCCACTCCTCTGCCTGGAATCATTCAACTGGTAGGGACACTTTTGGCATCCTAATTATGTTCCTACTTAGATAAATAAAAGAAGGTGTTTCTAACCCTAAAATGCAATACTATGTTATGCAATTCTCAATTCAAATGCAAAAAAATTGCATCATTTTATATTTGTGAATACATTAACAATAGAAACCTAATTAGAATGTATGTGAATGGATGCAAACCTAAAAATGTAAACTAGAATGAGTTCATTTCTAGATTATTTAATGATGGTTCATTTTAAGCTTAGAATCTAAAAAATATAGCAGATAACCCAAAATACATAAAGCAGGGACTTAGGTTTTATTTAGCAAACTTATTGGATAACCTACGTATTTGCTCCAAATCATCGTAAAAAGCACCTTGGTATTTATGGAAATACACCTGGGTGTTTTTGGATGCCTTTGAATACCTCTGGGAATTTATGAATAACCTCTGAGCTTCGCTGGGCATTTCATGCTCTTTTTGCAACTTTTATGAACTTTAAAAATCTTAGATCCAGCGAAAGACACGTGATTCACACTTTTGAAAATATGCAAAATAAGACAACAAATAGCAAGTTAGAATTCAAGTTAAATAAAAAATGAAACCCTTAGGGGGTCCCACCGTGATCGCCATTTGTGAAGACAAAAACTAGACACCATATACAACTAACTATAAATGAATAAACCACATAACACAAGAAATTGCACAATGAAATAGATATGATATTATTATTGTTGGGAGATCTGAGTACAATCAAATGTGACCCTAAATGGGGGTTTTACATAGTTTATTTTATACAATAAATACAATAACACTAGGGTTCTTCAAAACCCTAAATAGCAATGCTTATGGTGTTGGTAAAACTCATTCTTCCTCCCAACAGAGTTGAGTGGGCTTCAGATATCTATTGAGTCAATCCACTCTAGCTTAAACAGTTGTTCAATGATGATGAATATCCAAATCTGCACACATAAAGACAATAATAGGAATTTAGCTGTGAGGGTTGCACTATATGAGACCCTCAGATATCAATAAAACCCTAGCTATTGATAAATGAAATTGCATATAAATCTAAAGATATTGAAATTAATCAAAATAGAGAATGATTTACCTTGTTTCTTGTTGATTGTCCTTTGATGGCTAGATTTGTTGCAGATCAATGGCGAAGGTGTACCCTAGCATCATGCAAAGGTAGGAGGATTTTAGAAGGGCTTACTCAAAATGCCCATGAGTACCTGACGATTGTAGAAAATACCTATGGGCACTTGATTTTGGTAGGGAGGTGCTCGAAGTTGCCTGGTGTTGACAGAAAGTGATCAAAGGTGCCTAGAGGATGAGGGAGGATTCTACAAAAGTAGATAATACAAATTCATAGAATGTGGTGGTGGTGATGGTGAGAAAAAAAGTACAAAATGTGATGGATGGAATGGGATTAGAGCACAAAAGGCTTGTTTAAAGACTTAAGGCACTTATGAAATCAGGGAACTCAAAAACTTAGGAACATCGAGACTTAGGAAATTCGAACACTTAGGGGTTGAGCCATAAAAAATGAATCCTATTTGTAATATACCTAGGGCATGTTAGGGTTTCAACGACACTAATCATGTGGATAATATTAAAGCACATCTAAGGGTAGATATTAAATTTAGGGTGTGGCATGGATTAAGGTGAATAGATGGACGAGATTAAATGAAGATTGGATGGCTAGGATTGGTTTATATAAATAGATATATATTTATTGAATATATATAAAATATTATTATTTAAATAAATATATATATATATATAATAGGCAAAAATGGCTTGAAAGCTATGATGGAGGTCAAATGACTAGGTTTTGATGGTGGAAATGGCAGGAAGGCATGGATGGAGGGAAAATGACTAGGTTTTGGTGGTGGAAATGATGAGAAGGCATGGATGGAGGAAAATTTGCTAGATCTAGGTGTCTACAATGTTTTAAAAATAAATAAAAAAACACCATGCAAAGTGGCATAATAAAAGTTGTTTTTTTTTTAAGCTATTTTTTAGCTTTTTTGCATGATCAAGGTTGATTGATCATTATATATTTTGTAATTGGACTCTTTTTTGAAGGGAGAAGAACAAGAATATTTCAGTGTGCAAAATTGTGGAGCTTTTATGTGGATATTTTTTTAAGTTTATATTTGTACCCTTTTTAAATTATAGATCAAAAATTTTGATTTGGACCAACAACATAGTTTGCTGAAATTGGAGCTTTTGGATAGGGACATTTCATTATTTGGCATTCAGAATTGGTTTAGCTTAATCACTAAACACTCTTGGACCATTTTTGGGTGATGTCCATCCTTCATTAATGTTTTTTTAAATCGTATATCATAATTGTTTTATTGCTATTTTTTATCTCTCCACCTCAAGAACTTTCATTTGGTATCAGAGCCAGGTTGTGTATATTTTTTCTCTCCATCATATTATAATGGTGGTTGCATTAAGTATATTTTAATAGTCTATTTTCTCCTTTAAATATTTCACTATCTCAGACCTCAAGCTATGTGAATACTAGTTGGGCCAAGGTTAGTTTTAAATTAGAATTGACACTTTAATAGTTTAGAACTGAATCTCAAGAAAATATTGGCTTATTCATTTTATTTTCTCTTACCCTTAAACCCTTGATTTTTCTTTAAAACCTATTTATATTAGGGGTAACTTAATTTCTATTTAAAGCAATGAAGTTGATGGTTTTCCATGCATTTGAAAATTCCATATAGATGCAACATAATCATTGTTGTAATAATATAAGTGCAATGAATGATATGAATTGGCTAATTATAATTCACATGGTTTAAAATTTATCTTTGATTTGCACAATTTAAATTTAGCTTAGTTCATATATGTTATAATGATTAATACAATAAAATTGTTTTAAGATAATTAAGCATTTGATTTTAAGATATTTTCCCTAGGAAATCAATCTCTTAGAGTTATACTAGCAAATACACCTTGAAGGAACACCTATCAATGATCTCTAGGTTTATCCATATCTGTAAAAACCTGACATACTCAAACCTTGGGGAAACAAAATTATATTTCAATATGGAACATACTTTATTCCAAGTAAGTTGGCTTGCCCTTAACACACCAATAGTTTGCTTTTACCTCTTCATGCCAAACAAGGAGGGATTAATTATTGATTCAGTAATCCACTAGGCCCTTATGCCAATAGAAGTGACATTAAGGAGGGAAAAAATAGTGTGGCATTTGCATGCTCAACATGAAGCTATTGAAATCTCCATAAAGTATTACAAAGGAAGCTCTATTGAAAAGCTTCATATGAAGAAAATTTAGGAATCCATTAAAGCTTTACAAAAGAAAGGAATTACAAATAAGATCTTTCCAAACATTTACAAGCATATTATTTTGAAGTAGCAAAAGGATTAATAATACCCTTCTAAATTACAAAGGGTTCTCAAAAGAAAAGAAGAAATATCTGCAAAAATAAAGTTATCAGAAAGCAAAGAGCAAACAAGGGAATATATTGCACAAACAAGAAGGATATTCTAAAAGAAGGACAAACACCAAACTATATTGTGAGGAAAGAAAGGTAGGTTACTACACCATTAGAACCATAAAAGAAAGAATAACCAAGCAAAGAGAGACGACACTCAAATCATGTGAAAAGTATTATCAAAAAATCCAAAGACTAGTGAAGGCAAACATACAACATTAATAAATAAAGGGATAATGAATTTGGAATTATAAAAGAAAAAAATGTTAGTAGTAGTTAGAGAGTGCATGAAAAGAGTGCTCATCTATATTTATAAAAGTGACAAGCAAAAGTTAAACTCTCAATTGACAATCACCCCAAGAGTAAAATTTAGGTAGAGAGCACGTGTATTAATAAAACATTCTCACAACTAAGGATATAAATAACAAGAACCAAGTAGAGAGGTAGAGAAAGAAATGCTCATGCAAAAATACATTGTAGGAGAAAAGAGACTTGTACTAGTTCAAAAATTATGGGTGTTATGTTCTAAAGTGTAATTGAAAACTTACATCGTAGAAGATTCTTGTGAAGAGAACACATATGAGAGAGAAGGTGCACCTAGGTATCCATATAATGATAAACATAATGCATTCATTCAAAAAGGATCTTCAATAGAGGTCTAAGTATAGAAAGGCACATGCATAGGTCTAAGTAGAAAAAAGTGTACAATCAGGTCTGAGCAAAGAAAGGCATAGTGAACAGATCTAAGTAGAATATCAAAAATCATGATAAAAGCAATCAAAGAAAACAAATAAGGCAATCATTTATATACACAAAAGTCTCAAAAATATTTCATGATTAAAATTTAAGGTGCAACCAAAGGTTTTGAAGGTATTAAAGTCTAATTTGATGTGTTTTTCGAAAACAAAGCAACAAGACAAAAGTTAAAAGAGTGTGTGGTTTTCTCGATTGTCTTCAAGATCAAGGATGGAAAATATGTTATATAACACTAATAGTGAGAATATGAAAATAATAAAACAAAGGTATAAAGTTTGTTTTCATTAAAGAACAAAATACCAAAAAAAATCATTTTAAAGGTTTTTGAAAATATGTTTTTTTAGAAATGGGGAAGAAACACTTTTTCACCTCCGTAAGTTTTACTTGGTGAAAAAAGTCTTTTGATTTTTTGAATTATCAATTAAAATAAAAGTATAAGCTTATATATACTCATAAAAAATATTTTTTTGAGGATATGTCATTAAAAAATAAGACATTCAAATTTTGTAAAAGTTTACTATGGCTAGTGGAGCACCAAAGTTCTTGTTGCCATATTCTAAATTGTCGAGGGAAGGCAATTATGCTACCTAGAATACCAAAATAATGATGCATATTTAGTTTGATAAATTTTGGACAGTAGTATATGGAAGCGCTTCCTATCCTACTACAAAAAGAAAAGATTAAATAGAGTTTTACAAGACATAGAAAAGCAAGATTAGTCATCATGTTTGGAGTAGCAGATGAGGTCCAAGCATACATAAGAGATATGACCATATCCAAAAATGCATGGAAGAAATTGAAAATAGTATTTGAATCCTATAATCAAAATAAAATTCTATTCATCTAGAGCCAACTCCATTGTCTAAATATGAAGAGTGGAGAAAATATAGAATCATTCATGAGGAAAATTGTAGAATTGCAAGCACTATGAACTTAGGTATATGATGAAATATTAGTTCATATTATTTTGATATCACTCCCAAAAAAGTATAATTTTTTATGACTATATTAAATATTACTAAATAAACACCAAGCTTTGAGAAATTGGTGAAACTACCTTAAAAAGTAGAGGCCTTGCATACTATAGAAGAAGAATATTTACTAGTTACATGTCAAAGAGGGAAGTAACCATTCATAAGAGGTATGAGACCTCCACAATAATTTCAACAAAGAAATAATTTTTAGAGATTTCATAATTATAGAAATTATTCTTAAAAAATAAATTTCAACACGTAAATATGTGTGAATATTATAGAATAAATGGACTCACCATGAGGGAATGTTGGCATATTTCATTTAATAATGGATCTCATTCATGAGAGATGAACAAGTAACATGATAGGTCATCTTCAGAAAAAATAAATCAAATTTGGATAAAGGCACATCAAAGTAATATAGATGAAGAGATAAAATCAAAGAAAAAATAAGATGTTCTAGAAGAAGAAGAAGAAGAGCATGTGTTTATCACATAAGCACACTTGATATAACACAATAATGATTGATATAACTCCAAACATATAATAGGTTGACAGACTTGGAAAAATCTAAATCATCATACAAGACGAGTTCCATTGGTTGTGTTGTGGGGATTTCCTACTTACCTACTTAATATTTATCACGTCACAGGAATCCTAAAAATCATGAGTATTGTAGACTCTGGTGGATCTACCTCTTTGACTCAGGAATAAATTACCTATGGGGCTCTAGATAGACCAAGTAAGGTAAGGAAACCCCATACAACGGGTGTGTTGAGTGAATATTTTGTCCTGTTACAAAATGAACACGCAACTAGAGTCTCAAACCGGAAAACTCTTTCTTGCAAAGAAAATATATTATTTTTAATTTCTCCAAGCTTCTTGTGAACAAACCTTTATATGCATATAACCAATTTTGACTTAATGCAAATAAATGAATGTATCCTAGAATAGCTTAAATCCTGCAAGTAACTGTTAACAAGGGGCCTTTAATGATTCACAACAAACTTTGTAACCCTAATCTGTTAAAATAACCAACCATGTAAAAAAAAGAAAGAAAAATCTTTTTTATGCTCTTGAAATTAATGAAAACCAACCCGAAAATAAGTTAGTGGCCTTTTTTATCTTTTGCTTTAAAAATATTTCAAATGAGAAAGTGCGTGGTATAGGCCACTTCGTTTTAAGCTCCGTGCCTTTAGCATGCAGTTCATTTTACAGTTAATTGGTTCATTTTATCTTTTGTTTAACTGTTCTGCTATTTCTACGTTAGCTTTTGGTGTTAGTAAAAATCCATAGAGTATTCTGGAATGTACCAGAATTCAAAAACTCAGATTTTCAAATGAGATTAAAAATATATCAGAAACTAAAACAAAAATGTTCTTTATGCGAATCAGCTGGAAAAATTGAAGAAGGACGTTAATCTGGTTAGCAATCTCCTCCCTGCAAAACCCCAAGTTATGAGATGAAACTCTAAAACAACCTGACCTAACAGACCTGTAATAAAACACAGTCGAATCAGATCAGATGCTAGACTCTAAGGAAATAAATAATTTGCATCATTCTATCATTCACCTATCGCAACCCACATTATGGTGTAAACGAATAGATACAAAACAAAATAATGCAAAGGAAAGATATACAGAAATAACGGTAGTCTTAGCCTTCAATCTCCTTTTGGTTTCACACACAAAAGTTACTCTTGCCAAATAAACTCCTTTTATTCCAAAAAAAATAATGCTTTTTCTCCTTACAATTTCCAGCCCCTGTATCTACATTCGCTTCTGCTTTTAAACTTTCTGTTGCGGCTCTCGGCTTCGCTCTGTGACGCTTCGTTTCATTTCCCATAACGCTTCGTTTCATTTTCCCGCTTCTTTGATGTTTTGACCTTTCGCTCGAACCTGAAACGTTTGGTCTTCTCTGCTAACTGTAATTGTCGATCTGAAGCGTTACCATGACCCTCATGCCTTTCTGCCACGTGTTCAGCGCTTTTTTGTATGTTCTGTAATGGCCCCATGTAAATCACGACGTTTTTATGCATGCAGCTTTGCTTCCTTGCTTTCATCGCGAAAACGTGACATGTCGCGATATCGCGACATTTTCCTGCCAATAACCTTGCCAAAACAACCTGTCGCAAAATCATGACGTTTTTCATCTCCGTACACTTCGGCCGCAACCTATCGTGAAATCACTACCATTTTCTATTTCGGGCCATCTCGCTGCAACCTGTCACGAAATCGCTACCATTTCTCCGTTTCAGGCCATCTCGTCGCAACCTGTCACGAAATCGCTACCATTTTCTGCCCTCTGCATGGTCTTCACTTTCTATCACGATTTCACGACGTCTTTGTCTGGCTGGAACGTTTCCTCAAAAGTTGTGCGATATCGCTACGCCTTTGTACCACTTAGGCCTTTTAATCCACCCGCACCGCGAAAACGCGACGCGTCGCGATTTCGTGATGCCTTTCGACTTATGCGCTTTGTCTCAGTTCTCGTCGTGATTTCACTACACCTGGGCCTTATCACCTTTGCTCGATTTTGTCACGATTTCACTACACTTGGGCCTTATCGCCTTTGGCTCGATTTTGTCATGATTTCGCTACACTGCTGGGCCTTATCGCCTTTGGCTCGGTTTTGTCGCGATTTCGCGACCATTTTATATTTTATGCCTTCTGCCCATTTGCAAGCCGTGAAAATCAAACACGTCACGATTTCACGACGGTTTCGCCCACCTGCTGTCGTTGACTGCGTTGACCGCGATTTTGCGACATGTCGCGATTTCGCTACGCTTTTCCATTCTGCCTTTCTCTCTCCTCTCTGGGCCGCGACGGAGCAACATGTCGCGATTTCGCTACACTTTTTTGTTTTCAGCCGCGACGGAGCAACATGTCGCGATTTCGCTACACTTTTTCATTTTTCGCAACGACGGAGCAACATGTCGCGATATCGCTACACTTTTTCATTTTCAACCGCGACGGAGCGACATGTCGCGATATCGCGACAACTTTCGGCCGTGACAGAGCGACATGTCGCGATATCGCGACAACTTTTTTCCTTAGTGAAATTTTTGCCTTTTTCTTTGATTTTCTTAGCATCTGGGTCACTTTTTTCTTCTTTGAAAGCATGCAAAAAGGTGGGCCCCCAATTTTGGGGTGTGTTGTGGATTAGCCACAACAAATGGCGACTCTGCTGTCAAATGCTCCAGAGCATTTTGGTGAGAACCCAACCTGAAATATACAAGCTTAGATACAGGCGTCAACACATAAAAGATAAACAAATACCGACAGATCAGAAGTACATGAAACATCAGAATCATTAGTATTAGCTCGGTGTGTGCTATTTGTTTTCATTCCATATCGCTTGAACTTGATCAACATTCCATTGTCAGTTTTACATGCATGCATATGTGAGACTGTGAATGATTTGTGTAACCTAATAAATATGCTTAGAGATTTTGCTTTTACAAATGCATAGACCTTCTAATATCATACACAAATATTCAAGATTATCAAACCCTCTTAGGATCAACCATGTGTATAATGAATTGTTTTATTAGATCCCAAAGTTGGTTATGAGTCACTACTATCTTGAACCCATGTGTAAGTGAAAGTGAAATCGAGCTTTGGGAAATCAGACTCCCAACCTAATCGAGATGAGAGTTTAACCCTATTCTTACTACTCTGATTTGGAATTCATTACCTCACTTTGAGCAAAATAATTTAACCAATTATGGAAGAAATGGTCATGCTAGTCTAACCCTTTGAACAATCAGTGGTCTTGTTTTTTTTTAGACAAGACATGTTGTCATGCATGGGCATACCTAACCCCATAATCCATGACTTAACTTCATTTCTTTGGACCTTGGGGATGACTACCCATCCTTTGCAGAGGACAAGTAGTACGATCCTTCCAATCCAATATAAAGATGAGATGGGAAAAATTAATTTTTACTTCTTGGATCTTGGGGATGACTACCCATCCTTGCTAGGGACATGTAGTACGATCCTTCCAATCCAAGTTTTAGATGAAAATGGAGAATATTAATTTTATTGCTTGGACCTTGGGGATGACTACCCATCCTTTGCAGAGGACAAGTAGTACGATCCTTCCAATCCAAGCTTTATCATGAAATGAGACATAGGAGCTTTGGGGAATCAGATTCTCAACCTAGGCGAGATGAGAATTATGCCCTATCCTTACTACTCCATGTAGGTCAAATCAAAGTTTTGGGGAGTTGGATCCTCAACCTAAGTTCGATGAGGACTTAACCCTATCCTTACTACTCTGATTTTAGGCTTTAAGCTTTATGGAAGTGGTAAAAACCACTGTTTTAAGGATCATGTTGCATAATAGGATAGACATGAAATACTTCTTTCGCTTGACCTTTTCTTCCAAGCAAGGTTTTGATCATTTTGCTCAAGATCCTTTTTAATGTGTATAAAATGTGCTTGGTTCTAGATATCTCGGGGCTCAGTTTCCAACCTTAGGATTTTTTTTTTTTATTTATGTTATAGCATAACCCTAAGAGGATTTGACACACTTTAATGATTTGTATCTGAAATGCATATGCAACTAAGATGGCATGTATATGCAAAGTGAGATGTAATATGAATGCATTGCCCTTTGAATTGCAGATGAAGTGTTGCCATAATTTGTAAAACTGACTACTTCATGCATCACAAGCCTCAAACGATATTATTTAACTGTTTGTGTTACATGTGGAGCTTTTACAACATAATTCCAATGTTTCATATTTTCCCGATCTTAGGCATGTGTTAACATTTCAAACTTTTATCTTTTTTTTTTATAAGAAAATAAAACATGTCAAATAAACACACCACCTAAACGTCCAACCTGCACACACAAAAGAAACAAAGCACGGAATTAATACAAAACCTAAACATGTCAAACAAACACACAACTTAAATATCAAATCTGCACACACAAAAGAAACAAAGCATGGCATAATTACATATAATACAAAACCCAGCCGCCTCAAGCCTGGAAATAGTGTTTCAAGTGCAACCCATTGACAGGTAATGCCAAATCCTTTCCATCCAAGGTTCTTAGTCTAAAACTGTTTTCCCCTAGGACTTCTGAAATCTGGTAGGGACCCAACCATAAGTAGTCAAACTTATCATGATCCCCTTTCTTCTCATGTCTTTTATCCCATAACAACACTAGATCTGATATTTTAAAAGCCTTGGCTCTAGACTTTTTGTCAAACCATATTTTTACTACATCCTGGTGTTTACTAAAATGAAGCATAGCCTCATCCCTTTTTTCATCCGGATGCATTAATTGTGTTAGTCTAGACTCAAGTTTATCATCAGTTCCGAAATAATCTTTCATGAAATGCAGTGTTTGTAACTTGAGATTTGTAGGAAAAATGGGATCTTGTCCATAAACCAGATGGTAAGGAGATGTTCCTATTGATTCTTTGACTCTGATTCTGTCAGCCCAAAGAGCCAACTTAAGTTTGTTATGCCAATCTCTAGGATTTCTTTCCAACAATTTTTTTATGACGCATAACAAATTCTTGTTAGAAGATTCAGCCAATCCATTGCCTTGCGGATAATAATTGGAAGAGAATTTTAAACTCACACCGTTGTCAAATGCCCAATTAGCAAATTCCAAAGAGGAAAAAGCTGAACCATTATCACTTACAATGGAGTTAGGCATCCCAAACCGAGTGACAATATTATCCTCTAAGAATTTAATAACAACCTTCGAAGTAGCATTCTTTGTGGGGATAGCTTCAGTCCACCTTGTGCAATAATCCGTAGCTGTCAGAATGTATTTGTGGGAATCGAATGAATTGGGACTGATAATCCCAACAAAATCCAGGCCCCATTGCGCAAAAGGTCTAGACTCAATTACGGATTGTAAAGGCATGGAAGCACCCCTGTCTCTATTGGCTGCAGTTTGACATGTATGACATGACCTCACATGAGTATGGGCATCTTTGAACAGTCGAGGCCAATAATAACCGGCTCTAAGGATTTGATGGGCTGTGGCATTAGCGGACCCATGTCCTGTCCCATGTTTACCATGAAATTCCTCGAGTATTTGCACTGCCTCTTTTTGATCAACACAACGAAGGTAAATACCTTCATGGTTTTTCTTGTATAACGTGCCGGATCTAATTAGGAAATTAGCAGACTTCAAGCGCAAGGCTCTTCGTTGAGTAGAATTCAAATGCGGTGGACATTTACCATTTAGTAGAAAATACACCACATCCGCATACCACTCATCTTTGGTTATATCTGCGATTTCATAATGTTGACATGAAATTGCGAGATCCTTTTCTGCTATAGCCTTAACCAACCCTTGTCCCCGCACTATCTTCATGGATTGAATCTCAAGATCAAACTCTTGCAAAGTTGAAATCCACTTCCCTCGTCTTTCACCTAGTTCATTCTGTATAAACATGGCTTTGACTGCAGGATCCGGGACTATAGCAAACACCCTACTGTGGACTATGTAATGCCTGAATTTTTTAACGGTCTTGACTAGAGCATACATTTGCTTGTCCAAGATGGAGTATCTCAGCTTCGCATCTTTGAGAGGACTACTCAAGAAGGCAATAGGATTTTCAATGTTGCCTTCACTCTTTTGAGTTAAAACACTCGCAAAGGAGTGATCTGAAGCAAATGTGTAAATATAGAAAGGCTTCGTATAATCGGGACTCACTAAAACCGGGGCTTTAGAAATCGCGTCCTTGATATTTTTGAAAGCATCTCTATTTTCATCTTTCCACTTGATCTGGACCTCTTTCTTTAACATGTCGTTCAAAGGCTTTGCTATTTCTGCAAAATCTGCAATAAATTTTCGATCGAAATTGATCTTCCCAAAAAATGATCTCAACCCCTTTTTGTTGTTGGGACAAGGAATCTATTGTATGGCCTCTATTCTTTTAGGGTCAATGGAAATTCCATCCTTAGATATTACATGTCCCAATAACTTTCCTTTCGTCACCCCGAAAATGCACTTCTTTGGGTTGAGAGAAATGCCATGTTCCCTGCATCTTTGAAAGACTTTCTTTAGATCCCTGACGTGGTTTTCCCTGTTCTTAGAAAAGACAGGAATGTCATCTACATAGATGATGATGCACTTACCTATGAGCCCCTTAAAAGCAAAGTCCATAGCTCGTTGGAATGTGGCACCTGCGTTCAATAGTCCGAAAGGCATTCTCCTGTATGCAAAGGTGCCCCACTTTGTGGTGAAGGCAGTTTTCATCCTATCACTAGGATGGATAAGGACCTGATTATATCCCGAATAACCATCCAGGAATGACATCATCTCCGACCCATTTACCTTTTGGAGTATTTCATCAATGGTGGGTAACGGGTAATTGTCCTTTTGTGAGGCTTTATTAAGATTTCTAAAATCGATACACAACCTTATTTCTCCATTCTTCTTCCTCACGGGGACCAGGTTAGCAACCCATGTGGAGTGCCTAACAGGAAAGATGATCTTAGCTTCTAACAGTCGCTTTACCTCTTTCTCTATCAAGGGTTCTAATAATGGATTGACTCGCCTCTGTCTTTGCCTGAAGGGTTTGGAGTCTGGCTTCAAAGGAATCGTATGCGTTATGACATTCTGATCATAGGTTTTCAGCTCCTTATAACTCCAAGCTATGCAGTCTATGTATTCCTTTAATGTATTGGCAATGGAATCCTTCTCCTGTTTGGTACATGCTTTTGCTATGAATACTTCTCGAGGGCTTTTTGCACTTCCAATATTAACCAAGTCACAAGCTTCTCTGGGAGGTGGAACCTTTCTACCTTCTCTTGGTTGGTATCCGATATCGAAAGTTTTTTCTAATGAAGCCATCTCATCTGGCATCTTATTACATTTTCCAATAATTTTTTCTTCCAAATCCGCCTCTTCTAGATCCCTCTCATCTTCATCTATAACCTGCTTTTCAAATATACCGAATTAGTGACAAAATGGAATATGTGCCTGTCACTATCAAACACTTGGAAATTCGTGACATTATCTGGTATCGAGGGACAAGGGACCAGTTCTATGGAGAATTTCTTGCATTTCTTATGGTCCATTGGTTTCAACATACTCGCGGCTACGGCTAGAGAGTCTGCCAGATGATTGCCTTTTCTAGAGATCAGAGATATGTTAAAGGCATCAAACTCATCTATTAAATCTCTAACCCTGGTTCGGTAAAGTCTGAGCCGCTTGTTCTTACATACGTATTGTCCCTTCACTTGTTTTACCACTAGTTTCGAATCACCAAGGACCTTGATACACTTAACTTTCTTTCGAAGGGCCAATTGAAGTCCGAGAATCAAGGCCTCATATTCTGCCATATTGTTGGTGGCAGGGAACTGTAGTCGATATGCAGCGAACATAGGCTCTCTGTCTGAACATGATAATTCAATACCGGCTCCTGCTCCTTGTCTGGACTTGGATCCATCAAATCTTAAAGTCCAAATGTCCTGATGTCCTTCAGTAACGTTGCATCCAATCCTTTCATTTTGGGAATTTTTAGGTGTTTCTATGTCCAAACAATATGCTCCCAATTCCGCTTCAATGTATTGGATCTCATTCGGTTTGTTGTATTCTGTGATCATCTCCTTGAGCCTAGGTTCACTATCAATCCGAATTTGGTTGGCCACTCCCCTCCAAGGCAACCACATATGTGAAGAATCTGTCACAATGTAACCGTTTAGGTTTTTACTCCAATCTCTTCCCAAAACCATGCCATATTTGATAGGAATGTCGAGCACCAATATGTCTATGTGATGTTGAACCCTAGGTTCTGAATTGACTTGAATAAGAACATCACCCAATTCTCCCACTGCCTCCATGGTTGATCTATCCAGCTGCACCACCCTGCTTCTAGAAGGTTTTGGTGTAAGTCCCAATTTTTTACAGATTTCTAGGGGCATAATGGTAGCCGAGGCCCCTGAATCTATTAAGCAATTGTGCAGGTTTTTACCTGCAATTCTAATGGTTATCAGAAAAGGAGGTATATCTCATTTTTCCTTTTTCAAAACCAATCGGGACTCAACACTTTTAGCTTCATGAACTTGGGCAGGTGGATCTAAAATTTTTGGTGGACTTACTTCTTGGCCTAATAATCGGGACATATCATACATTGAGACATTGGCCTTAGTTTTCTTCATGTCTTCCACCAAGTCATAAGTGGGTTTTTCTGAATTTGACATGTTTTGCACCATCTTAGACTTTTCCACCATGGATGGAGGAGAGGGATTGACATCTCCTTTGAAATCGGGAGGGAGTAATTGGTTGTTTGGAGGAGTAGAGGAAGTTTTGGGCTCCTTAGAACTCCTAGTGTAATACTTGTGATTTCCTTTCCCAAAACGTTTGTTGGCATGAACTTCCAATGTTTCTTCATCTTCGTTTCCAAAAAATTCCACATCCTCCTCTTCTTCACTTTCTTGGGAATGTATAACCTCAGTCAATATAGACTCATGCTTCCCGTGGCCACAGTGCATGCAATCATTGTCACAAGGTCCTGATTCTCCAAAATCTTTCGAGACATCTGCCTGATTGGCTACGGGATTGGGTACTCGCCCATTATTCGGCTGCATGTTGTATGTTCCTTTTCCTCTATGGTTATGAGGCCGGTTATGACCCATGGCTTGGTCCACCTTTTTATTGACATTTCCCACCATAACCAAAACTTTGGCCAAGGTTTCCTTCATGTTTTCTATGGCAGATTCGGACCCTTGTGGTTGAGGCACTGTAATTCCGGGTCCAATTGTGTTTGTTGCATTAGCCACCTCTGGAATAGGTACAATGGCTTGGGTCTGGGCAGTTGGATTCCATCCTGGATTCACACTTTGAATCGGAGTGATTGTTGGATAAGTCATTGGGCTTGGCATGCTAATCGGAGCAAACCCCGGCATGGTCAACAAATTACTGCCCATGCCGAACCCAGGCAAACCCATCGGGCTATTTTGAATTAATCCCTGCGTTTGAACGGAGGCATTAGGATAACTTGGAAATGATGCCACTTGGGTGGGTGTTTGGAAATTGTTCATCATAGGAACCTGTGGTGCCATTAACTGGTTCATCATGGCAAATTGACTGTATGGACCATATTGTCCCATCCCAGTCAATTGAGACAATCCTGCTCCTGGCAGGTTCATTTGTTGTTCGAGAGTCATTGTCTCTGCATAGGCTAAAGGAAGCGTCGTAACCTGAGGATTCCTTCTAGTCAACAAAGACGTTAAAGGATCTAAGGCTCCGAAATATAATTGCAAGGCGACCGCAGGATCTACCGCAAAGTGACGAGTCAGATTCGTGTATAGTTTTTGGAACCTCTGGTTGAATGTTCGTATGGGCTCATTGGGTAATATTTTGCATGATACGAACAAATTGTAGATTATGGAGGGATCCAATAACATTCTAAATTGGCTTATGAAGGCGGTTTCTAATTGGGCCCATGAAGTGATGGACCCTGCTTGGAAGATTTCTATACCATTCATTGGTCCGTGGGGTCTAGACTAGCGGGGAAAACTCGGCAAGCAACATCCTCGTGAGTAACCCCTTGTCTAAACATATAATCCTTGTAGATTTGGACATGATCTTCTGCTGTTGTGGGACCATCGTGCAAGAATTTGGGTAATCCCCTTTCAATGTTTCTAGGCAAGTCATGGACTACCCCAGGAATATCTAAGGAGGAACTTTGCGCACCATACCAAAGGGCGGTGGTCGTTGTTGTTGTTGTTGTTGGGCCATGTTGTTCAAAGGTGTTAACCCTGTGGGAACAATGGAAACGCTTGGAACTGTGGAGACAGATACACTTGGTGTTACTGTCGCACTTGAAATTAAGGGCTCGGAGCCCGCTAGACGTACTTGAGTCTAAAGAAATCCCTAACTCAAGTATACTTGGGTGGTATTTCGATCTCTAATGTTTTGTTTTTCGGCTTCCTAGCAATGGGAGAAAGGCTTTGGAAAATAGTTTCCCCTGTGGTCTTGGACCTAGTAGCTATGTACTCAGGTTGGGCCAACTTGGAAACTCTAGAACTCAAAAGACTTCTCTCAACTTACTTGCAAAATACAGTATCTAAATGTTATACCTGCAAGCACAATAGGTGGAAACAAAACTACCCACGTTAATTGTTAGAACAAATCATAATCACAAAGCAATAAAGAAGGCCCTCCTTCTAGCGCCAAAATGTTGAGTGAATATTTTGTCCTATTACAAAATGAACACGCAACTAGAGTCTCAAACCGGAAAACTCTTTCTTGCAAAGAAAATATATTATTTTTAATTTCTCCAAGCTTCTTGTGAACAAACCTTTATATGCATATAACCAATTTTGACTTAATGCAAATAAATGAATGTATCCTAGAATAGCTTAAATCCTGCAAGTAACTATTAACAAGGGGCCTTTAATGATTCACAACAAACTTTGTAACCCTAATCTGTTAAAATAACCAACCATGTAAAAAAAGAAAGAAAAATCTTTTTTATGCTCTTGAAATTAATGAAAACCAACCCAAAAATAAGTTAGTGGCCTTTTTTATCTTTTGCTTTAAAAAGATTTCAAATGAGAAAGTGCGTGGTATAGGCCACTTCGTTTTAAGCTCCGTGCCTTTAGCATGCAGTTCATTTTACAGTTAATTGGTTCATTTTATCTTTTGTTTAACTGTTCTGCTATTTCTACGTTAGCTTTTGGTGTTAGTAAAAATCCGCAGAGTATTCTGGAATGTACCAGAATCCGAAACTCAGATTTTCAAATGAGATTAAAAATATATCAGAAACTAAAACAAAAATGTTCTTTATGCGAATCAGCTGGAAAAACTGAAGAAGGACGTTAATCTGGTTAGCAATCTCCTCCCTGCAAAACCCCAAGTTATGAGATGAAACTCTAAAACAACCTGACCTAACAGACCTGTAATAAAACACAATCGAATCAGATCAGATGCTAGACTCTAAGGAAATAAATAATTTGCATCATTCTATCATTCACCTATCGCAACCCACATTATGGTGTAAACGAATAGATACAAAACAAAATAATGCAAAGGAAAGATATACAGAAATAACAGTAGTCTTAGCCTTCAATCTCCTTTTGGTTTCACACACAAAAGTTACTCTTGCCAAATAAACTCCTTTTATTCCAAAAAAATAATGCTTTTTCTCCTTACAATTTCCAGCCCCTGTATCTACATTCGCTTCTGCTTTTAAACTTTCTGTTGCGGCTCTCGGCTTTGCTCTGTGACGCTTCGTTTCATTTCCCATAACGCTTCGTTTCACTTCCCATAATGCTTCGTTTCATTTTCCCGCTTCTTTGATGTTTTGACCTTTCGCTCGAACCTGAAACGTTTGGTCTTCTCTGCTAACTGTAACTGTCGATCTGAAGCGTTACCATGACCCTCATGCCTTTCTGCCACGTGTTCAGCGCTTTTCTGTATGTTCTGTAACGGCCCCATGTAAATCGTGACGTTTTTATGCATGCAGCTTTGCTTCCTTGCTTTCACCGCGAAAACGTGACATGTCGCGATATCGCGACATTTTCCGCTAGCAGCCTTGCCAAAACAACCTATCGTGAAATCACGAAGTTTTTCATCTCCGTACACTTCAGTCGCAACCTGTCATGAAATCGCTACCATTTTCTCGCCTTTCGTGCCATCTCGCCACAACTCGTCACGATATCGCTACAAGTTTCTCCACTTAGCCATCTCTCCGCAACTAATGTCGCGAAATCGCTACCATTTTTCTGCCCTCTGCATGGTCTTCACTTTCTGTCATGATTTCATGACGTCTTTGTTTGGCTGGAACGTTTCCTCAAAAGTTGCGTGATATCGCTACCATTTTACCACTTAGGCTCTTTTCATCCACCCGCATCGCGAAAACGCGACGCGTCACGATTTCATGACGCCTTTCGACTTATGCGCTTTGTCTCAATTCTCGTCGTGATTTCGCTACGCCTTATCGCCTTTGGCTCGATTTTGTCATGATTTCGCTACACTGCTGGGCCTTATCGCCTTTGGCTCGATTTTGTCACGATTTCGCTACACTGCTGGGCCTTATCGCCTTTGGCTCGATTTTGTCATGATTTCGTGACCATTTTATATTTTATGCCTTCTGCCCGTTTGCAAGCCGCGAAAATCAAACACGTCACGATTTCGTGACGGTTCCGCCCACCTACTGCCATTGACTGCGTTGACCATGATTTTGTGACATGTCACGATTTCGCTACGCTTTTCCTTCTTTCTCTCTTCCTTTCTCTTTTTTTGCAACATGTCACGATTTCGCTACAATTTTCCATTCTACCTTTCTCTCTCCTCTTTGGGCCGTGACGGAGCAACATGTCGTGATTTCGCTACACTTTTTCGTTTTCAGCCGCGACGGAGCAACATGTCGCGATATCGCGACACTTTTTCATTTCGGCAGCGACGGAGCGACATGTCGCGATATCGCGACAACTTTCGGCCACGACAGAGCGACATGTCGCGATATCGTGACAACTTTTTTCCTTAGTGAAATTTTTGCCTTTTTCTTTGATTTTCTTAGCATCTGGGTCACTGTTTTCTTCTTTGAAAGCATGCAAAAAGGTGGGCCCCCAATTTTGGGGTGTGTTGTGGATTAGCCACAACAGGGTGCAAATATTTACCATGATTACCCGTGTTCTACTAGATTCGATGATATTATGTTTTATTTGTTATTTTATGACCAAACCAAGCATTGTTAAAACACATTAAGACCAGACCGGTGCCATGTCCATTGGGTAGTCATAGCAAGTTTAAATTTTATGAACCAAGAAAAGAGTAGTGAAGAGAAACTAGTTCATCCACATTCATTCAAATGATGTAATAAATGGAAATGATTAAACTAGCAAAAAGAAGACATCATTTACACATTCAGATTACTATAATACGTAAATGAGCAAGACACATAAACCATACACAGAAGAAAATCCAAAAATAGAGTTGGAGTTTATATTAATATGAAAATATTTACATATGAGAAGATCGACAGAATGCTTGGATCTTATATGATAGTAGTTATAATAAAACCCTAGTTCGAATGTCATAACATGATGTTATTTATCTCCATCATAATTGCAGTGATGTAAGAGTATCCAAATCTAGCTCATCGACAGGAAATTATCTTGGCAGACAAAGCTTCCTGGACAATCTCTGGATAAATGGCATAAGAAAAGATGATGTAAGAGACACAAGGATTAACATAGAATAAAAATACAACTAAAACTTAAAACACAACTATACTTGGACTTAAGTTTCTCTCTTAGAGGTTTGATAAAAAAAATTGTTGTTGCAATGGTCTTCAATATATAGTGTTGATCACTCGAGTGGAGCTATAATTATTTTTTCATCAGTCCTCTAGCTGGCCTGATCTTGCTTCCTCCAAAAGTATGATATAATAAAAAATGGGCATGTGGCCCACGTTCTTCTCTTTAGACAGATGGTGGATGAGGTTGTGTGCTGTATTTATCACTATCCTGAGTAGGTGGTTGTGTTGTGCTTTTATCATGGGCTTCCTTTGGTGAGCTAGGCCCCACTCTATCTTGTTCATTCTCCTTTTGATTCTGCCAACCTTTCCATCCTTGATGCAATAATAAAACATAGCCCTTCTACTGACTTGTCACCTTTATTTATCTTTTCGTAACTATCTTGCACTCAAAAATACCATCAATAGTACCATGTTTCTCACATATAGGTAAGTATACATATATAAAAATATATTTGCTTTATTTCAATACTCGGTTGAGGAGGGTTACTACACCTGTTCAATTTTTGTTAGGAGCCTCTACAAGACAGACCATCCACCTGCCTCTTTCTTAAAACATGGGGTACACAAATTTAAAATGGGGTGCACAAAATCATGTACCCTTTAATACCTTTGTGTGCTCCATATGAAATGGGGCACACAAATTTAACATGGGGCACATGAACTCGCATGCTCCTCAGATATTCGTGCGCTCTAAAATTAGGGCAAAAATAAGTTATCATAATTTGACAAAAAATTTTAGGTTTTCTAAATGGGCCAAATGGGTAATCAAATAAGTTGATATCATCCAAAAATTCTTCCCGGTTCATGAGTTATACCTCTTCAAATTTTGACGTAATCAACGCACGCAAGTTTAAGACCTTCTTGTGCTCCATAGGAAAATGGGATGCACAACTTTAACATGGGGTGCACAAAATTATATATCCTTTAATACCTTTTTGCACTACATATGAAAATGGGTTGCATAAATTTAACAATGGGCGCACGAACTCGTGCGCCCCTCATATTTTCACGTGCTCCAAAATTAGGGTAAAAATCAAAATTCTCAGAATTCAATGAAATTTCTCAAGGGTCTAAATGGACCAAATGGGTACTCAAATCAGTTGATATCTTTGAAAAATTCTTCCTGTTTTGTGATATATACCCCTTCAAAGTTTAACATAAAATAACACGTACGAGTTTAAGACCTTCGTGCGCTCAATAGGAGAATGGGGCACACGAAATTAAAATGTGGTGCATGAAATCATGCACCATTTAAAAACTTTGACAAAATTTAAAAATGATCAATACAAACCATTACCACTAGACCTCGGCCTTCAATATACACAAATCTCAACACTTTTGCAAGCCAAAAATTTAGATTAAACCTAAGACTTAATTTTTTGGAATCATAAAAAATTAGGCCTTTCACCCTAAGATCACTTAGACATCAATTCAATGAAATTTTTCAAAAACAATGGGGTGAAAACTAAGTTGTAACAATGGAGTACAACAGGTTGATCACATCAAGCCAAGGAACCAACAAGAGGCAACCCTACCTAGATATAAAGGAGACCATTACAAGATGTTCACGAAGAAGAAAATGTGTTTGTCGCACAAGTATACTTGATATAAAACAATAATGTTTGATATAACTCCAAATATATGATAGGTTGAGATATTTGGAACCATCCAAATCATACTACAAGAAGAGTTCCACTAGTTGATCACATCAAGCCAAGGAGCCAACAAGAGATAACACTACCTAGATATAAATATGACCATTACAAGTGTAATTCAAGGAACACCCCTAAGAAAAAAGGGTTTAATACATTCTAGAAGGTGGTATTTTTAAAGAAAATTTATTTTATACTCACTTTCCCAAGTACATAGAAAAGCATCTATAGGATAAATGGTCCATTTTGAAGAAAGCTTTAAAAAGGAATGGTATAGCTTGCAAACTCCATCTTGTTGAAAGAATACTATCTATCTTAACAACTCAAACAAAAGATACATACATCATTATCAAAACTTAGGATCTCATAAGACTATTGTCAATAAGTGTACCAAAACTACAAGGTACCGAGATACAAAATAATAAATATTCAAGATTTATAACATAATTCATGATAAAGTCAAATTTATTAGATAGTGATAACATATATTGGGTCCTAATAGGTTGTTACATTCTAGTAAAAGGAAAAACTATGGTAGCTATGGGATCATTCAAAGGACTAAAAAAAGTATGCAAAATTTCTAGAGATTGCATTCAAAATATACATCCCATTTATCATATCACAAAACTTATGATAAAAGTAGAACTTGAAATGAATCTAATTTTTTATCATAATGAGAACCAAAGAAAGGAAAATAAACAAAAGAAGCTATACACAACTTTTTTTCCATTATATGCAAAACAAAAATTGATATACAATAAATTCAAAAAGCAATATTGGATGCATGGTAACACATTCTTCACTTGAATAATTGGAAAAAAACACAGTTCAAGCATTGAAGAAATGATTGATGAAAGTTTATAAGTATTGAATATGTATTTTGTGTATTTGGAGTGCATGATCGATAGAACCTAACACTCCTAAGTATCAAAGTAGTAAGTCTACATTAAAGGCAAAATTTCTCTCTCAAATTCCCACATAATTCTAGAAATTATTGTTTGGTCATAAGAAAAATAGATATTTTGAATATGATGTAATAAGGGGGGTATGCTAGGAGATATTACATCATAGATCATGTGAGAAGTCAAGTGGTATAACCACCCCTCACAAGCTACATTATTATAGTATAGGACAAGGTAGTTGCAAGTATGTTTAAGGGTTTGTTATGCCTCAATTAGGCATCCTTTGCACACAAATACCCTTCACTATCATGTGGATCTTCTTTGATTTTGTTCTTATTTCATTTGATGCTTTTTATCATTGAAACCATTAGATCAAGTCATGATCACTATATAATTTTAAAAATTGAAAAAAAATCATCACATTCATAGTGCAATTTGATTAATTTTTAGGTTTTGTAATCTTTAATTTGATTTTGTACCCTATTTTAAGAAATAAATTAGATAAATTGCATAATTTTGTAAAAGTAGAAATCAATAGTAAAATATGATTACCCCCTTTGTATTTAGGAAAATAATAAGTGCACATGTAGTTTCATCCTATGTTAGTTTATCTATGTGAGCATTATCTTGATCCTTCATTCCAAAAAAAAAAGGAAAATTAAAGATCTTTCATTTTTTTGTAAGCATTGAAAGTGAAATAGCATAAATATCTAGGACTTGTTTTATATATTATTGTATTTATCTACATTGCATTCCTCATACTAACATTGTATCGATGTTAGAATAGCAGTTTGAACCCTAGGTGTATTCCAATCAACACATCAAACTTAAACTAGCAGGCTACACATTAAAAGCCCCCAAAAATCTTGAGTGTGGGCATGCGATTTTTGTGTCCCCACAGTACCAAATATTACATCAAAAAATATACTTTGAAGGCCCTTAAACATGCAAAACAAAATATTTTTAAAAATAGTAAATCTTAATTTTTAAATTTTTTTTTAGTATGTACTTTGTAATTTGTGGAAGGTGAATCAAATATAATACATATCTAACCATGTTGACATGTCAATAAAAGATAAAACATACAAGGATAAGTCATATTTTGTAAATTTTTGTTTAGTATGCACTTTGTAACTTCTAGAAGGTGAATCATCATATTTCCATATGGATGATATTCTAACTCATGGAAAGTGAATCACCACATTTTCATGAGGATGACCTTCCATATTTAATACTAGATTTTTAGCACAACAAAATATTGTATAAAGAGACATGTACCCTTGAGTGTGAAAAAGTATGTAAAATTATAGCCTCAAATCTCTCCTAAGATATTGCTTACATGATACTCTATTTTCATAGTAATAAAATCATTTTGTTATTTTACTCAAATATCTATGTTCAAATTTGTTATACTGTGTTATTTTTGAAGTACACTTTTTCTTGATATTTCTTAACTCAAAAATTTGAGTTTCAGATCAAAGGTATGAGAGTGGTTTCTCTCCTGATTGTAAGGGCATAAATATAGGATGAAAATATTTGAAGTTTACGTATCAAATGCAACACCGTATGATAACCTCTCTTACCATTCCAAATGATCTCATATGGGAACTACAATGGACAACATGAGACAATCCTCTCAAGGATATGTTGAACAAATCCCTTGTGAAACAAAGGAATGAAATGATGAATATATTGGTCAAATTATTCAATTATTTCCTAATACAAATTTTGCAACCACCTTTACACAACCCCTCATTACCCTAACACCTTTCGATGCACCCACTCCTTTTCAGGTGCAAGTGAATTTGTTCTACTTTTAAAGGTAAAATTAATGTTGATGCTCTAGAAAATTAGTTGCACCAATTAATTTCATACTTATCTATAAAAAAAAATCACTCATAATAAGAAAATTACTTTTGTACTCTTGAAAGCTTCATTACATGTTCAAAATTGGTGGGAATAATATTATAACGAGGTAAAGGAGGAAAATGAATATGGAGAAGTAGTATTCACATGGTATTACTTCATAGAAGTTGACAAGGAAAAGTATTACCCCATGGATATCTATTAAGACCAATACATGTGATAGAGATAATTACGACAATGTAACAACCAATATTTTCAAGATTATACTAATGTGTTCAATTCTATGTCAACAAAACTAGGTATTCAAGACATCAAAAAGTATAAAATCCTCAAGTACCACAATGGAATATAATGGTACATTTGAGAGGACATAAACCTATTTACATTTAAGACATTAATAGAGGCATACAAATTGGTTGTCCAAATAGAGATTAAATACAAAAATATATATATAAAAGAAGGATGAGAAAATAAAAAGAACTAGAACACTAGGTGTTAACAAAATAAAGTCAAGGATGACACTCCAAAGAATCAAGATAAAGGATTTCATCATCAAAATCAAAATTGGAGGCAAAGAAATATTCGCAAGAAAAGAATTCCCAAAGGCCAAGACTTGCAAATGATGATATTATCACAACAATAACCAATATTTGAGTGAGAAATATCAAGAAAATTCATTATTGTTTACTTATTCATAACCCTCTACATCTACTAGACCACTACCTCGATATTGTCTTGCTAAGGATAGAGGGAAGACAAAACTTAGCCAAATTTAATTATTGCTACCATGTGTGCTACACCAAAGGGGTCACAAAAATATTCATAAGATGAGGAACACTAATTTTACTTGAAAATGTGGGTCAAGGGTAAGCCATTTTGTTTTATATGGTGATGATCTCATTTTCTTATCAATATCACAAGCATTGGTGACCATTCCAGCTTACATAGTATACGATTATCCTTTTTAATGTGATCAACTTGCATGATAAGCTAAACTTGAATGTGCCTTACTTGAAAGCTTTGTTCCACCTTGGGTATCTTCTTGGACTTATTTGATTTTAGAAGGGAATGATTTACAATTAAACATTTTTTGTGTGGTATTGCTAGGTGCTTGAGCTAAAATTTTATCAATGTGCTTTGAAGTATGCTAAAGTTAATTGATCCAAGAATGTGACCTTTTTAGGACATGATTTTATGTTGTCTAAAAAATTATTTTTTATTCTAACTAATCACACTCTTATGAATATAAATTTATGTTTAGGATAATTTTTTGAATCCACACGCTATTAGGATGCCCTAGTGTGTTTGGGTTGGTGTGGTACCAAGTAGACAAACTCCTTTCTTCCCTTGCATATGATTTGATTGATGAGTTCTTTGAAAATATTTGATAAAATTCTAGAGACATAGGGTAGAACTTTTAGGAACTTCATTCGAGAGTGGTCTTACAACTTCCAAAATGAAGAGAGGAATCCATGATTTGTCTATAGTCAGATGCATTTTGAGACTTATCAAAGATTATTTTTTTTGGTTGGAATTTTGGTCTTGAGATTATCATTAGAAAAAAAATTCTTAGACATTTGTTTTATCCGTTATTGGATATTTTGGTTGTTTGATCATATGCAAGGTTTCTTTTGATGTATTTGTATGAATATCCCATAAAGCGATGAATGAATGATGGAGGAGATGAATATTGACGATGAAACACTTGATAATGATACGAAATGATGTGGAAAATTGATGATGAAAATGCTGGAAAATGAAGAATTGAAGCAAAATTAATGACTAAACTAAAGTGATGGAAAAGACCTACGAATGAAAGTTCACATGTCGGGGTGCAAATGGGAAGGTTCACACAAGGACATATGAATTTTTCCATTCGTACGTGTGGGCATAAACCTCCAAAAAAATACAAGTTTAAATACCAAAATGGCATGCGCAACCTCATTTTGTATTGTGAGGAATAAGAAGAGAGTGGTGAGGAAGAAAAATTGGAAGCATAGTGCTACTAAATTGTCGAATGATGGGTGTGGGATGGTGAGTGCATCAATGAGTACGAGTGCGGATGGTGGAGTTCCAAAGGTAAGTAGACCGTGACAAGATTGTAGTTTAAATGCTAAAGAACATTTAATACTTGTTGGAATGCATGCATTCATGTGAAAATGTGGTTTGGAGTGGATGCATGGATTGTGAGTGGATGCATGGATTGTGTGGTTTACATGTGTGCACTATGTGTAAAAGTGGCCAGATGGGTATCTCGATATCTCGTTTATTTTTTTACCATGTGATTTTTTGTGAACCTCGTGAAGCATGCATGAGACATGTGTAATTTTTATTGTTACGGTGCATGTATGATGAAAGCTAATGTGATAATGACGTTGTTGGGTAAAATGGGTACTTAGATCTGTGCTTAGTTGACCTATTTGATCTTGTATGCATGACCTCATTTTGCATGTTTGTACTTTTGTTGAAATTTGCATGTTTTTGCGCATTTTGCATGTTTTAAACATCGTATGCATGTGCAAATTGAAAATGTGTGGGACTATTGTGTCGATTGGCCAAATGGCTAAGCACACATACCTAAATTTGAATTTTGCACGAGGTGTGCGAATGAGTTTGTTTGCACGGGTTCATGCGAACGAAAGGGTTCGCACAAGGTCGTGCAAATGCTGTTTTTTTTTTGGAATATTTGTGATGAATTTGTATATGTGGGGAGAAAAATAAAATTGCATGATTATTAGTTGATAGATGAAGTTAAAATGGGATGAAAGAAAATAATTTGACATGTGATTGTGAAAATAAAATGTATGAAATAATGTTATTTGCAATGTTATTTTGAAATGTGTGAATGATGATATAGAGATATGATTTGAAATGTGATGTGGGTGAAGAAGATATTTGTGCAAAATTAGTTGCAAAAGCTAAGGAAGAGGTTGCAGGATATATGGTTTGTGAATGATGGGGACTGGTTGTGGGTAGTGGGGTTGTATGGTATATGGGAGATGCGTGAGTTGCACACAAATCAAGCTTACATATCTATATTGTGCGAGAGGTGGGATCATAATAGGAACACCTTCCATCTCCCAACAGGTGAGATGATGATTACCTTGGAGGACATATATCACATCTATCAACTGTCGATAGAAGGGATTATGGTGATGACAATCGAGTGAGATGCATGGGATGACACCCTATAGAGGGTGTTTGAAGATATATGGGTCGGTGTGAGGCTGAAGGGTGGGGTGGATTATGCGAAGTGTTGGGAGGATGAGATATTTTCCAATAGACATGCGATGGCAATGCTGATGATAGTGAGCCATGCCTTACCAGATACTTCAAGATCAAAATTTATTTAGAATATGATGGGTATGTTATATGATATACGAAGCATAGTGTATGCATGGGCGCAAGCATTACTAGCATAGGTGTATAGATAGCTCCATGGTGTAGTGAGGATAGAGTGGATAGGTATAATTTTTAGTCCACTACTACAGGTCTAGGCATGGGAGCATATCATGATATTACGACCATCATTACTTTCACATGATACACATACACTGGATGGTCATGATGTACCCTTTGCAATGAGGTGGAGGAGTGGCATGGAGAAGAAGATCAAGAGGGATCATGAGAGCAATTTGATGTACTATCACAAGTGGCTAAGAGGCATACAAATTAGGGATATTAGATGGAGTTCATGGTGAGGAGTGTCGATTTGGGCAGAGGATGTAGTGTAGCTCATTCATATCAGGTGAGGGTTGTGGATGGTGGGGAAGTACCTATGGTAGGTTGAATATTTTCCATACTCATGGGTATTATGATAATTTGGATTGTGATAGGGGTGACCAGATCCACCTGTGGTTATTTATAGGGTGCCTAGTGATATAGGGCTAGAGTCAGTGGTGCCACCACTGGACTTGACATCTGATGAGCCAATTAATTTTCTTGATGTAGATAATGTTGGGACCACACCATAGTATTATGTACTGTGGGTGAGTAATTAGTGGATCCTATGGTAGGAGTGGTTTATGGATGGGGTGAGGCAGTAGGATCACTGCCAGGTGGAACAAGAATGGAATTACAAGGGCATGCAGGAGGATAGGTGGTGGCTGGAGTGGATCTGGATAAGGGATCATATGATTTTGGTGAGGAGGAGGTGGATCTAGATCAATTTATCAAACAGGTAAGACCACGATGAGATGATCATGATAGGTTGGTGATTGATAGTGGGTTGGGTCAACTAGTGTATAGTGAGGGGTTGGGTATTGAGGGTATGACAATGATGGAGGATATACCCATGATGGAGGTTGATGATGATATGATAGAGGATGTGGGAACCATGGTGATGGATGAGTCACCCATGATGGAGGAGGGTGATGTTGGTGGAGGTACTGCATCAGAGCCTATGAATTTTAATTTCATGATAGGGTAGTAGGATATGATGGTAATGTAGGGGGAGACTAGGAAGCTATGAACATAGGTGAAGAAGTTGAGGTATCAGTTGCTAGACACAAATTTATATTAGGTAGCAAATTATGTATATGTGGAGGAGGAAAAGTGCATAATGGAGGTAGAGCTCATGGTCACCTTGAGGGAGTGAGACGAGGTGAGGGTGAGCTTAGATCGGGTAGTCTATGAGAGGGATGTGCTCATTTGTGAGAAGGATGCAATGATAGTGGAGAGGGATGAGATGAGAGTGCGAGTGGAGTAATGATCTAGTGAGAGAGATGCATTCATTGGTTAGTGAGATGCTATGAGGGATGAGTGAGATGAGATGATAAATTCATTCGAGCGACTACAACAAATATTGGATGTGATGAGGGTAGAGGTGGAGGTCATGAAGTCCAACCATGCAGTGAGGGTAGAGGAGCTAGAGTAGTGGGTGCACAATATGGAGACTGTAATGGGGTAGGTGGCTATGGAGATTAAGGGTTTGAGGGTGATGGTACTACTATTTTAGCAGGCACAAGTGGATGTAGATGGACTACAAGCTAAGGTGGAGTGTTTGTAATAGGTAAACATGAGAATGGTAGCAACCAATATAAAATAGGTTGTGAAGAGGACTTAGTGTGAGGGTGAGTTGATGATGCATGGATTGGCTATACTGGCCTATTCAGGGTTAGTGTCTTGGTCATAGATGCAGTATCAATGGAGCCAACATAGTACATCCTTTGTAGTGGAGAGGAGCCAGCAAATGGTAGCACTAGTAGGTTCACAGGTAGTGGGAGTGGGGACAAAGGTGAGGATGGAGGAACTAGTAGGATAGGATATTGTTCATGTGCAACCGGTCCTAGATGTCATAGAGTGAGTGAGGATAGAGGATGGGAGTGGGAAAACTTCCATGGGTTAGCACGCATGATGTAGCTATGGGGTGGTAGTGGAGTGACTACCTAGGATTTTGTATGATGAGGATATACAAGATATATATATGTGGTGAGGTACCCACAAGGGTACACACTTTATTGTAATCAGAAGGCATTTTTGATAGATATGTACATGATATGGACATGTGGTGATGTACCTGCAAGGGTATACATGATATTGTAGCCTGAGGGATTTTTTGATATATATATATATATACTTGACATTCTACGATGTTACATGAGATTGCACTTAATTGTGTGTTTGTTTTTGCTTTGATTGTGTGTGAATATGAATGATGTGATTGGAATAGAGCATAGATGTGTGAATTAATACATGTGTAGAATATGATAGAGGTAGATATATGTGAAATGAATGTAAGGTATGCACATGCAACCAAAAGTGCTAAATAATTTGTGATGAGCATGGACAATGCGAAAATGTATATGGATACGAGCATTTTTTGAAGAAAGCATTTGTATCTTTGCAAGATCAGATAGTGTAATTCGTTTCATTTTTTTGAAGAAGTTGGATATGAAAATATGTTTGAAAATATTCAAACATGATAGTTTAAGTAATCAAACCCATTGAATAACTGAGCAAAATTTCTTGGACAAATCTTGGCTATCTTGGTAAAAGAGACCTCAAGCATGGATCAATGTGTATGTAGTGAAGTTCTTTTGACCATTTTGAAAGAGGATGGTTTCAACTAATTGTTGACTTAGCCTGTAATCTAGCTCATCCAAAATTTCACAGTGGTATGTCCAAAAGAAGGTCGCTAATGTGACAGACATGTCATCACTTGTAAGGCATACTCCATTGCCAGTCAAGCGTCTATAGCTCTGATGGATATCTACCCCATGATTTTAAATATGGACCTAAGGTTATTAGGGACTCAAGCTATGTGATTGATAATACTCTTTTGATTTTTTTTTTTATTTGTAGTGCTCTTTTTGGGATGTTGACTTTTGTTTTCTACCCACTTTGTTTCTCTTTTTTTTTTTTTAGCTTGTCCTTTTTTATATCCTTGAGATTTTATTTAGATCACAAAAATGATAGGATGAACAAGGTGACTTTCACTAGGTGATCAGTATACATACAGTGTTGCCAACCCTATTATCAAAATTTGCTCAATGTGTAATATGTGCAATTTGATCCATGAAATAGGGTAAGTCAACCAAGGGAAGACTTGAAGTGCTTTAGAAACTACCAAATTTATATGGTTGTTGATTAAAAATAATTGTAGATGGACGAAACTCACAAAATGTTTCAATAATCATGTCTCATGAAAATGGGATTGGGCACCAAAACTATTGTTCTAGCAAATGCATATTTAATCCCTCCATAATGGTATTGACAATGCATATGTACAAGCATGCAGATGTGAATATAATTTATATGCATACGAAAATGTCTAAATATGCAAGAAATGTGCAGTGAATAGTATGATGTTGGAATGAATGAAAGATTGAGATTTTACACAAGGTTACCCCTGGATAAAATCTGATGGAATGGGGTGATGTGTCATGACCCTCCCAAATGGATTTTTGGAACATGGAAAACAATAAATAAACAAATGTGGCTAATGTTCGATTTTGTGCAACTAGGAAACTTCATGATATTAGATAAGTAATTAAGGATATGTTACTACTAATTAATTGCCAATGTATAGGATCTGGTGCACTCGTGAGTGGAGTAAATTGAGTCATCCACCGAATATGAGAGTGCTTGAGTAAAGGGAAATGATGATAAGGCAACTTGAAGGTAACACAGATAGATACTTTCATATAGGCATGCATTCAGTTATGGGATAATCATCATTGTCTAATCACCTTAAGCCCCATACTGACAACCTAGTAGCTATCATAAATTCTAGAGGCCGATAAAGGTGATTAGATTTATGGAAAGACTCCCTATTTCTTTGATACACTTACAAATTTATCTTTTACTTCAGCACTATTAATATTGATGATGGAATAGATGGTTTACCCTCACAAACTTCTTATGTGTGTTGTTTAAATAAATAGTTGATTTATTTAAAAGAGCATAAGATATTGCTTAAAAAAATAGTTGAGTTATTTAAAAGCGCATAAGATAATGTTTAAATAAATAGTTGATTTATTTAAAAGAGCATAATATATTGCTTAAATAAATAGTTGATTTATTTAAAAGAGCATAAGATAATGTTTAAATAAATAGTTGATTTATTTAAAATAGAATAATATATTGCTTAAAAAAATAGTTAATTTATTTAACAGGGCATAATAATTGCTTAAATAAATAGTTGATTTATTTAAAAGAGCATAAGATAATATTTAATTAAATAGTTGATTATTTAATATAAATCAAAGAAAGGGGCCTCATGAAAATGAGCAGTTGATTATGTAATTAATGCTAGTAGAGGTCCGTGTGATAAAATGATTGATTTATTCAAAAAGTATTAATACTATAATAATTAGAGGTAATTAATTTACCAAAGCTATTGTGGGAAACTTATCTTAAATTATGAAAATTAGAATTCCTAAAACCTCTAACCTGGACGTACCTAGGAAGTTGCCACCCACCCCTCGATCAACCTTTTGAGATGTTATGGTGACAAGACAACATTTGGTAAGCTTCTATAATGAGAGAAGGAAATCCTTTATGGTGACTGCCTTGGGAAGAGAACACATGTGTTCACACTACCTCCTATCGAAGGTGGTCAGGGAAGTAATGGCAGGTAGGTGGGAACATGGATCAAGGAGGGGGAGAAGGTGTGGAAGGAAAATCATGAAGGAGAGGGGGAAGAAGCAAGAAGGATGGATGCGAAAGGAGTGAAGAAAGGATCAGCGAGAGATGAGTGACCACCGAGCAGTGCAAATGACCCAATCACCACAGGTGAACTAGGTTGGTTATCATATAAATTTGATTGTTATGCTTTCCTCTCTATGTGTATAAATATCATGAAGATATGTGTGAAAGGAGTGTGAAGATCCATGTAAGAGTGTAAAGATCTATGTGTAAAAAATGTATAAATTTGTATAAAGAGCATGAAGCTCTATGTGAAAGGAGCATGAAGCTCTGTGTAAAAGCGTAAATCTCTGTGTGTAAAGAGCGTAAAGCTCTGTGTGTAAAGAGCATGAATATTTGTGTGAAAGGAGTGCAAAGCTTCGTGTCAGAGTGTAAAGCTTTGTGTGTGAAAAGAGTGTAAATCTCTATGTGTAAGAGCATAAAGGTCTATGTGTAAATAGCATGAAGATTTGTGTGAAAGGAGTGTGAATCTCTATGTAAGAGCATAAGCTCTATGTGAAAGGAGCACGAAGCTTCATGTAAGAGCATGAATCTCTACATGTAAGAGTGTGAAGCTCTGCATGTAAGAGTTGTGAAGCTCTGTGTGTAAGAGTCGTGAAACTCTATGTGAAAGAGTCGTGAAGCTGTGTGTAAGAGCCATGAATATTTATGTGGAAGAAGCGATGAAGCTCCATGTAAGAGCAGTGAATCTCTGTGTGGAAGGAGCGATGAAGATCCGTGTAAGAGCGGTTAAGCTCTATGTGAAAGGAGCGATGGAGCTCCGTGTTAAGAGTGTGAGGCTCTGTGTAAAAGGTGTTGAAGCCCTATGTTACCAAGCATTGTAGCTTTGTGTTAAAGTGAACATCATAGCTCTGTATTAGAGTGTTGTAACCATGTGTTAAAGGATGCATTGTGTCATATATGGCTATGCTTGTGTGAGCCAAGGATCTAGATGCTTTGTTATCCGATAGCCCTTAGTAGTTGGTAGAAGCTTAGCTATTTTTCATTGGCTTCTTAATATATTTTAAAATGAAAATGAATGTTATTTTGCAATATAGGGGTATGGGACCTTATGTTATGAAATAAAATGGAAATGAATATTATTTTGTAATGTAGGGGTATGGGACCTTATTTATGGAATAAAATAGAAATGAATTTTATTTTGTAATGTAGGGGTATGGGACCTTGTGTTATGGAATAAAATGGAAATGAATGTTATTTTATAATGTAGGGGTATGGGACCTTGTGTTATGGAATAAAATGGAAATGAATGTTATTTTGTAATGTAGGGGTATTGGACCTTGTGTTATGGAATAAAATGGAAATGAATGTTATTTTGTAATGTAGGTGTATGGGACCTTGTGCTATGGAATAAAATGGAAATGAATATTATTTTGTAATGTAGGGGTATGGTACCTTGTGTTATGGAATAAAATGGAAATGAATGTTATTTTGTAATGTAGGGGTATGGGACCTTGTGTTATGGAATAAAATAGAAATTAACATTATTTTGTAATGTAGGGATATGGGACCTTATGTTATGGAATAAAATGGAAATGATTGTTATTTTGTAATGTAGGGGTATGGAATAAAATGGAAATGAATGTTATTTTGTAATGTATGGGTATGGGACCTTATGTTATGAAATAAAATTGAAATGAAAGTTATTTTATAATTTAAGGGTATGGGACCTTATATTATGAAATAAAATGAATGATGGTTATTTTGTAATTTAAGGGTATGGGACCTTATGTTATGAAATAAAATGAATGAATATTATTGATAGTTTAAGGGTATGGGACCTTATGCTATGAAATGAAGAAAAAGGCTTATTAGGTATTAAGGTAGTTGTTTGAGTAATGAGATGTGTGAACCTAGCTGCTAAAAATTAAGGGTATGAGACTTTAATTTTTTAGAAGGTTTGTTCATTTATTTACAAGTAGAGTGCATGGGCTGATGCATGGTTGACTTATTCTCTCAAGTTGGATAAGGGGAAAATGGAAAGGGTAGTTTCCATGATTAGTAATATGCATTAGTAAGTTGAATTGCTTGGGTTATTTGTATAATTGCAATTTGGTAATGAATTAAGTGCATATAAAAGAATGTCTATCCAGATACATGAGTGTCCTGATCCCCTAACATCCTCATTTGATTTATGGAAGAGCGAGAAGGCCATAATCATGACATGGACCAATTCACAATTTTACTCTCTACCTTACATCTTGTCTTTTATGCATTAGATTAGATTGTGGGGAGATTTCCCCAATAAAATGGATGTAAAGTATTGTGGAAAGTATGGGATGGACCATACTTACTTATGTATCTGAATGAATATTGCAACTACTATGCTTAGTTATTCATTATTTGGATTATTACATTTAAATATTTAATGTATGTATGTAAGGTGATTGTTTCTTTATGCTTGATTATTCTTGTTGTTAGTCAATTTATTTTATTAGATTTAGTATCTAGATCTTTAATGCTCTTGTGTGATTTAAAGAATGAATCATTAGTGAGTTCTAGGTGAATTTAGTGGATACCCTAAGGGATTGAGACCCCATTATGGATATTGGAGACTAGGTTTGGAAGATTGTACCAGAGTTAATATAGCTTGTCAGTAGATAAGATTAATAGCTTAACTCATAGTACACGTAGCATATCACACATAACGACTTGTGTGGATATGGATATGTGTGTATACCTTATAGTGATTGAATATGGTAATTCTAGCTCATTAATACTAATGAGAGGTATGGAATTATATGCTCAACATAAGAGAGGCTTACGCAGATGAACTTGCATGAAGGAAATCTTGTGTGGTATAGTTATTGAGAAACTTAGGGGATGTAAAATAGTAAGTTGGTTTAAGGTTGGAAAAGGATTTATGAATTCTTCTCCTTAGTCGAAATATAAATATATATATAGATAAACTTTATTTTCTCTTTTGTTTTGAATTTTTTCTTGTTTCGTGTTAATTTGGGATATTACATGATGAGATGGATAAGAAATAGATGAGATGAGAAAAAAAAAGAGGGTGAGAATAGAAAGAAGAAGAGAAAAGAGAGAAAATAATAAAATAGGACTAATCAAAGGTATGTAGTCACTCGAAGCATGACCATACAACAATGAGGAGTAACAAAAATAAATGGGGAAAGAAAGATAAGAAATATATGACACATATCAAAGGTATGTAGCCACTCGAAGCGTGACCATGAAACATTGATACATAATAAGAAGAAGGAGAATAAGGAAAGAAAAAAGAAGGAATGAAAGGTATGTAGTCACTCAAAGCATGACCATACAATATTTATTAAAGAAGAAAGAAGGGAAGGATAGAAGGAAATGATGTAAAGCAGAGTCTGATTGGATGCAATTCGATGAAACATCGTAGAATGCTGAGAATGTGTGTGTTGTTTTTGTTTTTATTTTTTGGTTTTTTTGGTATTTTTTGTTTTTTTTTATTTTTTATTGTAGCCATGATGGTATGTACAAATAATGAAGAGCTTTAATGCCAACGCTCAGGCATAAAATGCTCTAATATCAATAATATTAATGGGCTCAAGGTCAATAATACCTTCCAAGGTGGCAAGGCGATATGCCCCAGAACCAAACTTGTGAGTAACCATGTAGGAACCTACCAATTTGGTGCAAATTTGTAACAAAAATGGTGCGGTTGGCCAGTGATTTGTTGATTATCCTTTAGGAATAAGTCTCCAACTTGAAATTCATGTTGATGTACCTTATATTTATAGGCAATTCAAATATGATCTTGATAAAAATGAGTATGTTCAATGGGATGAATGTGACGTTCATCCAGAAGGGTCATTGGTCTAATATGGCTTGACGAGTGGTGTTGTCATCAATGAATTATTGCATAGAGACCCGTAATGATGGAATTTTAAGTTCCAAGGCATGATGGCTTCAGTTCCATAGATAAGATAAAATGGAGTTGCCCTAGTTGGAGTACGAATACTTGTGCTATAGGCCCATAAGACCAAGGGAATTTGATTGTGCCATTCATTATGTGACTCTATAGTGGTCTTGCAAAGAATGGCACAAATGGTTTTGTTTGTAGATTCAACTTGACCATTAACCTAAGGGTAGTATGTGGTAAAGAAGCTATGTTGAATATGGAATTTCTCACATAATGCGCAAATATTCTTCTTCTTGAATGGTGTACCATTGTCATAGATTATATTGGATGAAATTCCAAAGTGACAAATTATGTGTTGAGTGATGAAATCGATAATTTTGGGACCTATCATTTAGACTAGAGGGATGGATTCGAACCATTTCATCAAATATTCTATGGTGGTAATGATGAACTTGTGATTGTTGGATGATGTGGGAGTAATTTTTCCAATAAGATCCAAGCCCCATTGAGAAAAGGGCCACATTTATTGAATAGGTTGAAGATCCTAAGAAGGAAAATGTGTAAGGTTGGCATGATGTTGGCATTTGACACACTTTTTGATATATTCACAGCAGTCATGCTCCATTGTAGGCCAATAATAGCCCATCCGTAAAATGCATTTGGTAATAGCCATGCCACTAAAGTGGCCACCACAAGTACCATCATGAGCCTCTTGGATAATGAATTGGGTCTTGTGTGGTTCAATACAGTGTAGTAGGATGTTGTCATGACTTCATTTATAAAGGATATCTCCTACCAGTGTGTATCAAATTACTCATTGTTTGAAAGCTCGTTTGTGAGTGTGATTTAGATCTGGTAGAAGGATACCAAGCTTGATGTAATCTTTGACATGGTAGAACCATGGGTCATGGGATTTAGCTTCAATGATATCAATGCCATCATCATGAGAAGATGGGGTGGTAGAATGGAAGAAGGTGTGAATGGATACATGAGTTGTGTTAGAATGGGGATTTTATAGGATGATTGAACCGAGATAAGCCATAGTATCAATGAAATGATTAACATAATATGGAGTAACAGTGATATCATACCACTCAAATTGAGTAAGTGCTTTGTGACTTGTTTATATAGTTGAAGGACGACATAACAAAATTGTCATTGTCCCTTAATTTGATTTACAATGAGAAGGGTGTCACCAAAAATGTCTAGACACTGAATGTGGATGGAAAGTGCTTGCTTAAGGCCAAGGATAAGGGATTCATATTCACTATTGGTGTTAGTGCAAGGAAATACTAACTTGAAGGAAAAGGGGAGGGGATCCCCCTACGGTGTAGATAAGACTATACATGCACTCCCTCCATGTTCACAATGAGAGCCATAAAAAAAGGATTAAATTAACAATTGAATCAAGTTCCACAGGTTCTACAACTTTAGTAGTATGAAATACAAAATCATCAAAAATTTGAATAAGTAGTGGCACATCACTTGTTAAAGGTGCTTCAACCAACTGATCAACAATTACCTAGCCTTTTATGGATTTTTGACTAATGAATTTAAGGCCAAATTCTATGAGAAGCATAATCCATTTTGCCATGTGATTATTATGGAAACTCTTACCCATCATTTAACGAAGTGGATTATCATGGGAGATGACGTAAGTAGTGTGATTGATTATGTAATATTGTAGCCTTTGTGTGGTGAAGACAACAACAAGGTAAAATTTTTCCATGTAAACGTACCATGTCTTGTAACTTACCAATGTACGATTGATATAGTATATGGTCTGTTTGTGGTTCATTTTGTTCTTCTAGGTGAGAAGTGTTCCTAAGGAAAAATCGATAGTGGATACATATAGATGAAATGGACAGTCAGGATGAGGTGATGATAGAATTAGTGGATATGTGAAGTATGATTTGATTGCATTGAAAGCAACTTGACATTGATTATACCATTTGAAAGGGATGCACTTTTGAAGAACATGGTTGAACAACTGGAACTTATCAAAAAGTTTGGGCGATAAATCACTGAATGGATTGTATTTTTCCCTGCAAGCTGCATATCTATTTTAGATTCATAGGGGGAGACATATCAATGATAGCCTTGACTTTTTAAGGATCAACCTCGATGTCGCATTACAAGACAATAAAATCTAATATTTTTCCTGAGGTAACACCAAAGACACATTTATTTGTATTTAATCATACATTATGTTCCAGAAGGTGATTGAAGATTTGGTGAAGGTCCTCAAGTTGTTGACCATGCATTTTGGATTTAGCAATAAGGTCATCGATATAGTCTTTGACAATTTTATGCATGGAATCATAAAAAACATATGTCATTATATGTTGATAGGTTACCCCATCATTCTTGAGGCCAAAGAGCATGATCTTGTAACAAAATTTCCCCCAGGAGGTCATGAAATATATTTTATGCTGATCATTTTGGTTGACACGAATTTGATTGTAACCAATAAAACATCCATGACTAATAATATTTTGTGCCTAGCTGTGGTATCGACCAATTTATCAATATTAGGGAGTGAAAAATTATCCTTAGGATAGGCTTTGTTAAGATCCCTAAAGTTAGTGTAAATGTGGATACCCCATTGGATTTTTTGATGGTTTGAAACCCACTTAGGGTAATCAATCGGTTGTATGAACTCAACATCGAGAAGTTTTTGTAACTCCTATTTAACCATTAGAGCAATGGTGGGATGCATTTGATGTGAATTTTATCTGATAGGTTTGGTGTTATCATCCATGACCAAGTTGTGCATGACTAATGATGGATCAAGGTCAGGCATGTTCGTGTAGGACCATGCAAACACCTTTATGTACTTTCAAAGGAAATTAATGAAAAGGATGTGTTCATAAATAGAAATATTGGCTACAAGGTAGACAATGCGGGGGTTATTAGTATCGCCACTAATGTCAACATCAATGGTGTCCTTGACAAGCATGTGAGAACCGCCATGAAGTTAAGTAGGCATTGGGATGAGATGAAGGTCATCAATGACATCAAGAAGCTAGAATTCATCATCTAGATAAAAATATGTATGATTAATCCAAGGTAGATGGGGTGGAATAGAAAGCAAACATGCATTAGCAGACTGCAGTAATTGAGATGATGGGAGTAACTTAGCAGGTGATGATGTAAATGAAATATTGTTGAAATCAACAAAATAAGTAATAGGCGATGGGATGTAATCGGGATGGTTTGGATAGAAGTGGGGTATATAAGTCAATAGAGATCATGTTTATAGACATGCTAGAGATGGTAGATGTTGGAGATGATGGTGGCAAAGAATCAGAAGAGGATAGTACTGAATCAGGAAATGGTTGGTGGTGGCTAGGAAGCAAAACAATGGGCAAATAAGGAGAGATAGATTAGGAGTGGTGGACAGGCGGTATCGCATAGAAAGGGATGAAAGTAATAGATCGTGGAGGTGAAAAATGTGTATCGACCAATAAGGGTGGATCTAGTGATGACTCGATAAATTGATCAGTAAGAGATTCAACCTTGCAAGAAGGAGGGTTCCCATGTGATGGAGATGAATGGAAGAAATCAAATGGAATTTCAACTATAAAACGAAGGAAAAAATAGTCCATAGGAAGATTCAGCTCAAATTCATCCTTAGAAAGGACCTTAATGGGGTCAAGGTTAAGATGATGCAGATCATCCTTGAGGGTATTTATTGTTGCAGAATGGTAACCAATTCCAGATTGGTTTGTAGGCTTTCACGAAAGAGGATGGATAAGGGTGTGACACCCTTATTCGTATCTCCCTAGTCCATAACCATGCCAGTTGTACATACAAAGATAGTGCTAGGAAAATTTAGGATTTGAAATATGATCAAGATTGATGCAAAATCTAGTTTGTGGTAGTGGAGGTGTTGGAGGCTCCACAAATGAGTCAAGTCCCCCATATATGAAATTTATGCAATTATTGAATGAAATAAGAGGAAAAATTGCCCCAATAGTCATGGGTACATCATGAGATCTACCAAAGTCACGGGTGGACTAGATGGTGGGTGAGATGACCCAAGAATTTCGTATATGATACTCACTAGGACCAGGTGTGGTCATGAGTATAGAGACATGAGGAGGAACCCAATGCTTAGATTGGGGGAAGTACCCCCTAGGTAGCGAATATGGAAATTGTATGTATGGTGATGGAGGGGGAGGTGAAATGGATGAATCAAAAGGATCTGATTGAGCCAATTGGTCGTCAAGTTGAGTAGAATCTGTATCCACTTATAATATTAAATTGGTGTTCTAGTGATGGGATGATTTGCATGTGTGAACTGAGAGGTTGGAATAGAATATGTGACTAGTGTGGTAGGGATAACTTGTGACCACGTAAAGTAGGGTACAAAGCGATGAGAAGGTGTATATGGGGTAGGAAGAATAGGATGTGTGGTGGAAGATGAAGCAGGGGATGACGTAGCTAAAAAGGTGAATGGATGAAATTGTGTATGGGAACAATATGGCATAGAATAAGATGAAGAAATGTGTGAAAATATGGGGGTAATGGAAGCACTAGTAACCTATGGTATATAGGATGAATATGGGGGTATGTTTCTTAAATCGGGTGTAATATGTGAAGATGAGGATGATGGATAGGTGGTATCTAAGGAACAATGTGAAGTGGGGGTAAACTATGTGTATGATAGGGGTGGACTGGTGGAAGAGCAACAATGTTGTAAAATTTGAATGGATCACCGTCAGCAGGGATGTAGTGGACCAATCCATTATGAACATATTTGATATAATGATGTAGCATGGAAGGGACACATTGCATGTCTCAAATCCATGGGTATCCCAAAAGGATATTGTACTGCATCTCTCCTTCAATGACATGGAAGAGAGTGGAAATGGTTTTGGCACCGACCTGAATGGGTAGGACAATGGTGCCTATGGTAGGGCCCATAGAGCCATAAAATGCTTAATGGTCCATAGAAGGAGTAGCTAGGTGAGTAGAAGGGAGGTGAAGATGGTCAAGGGTGGATGTAGAAATTATGTTGATGAATGAACCTGTATCTATGAGCATGCGCTTGTAAGTGATGGAATAGATGGAAGCTTGGATATGCAAGGGTGGATCTTCTCCCTCGCCTACAAATTTAGTGATCTCATGATCATGAAAACTAATATAAGGTTGTAATCATCTCTGAAAATTGCCAATAAACTTGGTAAAGGCATCAATATCATTAGTCTCAAGATCAAGAGAATGGAGAATGGAATTGAGGGTCTCATGATGAGGCTGGGATTATTGCAAAATATCAAATATGGATAACCTTTAAGGGATAGTATGAAGTTGATTTTAAATGCAACCACGAATAATGTTGACATTCCATGGTATGGTGGTAGGAGCTGGTGGAGGAATTGAGGGATTTGAAGAAGGTGATGTAAGAGAAGTATAAGGGCATTGGGCTTCAGTAAGATGTGGGTAGTGTTGGTTACGAGTAGTTATGTTGATCATATCCACAAAACCTTATTGGTAAGGACCTCGATTGACATGATTGACCTAGCATGGTTTGGATTGAGGGGCATTACCCCCATGTTCAAGCAATAGATTTTGATGGAACCCCAAGTTTTGATTTTGTGGTGCAAGGGAGTTAGAAACCTGAATAATACCATGGTCAATGAGATATTGAATGATATGTCAAAATATGTGGCAAGCATCAGATAATGACCATGTTGGTAATGAAAATCATAGAATGCATGTGGATTTTGGTCCCAAGGGAGAGGATTTGGATCATTGGGATGAATTTTAGGTAAGGTAATGAGACCTCCATAAAATAACTAGTAGAATAAAGCGGACATGGGCTCAAACAAAGGTATCCAATTGCATGGTGGATGAGTGGGATAAGATTACGCCCCAAGTATGGATTGGAAGGTAGTAAGGGGTTGACTTGGTATGCAATTTGTGGAGGTTAGGATGGTACGGATTGGGGTGGTGGAGAGGGAGAAGTGAGGAGCACCTGATTGGTCTAAAGTGGTTTGGAAGTGGGTGAGATGTGTGGATTGCAATTGTAGTGGTAATTATATGGATATGGTTGTTTTAGATAGAGCTTGATCTTGCTCGTATGGACCTTAATGTCCTTAATAAACTTGGATTGAGTAATAGCCTCTTCGAATGTGTGACTTTGATGGAATTGTAAATCTTGAGAAATTTTCTTATGACAACTCTTGGTGAACATTTTTATGAGCTTTTTAGGTGGAAGGGTAAATGCAATATCATGAATGAATGCCCTCCATCAAGAGATAAAATCAGTAATAGTCTCGTCGTCAAACTAGTGTTAAGCATAGACATCTCATAATGTCATCTTGGTTTTGATGTTGATCAAAAAATGTTCAAGAAAGATATCGCCCAACTTTTCAAACTTGAAGAGACTATGACGAGGCAAATGGTTGTACCAATATAATGCTTGTCCTCCAAGAGAAAGTGAAAATGTGCAAAGCATGAGGGGATCACTTCCATGAAGTTGGTAACAAGTGAAGCAATAATTTTTAAGATGCTCTGTAGGGTCTTCCTTACTTTTAAATTTATCAAATTTAGGGATATCAAATTGGTAAGAATAAGGATGAATAGGAATAGACAGATGAATTGGTTCATTGCACAAATCATCATATGTGTTTTTTTTAGACCCATAACTAGTCGTATGTAAATCAAGAGTTTTGATCTGATCTTGCATGCCTTGGAGTTTACTAGAGAGCATCATTGTAGTATATGGTGGAGATGGAAATGTATGTGAATAATATGGTGGAGGGAGTGGTTGTGATGATGCCTTCAAGTAACCCAAATGTGGTGGGTATTGCAGTTTTTGCTCTTCCCATTGATGATAGTAAGTAGCCTACTGTGGATCATGTGCAAACATGACTTGATATTGTGGGAAAGTAACCTGAGATGGATGTGGTGAAATGTATGAATATTGGACTATGGGTTTTTATTGCGGATCATAGTACCTATGGATCTGTTGGTCAAGTATGGATATTTTTTGTTGTTGCACATATGATAAAGTTGGTTGTGCCTGGGTGGTTGCGGTAGAGGATCAAGTAGGCAATAAAGTGAAGAAAGTGGATGGTGTAGAATATGGTGGTGGGAGAGATGAAGATGTAGTGAAATAGAAACGACTAGAAGGTGGGATGGTAATTAATGAGAGTTGTAATGATATAGAAGGAATGGAAAGTGAAGATTCGAGATGAGTCAAATAACATGGTGGATTGGTGAGATAGGATGGGACCGATGGGGGTGGCCGAAATGAAGGTGGTGGAGGTAAGTGAAATGATGAAGAAGATGCCAAAAGAGTTTCATATTATGAGAATTGTGAGTATCTGGTAGGAAAATTGGTAGAAAACTATGGAGTGAATGGAGGTGGCTATGGATATGGGGTGACTTGTTGCTGTTGAAATTACTAAGAAGGGTGGGATGGATGTTGTAATGGTATATAGTAGTATTGAGGTGGATGTTGAGAATATTGAGGTAGAAATAATGATGATGGTTGGGATGGAGGTTGGGAACTTGATGAAGCTTGCTGCGAATGCAAAATTTGGTAAGAAGATGAAGCAGGGGTGGTGTGGAAGAAGGAGGTGTAGAAATCATACCTACAATTTGGACTGATGATATCATGAATGATTTGGGAAATGACAACATTATAGTCACCCCCCAGGAGTGTATGATATGAATGCTCTAGAAAGGGGTGAGTAGTGGATGGGGATGACACTGGAGTAGGCTCATCAAAAATTATGGTGGGGAGAGGCCTACTTGGTGTAGTGTAGATGAAATGCTAGTAATAATTCGATGGTGGATTGGTGGAAGAGATATCGTCTAGAGGAGAGGACTCCTCATAGGTCTCATCCTCCAAATGGGATGGAGTAGAAGATGCAACATTGGATATGGGACTCGCCTTAGGATCGTTTGGTACAATAAACAAATATCATGGAGCTTTGGAAGTAACCTTCTTAGAATCAAAAGGTGAATCATTGGTCTAAGAGGAGGGGGCACCTACGACCATGATAGTGTGACAAGCAGACTCAGTGGCATGACAAAGAGCCTCATGCATCCGGCTATGCATAATAGGTATGGTAGTGTGTGTACTAGTGCAAAAATAGCCATAAGGTGTGGGATCTAGGTTTTGGAAAGCCTTATGACTAACTCTGATACTTAGTGTTCTAAAAAACATAGGCTCGCATAGTGGGGTGCAAACTTTTGTATCTGGAAATTCACATGGGAGGTGCGAACTTCAAGAAAATAGAGATATATGATGGATTTGTGCTATGTGGGGTATTTTTGTGCTTTGTACAAATTTTGGTACTATTTTGTGACCTAGAAAATAGGTTTGCACGATGGGGTGCAAATGTCTTCTATACCCAAAATTTCATACAGGGGGTGCGAACCTTGAGAAAACAGAGACAAAGGGTTTCTACTCTGTAGATCCTCTGTGTACTGTGTACCAAATTTTGTGTAATTTTGTAGCCTAGAATTTAGGTTCACATGATAGGGTGCAAATTTATCTATATTCAAGAATTTTGTATGGGGGGTGAAAATCACCTGAAAATAGACTATGTAGTGTTGCGTGAAAATGAAACTGTGGAAAAATCAAGTGATTTATGAGCAATTTTGATATGCTATTGTAACCACCTTTCATGACTCAACAATAAGTAAATATTTTTAGATTTTCATGTGTTTTTATGAGAGTATTGTATCTGTCCTAAGAACAAACCATAGGAATGGGTGAATTCTACTTGAAACAGGTATGTCATAGCATAGAACCTCCTACAACACCCAAAGGTGCACATAATAGAACTATGTTTCCAATGGGTGAATGGCAACCTAGATGGAATTCAAAATAGTAAAATGGTATCCAAAGGGGGGAGACTCAAGATGCCCAAATGATTCAATATAATCTCATGAAGAGAGGTCATGTTGTTAATGTGTTGCTACTGGTATACCCATGCTTTTGCTTAACCCTAAAATTTAAGGCATACACAGTAATGATCAACTATACCAACTAATATTTTTAAGAGTCTTGTGGTAAAGGGACTTTATAGAACTACCCACTTCGAAGGTACCTTCCAGTGATTAAAATTGGATAACCAACACTCGAAAGTGAGGGATCACCCAAGGATTAAGGTCAATCAACCACTCCTAGGGGGATACTATGGTGATTAGACATGGAGTGATTTGATGGAAGATAAATCCAACCTCACCAGTCTCGAGTGGGGATTGGTGATGAAATCCAATCCTTACATTTTTGGTATCACGTGAGTATGTGGATGTGTATTTTTTGTAAACTATAGAAGCAAAGCTACCCTAAGTACCTTTTCAAAATAAATCTAAACTAAGATGTCCTTTTGAATTGAAGTCTAGACTAAGATTTTTTTGGAATTGAAATCTAGACTACGATGCTTTTGGAATTGAAATCTAGATTAAGTGCATCCTCACGAAATCAAGCTAGGCTAATGCATTTGGAATTGAAATGTCAAAAATTGAAATGATAGGAATTGAAATGACCTTAGAAATGAAACTATTCTAGAAAGCAGTTGAAAAGACTAACTAGAACAACCAAGTGTATGCGAAAGGTCAAATGACAACCCAAACAATAATATTAACCTTGAAATGTAAATATGAACATCGTACTACCACAATACATGCATCTAGGTGCATGTAGAGTCCTCTATTTCTCTCTCCTTTCCAAGGCTATGTTTGTGTGGTAAGTTCAAAACCCTAGGTGTGAACCTATCCTCTGCTTGGAAGTTTACATAGGGTCATGCGAACCTGGCACTTAAAATAGGGTTAACTGGTTTTGTGATTTTGGTGATTGTTTTCAATTTTTGGATATTCCTAGAACAATTACCTACACAAAAAAGAGCCAAAAGTCAAATATTTATGCAATGGAAACACAAAAGCCTCCAGATAGCATGCATACGCTTGGAATAATAAAATTACGAGGAAGTAAAACCAACTAGGTGCCACACAAAAATACAAGGAATGATTTCACCTTGCCTACACTATGGCGAGAGATGATTTGAGGTCTAGGTATGGGGGCATGCAGTAGTCGTGAACATGAGGCTTTTAACCTCCCCTAACTTACCTTACCAGTTGCTAGAGTGTCTAAAATCGATACCTGTACTTCAAGGATCAATTTTGAGGAAGATTGAGAAGTTCACATGCCAAGTGTATACTCTCTAATCTCTTGAAGCTCGCTGGTGCACCAACAACCTTTTGTGGCATGGTCTAAACTATGTCTCAGGGAATTTTATGTGGGATTTATTCAAGTTTGACAACTACCTACCAAACATAAATAGTCCACAAGATGTGTTAGATGATGATTTCAGCTAATGCTTGGTGGGGTCCCACCGGGTATGCCAAAATGAAACCATGCAAAAGAGACAATTACACTACAATATTTCATTCAAAATTATAGTGATCCACTCCTTTGTTATTGAAATGAAAAGAGAGATTACAGATTGAAATCCCCTTTTTACAATCCTTACCCTAAAGGCTAAAATTGGGTCTTCCCAAAGGAAACCCTTTTATATGTGTTCCAAAGATAAAAAGATCTCTCTTTTGAACGTTTCTCAATGTTGATGGGCTTCTTGATCATGAGCCACCATTGGTTTGATGTGTTCTTTGTACCTGTTGACCTGTAAATTCTAATTAGAGCGTTAAGGGGCCTGCCTTAGTCAAACCACATGTTTATCAAGACAAGACTTTTTAAATCAGCTTAAAACATGAAGTTAAGAAAAATAGTATAAAATCCTAAAATAAACCATATTTACTTGTCCAGTGAAATCTATTTTTCTATAGTAGAGGTTTGCACGGGTGGGTGTGAACTTGGTTTGAGTTGGGAAGTTTGCGTGGGGGTGTGCAAACTTGACTTTTTTTGGTTGAACTTGCACAATATGATTTTTGGGCTTTTCTAATGTTGTTGCTCCTTTGTTGATTCAACGGGTCACCTTCAAAAATTATCTTTTTGATGTTGATAACCTATATAGATCACAAGGAATGTTATGGATATGATAAAAATACTATTGCTATGTGAAAGTGATGGATGTGTGATGGATGTTATATGTACGAAGTGATTTCTATAGTTTCTATAAGCTAAAGTTGGAATCCTTGAATTGGTGAAAATGACCTTCTACTTATAGACTTGGACAAGGCTAGGGGAGGGCATGAGGTGTCCCTTGTGAGGTGTATGTGGTGAGGTGTCCACCTAAGAGGTGTCCTAGCTCATAAATGATATTGGGTGAGAGAATCCCTCTCCAATCTACTAATCATAATGACCTGGAGGAAAGTCTCCAAATAACATTTATTGAAATATTTTTGCAAATATCTTTTAATTTAGAATTACTTTTTGCGTGCAAAAGTCTCCATTTCTCATTATGACCCAAAGGAATGTGAGGTGATTGAAATATTTTTGTAAATATCTTTTAATTTAGAATTACTTTTTGTGTGCAAAAGTCTCCATTTCTCATTATGACCCAAAGGAATGTGAGGTGAAGAAATATCTGGGTGAGAGGTGGCAAGGCTAGGCTAGTCAAAGTAGACTAGGTAAGGTGGAAAGGTTTAGATTAAGCATGATTAGCCTAATTAACCATAGGATTAGCCATAAAGGAAGTTTTGACTAAAGTTGTTGACTTTTGGCCCATAAAGTGCTTTTTGACCATGGTGGAGAATTCAACCTTAGTTGAGTTGTAGAGGAGGTGACATGAGGACCTATAGTTAAGTATGAAGGGGCTTAGCTAGCCCAAGGGGGCTAAGAATGATGAATAGCAATTTTTATAAATGAATAGTATTTTTAGTCAATTTATGCAATTTTCAAGGGTTCTGCAAATTGACTGGCTGTGAAGATGAGTAGAAGGAAAATGTGTGACTTTTGGGTGTCTACACTTAGCAAACAATACGTGCATAATTTTCAAGTTGTTATAAGACTACTATATAATTAATACATAATGTAAATTAAACCTGTTTCAATCCCGTCTAACCAATTAAAAATATATATAAATCTTAGAATAATATTTGTAAGATATAAATTTGTCTATCTAAATTATAAGCCCTAATCCCTTTAAATTTGATCCCTTGCAACACTAATGTTCTTTAATGGCTATGTGCCCTTCAACTTTGCTCCACTAATTGGAAAAAAGAGCGCATTCACCTTTTTGCTTAGTTATTGCTGAGTTTCAAACCAATTACTTTATCTTTAGTTAAACTAAAGGTGGTTTAAGTCAGTATGTAGTGAATTTTAATTTTTGTAATTATTTTTAAGTTATATATTTTTTAAGAGTGCTTTGTCTACGCTTACTCTGTTGGCTCATTGATTTGTTGCTAAGTCTTGTGACTAAACAAATTCTTTGTATATTCTCATCATGCACTCTTTTGCAACATTACATGTCATAATTTGTGTTGCCACAGTAAGCAAAGTTCAACCATTAAGTTAAAAAATCACCAATTTAGATTATGAGGAAATCATGGATATTATGAATTTTGAAAAGTCCTCATGCAAATTGTGCAGATGAAAAACTAACCAAATCCCATTGCTTGAAGCATAAATTTTATTTAGGTCTCACTATCAGAGGCAGTAGAGGCCACAACTTATGCGCAACATGTATTCTACCAATCATTTACTTGGGAAAGGAGAAGCTATCCCAGAGGCAGAAGAGGCCGCAACTTACGAGCAACATGTATTCTACCAAGCATTCCAAGCTGAGTCAGCCAAGGTCCTCCTCAACAGACTTTGATTAACGATAATGCAAATGAAGGATGAATTGCCCCAGTCTCTTCGAATGACAGCTGTCAGTGTATTAGAAAGAAAGATAACTTCCATCTCGCTCCTTGATTTTTGTTTACTGATTATGTCTTGTGATATCTGAGTAAATTTTGCTTGCAACAAGCAACATGTAGTGATGTTTTTTGGACTCCATTTTTATTGAGGAGGTGTGATTTCCTCCACCTAGTGGCTTTTATAGTTTGTAAGATGTACTAATTCCACTAACCTTTTTTTATAATTAATCTTAACTAATATAAAATGTTTTTCATTCGTTCAAAAAAATCACCAATTTACCCTACACAACAAGGGTTGCTTATATTCCTAAAATAATTTCCACCCTAGCTAAAAAAATGTTCTACTCACCCCTTTGGCATAGGGAGATCATAAAATTTGATATGACAAATACATTTCCAAGCTTGCTCTCCCATCTAAACACACATAGGGTTAAATTTTATCCATGGACCGAGAATGCATTTGTGTTAAAAATGTAGGATTAACATTGTTGGGGATATAGATCCATATTAAAATATTGCTAAATAATTTATATATGGTGAAAAATAACATTATAAAATATTGCTAAATAATATATATAGTGAAAAATATCATTATAAAAATATTGTTTTACCATCGTGTGTAAGAATAAAAATCATTCAGAAACATTATAATGGCAGGGTTGAACCACAAGGCAGAGGCGATGCTCGCCAAGGTCATTGTCAAGATGTTACTGCAATACCAAGATGAGGAAGCAGTTTTGATTCACTCCCGTAAAATTTATACCCTAGCGCCGTTATCTCCAGCTCCTCACCCACGGTCCTATGAGCGTGCCGCATCGTCAGCACCTCCAACTACCCGCACGTAAAACAACCGCACCTCGAACTACTCCGAACGTGCTCCCATGCCGCCACCGCTGCGATAACCGGGCAGGGGCTATGAAATTCTCTTCTTCAGCCCCGCCTGATGGTCTTTGTCCTCGTACAGTCCATCTCCAACCCTTCCTGCACCGTCCGATCAGTCGTATATCGGCCTCCGACGAATGCGATGTCACCATTCCCCTTCTGGTAAAAAAAATTAGCCAAGGATGCGTCACAGCTACACCCAGCACATACATTGGAAATAACATAGTGACGATGAAAAGTTAAAAAAAAAAAAAAAAAATTACTACATCATGACCAAATTGAGAGGGAAGACGTTGCCGATTTCGCAAAAAAAAAAATATCAGACATGCTAAATAATATAGCAAATAGGATTTGAGAGAGCCACGTCAGGCTGCCCAAGCCTCTGAAAACCACACATGCTAAACTGTGGCTCAAACAATGGTGGGGGCACCACCAGACGTGGGCAGGTGTGAGTGAGTTTGTGTGCCACCTGAGCACCACGCACGACCTAAATGTCTAAAGAGAAAAGGGTTTGCGTACCACCTGAAACACGACGTACACAAGTCAGTTCGTCTGCTTGGGAGCGAATGGCCTCAACAGTGCATCCGTGTCGGGAGAAAATTGACGCACTCCAACAAGGATACAACCCTTTATAACTCATCACACGTCCGTTTATAAAACTTTATAAAATTGTAATATAACGTTATAAAATCAAACTTTATAAAATTAAAATATAAAGTTATCAAATTATGAAGTTATATAATACAATCACTTTATCAAGTTATAATATAAAAGTGAAGGGGAATATATTTTTCCCACGTACCACGACACAATCAAAGTGCTCTCAAAATATTACTATTCGATTGTCAAGTACTCAAAAGGTAATAATTATGCTGTTTGAAAAACCAAGATTCAAGTTATTCTTGAATTTGAAGATTTATAGGTGATTGTTATCGGGACTGAACAACAATCACAAAGTCAACAATAAGGAAATGTTGTCCTTATTGACGACGAGGGGAAAATTGAGGATTTTGCTCTTTTTCATCAAGAGCCCTCATCCACCATCGTCATGAGGCGAGTTTCACCTTGAGGGGGAACATACCTAACAACAAAGTGAACCTCGTATATAGTAATCTACTCTATCACACCTAACGGTTGCAGTGGTTGGTTACCCATGCAAACCGGTAGGATGAGAAGATTACAATAAGGACATTCATAGTTGTTAAAGCAAAGTGAGGGATGAGAAAACTTATCTCCTTGTCTACCATTAGACTTGTGAGGTTTGGTGCATCCAATGCCCAAAAACAAATTTTAGTAAGTGAGGGATGACCCACTTTTGCTTAAAGTACTCAAGAAGTACTTATTTTGCTTAGACCTAAAGGACGACCCAAAGGCAAACAATCGAGAGGCGAATCTAGAGGAAAATGACCGAGAGGCAAAATGACCCAGAGGCAGACCAAGAGGTAAAATTATCCAAAGACGGACCTAGAGATGACAGACCCAGAGGCGGACCTAGAGGTATTTACCTAAGCAAGAGCCAAGAGCCACAGCGAAGAGCCTAAGACATTGTCCCACCTAATGTATTATTAGGGATATGTTAGAATAATAAAAATATGTAATATAAGTGTGTGTCCTTCAAACACCACACTCTTGTATATATATTTACAATTCATATAATGATAAAGTGTGCTTCATGTTTATATCTAAATCTGATAATAAGGAATGATCTTTCTTTGGCTGGTTATTGGAAGGTTTTTATAGAGTCGTCACTCGAAGACATTTATTTGGAATAGGTTAAAAAAACATTATATAAACAAGTACTTTTCCAAATGGAAACAAATAAGGAATACTTTTTTCTTTGGAATCTCTTTTTTAAGTGGATTTTATTAATAAACGGCTGGTTAGTGGAAGGTCTTCATAGAGTTGTCACTCGAAGATATTTGTTTGGAATCGGTATATTAAAAAAAGTTAGAGTTTACTGTTTTTTATAATATAATTTCTTTAAATAATTAAAAAAAAAAAAATTAAATACAAATTTATTTTATTAAATTTTATTATTAAAAAATATTAATATTTTAAATATAAAAATATATCACATTTTATTTATGTTAAAAGGGTAAGGTTAAATTTTGTAAATATTATTTAATAATATTTTTTTAATCAATTTTTTTTGAAAAGTTGTTTTATATTAAATAAATATGAAATTACATTTTTGAAATGGATTTTTTGGTATTTTATCAAAATTTTAATAGTGACTTGAAAGTCAAGTCGTTTATACATCATAATTAACTATCTCGATCATGCTAAGTTTTATCCTTAGACACCTTACCAAATTGTCAATAAGTATCATTTAAATCACTAACCTTGTTGGGAAGGACCTCGATTGACATGATTGACCTAGCATGGGTTGGATTGAGGGGGATTACCCCCATGTTCGGGCAACAGATTTTGATGGAACCCCAAGTTTTGATTTTGTGGTGCAAGAGGGTTAGAAACTTGAATAGTGCCACGATCAATAAGATCTTGAATGATATGTCAAAATATATGGCAAGCATTGAGAGAATGGCCATGTTGGTGATGAAAATCACAAAATGCATGTGGATTGTGGTCCCAAGGGAGAGGATGATTTGGATCATCGGGTTGAATGTTAGGTAAGGTAATGAGACCTCCATCAAATAACTGGTAGAATAAAGCAGATATGAGTTCAAACAAAGGTGTCCAATTGCATGGTGGATGAGGGGGACAAGGATTAGACCCCAAGTATGGATTGGAAGGCAATGGGGGTTGACTTGGTATGCAGTTTGTGGAGGTCAGGGTGGTGCTGATTGTGGAGGTTGGAATGGTGCAGATTAGGGTGATGGAGGGGGAGAAGTGAGGAGCATCTGATTGGTCTAAGGTAGTTTGGAAGTGGGTGGGATGTGTGGATTATGATTGTAGTGGTAATTAGATGGATAGGATTGTTTTAGACAGAGCTTGATCTTGCCCATATGGACCTTGATGTCCTCGATAAACTTGGCTTGAGTAATATCCTCTTTGAATGTGCGATTTTGATGGATTTGTCAAGCTAAAGAAATTTTCTTATGACAACTCTTGAAGAATAGTTTGATGGGCTCTGTAGGTGGAAGGGTAAATGCAAGATCGTGAATGACCATCATCCATTGAGAGACAAAATTAATAATAGGCTCGTTGTCAAACTAATGTAAAGTATAAACATATCATAATGTCATCTTGGTTTTGATTTTGATCGAAAAATGTTCGAGAAAGATATTGGCCAACTGTTCAAACTTGAAGAGACTATGACAAGGTAAATGATTGTACTAATCTAACGCTTGTCCCCCAAGATAAAGTGCAAATGTTCAAAGCATGAGGGGATCACTACTATGAAGTTGGTAACAAGTGAAGCGATAATTGTTACAATGCTCTCTAGGGTCTTCCTTACTTTTAAATTTATTGAATTTAGGGATCTCAAACTAGTAAGGATAAGGATGCATAGGAACAGATGGATGAATTGGTGCATTGCACAAATTGTCATATGTGGGTTTTTTAGGCCCATAACTAGTCGTATGTAAATCCAAAGTTTTGATATGATATTGCATGGCTTGGAGTTCACTAGAGAGCACCATTATATTATCTTATGGATATGGAAATGTATGTGAATAATATAGTGTAGGGAGTGGTTGTGATGATGCCTGTGAATAACCTAAATGTGGTGGGTATTGCAATTGTTACTCTTCCCATTGATGATAGTAAGTAGCCTATTGTGGATCATGTGCAGACATGGGTTGATATTATGGGAAAGGAATCTGAGATGGATGTGGTGAAATGTATGAATATTGGACTACGAGTTGTTGTTGTGGATCATAGTACCCAGGGATATTTTGATCAAGCATGGATATTTGTTGTTGTTGTTGTGCATATGAGAAAGTTGGTTATGCCTGGGCGATGGTGGTAGAGGATCAAGTAGGTAGTGAAGTGAAGAAAGCGGGTGGCATAGAATATGGTGGTGGGAGAGATGAAGATGTAGTGAAAGAGAACTAACTAGAATGTGGTATGGTAATTTATGAGAGTTGCGATGGTACAGAAGGAATGGAAAGTGAAGATTCAGGAAGAGTCAAATAGTGTGGTGGATTGGTGAGATAGGATGGGACCGATGAGGGTGGCTGAAACGAAGGTAGTGGAGGTAAGCAAAATGATGAACAAGATGCCAACAAAGTTACATATGATGAGAATGATGAGTAGCTGGTAGGAAAATTGGTAGCGAACTATGGAGTGAATGGAGATGGCTATGGAGATGGGGTGATTTGTTGCTATTGAAATTGCTGAGAAGGGTGGGATGGATATTGTAACGGTATTTGGTATTATTGAGGTGGATGTTGAGAATATTGAGGTAGAAATAATAATTATGGTTGGGATGGAGGTTGGAAACTTGATGAAGCTTACTGCAAATGCAGAATTTGAGAAGAAGATGAAGTAGGGGTGGTCTGGAAGAAGGATGTGTAAAAATTATACCTAAAATTTGGACTGATGACATCAAGAATGATTTGGGAAACGACAATATTATAGTCTTCCCCTAGTAGTGGATGAGATGAATACTCTAGAAAGGGGTTAGTAGTGTATGGGGATGGAGGTGGAGTAGGCTCATCAAAAATGATGGTGGGGAGAGGCCTACCTGGTGTAGTGTAGACGACATGCTGGTAATAAGTCGATGGTGGATTGGCATAAGAGAGATCATCTAGAGGAGAGGGAGGACTCCTTATAGGTCTCGTCCTCCAAATGGAATGGAGCAAAAGATGCAACATGGGATATGAGACTCACCTTAGGCTCCTGTGGCCCAGTCATTAAATCTCATGGAGCTTCAAAAGTAACCTTCTCAGACTCAAAAGGTGAATCATTAGTATGAGAGGAGGAGGCATCTACGATCATGATAGTGCAATGATCAGCATCAGTGGCACGATAAAGAGCCTCACACATTTGAATATGCATAAGAGGAATGGTAGTGTGTGTACTAGTGCAAGAATAGCCAAAAGGTGTGGGATCTAGGATTTGGAAAGCTCTATGACTGACTTTGATACTTACTGTTCTCAAAAACGCAGGTTCGTGCAATGGGGTGCAAACTTTTCTATCCAAAAATTTGCACGGGGGGTGCTAACTTCAAGAAAATAAAGATAGATGATGGATTTGTGCTATGTGGGGTATTTCTATGCTTTGTAAAAAATTTGGTACTATTTTGTGACCTAGAAATAGGTTCATATGGTAGGGTGCAAATTTCTTCTATACCAGGAAGTTCGCACAGGTGGGTGCAAACCTTAAGAAAACAGGGACAAAGGGTTTTTGCTGTGTAGATACTCTATGTGTTGTGTATCAAATTTTGTGTAATTTTGTAGCCTAGAATGTAGGTTTGCATGACAGGGTGCAAATTTATCTATATTTGAGAATTCTGTACGGGGGGTGCAAACCACCTGAAAATAGACTATGTAGTGTTGCGTGAAAATGAAATTGTAGAAAAATCAAGCAAATGATTTATGAGCAATTTTGATATGCTATTGTAACCAACTTTCATGACTCAACAATAAGCAAATATTTATGGATTTTCATGTGTTTTGATGAGAGCATTGTATCTGTCCTAAGAACAAACCGTAGGAATGGGTGAATTATACTTGAAATAGGTATTTCATAGCATAGAACCTCCTACAACACCCAAAGGTGCACAGAATTGAACTATGTTTCCAATGCGTGAATGGAAACCTAGATGGAATCTGGTATATTAAAATGGTATCGAAAGGGGGGAGACTCAAGATGCCCAAATGAGTCAATATACTCTCACAAAGAGAGGTTACATTGTCAATATGTTGTTACTGGTATACCCATGCTTTTGCTTAACCCTCACATTTAAGGCATACACAGTAACGATCAACTACATCCACTAATTATTTTTAAGAGCCTTATGGTAAAGGGGTTTTATAGAACTACCCACTTCGAATGTACCTTCCAGTGATTAAATTTGGATAACCAACACTCGAAAGTGGGGGATCGCCCAAGGATTAAGGTCGATCGACCACTCCTAGTGGGATACTATGGTGACTATATAGGGAGTGAGTTGATGGAAGATAAATCCAACCTCACCAGTATTGAGTGGAGATTGGTGATGAAATCCAATACTTACACTATTGGTATCATGTGAGTGTGCGAGTGTGTGTTTTACATAAACTATTTTAGAAGCAAAGCTACCCTAAGTACCTTTTCAAAATAAATCTAAACTAAGATGCCCTTTTGAATTGAAATCTAGACTAATATTCTTTTGAAATTGAAATCTAGACTAAGATGCTTTTGGAATTGAAATCTAGATTAAGTGCGTCCTCACAAAATCAAGTTAGGCTAATGCTTTTGGAATTGAAATGATAAAAATTGAAATGACAGAAATTGAAATGATAGGAATTGAAATAACCATGGAAATGAAACTATTCGAGAAAGTAGTTGAAAAGACTAACTAGAACAACCAAGTGTATGCAAAAGGTCAAATGACAACCCAAATGATAATATTAACCTTAAAATGTAAATATGAACATCGTACTACCATAATACCTGCATCTAGATGCATGTAGAGTCCTCTATTTCTCTCTCCTTTCCAAGGTTGTGTCTGTGTGGTAAGTTCACACCCCTAGGTACGAACCTGTCCTCTGGTTAGAACTTCACACGGGGTCGTGTGAACCTGGCACCGAGAATGGGGTTGACTGGTTTTGTGATTCTAGTGATTGTTTTCAATTTTTGGATGCTCCTAGAACATTTAACTACACAAAAAAGAGCCAAAAGTCAAATATTTATACAATGGAAACATCAAAAACTCCAAATAGCATGCATACACTTGGAATAAGAAAATTACAATGAATTAAAACTAATTAGGTATCGCACAAAAATACAAGGAATGATTTCACCTTGCATACACTATGGCGAGAGGTGGTTTGAGATCTAGGTATGGGGGCACGCAATCCCTGGGAACATGAGGCTTTTAACATTTCTTGACTTACCTTACCAGTTGCTAGAGTGTCTGAAATCGATACCTGTGCTTCAAGGATCAATTTTGTGGAAGATTGAGAAGTTCATATGCCCAAGTGTGTACCCTCTAACCTCTTGAAGCTCGCTGGTGCACCAACGACCTTTTGTGGCATGGCCTAAACTGTGTCTCAAGGAATTTGATGTGGGATTTCTTCAAAGTTGACAACTACCTACTAAAAATAAATAGTCCAAAAGATGTGTTAGATGATGATTTAAGCTAATAATTGGTGGGGGTCCCACCGGGTATGCCAGAATGAAACAATGCAAAAGAGACAATTACACTAAAATTGTTCATTCAAAATTATGGTGATCCACTCCTTTGTTATTGAAATGAAAAGAGAGGTTACAGATTGAAATATACTTTTTATAATCCTTGCCCTAAAGGCTACAATTGGGTCTTCCTGAAGGAATCCCTCTTAGATGTGTTCCAAAGATAACAAGATCTCTCTTTTGAGCGTTTCTCAATTCTGATGGGCTTCTTGATCGTGAGCCACTGTTGGTTTGATGTGTTCTTTGTACCTATTGACCTGCAAAAACTAATTAGAGTGTTAAGGGGCCTACCTTAGTCAAAACCCATGTTTATCAAGACAAGAATTTTTAAATCAACTTAAAACATGAAGTAAGTTAAGAAAAACAGTATAAAACCATAAAATAAACCATATTTACTTGTCTGGTGAACTCTATTTTTCTATAGTAGAGGTTCGCACGGGTGTGTTCGAACCTGGCTTTAGTTGGGAATTTTACATGGGGGCGTGCAAACTTGACTTTTTCTTGTCAAACTTACACAATATGATTTTTGGGCTTTTCTAATATTGTTGCTCCTTTGTTGATTCGACGGGTCACTTTCAAAAGTTGTCTTTTTGATGTTGATAACCTATCTAGATCATAAGGAATGTTATGGATATGATAAAAATACTATTGCTATGTGAAAGTGATGGATGTGTGATGGATGTTATGTGTATGGAGTGATTTCTACAGTTTCTGTAAGCTAAATTTGGGATCCTTGAAATGGTGAAAACGACCTTCTACTTATAGACTTGGCCAAGGCTAAGGGAGGGGATGAGGTATCCCCTGTGAGGTGTATGTGGTGAGGTGTCCACTGATAAGAGGTGTCCCTTGAGGTGTCCTAGCTCTTAAATGAGATTGGGTGAAATAATCCCTCACCAATATACTAATCATAATGACCTGGAGGAAAGTCTCCAAATGACATTTATTGAAACCTTTTTGCAAATATCTTTTAATTTAGAATTACTTTTTGTGTGCAAAAGTCTCCATTTCTCATTATGACCCAAAGGAATGTGAGGTGAAGAAATATTTGGGTGAGAGGTGGCAAGGCTAGGCTAGTAAAAGTAGACTAGGTGAGGTGGAAAGGTTTAGATTAAGCATGATTAGCCTAATTAACCATAAGATTAGCCATAAAGCAAGTTTTGACTAAAGTTGTTGACTTTTTGCCCATAAAGTGCTTTTTGACCATTGTAGAGAATTCAACCTTAGTTGAGTTGTGGAGGAGGTCACATGAGGACCTATAGTTAAGCGTGAAGGGGCTTAGCTAGCCCAAGGGGGCTAAGAATGATGAATAGCAATTTTTATAAATGAATAGTGTTTTTAGTTAATTTATGTAATTTTCAAGGGTTTTGCAAATTGACTAATCATGAAGATGAGTAGAAGGACAATGTGTGACTTTTGGGTGTCTACACTTAGCAAACAATACGTGCATAATTGTCAAGATGTTATAATACTACTATATAATTACTACATAATATAATTTAAACCCGTTTCAATCTCGTCTAACCAATTAAAAATATATATAAATTTTAAAATAATATTTGTAAGATATAAATTTGTCTATCTAAATGATAAGCCCCCTAAGCCCTTTAAATTTGATCCCTTGCAACACTAATGTTCTTTAATGGCTATGTACCCTTCAGCTTTGCTCCACTAATTGTGAAAAAGAGCGCATTCACCTTTTTGCTTAGTTATTGCTGAGTTTCAAACCAATTACTTTATCTTTAGTTAAATTAAAGGTGGTTTAAGTCAGTATGTAGCGAATTTTATTTTTTTAATTATTTTCAAGTTATATGTTTTTTTAAGAGTGTTTTGTCTACTCTTACTTTGTTGGCTCGTTGAGTTGTTGCTGAGTCTTGTGACTAAACAAATTATTTGTATATTCTCATCATGCACTCTTTTGCAACATAACATGTCATACTTTGTGTTACCACAGTAAGCAAAGTTCAACCATTAAGTTAAAAAAACACCAATTTAGATTCCGAGGATGTCATGGATATTATGAATTTTGACAACTCCTCATGCGAATTGTGATGATGAAAAACTGACCAAAGCCCATTGCTTGAAGCATAGATTTTGTTCAGGTCTCACTATCAGAGGCAGCAGAGGCCACAACTTACGCGCAACATGTATTCTCCCAAGCATTTTCTTGGGAAAGGAGGAGTTGTCCCATAGGCAGAAGACGCCACAGCTTACGAGCAACATGTATTCTACCAAGCATTCCAAGCTGATTTAGCCAAGGTCCTCCTCAACAAACTTTGGTTAGCGATAATGTAGATGAAGGATGGACCACCCCAGTCTCTTCGGATGATGGCTTGCAGTGTATTAGCAAGGAAGATAACTTCCATCCCGCTCCTTGATTTTTGTTTACTGATTATGTCTTGTGATGTCTATGTAATTATTTCTTGCAGGAGGCAGTATGTAGTAATGTTTTTTGGACTCTTTTTTTATTGGGGAGGTGTGATTTCCTCCACTCAATGGCTTTTATAATTTGTAAGGTGTACTAATTCCACCCACCTTTTTTATATGATTAATCTTAATTAATATAAGATTTTTTCTTGCATTAAAAAAAATCACCAATTTACCCTACACAACAATGATGAGGATTGCCTAAACTTGAAAGTAAAGTCTATTTAAAATAATCAACACGACTCTCGGCAACGGATATCTTGGCTCTCGCCACGATGAAGAACGTAGCGAAATGCGACACTTGGTGTGAATTGCAGAATCCCATGAATCATCGAGTCTTTGAACGCAAGTTGCGCCCGAGGCTTCGACCGAGGGCACGTCTACCTGGGCGTCGCACTCTAAAAAGAAGAAAAGAAAAAAGAAAGAAAAAAAAAAGGGTCCGATGTGTAGACCAATTGGTTCATCCAAACCCCATAAGGGGGGCAGAGGTCCAAGGTTCAAATCTCGGGCCTCGTCGGACTGAACGCTTGTCCCTTTCTTGGTGCTTTCAGCGGCGTAAAAGGTTTAAAATGATTGTGGCATGGTGGTTATAAAGGCGGACTGCGCAAAGATCTGTGTGGCGGTTTCTGGGGCGGACAACGCAGAATACTGTGGCGGCCATAAAAAGCTGGACAACTTGCCCGAATTCGTGGCGGCTACTGATTCCACCATGTAAATTCAAAAAAAAATGAAGCCAAATCATCTCCCCTACTGCACAGGTTGCCCATGGATTTAACATCGCGTACGTCAAACGTGAAGCCAAATCTAGTGGAGGCCATGAAATCTAGCAACAAATCTGGAACAATCCTTGTCACTGATAGGTGTCAGAACTGTGAATCCCTTGGTACCGATGCAGAACGAAGCTGCTCCACAGCCTAGCATTGAAAGCCCACACTGGTTAGCCAAAAGACTGGCCCCGTGGCAGACTGGCACCATAGCAGCCTTATCAACATACGTCGACAAAAATGTGACATATAACATCCATCATCGCTGATAACTTCACAACCAAATGAAAATATTGAGCGACATTCTGCGAGTGTTCGACAAGCCTCTGACAACCACACATGCTAAACTGTGGCAAACAATGGTGGTGGCACCACCAGACGTGCGCAGATGTGAGTGAGTCTGAGTGCCACCTGAACACCACGCACGACATAAATGTCTAAAGAGAAAAGGGTTTGTGTGCCACCTGAAACACAACGTACACAAGTCAGTTCGTCTGCTTGGGAGTGAATGGCCTTAACAGTGCATCCGTGTCGGGAGAAAATTGACGCACTCCAACAAGGATACTTTATAACTCATCACGTCCCTTTATAAAACTTTAGAAAATTGTAATATAACGTTATAAAATCAAACTTTATAAACTTTATAAAATTATAATATAAAGTTATCAAATTATGAAGTTATATAATACAATCACTTTATCAAGTTTTAATATAAAAGTGAAGGGGAATGTATTTTTTCCACGTACGACGACACAATCAAATTGCTCTCAAAATATTACTATTCAATTCTCAAGTACTTAAAGGTGATAATTATGCTGTCTGTAAAACGAAGATTTAAGATATTCTTGAATTTGAAGATTTATAGGTGATTGTTATCGGGACTGAGCAACAACCACAAAGTCAACAACAAGGAAATGTTGCCTTTACCGACGAGGAAGAAACTAAGGATTTTGCTCTTTTTTATGAAGAGCGTTCATCCAACATCGTCATGAGGCGAGTTTCACCTTGAGGGGAACATACCTAACAACAAAGTGAACCTCGTACATAGTAATCTACTCTATCACACCTAACGGTTGCAACGGCTGGTTACCCATGCAAACCGATAGGATGATAAGATTGCAATAAGGACATTCATAGTTGTTACAGCCAAGTGAGAGAGAGAAAACATATCTCCTTGTCTCCCATTAGACTTGTGAGTTTTGATGCATCCAATTGCCCAAAAACAATTTTTAGTGAGGGATGACCCACTTTTGCTTAAAATACTCAATAAGTACTTATTTTTCTTAGACCTAAAGGACGACCAAGAGGCAAACGATCGAGAGGCGAATCCAGAGGAAAATGACCGAGGCAATATGACCCAGAGGCAGACCAAGAGGTAAAATTACCCAAAGACAGACCTAGAGGCGACAGACCCAGAGGCGGACCTAGAGGTATTTACCTAAGCAAGAGCCAAAGCAGCCAGAGCCAAGAGCCAAAAGCCAAGAACCAAAGCTAAGAGCCTAAGACATTGTCCCACCTAATGTATTATGGAAGGTATGTTAAAATAATGTAAGGGTGTGTCCCTTCAAAACACCCACACTCTTGTATATATATTTACAATTCATATAATGATAAAGTATGCTTCATATTTATATCTAAATCTGATAATAAGGAATGATTTTTCATTGGAATCTCTTTTTCAGTAGATTTTATTAATAAATGGCTGGTTATTGGAAGGTCACTCGAAGACATATGTTTGGAATAGGTTAAAAAACATTATATAAACGAGTACTTTTCCAAATGGAAACAAATAAGGAATACTTTTTTCTTTGGAATCTCCTTTTTAAGTGGATTTTATTGATAAATGGTTGGTTATTGGAAGGTCTTTATAGAGTGTCACTCGAAGATATTTGTTTGGAATCGGTATATTAAAAAAAGTTAGAGTTTACTGTTTTTTATAATATAATTTCTTTAAATAATTCTTAAAAAAATTCAAATACAAATTTATTTTATTAAATTTTATTATTAAAAAATATTAATATTTTAAATATAAAAATATATATCACACTTTATTTATGTTAAAAGGGTGAGGTTAAATTTTGTAAATATTATTTAATAATATTTTTTTAATCAAATTTTTTTGAAAAGTTGTTTTATATTAAATAAATATGAAATTACATTTTTGAAATCGATTTTTTTGGTATTTTATCAAAATTGTAATAGTGACTTGAAAGTCAAGTTATTTATACATCATAATTAACTATCTCGATCATGCTAAGTTTTATCCTTAGATACCTTACCAATTTGTCACTAAGTATCCTTTAAATCACTAACCTTGTTGGGAAGGACCTCGATTGACATGATTGACCTAGCATGGGTTGGATTGAGGGGGATTACCCCCATGTTTGGGCAATAGATTTTGATGGAACCTCAAGTTTTGATTTTGTGGTGTAAGAGGGTTAGAAACCTTAATAGTTCCACGGTCAATAAGATCTTGAATGATATGTCAAAATATATGGCAAGCATTGAGAGAATGGCCATGTTGGTGATGAAAATCACAAAATGCATGTGGACTGTGGTCCCAAGGGAGAGGATGATTTGGATCATCGGGTTGAATGTTAGGTAAGGTAATGAGACATCCATCAAATAACTGGTAGAATAAAGTAGATATGAGCTCAAACAAAGGTGTCCAATTACATGGTGGATGAGGGGGACAAGGATTAGACCCCAAGTATGGATTGGAATGCAATGGGGGTTGACTTGGTATGTAGTTTGTGGAGGTCAGGGTGGTGCTGATTGTGGAGGTTGGGATGATGCGGATTAGGGTGATGGAGGGGGAGAAGTGAGGAGCACCTGATTGGTCTATGGTGGTTTGGAAGTGGGTGGGATGTGTGGATTATGATTATAGTGGTAATTAGATGGATAGGGTTGTTTTAGACAGAGCTTGATCTTGCCCATATGGAACTTGATGTCCTCGATAAACTTGGCTTGAGTAAGAGCCTCTTTGAATGTGCGACTTTGATGGATTTGTAAAGCCTAAGAAATTTTCTTATGACAACTCTTGAAGAATAGTTTGATGAGCTTTGTAGGTGGAAGGGTAAATGCAAGATAGTGAATGACTGCCCTCCATTGAGAGATAAAATTAATAATAGGCTCATTGTCAAACTGGTGTAAAGCATAAACATCTCATAATGTCATCTTGGTTTTGATGTTGATCGAAAAATGTTTGAGAAAGATATTGGCCAACTGTTCAAACTTGAAGAGACTATGACAAGGTAAATGGTTGTACTAATCTAATGCTTTTCCCCAAAGAGAAAGTGCAAATGTGCAAAGCATGAGGGGATCACTACCATGAAGTTGGTAATAAGTGAAGCGATAATTGTTAAGATGCTCTCTAGGGTCTTCCTTACTTTTAAATTTGTTGAATTTAGGGATCTCAAACTAGTAAGGATAAGGATGCATAGGAACAAATGGATGAATTGGTTCATTGCACAAATTGTCATATTTGGGTTTTTTAGGCCCATAACTAGTTGTACGTAGATCCAAAGTTTTGATATGATATTGCATGGATTGGAGTTCACTAGAGAGCACCATTATATTATCTTATGGATATGGAAATGTATGTGAATAATAGTGTAGGGAGTGGTTGTGATGATGTCTATGAATAACCTAAATGTTGTGGGTATTACAGTTGTTACTCTTCCCATTGATGATAATAAGTAGCCTATTGTAGATCATGTGCAGACATGGATTGATATTATGGGAAAGGAACCTAAGATGGATGTGGTGAAATGTATGAATATTGGACTACGAGTTGTTGTTGTGATCATAGTAACCAAGGATATTTTGGTCAAGCATGGATATTTGTTGTTGTTGTGCATATGAGAAAGTTGGTTATGCCTGGGCGAGGGTGGTAGAGGATCAAGTAGGCAGTGAAGTGAAGAAAGTGGGTGGCATAGAATATGGTGGTGGGAGAGATGAAGATGTAGTGAAAGAAAACTAACTAGAATATGGGATGGTAATTTATGAGAGTTGCGGTGGTACAAAAGGAATGGAAAGTGAAGATTCAGGATGAGTCAAATAACGTGGTGGATTGGTGAGATAGAATGGGACCGATGGGGGTGGCTGAAATGAAGGTAGTGGAGGTAAGCAAAATGATGAAGAAGATGCCAACAAAGTTCCATATGATGAGAATGATGAGTATCTGGTAGGAAAATTGGTAGCGAACTATGGAGTGAATGGAGATGGTTATGGAGATGGGGTGACTTGTTGCTATTGAAATTGCTAAGAAGGGTGGGATGGATGTTGTAATGGTATTTGGTATTATTGAGGTGGATGTTGATAATATTGAGGTAGAAATAATAATTATGGTTGGGATGGAGGTTGGAAACTTGATGAAGCTTACTGTAAATGCAGAATTTGAGAAGAAGATGAAGTAGGGGTGGTCTGGAAGAAGGATGTGTAGAAATTATACCTAAAATTTGGACTGATGACATCAAGAATGATTTGGGAAACAACAATATTATAGTCTTCCCCCAGGAGTGGATGAGATGAATGCTCTAGAAAGGGGTTAGTAGTGTATGGGGATGGAGGTGGAGTAGGCTCATCAAAAATGATTGTGAGGAGAGGCCTACCTGGTGTAGTGTAGACGACATGCTGGTAATAAGTCGATGGTGGATTGGCATAAGATAGATCATCTAGAGGAGAGGGAGGACTCCTTATAGGTCTCATCCTCCAAATGGAATGGAGCAAAAGATGCAACATAGGATATGAGACTCACCTTAGGCTCCTATGGCCTAGTCATTAAATCTCATGGAGCTTTGAAAGTAACCTTCTCAGACTCAAAAGGTGAATCATTAGTCTAAGAGGAGGCATCTACGATCATGATAGTGCAATGATCAGCCTTAGTGGAACGATAAATATCCTCACACATCTGAATACGCATAAGAGGTATGGTAGTGTGTGTACTAGTGCAAGAATAGCCAAAATGTGTGGGATCTAGGATTTGGAAAGCTCTATGACTGACTTTGATACTTACTATTCTCAAAAACGTAGGTTCGTGCAATGGGGTGCAAACTTTTGTAACCAAAAATTTGCATGGGGGGTGCAAACTTCAAGAAAATAGAGATAGTTGATGGATTTGTGCTATGTGGGGTATTTCTATGCTTTGTAAAAAATTTGGTACTATTTTGTGACCTAGAAAATAGGTTCATACGGTAGGGTGTAAATTTCTTCTATACCTGGAAGTTCGCATAGGTGGGTGCGAACCTTAAGAAAACAAGGACAAAGGATTTTTGCTGTGTAGATACTCTATGTGTTGTATATCAAATTTTATGCAATTTTGTAGCCTAGAATGTATGTTCGCATGACAGGGTGTAAATTTATCTATATTCGAGAATTTTGTATGGGGGGTGCAAACCACCTGAAAATAGACTATGTAGTGTTGCGTGAAAATGAAACTATAGAAAAATCAAGAAAATGATTTATGAGCAATTTTGATATGCTATTGTAACCACCTTTCATGACTCAACAATAAGCAAATATTTTTGGATTTTCATGTGTTTTGATGAGAGTATTGTATCTGTCCTAAGAACAAATCATAGGAATGGGTGAATTACACTTGAAACAGGTATGTCATAGAATAGAACCTCCTACAACACCCAAAGGTGCACAAAATTGAACTATGTTTCCAATGGGTGAATGGAAACCTAGATGGAATCTAGTATATTAAAATGGTACCGAAATGGGGGAGACTCAAGATGCCCAAATGAGTCAATATACTCTCACAAAGAGAGGTCGTGTTGTCAATATGTTGTTACTGGTATACCCATGCTATTGCTTAACCCTCACATTTAAGGCATACACAGTAATGATCAACTGTGTCCACTAATTATTTTTAAGAGCCTTGTGGTAAAGAGGTTTTATAGAACTACCCACTTCGAAGGTACCTTCTAGTGATTAAATCTGGATAACCAACACTTGAAAGTGGGGGATCGCCCAAGGATTAAGGTCGATCGACCATTCCTAGTGGGCTACTATGGTGACTAGACAGGGAGTGAGTTGATGGAAGATAAATTCAACCTCACTAGTATTGAGTGGAGATTGGTGATGAAATCCAATACTTACACTATTGGTATCATGTGAGTGTGTGGGTGTGTGTTTTACATAAACTATTTTAGAAGTAAAGCTATCATAAGTACCTTTTTGAAATAAATCTAAACTAAGATGCCCTTTTGAATTGAAATCTAGACTAATATGCTTTTGAAATTGAAATCTAGACTAAGATGCTTTTGGAATTGAAATCTAGATTAAGTGCGTCCTCACGAAATCAAGCTAGGCTAATGCTTTTGAAATTGAAATGATAAAAATTGAAATGACAGAAATTGAAATGATAGGAATTGAAATAACCTTGGAAATGAAACTATTCTAAAAAGTAGTTGAAAAGACTAACTAGAACAACCAAGTGTATGCGAAAGGTCAAATGACAACCCAAATGATAATATTAACCTTAAAATGTAAATATGAACATCGTACTACCATAATACCTGCATCTAGATGCATGTAGAGTCCTCTATTTCTCTCTCCTTTCCAAGGCTGTGTTTGTGTGGTAAGTTCACACCCCTGGGTATGAACCTGTCCTCTGGTTAGAACTTCACATGGGGTCGTGCAAACCTGGCACCGAGAACGGGGTTGACTGGTTTTATGATTCTGGTGATTGTTTTCTATTTTTGGATGCTCCTAGAACATTTAACTACACAAAAAAGAGCCAAAAGTCGAATATTTATACAATGGAAACACAAAAAACTCCAAATAGCATGCATACGCTTGGAATAAGAAAATTACAGGGAATTAAAACTAATTAGGTACCGCACAAAAATACAAGGAATGATTTCACCTTGCATACACTATGGCGAGAGGTGGTTTGAGATCTAGGTATGGGGGCACGCAATCCCCAGGAACATGAGGCTTTTAACCTTTCCTGACTTACCTTACCAGTTGGTAGAGTGTCTGAAATCGATACCTGTGCTTCAGGGATCAATTTTGAGGAAGATTGAGAAGTTCACATGCCCAAGTGTGTACCCTCTAAGCTCGTGAAGCTCGCTGGTGCACCAACGACCTTTTGTGGCATGGCCTAAACTATGTCTTAGGGAATTTGATGTGGGATTTCTTCAAAGTTGAACTACCTACCAAAAATAAATAGTCCACAATATGTGTTAGATGATGATTTAAGCTAATAATTGGTGGGGGTCCCATTGGGTATGCCAGAATGAAACAATGCAAAAAAGACAATTACACTAAAATTGTTAATATAAAATTATAGTGATCCACTCCTTTGTTATTGAAATGAAAAGAGAGGTTACAAATTGAAATCTCCTTTTTACAATCCTTGCCCTAAAGGCTTCAATTGGGTCTTCCCGAAGGAATCCCTCTTAGATGTGTTCCAAAGATAACAAGATCTCTCTTTTGAACGTTTCTCAATTCTGATGGCCTTCTTGATCGTGAGCCACCGTTGGTTTGATGTGTTCTTTGTACCTGTTGACCTGTAAAATCTAATTAGAGTGTTAAGGGACCTACCTTAGTCAAAACCCATGTTTATCAAGACAAGACTTTTAAATCAGCTTAAAACATGAAGTAAGTTAAGTAAAACAGTATAAAACCATAAAATAAACCATATTTACTTGTCCGGTGAACTCTATTTTTCTATAGTAGAGGTTCGCACGGGTACGTGCGAACTTGGCTTGAGTTGTGAATTTTACATGGGGGCATGCAAACCTAACTTTTTCTGGTCAAACTTACATAATATGATTTTTGGGCTTTTCTAATATTGTTGCTCCTTTGTTGATTCGACGGGTCGCTTTCAAAAATTATATTTTTGATGTTGATAACCTATTTAGATCACAAGGAATGTTATGCATATGATAAAAATACTATTGCTATGCGAAAGTGATGGATGTTATGTGTATGGAGTGATTTCTACAGTTTCTGTAAGCTAAATTTGGGATCCTTGAAATGGTGAAAATGACCTTCTACTTATAGACTTGGCCAAGGCTAAGGGAGGGGATGAGGTATCCCCTGTGAGGTGTATGTGGTGAGGTGTCCACCTAAGAGGTGTCCCTTGAGGTGTCCTAGCTCATAAATGAGATTGGGTGAAAGAATCCCTCACCAATCTACTAATCATAATGACCTGGAGGAAATTCTCCAAATGACATTTATTGAAACCTTTTTGCAAATATCTTCTAATTTAGAATTACTTTTTGTGCACAAAAGTCTCCATTTCTCATTATGACCCAAAGGAATGTGAGGTGAAGAAATATTTGGGTGGGAGGTGGCAAGGCTAGGTTAGTTAAAGTAGACTAGGTAAGGTGGAAAGGTTTAGATTAAGCATGATTAGCCTAATTAACCATAGGATTAGCCATAAAGCAAGTTTTGACTAAAGTTGTTGACTTTTTGTCCATAAAGTGCTTTTTGACCATGGTGGAGAATTCAACCTTAGTTGAGTTGTGGAGGAGGTCACATGAGGACCTATAGTTAAGCGTAGGAAGGGGCTTAGCTAGCCCAAGGGGGCTAAGAATGATGAATAGTGATTTTAATAAATGAATAGTATTTTTAGTCAATTTATGCAATTTTCGAGGGTTTTGCAAATTGATTGACCGTGAATATGAGTAGAAGGACAATGTGCGACTTTTGGGTGTCTACACTTAGCAAACAATACGTGCATAATTGTCAAGTTGTTATAATACTACTATATAATTACTACAAAATATAAGTTCAACCCGTTTCAATCTCGTCTAACCAATTAAAAAAATATATTAATTTTAAAATAATATTTGTAAGATATAAATTTGTCTATCTAAATGATAAGCCCCAAGCCCTTTTAAATTTGATCCCTTGCAACACTAATATTCTTTAATGGCTATGTACCCTTCAACTTTGCTCCACTAATTGCGAAAAAGAGCGCATTCACCTTTTTGCTTAGTTATTGCTGAGTTTCAAGCCAAGTACTTTATCTTTAGTTAAATTAAAGGTGGTTTAAGTCAGTATGCAGTGAATTTTATTTTTTTAATTATTTTCAAGTTATATATTTTTTTAAGAGTGCTTTGTCTACTATTACTTTGTTGGCTCGTTGAGTTGCTAAGTCTTGTGACTAAACAAATTCTTTGTATATTCTCATCATGCACTCTTTTGCAACATAACATGTCATACTTTGTGTTACCACAGTAAGCAAAGTTCAACCGTTAAGTTAAAAAAACACCAATTTAGATTTCGAGGATGTCATGGATATTATGAATTTTGACAAGTCCTCATGTGAATTGTGATGATGAAAAACTGACCAAAGCCCATTGCTTGAAGCATAGATTTTGTTAGGTCTCACTATTAGAGGCAGCAGAGGCCACAACTTACACGCAACATGTATTCTACCAAGCATTTTCTTGGGAAAGGAGGAGTTGTCCCAGAGGCAGAAGAGGCCACAACTTACGAGCAACATGTATTCTACCAAGCATTCCAAGCTGAGTCAGCCAAGGTCCTCCTCAACAAACTTTGGTTAGCGATAATGCAGATGAAGGATGGACTACCCGAGTCTCTTCGGATGATGGCTTGCAGTGTGTTAGCAAGGAAAATAACTTCCATCCCGCTCCTTGATCTTTGTTTACTGATTATGTCTTGTGATGTCTATGTAATTATTGCTTGCAGGAGGCAGTATGTAGTAATGTTTTCTGGACTCTATTTTCATTGGGGAGGTGTGATTTCCTCCACTGGCTTTTATGATTTGTAAGGTGTACTAATTCCACCCACCTTTTTTATATGATTAAATCACCAATTTACCTTACACAACAATGATGAGGATTGCTTATGTTCGTAAAATAATTTCTACCCTAGCTAAAAGAATTTTCTACTCACCCCTTTGGCACAGGAGATCATAAAATTTGATATGACAAATACATTTCCAAACTTGCTCTCGCATCTAAACACACATAGGGTTAAATTTTATCCATGGACCGAGGATGCATTTGTGTTAAAAATGTAGGATTAATATTGTTGGGCATATACGTGTCTGCACACAGGGATCCATATTAAAATATTATTATAAAAATAATGATAAATAGTGAAAATATCATTATAAAAATATTGTTTTACCTTGATGTATAAAAATAAAAAACATTTAAAAATAATAATGAAACATTATAATGGCAGGGTTGAACTCCCATATTGGTAAATAGTGAAAATATCATTATAAAAATCTTGTTTTACCATGATGTATAAAAATAAAAAACATTTAAAAATAATAATGAAACATTATAATGGCAGGGTTGAACTCCCATATCGGTAAATAGTGAAATTATCATTTTAAAAATGTTGTTTTACCATGATGTATAAAAATAAAAATCATTTAAAAATAATAATGAAGCATTATAATTTGCAGGGTTGAACTCCCAGGCAGAGGCGATGCTCGCCAAGGTCATTGTCAAGATGTTACTGGAATACCAAGATGAGGAAGCAGTTTCGATTCACTCCCATAAAATTGAAACCCTAGCAACGTTGATCTCCAGCGCCTCACCCACGGTCCTATGAGCGTGCCGCATCGTCAGCACCTCCAACTACCCGCACGTAGAACAATCGCACCTCGAACTATCCCGAAGGTGCTCCCATGCCGCCACCACTGCGATAACCGGGAAGGGGCTACGAAATTCTCTTCTTCAGCCCCGCCTGATTGTCTTTGTCCTCGTACAGTCCATCTCCAACCCTTCCTGCACCGTTCGATCAGTCGTATATCGGCCTCCGACGAATGCGATGTCACCCTTCCCCTTCTGGTAAAAAAAACATTAGCCAAGGATGCGTCACAGCTACACCCAGCACATATATTGGAAAAACAATAGTGACGTTGAAAAGTTAAAAAAAAAAGTTATTACATCACGACCAAATTGAGAGGGAAGACGTTGCCGATTTCGCAAAAAAAAAAAGATATCAGACATGCTAAATAATATAGCAAATAGGATTCCGCTATGGGAAGCACACAGGTTGAGAGAGCCACGTCATCTCACCTACTGCACAGGTTGGCCATGGCTTTAACATCGCGTACTTCAAACGTGAAGCCAAATCTAGTGGAGGCCATGAAATCTAGCAAATCTGGAACAATCCTTGTCACTGATAGGTGTCAGAACTGTGAATCCCTTGGTACCGATGCAAAACGAAGCTGCTCCACCCCCTAGCATCGAGAGCCCACACTGCATAGCCAAAAGGCTGGCCCCGTGGCAGACTGGCACCATAGCACCCTTATCAACATAGCAGTCTATGAAAACCACACATGCTAAACTGTGGCTAAAACAATGGTGGTGGCACCACCAGACGTGCGCAGATGGGAGTGAGTTTGTGTGCCACCTGAGCACCACGCACGACATAAATGTCTAAAGAGAAATGGGTTTGTGTGCCACCTGAAACACAACGTACACAAGTCAGTTCGTCTGCTTGGGAGCGAATGGCCTCAACAGTCCGTGTCGGGAGAAAATTGACGCACACCAAGAAGGATACAAAACTTTATAACTCATCACGTCCCTTTATAAAACTTTATAAAATTGTAATATAACGTTATGAAATCAAACTTTATAAAATTATAATATAAAGTTATATTATACAATCACTTTATCAAGTTATAATATAAAAGTTATAAAAGTGAAGGGGAATATATTTTTCCCATGTAAGAGGGTACAATCAAAGTGCTCCTAAAATATTGCTGTTCCATTCTCAAGTCCTCAAAGGTGACAATTATACTACCTAAAAAACGAAGATTCAAGTCATTCTTTAACTCGAAGACTTATAGGCGATTGTTATCGGGACTGAGCAACAACCACAAATTTAGCAACAAAGGAGTGTTGTCCTTATTGATGAGGAGGAACTGAAGATTTTGCTCTTTTTCATCAAAAGCGCTCATCCACCATCGTTATGAGGCGAGTTTCACCTTGAGGGGGAACATACCTAACAATAGAGGAACCTCATATATAGTAATCTACTCTATCACACCAAGCGGTTGCAGCGACTTTTTACCCATGCAAACGAGTAGGATGAGAAGATTACAATAAGAACATTCATAGTTGTTAAAGCCGAGCGAGAGATGAGAAAACATATCTCCTTGTTTGTAATTAGACTTGTGAGGTTTGATGCATCCAATGCCCAAAAATAAATTTTAGTAAGTGAGGGATGACCCACTTTTGCTTAAAGTACCCAAGAAGTACTTATTTTTCTTAGACCTAAAAGATGACCCAGAGGCAGATCCAGAGGCAAATGACCAAGAGGCAAAACAACCCAAAGGCAGACCTAGAGGTAAAATGACCCAAAAACAGATCCAGAGGCGACAGACCCATAGGTAGACCTAAAAGTATTTACCTAAGCAAGAACCAAGAACTAAGAGCCAAAGACAAGAGCCTAAAACATTATCCCACCTAATGTATTATGGGAAGTATGTTAGAATAATACAATAAACATTAATGTAAGAGTGTGTCCCTTAAGATGACCCACACTGATGCAGGAGCATCCGATGGCAGCAGAGCAATCTTGCATCAACAAAAAAATTTCTAAGTGTTTGCCTTGGTGTCGCGATATCGCGATAGAAAAAAAAAGTGTCGCGATATCACGACATGTCGCGTTTTCACGACTCAGGGAGGAGAGAGAAGGCACAAAGGAGAAATGTCGCGATTTCGCGACATGTCGCGAAATCGCGACCGAAAGAAGACAAGAGAAGGCGCAGAGCAAAAATGTCACGATTTCGCGACATGTTGCGAAATTGCGACTGAAAGAAGACAGGAGAAGGCATGGAGCAAAAATGTCGCAATTTCGCGACATGTTGTGAAATCGAGACCGAAAGAGAACAGGAAAGGCATAGAGGAGAAAATGTCGCAATTTTGCAACATGTCGCAAAATCGTGACCGAAGAAGCAGAAAGGAGGCAAGGAAGGAAAATGTCGCGATTTCACAACATGTTGCGATTTCGCGACCGAAGCAGAAAGGAAGCAAGGAAGGAAACATGTCACGATTTCACGACTGAAGAAGCAGGAAGGAAGCAAGGAAGGAAAATGCCGCGATTTCATGACATGTCGCGAAATCGTGACCGAAGAGGCAGAAAGGAAGCCAGGAAGGAAACTGTCGCGATTTTGCAATCAAAAAGGATAAAGCAGAGCCGGAAGGGAAAGATGTCGCAATATCGCGACATGTCGCATTTTCGTGACCTAAGGACAAGAGAAAGCACAAAGGAGAAAAGTGTCGCGATATCGCGACATTTTTGTGACCAAGAGGCGAGAGAAGGCGTAAGAGAAAAAAAGTGTCGCGATATCGCGACATGTCCCATTTTCATGACCAGAAGACGATGGGAGGCGCAAGAGAGAAAAGTGTCACGATATCGTGACATGTCGCATTTTCCCGACTCGAGAAATGCAGGAAGGTCGAAAAGCAAAAGTGTCGCGACATCGCAACATGTCGCATTTTCGCGACTCAAGAAAGGCAGGAAGGTCAAAAAGCCAAAGTGTCGCGATATCGCGACATGTCACATTTTCGTGACTCGAACATGGCAGGAAGGTAGAGAAGCCGAAAGTGTCGCGATATCGTGACATGTCGCATTTTTGTGACTCGAAGAGGGTAGGAAGGCAAGGAAGCCGAAAGTGTCGCGATATCGTGACATTTCGCATTTTTGTGACTCGAAGAAGGCAGGAAGGCAGGGAAGCCGAAAGTGTCGCGATATCGCGACATGTCGCATTTTCGCGACTCAAAGAAGGCAAGAAGGCAGGGAAGACAAAAGTGTCAAGATATCGCGACATGTCGCATTTTCGTGACTCAAAGAGGGCAAGAAGGCAGGGAAGCCCAAAGTGTCGCAATATCGTGACATGTCACATTTTCGCGACTCGAAGAAGGTAAGAAGGTAGAGAAGCTAAAAATGTCACGATATCATGACATGTCGCATTTTCATGACCAACGAAAGAAAATAAGGCGCAGGTGGTTACAAGGGCCGTTACAGAAGAATCTATCGAGCGGTGGTATACCGAACGTCATCAATGGTTGACAGGTGGACAAAACCTACAGTGGCAGCACTGAAAACACATGGCACCGAGGTGTAGTGAAAGCATACAAAGATCAAGGATCAGAAAGAAAGGCATTCGAAGGCAAAGACAACGAAGAGGCATGGGAAACGAAATGAAGGGTCAGAAAAGGAAAACGAAGAGTCATGCCAGAGATTTTAAAAGGGTGAGCGAAGGCATGCACAAGGGTCAAAAAATTGCTGAGTCAGAGTTACAGACGTGAAGGCAAGAGGGTCGTTCTGAACCTGTGTAGGCTGTGTTTTTCTTCCAGAGTTGAAATGCTATAATGTATTAGAAAATTCTTCTTGGGTGGAAGATAATGTAATAGAAACAAAAAGATAATCTGCCTTTCGGGATAAAGGAGTTTATTTGGTAGACTGCTGCCATTGTTGTAAGTTTTTCCAAGTTTAATGAATGAGAGAATTTAGCAAAAGCAAATTTTGGCTCCCTGTGAGAGTTTTTGTGAGTTTAGGGTGAGGGATTTTAGTTCTCCCATCAGATGGTATCAGAGCGGGAGTTCCTGAGTGTGTGAGTAGATCGTCGAAAGTGAGGCAGTTTGCACTAGGATCTGTGGAATGATTGTGAGAAGAGAGTGAAGAAGAATGCCTCCATGAAGAAACCGTGGTGGTGGAAGGAATGTGGTACCTGAAGAAGATTTCAGAGCTTTATAGAGGCAAGTGCAAGCCCTGCAAGAGGAATTGCGAAGAGGGGTTGAACCAAGGAGAGAAGACCATAGTGAAGAGGAAGCTTGGGAGGTTGATGATCCATCGGTTGAAGAAGAAGCAACAGATCCTGCAAAAGCCAGATTAATTAAGGCCATATCTCGGATCGAGAAGAAGGCAAAGTTTGAGGTCTCCACGTATTCTAGGAGTCTCAATTTAGAGGAGTTAATTGATTGGATCAATGATATGGAGGAATATTTTGAGTATGATGAGGTTGTAGATCCAGATCGGATCAAGTTTGCAAAAACAAAGTTGAAAGGCCATGCTTGCATATGGTGGAAATAAGTGCAGCTAAAAAGAAATAAAGGAGGAAAGAAAAAGATAACCAGATGGGATCGAATGGTAGAGAAGTTGAAGAAATAGTTTATTCTTGTAGATTATGAATTGGACCTTTTGAGAAGAATGCAGAGTTTGAGACAGTAAAACAGATCTGTCAATAAATATACAGAGGAGTTCTACCAGATCTCAATCAAAACTGGCCATTCAGAGGCTAACAGGGAGAATGTTGCTTGTTATATTAATGGGTTACAAGCAAGTATTCAAGAGGAGTTAAGCCTGGTCAGGATGACCACCATAAAGGATGCTTACCAGTTTGCCTTGAGGGTTGAAGAGAAACTAAATAGAAGGTTTGAAAGCAAACAAAGAGGAAGGGGTCATGGTGGAAGAACTGGTGGAAGAATAGATGGAGGACAAGATGAGAAGAAAGAAGAAGCTAGCAATAGCCAGGATCAGAAGGGAGATAATGATTACAGATCTCGTAATCAGAACAATGGCTACCAAAGAGGAAGAGGTAGATATGGAAGAGGAGGATTTCGTGTAACCTGTTTCATTTGTGGGGAAGAAGGACATCGGTCATACGAGTGCCCACAACATCGAGAAACGATGAATAAGAGACCTAAGGGTCTTGCTAGAGCTATTGTAGCAGATGAAAGAGTTGAATCAGAACATTCTGAGGAGGCAAAGAGAGGAGAAGTGATGTTCACAAAGAGGACCTTGTTGAATGAGGATAAAGGATCAGACTAGAGGAGGAGCCTATTTCGCACAAGGTGCAAGAGTTTGGGTAAGGTCTGTAATGTGATTATAGATAATGATAGTACTGATAACTTGGTATTTGAAGAAATGGTTACTAAGTTACAGCTAGAAAGGAGGCGACACCCGCATCTATATCAGATTACGTGGTTGTGGAAGGACCATAGGACATTGGTCAGTGAACAGTCCTTGGTGAAATTTAATCTTGGGAACTACTGTGATGAGGTCCTGTGTGACATCCTGCCTATGGATGCTTGCCATTTGTTGTTGGGAAGGCCATGGTAGTTTGATCTATGTGCAGTGCATGATGGGCATGCCAACACTTACTCAGTGACGAAGAAAGGAGTGTGCCATAAGCTAAAGCCTTTGAAGGAGGCGGGTGAAAGGGTATGTAGCAGTGTTAGAAGCTGTTTGCTAAAGGGGATGGATGAAAAGAGGTTGCTGACAACAATGAGGGTGGAGATTGAAGAGGTTGAATATTTTGAAAGTTATGAGAAGGTGACAGAATAGTACAGAAGTGAAGGTCACTTCTCAATCCACCTCGGTTGTCTGATGCAGGAGCATCCAGGTGGTAGCAGAGCAATCTCGCATCAACAAAAAAATTTCTAAGTGTTTGCCTTGGTGTCACGATATCGCGACAGAAAAAAAAGTGTCACGATATCGTGACATGTCGCGTTTTCACGACTCAAGGAGGAGAGAGAAGGCACGAAGGAAAAATGTCATGATTTCATGACATGTTGCAAAATCACAACCGAAAGAAGACAGGAGAAGGCACGAAGCAAAAATGTCGTGATTTCATGACATGTCGCGAAATTGCGACCGAAAGAAGACAGGAGAAGGCACGGAGCAAAAATGTCGTGATTTCGCGACATGTCGTGAAATCGCGATCGAAAGAGGACAGATAAGGTACACAGGAGAAAATGTTGCGATTTCATGACATGTCGCGAAATTGCGACGTAAGAAGCAAAAAGGAGGCAAGGAAGGAAAATTTCACGATTTCACGACCAAAGAAGCAGAAAGGAAGCAAGGAAGGAAACATGTCGTGATTTCACGACCGAAGAAGTAGGAAGGAAGCAAGGAAAGAAAATGTCACGATTTCGCGACATGTTGTGAAATCGCGATCGAAGAGGCAAAAAGGAAGCCAGGAAGGAAACTGTCGTGATATTTCACGACCAAAAAGGAGAAAGCAGAACCAAAAGGGAAAGATGTCGCGATATCACGTCATTTCACATTTTTACGACCCAAGGACAAGAGAAAGCGCAAAGGAGAAAAAGTGTCGCGATATCGCGACATGTCGCATTTTCGCGACCAAGAGGCGAGAGAAGGCGCAAGAGAAAAAAAGTGTCACGATATCGCGACATGTCGCATTTTTGCGACCAGAAGACGATGGGAGGCGCAAGAGAGAAAAGTGTCATGATATCATGACATGTCGCATTTTCATGACTTGAGAAAGGCAGGAAGGCCGAAAAGCAAAAGTGTCGTGACATCGCGACATGTCACATTTTCGCGACTCGAGAAAGGCAGGAAGGCCGAAAAGCAAAAGTGTCGTGACATCGCGACATGTAACATTTTTGCGACTCGAACAGGGCAGGAAGGCAGAGAAGCCAAAAGTGTCGCAATATCGCGACATGTCGCATTTTTACGACTCGAAGAGGGCAGGAAGACAAGGAAGCCGAAAGTGTCGGGATATCACAACATGTCGCATTTTCGCGACTCGAAGAAGGCAGGAAGGCAGGGAAGCCGAAAGTGTCGCGATATTGCGACATGTCACATTTTCACGACTCGAAGAGGGCAAGAAGGCAGGGAAGTCGAAAGTGTCGCGATATCGCGACATGTCGCATTTTATCAACTAGAAGAGGGCAGGAAGGCAGGGAATCCGAAAGTGTCGCGATATCACGACATGTCTCATTTTCGTGACTCGAAGAAGGTAGGAAGGTAGAGAAGCCAAAAATGTCACGATATCGTGACCAACGAAAGAAAAGAAGGTGCAGGAAGTTACAATGGCCGTTACAGAAGAATCTACTAAGTGGTGGTATACCGAACGTCATCAATGGTTGACAGGTGGACAGAACCTACAGTGGCAGCACTGAAAACACGTGGCACCGAGGTGCAGTGAAAGCATACAAAGATCAAGGATTGAAAAGAAAGGCGTTCGAAGGCAAAGACAACGAAGAGGCACGGGAAATGAAACGAAGGGTTAGAAAAGGAAAATGAAGAGTCATGCTAGAGATTTTAAAAGGGCGAGCGAAGGCATGCACAAGGGTCAAAAACTGCTGAGACAAAGTTACAGACGTGAAGGCAAGAGGGCCTTTCTGAACCTATGTAGGCTATGTTTTTCTTCCAGAGTTGAAATGCTATAATGTATTAGAAAATTCTTCCTGGGTGGAAGATAATGTAATAGAAAAAAAAGATAAACTGCCTTTCGGGATAAAGGAGTTTATTTGGCAGACTACTGCCATTGTTGTAAGTTTTTCCAAGTTAAATGAATGAGATTTGAGAATTTAGCAAAAGCAAATTTTGGCTCCCTATGAAAGTTTTTGTGAGTTTGGGGTAAGTGATTTTAGTTCCCCATAACACACTCTTGTATATATATTTACAATTCATATAATGATAAAGTGTGCTTCATATTTATATCTAAATCTGATAATAAGGAATAATTTTTCTTTGGAAACTTTTTTTTAGTAAATTCTATTAATAAATGGCTGGTTATTGGAAGGTCTTCATAGAGTCTTTAGATGAATGGCTGGTTATTGGAAGGTCTTCATAGAGTCTTTAGACGAAGACATTTGTTTGGAATAGGTTAAAAAAAAAAAACATTATATAAAAGAGTATTTTTCCAAATGAAAACAAATAAGGAATAAATTTTTCTTTGGAATCTCTTTTCAGTGGATTTTATTAATAAATGGCTGCTTATTGGAATGTCTTCATAGAGTCGTCACTCGAAGACATTTGTTTGGAATCGGTATATAAAAAAAAAAAGTTAGAGTTTACTATTTTTTATAATATAATTTCTTTAAATAATTCTTAAAAAAAATTCAAATACAAATTTATTTTATTAAATTTTATTATTAAAAATTATAAATGTTTTAAATATAAAAATTTATATCACACTTTATTTATGTTAAAAGGGTGAGGTTAAATTTTTGTAAATATTATTTAATAATATTTTTTTAACTTTGTTTTTTTGGAAAAAGTTGTTTTATATTAAATAAATATGAAATTACATTTTTGAAATGTTTTTTTTGGTATTTTTTCAAAATTTTAATAGTGATATGAAAGTTAAGTCATTTATACATCATAACTAGCTATCTCTATCATGCTAAGTTTTATCCTTAGACAACATAAAATTTTTTCAACAAGTATACTTTAAATCACTAAGTTTTGAATTTTTTTGAAAAAAGTTATTTTATTTGTGTTTGTTTTTACTGAAGTGTATTGATCCCCTCATATAGATATTTGAACCAGTTGTAGTTTTTTGCCCTCATTTAATTCCTATACTAAGTACATACATGGGTCAATTTGAAGTGCCTCCCTTGAGAGTTTATCTGCTTCCCTATTCAGTTCTCTATAAATATACCAAATAGTAAAAGTAAAAGCTTCACTTCATTTCACAAATTTTATTTGAGAGAAGATGGGTTGTAGGATCATGTTTTCCATCCTAAAAAGACCAAGCATCTAGTTTATTACCATCTGCGAGTCTCTGTAAAATTTTATTTTTTGTATTCCTTTTTATTCTACCAATGAACCAACAATTTGAGGGTCATAATTTTAGCATAAATATTATAATATTCTCCCAATATAGCCTTGAATTTAAAAAAATGAGAGTAAAAAATATATAATAATCCTTCGGGTCCACAAAATCTACAAATCCCTATCTAACCCCATCAAAAAATCACAAGACCCCTAATTTATCAATCTTTGGAGAGATGATTTATGTGTTTACCTTTGTTGTTTCCAAAACCTTAAAGTTACTAAAAAATTCAATGATTTGGGAGGAGGCTTGCCAAGTAGGCGCCTCCTAATCCTGAAAAATTATTGCATTCCTAGATAACCATACTTCCCAAGACAAACAATGGGAGAGCTATAAAACCTTTGTAAGACCTATTTTTAAACCAAGATTTTAAGCACTCTCCTAAGGAATCTTCATGCCATCCCATAGGAAGCTTTAATTGTGTTATAACCTCCCTCCAAACCTATCTAGTAAAGGAGAAAGCGATCGGTAAATGATCAATTGTTTCATTGTTTGAATTACGTAAATGACACCTTCTTGGACCATTCCAATTCTTCTTCTATAATAACTCCCATGTTATAACCTTATTTTTCATGGCAAGCCATAAGAAAATTTTTGTCTTCAATGAGATTTCTTGCTTCTAAAGTGTCTTCCACCACCATGCTAGATCGTCATTGCTATCTTCTAAAAAAATCTCACACCCAAACTTTGGAGTGTATTTCCCTGTATCTTCATTCTTTATCTAGATCAATTGATCTATTTCCTCTTGCAACTTGATATGTCCAACTTTAAGTCTCCCCACATATTCTTCCCACTGATGTGCCTCCTAGACCTAAAGTTGTAACATTGTTGTTTCCTTCCATTCTTGACTCCAGGTTGTAGAGGATTCTAGGTTAGTTGCATTGAGAGAATGGCCATGTTGGTGATGAAAATCACAAAATGCATGTGGATTGTGGTCCCAAGGGAGAGGATGATTTGGATCATCGGTTTGAATGTTAGGTAAGGTAATGAGACCTCCATCAAATAACTGGTAGAATAAAGCAGATATGGGCTCAATCAAAGGTGTCCAATTGCATGGTGGATGAAGGGGAGAAGGATTACACCCCAAGTATGGATTGAAAGGCAATGGGGGTTGACTTGGTATATAGTTTGTGGAGGTTAGGGTGGTGTTGATTGTGGAGGTTGGGATGGTGCAGATTGGGGTGATGGAGAGGGAGAAGTGAGGAGCACCTGATTGGTCTAAGGTGGTTTGGAAGTGGGTGGGATGTGTGGATTATGATTGTAGTGGGAATTAGATGGATAGGGTTGTTTTAGACAGAGCTTGATCTTGCCCATATGGACCTTGATGTCCTCGATAAACTTGGCTTGAGTAATAGCCTCTTCGAATGTGCGACTCTGATGGATTTGTAAAGCCTAAGAAATTTTCTTATGACAACTCTTGAAGAATAGTTTGATGAGCTCTGTAGGTGGAAGGGTAAATGCAAGATCATGAATGTCCGCCCTCCATTAAGAGACAAAATCAATAATAGGCTCGTTGTCAAACTAGTGTAAAGCATAAACATCTCATATTGTCATCTTGGTTTTGATGTTGATTGAATTTTTTTTGAGAAAGATATTGGCCAACTGTTCAAACTTGAAGAGACTATGACAAGGTAAATGGTTGTACTAATCTAACGCTTGTCCCCCAAGAGAAAGTGCAAATGTGCAAAGCATGAGGGGATCACTACCATGAAGTTGGTAACAAGTGAAGCGATAATTGTTAAGATGCTTTCTAGGGTATTCCTTACTTTTAAATTTGTTGAATTTAGGGATCTCAAACTGGTAAGGATAAGGATGCATAGGAACAGATGGATGAATTGGTTCATTGCACAAATTGTCATATGTGGGTTTTTTAGGCCCTTAACTAGTCGTACATAAATCCAAAGTTTTGATCTGATATTGCATGGCTTGGAGTTCACTAGAGAGCACCATTATATTATCCTATGGATATGGAAATGTATGTGAATAATATAGTGTAGGAAGTGGTTGTGATGATGCCTATGAATAACCTAAATGTGGTGGGTATTGCAGTTATTACTCTTCCCATTGATGATAGTAAGTAGCCTACTATGGATCATGTGCAGACATGGCTTGATATTATGAGAAAGGAACCTAAGATGGATGTGGTGAAATGTATGAATATTGGACTACGAGTTTTTGCATATCATAGTACCTAGGGATATTTTGGTCAAGCATAGATATTTTTTGTTGTGCATATGAGAAAGTTGGTTATGCTTGGGTGATGGTGGTAGAGGATCAAGTAGGCAGTAAAGTGAAGAAAATCGGTGGCGTAGAATATGGTGGTGGGAGAGATGAAGATGTAGTGAAAGAGAACTAAATAGAAGGTGGGATGGTAATTGATGAGAGTTGCGATGGTATAGAAGGAATGGAAAGTGAAGATTCAAGATGAGTCAAATAACATGGTGGATTGGTGAGATAGGATGGGACCAATGGGGGTTGCCAAAATGAAGGTAGTGAAGGTAAGAAAAATGATGAAGAAGATGCCAACAAAGTTCCATATGATGAGAATGATGAGTAGCTGGTTGGAAAATTGGTAGCGAAATAAGGAGTGAATGGTGATGGCTATGGAGATGGGGTGACTTGTTGCTATTGAAATTGTTGAGAAGGGTGGGATGGATGTTGTAACAGTATTTGGTATTATTGAGATGGATGTTGAGAATATTGAGGTAGAAATAATGATGATGGTTGGGATGGAGGTTGGAAACTTGATGAAGGTTACTGCAAATACAAAATTTGATAAGAAGATGAAGTAGGGGTGGTGTGTAAGAAGGAGGTGTATAAATTATACCTACAATTTGGAATGATGACATAAGGAATGATTTGGGAAACAACAACATTATAGTCTTCCCCCAGGAGCGAATGAGATGAATTATCTAGAAAGGGGTTAGTAGTGTATGGGGATGGAGGTGGAGTAGGCTCATCAAAAATTATGGTGGGGAGAGGCCTACCTGGTGCAGTGTAGACGACATGCTAGCAATAAGTCGATGGTGGATTGGCATAAGAGAGATCGTCTAGAGGAGAGGACTCCTCATAGGTCTCGTCCTCCAAATGGAATGGAGCAAAAGATTAAACATGGGATATGAGACTCACCTTAGGCTCTTGTGGCCCAATCATTAAATCTCATGGAGCTTCAAAAGTAACCTTCTCAGACTCAAAAGGTGAATCATTAGTCTGAGAGGAGGAGGCATCTACGATCATGATAGTGCAATGATCAACCTCAGTGGCACGATAAAGAGCCTCACATGTCTGAATACGTATAAGAGGTATGGTAGTGTGTGTACTAGTACAAGAATAGCCAAAAGGTGTGGGATCTAGAATTTGGAAAGCTCTATGACTGACTTTGATACTTAGTGTTCTCAAAAACACAGGTTCGTGCAATGGGGTGCAAACTTTTGTATCCAAAAATTTTCACGGAGGGTGTAAACTTCAAGAAAATAGAGATAGATGATGGATTTGTGATATTAGGGGTATTTCTATGCTTTGCAAAAAAATTGGTACTATTTTGTGACCTAGAAAATAGGTTCATACGGTAGGATGCAAATTTCTTCTATACCTGGAAGTTCGCATAGGTGGGTGCGAACCTTAAGAAAACAGAGACAAAGGATTTTTGCTATGTAGATACTCTATGTGTTGTGTATCAAATTTTGTGAAATTTTATAGCCTAGAATGTAGGTTCACATGACAGGGTGCAAATTTATCTATATTCGAGAATTTCGTACAGGGGGTGGAAACCACCTAAAAATAGGCTATGTAGTATTGCATGAAAATAAAACTATAGAAAAATCAAGCAAATGATTTATGAGCAATTTTGAAATGCTATTGTAACCACCTTTCATGACTCAACAATAAACAAATATTTTTGGATTTTCATGTGTTTTGATGAGAATATTGTATCTGTCCTAAGAACAAACCATAGGAATGGGTAAATTCTACTTGAAACAGGTATGTCATAGCATATAACCTCCTCCAACACCCAAATGTGCACATAATTAAACTATGTTTCCAATGGTTGAATGGAAACCTAGATGGAATACGGTATATTAAAGTGGTATCAAAAGGAGGGAGACTCAAGATACCCAAATGAGTCAATATACTCTCACAAAGAGAGGTCACATTGTCAATGTGTTGTTACTAGTATACCCATGCTTTTGCTTAATCCTCACATTTAAGGCATACACAGTAACAATCAACTATGTCCACTAATTATTTTTAATAGCCTTGTGGTAAAGGGGTTTTATAGAACTACCCACTTTGGATGTACCTTCCAGTGATTAAATCTGGATAACCAACACTTGAAAGTGGGGGATCGCCCAAGTATTAAGGTCGATCGACCACTCCTAGTGGGCTACTATGGTGACTAGATAGGGAGTGAGTTGATGGAAGATAAATCCAACCTCACTAGTATTGAGTGGATATTGGTGATGAAATCGAATCCTTACACTATTGGTATCATGTGAGTGTGCGGGTGTGTGTTTTACATAAACTATTTTAAAAGCAAAGGTACCCTAAGTACCTTTTCGAAATAAATCTAAACTAAGATGCCCTTTTGAATTGAAATCTAGACTAATATGCTTTTGAAATTGAAATCTAGACTAAGATGCTTTTGGAATTGAAATCTAGATTAAGTGCGTCCTCACGAAATCAAACTAGGCTAATGCTTTTGGAATTGAAATGATAAAAATTGAAATGATAGAAATTGAAATGATAGCAATTGAAATAACCTTGGAAATGAAACTATTCTAGAAAGTAGTTGAAAATACTAACTAGAACAACCAAGTGTATGCGAAAGGTCAAATGACAACCCAAACGATAATATTAACCTTAAAATGTAAATACGAACATTGTACTACCATAATACCTGCATCCAGATGCATGTAGAGTCCTCTATTTCTCTCCCCTTTCCAAGGCTGTGTCTGTGTGTTAAGTTCACACCCCTAGGTATGAACCTGTCCTCTGCTTAAAACTTCACATGGGGTCATGCAAACCTGGCACCGAGAATAGGGTTGCCTGGTTTTGTGACTCTGGTGATTGTTTTCAATTTTTGGATGTTCCTAGAACATTAAACTACATAGAAAAGAGCCAAAAGTCAAATATTTATACAATGGAAACACAAAAAACTCCAAATAGCATGCATACGCTTGGAATAAGAAAATTACAGGGAATTAAAACTAATTAGGTACCGCACAAAAATACAAGGAATGATTTCACCTTGCATACACTATGGCGAGAGGTGGTTTGAGATCTAGGTATGGGGGCATGCAATCCCTGGGAACATGAGGCTTTTAACCTTTCCTGACTTACCTTACCATTTTCTAGAGTGTTTGAAATTGATACTTGTGCTTCAGGGATCAATTTTGAGGAAGATTGAGAAGTTCACATGCCCAAGTGTGTACCCTCTAATCTCTTGAAGCTCGCTGGTGCACCAACGACCTTTTGTGGCATGGCCTAAAATATGTCTCAGGGAATTTGATGTGGGATTTCTTCAAAGTTGACAACTACCTACCAAAAATAAATAGTCCACAAGATGTGTTAGATGATGATTTAAGCTAATAATTGGTGGGGGTCCCACCGAGTATGCTAGAATGAAACAATGCAAAAGAGACAATTACACTAAAATTGTTCATTCAAAATTATAGTGATCCACTCCTTTGTTATTGAAATGAAAAGAGAGGTTACAGATTGAAATATCATTTTTACAATCCTTGCCCTAAAGACTAAAATTGGGTCTTCCCGAAGGAATCCCTCTTAGATGTGTTCCAAAGGTAACAAGATCTCTCTTTTGAACGTTTCTCAATTCTGATGGGCTTCTTGATCATGATCCATCGTTGGTTTGATGTGTTCTTTGTGCCTGTTGACCTGCAAAATCTAATTAGAGTGTTAAGGGGCCTACCTTAGTCAAACACCATGTTTATCAAGACAAGACTTTTTAAATCAGCTTAAAACATGAAGTAAGTTAAGAAAAATAGTATAAAACCATAAAATAAACCATATTTACTTGTCCGGTGAACTCTAATTTGCTATAGTAGAGGTTCACACGGGTGTGTGCAAAACTGGTTTGAGTTGGGAATTTTACATGGGGGCATGCAAACTTGAATTTTTTTGGTCAAACTTGCACAATATGATTTTTGGGCTTTTCTAATATTGTTGCTCCTTTGTTGATTCAACGGGTCACTTTCAAAAATTGTCTTTTTGATGTTGATAACCTATCTAGATCACAAAGAATGTTATGGATATGACAAAAATACTATTGCTATGTGAAAGTGATGGATGTGTGATGGATGTTATGTGTATGAAGTGATTTCTACAATTTTTCTAAGCTAAAGTTGGGATCCTTTAAATGGTGAAAATGACCTTCTACTTATAGACTTGGCCAAGGCTAAGGGAGGGGATGAGGTATCCCCTGTGAGGTGTATGTGGTGAGGTGTCCACCTAAGAGGTGTCCCTTGAGGTGTCCTAGCTCATAAATGAGATTGGGTGAAAGAATCCCTCACCAATCTACTAATCATAATGACCTGGATGAAAGTCTCCAAATGACATTTATTGAAACATTTTTGTAAATATCTTCTAATTTGGAATTACTTTTTGTGTGCAAAAGTCTCCATTTCTCATTATGACCCAAAGGAATGTGAGGTGAAGAAATATTTGGGTGAGAGGTGGCAAGAGTAGGCTAGTCAAAGTAGACTAGGTAAGGTGGAAAGGTTTAGATTAAGCATGATTAGCCTAATTAACCATAAGATTAGACATAAAGGAATTTTTGACTAAAGTTGTTGACTTTTTACCCATAAAGTGCTTTTTTACCATGGTGGAGAATTCAACCTTAGTTGAGTTGTCGAGGAGGTCACATGAGGACCTATAGTTAAGCGTAGGAAGGGGCTTAGCTAGCCCAAGGGGGCTAAGAATGATGAATAATGATTTTAATAAATGAATAGTATTTTTAGTCAATTTATGCAATTTTCGAGGGTTTTACAAATTGATTGACCATGAAGATGAGTAGAAGGACAATGTGCAACTTTTGGGTGTCTACACTTAGAAAACAATACGCGTATAATTGCAAGTTGTTATAATACTACTATAAAATTACTACATAATATAAGTTAAACCCGTTTCAATCTCGTCTAACCAATTAAAAATATATATAAATTTTAAAATAATATTTGTAAGATATAAATTTGTCTATCTAAATGATAAGCCCTAAGCCCTTTAAATTTGATCCCTTGCAACACTAATGTTCTTTAATGGCTATGTGCCCTTCAGCTTTGCTCCACTAATTGTGAAAAAGAGCGCATGCTCCACTAATTGCAAAAAAGAGTGCATTCACATTTTTGCTTAGTTATTGCTGAGTTTCAAACCAATTACTTTATCTTTAGTTAAATTAAAGGTGGTTTAAGTCAGTATGTAGTGAATTTTACTTTTTTTATTATTTTCAAGTTATATATATTTTTAAGAGTGCTTTGTCTACTCTTACTTTGTTGGCTCGTTGAGTTGTTGCTAAGTCTTGTGACTAAACAAATTCTTTGTATATTCTCATCATGCACTCTTTTGGAGCATTACATGTCATACTTTGTGTTACCATAGTAAGAAAAGTTCAACCGTTAAGTTAAAAAATCACCAATTTAGATTCCGAGGGTGTCATGGATATTATGAATTTTGACAAGTGCTCATGCGAATTGTGATGGTGAAAAACTGACCAAAGCCCATTGCTTGAAGCATAGATTTTGTTCAGGTCTCACTATCAGAGGCTGCAGAGGCCACAACTTACGTGCAACATGTATTCTACCAAGCATTTTCTTGGTAAAGGAGGAGTTGTCCCAGAGGCAGAAGACGCCGCAACTTACGAGCAACATGTATTCTACTAACCATTCCAATCTGAGTCAGCCAAGGTCCTCCTCAATAAAATTTGGTTAGCGATAATTCAAATGAAGGATGGACTATCCCAGTCTCTTCGGATGATGGCTTGCAGTGTGTTAGAAAGGAAGATAACTTCCATCCCGCTCCTTGATCTTTGTTTACTGATTATGTTTTGTGATGTCTATGTAATTATTGCCTCTATGTTTTGTGATGTCTATGTAATTATTGCTTGCAAGAGGCAGTATGTAGTAATGTTTTTTGGACTTTGTTTTTAATGGGGAGGTGTGATTTCCTCCACTTAGTGGCTTTTATGATTTATAAGGTGTACTAATTCCACCCACCTTTTTTATATGATTAATCTTAATTAATATAAGATTTTTTCATTCATTCAAAAAAAATCACCAATTTACCCTACACAACAATGATGAGGATTACTTATGTTAGTAAAATAATTTCTACCCTAGTTAAAAGAATTTTCTACTCACCCCTTTGGCAAAGGGAGATCATAAAATTTGATATGACAAATACATTTCCAAACTTGCTCTAGCATCTTAACACACATAGGGTTAAATTTTACCCATGGACCGAGGATGCATTTGTGTTAAAAATGTAGGATTAATATTGTTGGGCATATACGTGTATGCACATAGGGATCCATACTAAAATATTATTATAAAAATAATGATGAATAGTGAAAATATCATTATAAAAATATTGTTTTACCTTGATGTATAAAAATAAAAAACATTTAAAATAATAATGAAACATTATAATGTCAGGGTTAATCTCCCATATTGGTAAATAGTGAAAATATCATTATAAAAATGTTGTTTTACCATGATGTATAAAAATAAAAAACATTTAAAAATAATAATGAAACATTATAATGGGAGGGTTGAACTCCCATATTGGTAAATAGTGAAAATATCATTATAAAAATGTTGTTTTACCATGATGTATAAAAATAATAATGAAACATTATAATTTGCAGGGTTGAACTCCCAGGCAGAGGCGATGCTCGCCAAGGTCATTGTCAAGATGTTACTGGAATACCAAGATGAGGAAGCAGTTTCGATTCACTCCCATAAAATTGAAACCCTAGCAATGTTGATCTCCAGCGCCTCACCCACGGTCCTATGAGCGTGCCGCATCGTCAGCACCTCGAACTACCCCCACGTAGAACAATCGCACCTCGAACTACCCCGAAGGTGCTCCCATGCCGCCACCACTGCGATAACCACTGCCGCTACGAAATTCTCTTCTTCAGCCCCACCTGATGGTCTTTGTCCTCGTACAGTCCATCTCCAACCCTTCCTGCACCGTTCGATCAGTCATATATCGGCCTCCGACGAATGCGATGTCACCCTTCCCCTTCTGGTAAAAAAAACATTAGCCAAGGATGCGTCACAGCTACACCCAGCACATACATTGGAAAAAACATAGTGACGTTGAAAAGTTATAAAAAAAAAGGTTATTACATCACGACCAAATTGAGAGGGGAGACGTTGCCGATTTCGCAAAAAAAAAAGATATCAGACATGCTAAATAATATAGCAAATAGGATTCCGCTATGGGAAGCACACAGGTTGAGAGAGCCACGTCATCTCACCTACTGCACAGGTTGGCCATGGCTTTAACATCGCGTACTTCAAACGTGAAGCCAAATCTAGTGGAGGCCATGAAATCTAGCAAATCTGGAACAATCCTTGTCACTGATAGGTGTCAGAACTGTGAATCCCTTGGTACCGATGCAAAACGAAGCTGCTCCACCCCCTAGCATCGAGAGCCCACACTGCATAGCCAAAAGGCTGGCCCCGTGGCAGACTGGCACCATAGCACCCTTATCAACATAGCAGTCTATGAAAACCACACATGCTAAACTGTGGCTAAAACAATGGTGGCACACCAGACGTGCGCAGATGTGAGTGAGTTTGTGTGCCACCTGAGCACCACGCACGACATAAATGTCTAAAGAGAAATGGGTTTGTGTGCCACCTGAAACACAACGTACACAAGTCAGTTCGTCTGCTTGGGAGCGAATGGCCTCAACAGTCCATGTCGGGAGAAAATTGACGCACACCAACAAAGATACAAAACTTTATAACTCATCACGTCCCTTTATAAAACTTTATAAAATTGTAATATAACGTTATGAAATCAAACTTTATAAAATTATAATATAAAGTTATATTATACAATCACTTTATCAAGTTATAATATAAAAGTTATAAAAGTGAAGGGGAATATATTTTTCCCATGTAAGAGGGTACAATCAAAGTGCTTGCTGTTCCATTCTCAAGTCCTCAAAGGTGACAATTATACTACCTAAAAAACGAAGATTCAAGTCATTCTTTAACTCGAAGACTTATAGGCGATTGTTATCGGGACTGAGCAACAACCACAAATTTAGCAACAAAGGAGTGTTGTCCTTATTGATGAGGAGGAACTGAAGATTTTGCTCTTTTTCATCAAAAGCGTTCATCCACCATCGTTATGAGGCGAGTTTCACCTTGAGGGGGGAACATACCTAACAATAGAGGAACCTCATATATAGTAATCTACTCTATCACACCAAGCGGTTGCAGCAACTGGTTACCCATGCAAACGAGTAGGATGAGAAGATTACAATAAGAACATTCATAGTTGTTAAAGCCGAGTGAGAGATGAGAAAACATATCTCCTTGTTTGTAATTAGACTTGTGAGGTTTGATGCATCCAATGCCCAAAAATAAATTTTAGTAAGTGAGGGATGACCCACTTTTGCTTAAGTACTCAAGAAGTACTTATTTTTCTTAGACCTAAAGGATGACCAAGAGGCAAATCCAGAGGCAAATGACCGAGAGGCAAAACAACCCAGAGGCAGACCTAGAGGTAAAATGACCCAAAAATAGATCCAAAGGCAACAGACCCAGAGGCAGACCTAAAAGTATTTACCTAAGCAAGAACCAAGAACTAAGAGCCAAAGACAAGAGCCTAAAACATTATCCCACCTAATGTATTATGAGAAGTATGTTAGAATAATACAATAAACATTAATGTAAGAGTGTGTCCCTTAAGATGACCCACACTGATGCAGGAGCATCCGATGGCAGTAGAGCAATCTCGCATCAACAAAAAAATTTCTAAGTGTTTGCCTTGGTGTTGCGATATCGCGATAGAAAAAAAAAGTGTCGCGATACCACGACATGTCGCGTTTTCACGACTCAGGAATGAGAGAGAAGGCGCGAAGGAGAAATGTCGCGATTTCGTGACATGTCGCGAAATCGTGACTGAAAGAAGACAGGAGAAGGCGCATAGCAAAAATGTCACGATTTTGCGACATGCCGCAAAATTGCGACCGAAAGAAGACAGGAGAAGGCACAGAGCAAAAATGTCACAATTTTGCGACATGTCTCGAAATCCCGACCGAAAGAGGACAGGAAAGGCATAGAGGAGAAAATATCGCGACTTTGGGACATGTTGCAAAATCGTGACCGAAGAAGCAGAAAGGAGGCAAGGAAGGAAAATGTCGTGATTTCACGACATGTCGCGATTTCACGACCGAAGAAGCAGAAAGGAAGCAAGGAAGGAAACATGTCACGATTTCGCAACTAAAGAACCAGGAAGGAAGCAAGGAAGGAAAATGCCGCGATTTCACGACATGTCGCGAAATCACGACCGAAGAGGCAGAAAGGAAGCCAGGAAGGAAACTGTCGCGATATCGCGACATGTCGCTATATCACGATCAAAAAGGAGAAAGCAGAGCCGGAAGGGAAAGATGTCGCGATATCATGACATGTCGCATTTTCATGACCCAAGGACAAGAGAAAGCGCAAAGGAGAAAGTGTCGCGATATCACGACATGTCGCATTTTCGCGACCAAGAGGCGAGAGAAGGCGTAAGAGAAAAAAAGTGTCGTGATATCGCGACATGTCGCATTTTCATGACCAGAAGACAATGGAGGCGCAAGAGAGAAAAGTGTCGCGATATCGCGACATGTCGCATTTTTGTGACTCGAGAAAGGCAGGAAGGCCGAAAAGCAAAAGTGTCGCGACATCGCGACATGTCGCATTTTCGCGACTCGAGAAAGGCAGGAAGATCGAAAAGCAAAAGTGTCACGGTATCGCGACATGTCGCATTTTCGTGACTCGAACAGGGCAGGAATGCAGAGAAGCCAAAAGTGTCATGATATCGTGACATGTCGCATTTTTGCGACTCGAAGAGGGCAGGAAGGCAAGGAAGTCGAAAGTGTCGCGATATCGCGACATGTCGCATTTTTGCGACTCGAAGAAGGTAGGGAAGCCGAAAGTGTCACGATATCGTGACATGTCGCATTTTCGCGACTCAAAGAAGGCAGGAAGGTAGGGAAGACGAAAGTGTTAAGATATCGCGACATGTCGTATTTTTGTGACTCGAAGAGGGCAGAAAGGCAGGGAAGCCGAAAGTGTCGCGATATCGCGACATGTCGCATTTTTGCGACCCGAAGAAGGTAAGAAGGTAGAGAAGTCGAAAATGTCGCGATATCACGACATGTCGCATTTTCGTGACCAACAAAAGAAAATAAGGCGCAGGCGGTTACAAGGGCCATTACAGAAGAATCTACCGAGTGGTGGTATACCGAACGTCATCAATGGTTGACAGGTGGACAAAGCCTACAGTGGCAACACTGAAAGCACGTGGCACCGAGGTGTAGTGAAAGCAGACAAAGATCAGGGATCGAAAAGAAAGGCGTTCGAAGGCAAAGACAACGAAGAGGCATTGGAAACGAAACGAAGGGTCAGAAAAGAAAAACAAAGATTCATGCCAAATATTTTAAAGGGCGAGCGAAGGCATGCACAAGGGTCAAAAAACTGTTGAGACAGAGTTACAGACGTGAAGGCAAGAGGGCCGTTCTGAACTTGTGTAGGCTGTGTTTTTCTTCTAGAGTTGAAATGTTATAATGTATTAAAAAATTCTTCCTAGGTGGAAGATAATGTAATAGAAACAAAAAGATAATCTGCCTTTCGGGATAAAGGAGTTTATTTGGCAGACTACTGCCATTGTTGTAAGTTTTTCCAAGTTTAATGAATGAGATTTGAGAATTTAGCAAAAGCAAATTTTGGCTCCTTATGAGAGTTTTTGTGAGTTTAGGGTGAGTGATTTTAGTTCTCCCATCAGGTGGTATCAGAGCGGGAGTTCTTGAGTGTGTGAGCAGATTGCCGAAAGTGAGGCAGTTTACACTAGGATTTGTGGAAGGATTGTGAGAAGAGAGTGAGGAAGAATGCCTCCATGAAGAAATCGTGGTGGTGGAAGGAATGTGGTACCTGAAGAAGATTTCAAAGCTTTACAGAGGCAAGTGCAAGCCCTACAAGAAGAATTGCGAAGAGGGGTTGAACCAAGGAGAGAAGACCATAGTGAAGAGGAAGCTTGGGAGGTTGATGATCCATCGGTTGAAGAAGAAGCAACGGATCCTGCAAAAGCCAGATTAATTAAGGCCATATCTCGGATCGGGAAGAAGGCAAAGTTTGAGGTCTCCACGTATTCTGGGAGTCTCAATTCAAAGGAGTTAATTGACTGGATCAATGATATGGAAGAATATTTTGAGTATGATGAGGTTGTAGATCCAAATCGGATCAAGTTTGCAAAAACAAAGTTGAAAGGCCATGCTTGCATATGGTGGAAATAAGTGCAGCTAAAAAGAAATAGAGGAGGAAAGAAAAAGATAACCAGATGGGATCGAATGGTAGAGAAGTTGAAGAGACAGTTTATTCTTGTAGATTACGAATTGGACCTTTTGAGAAGAATGCAGAGTTTGAGACAGTCAAACAGATCTGTCAAGAAATATACAGAGGAGTTCTACCAGATCTCAATCAAAACTGGCCATTCAGAGGCTAACAGGGAGAAGGTGGCTCGTTATATTAATGGGTTACGAGCAAGTATTCAAGAAGAGTTAAGCCTGGTCAGGATGACCACCATAAAAGATGCTTACCAGTTTGCCCTGAGGGTTGAAGAGAAACTAAATAGAAGGTTTGAAAGCAAACAAAGAGGAAGGGGTCATGGTGGAAGAACAGGTGGAAGAATAGATGGAGGACAAGATGAGAAGAAAGAAGAATCTAGCAACAGCCAGGATTAGAAGGGAGATAATGATTACAGATCCCGTAATCAGAACAATGGCTACCAAAGAGGAAGAGGTAGATATGGAAGAGGAGGATTTCGTGGAACCTGTTTCCTTTATGGGGAAGAAGGACATCGGTCATACGAGTGCCCACAACACCGAGAAAGGACGAATAAGAGACCTGAGGGTCTTGCTAGAGCTGTTGTAGCAGATGAAAGAGCTGAATCAGAACATTTTGAGGAGGCAAAGAGAGGAGAAGTGATGTTCACAAGGAGAACCTTGTTGAATGAGGAGAAAGGATCAGACCAGAGGAGGAGCCTGTTCTACACAAGGTGCAAGAGTTCGGGTAAGGTCTGTAATGTGATTATAGATAATGGTAGTACTGATAACTTGGTCTCTGAAGAAATTGTTACTAAGTTACAGCTAGAAATGAGGCGACACCCGCATCCATACCGAATTATGTGGTTGCGAAAGGACCATAGGACATTGGTTAGTGAACAGTTCTTGGTGAAGTTTAATCTTGGGAATTACTGTGATGAGGTCCTGTGTGACATCCTGCCTATGGATGCTTGCCATTTGTTGTTGGGAAGGCCATGGTAGTTTGATCGATATTCAGTGCATGATGGGCGTGCCAACACTTACTCAGTGACGAAGAAAGGAGTGCGCCATAAGCTGAAGCCCTTGAAGGAGGCGGGTGAAAGGGTATGTAGCAGCGTTAGAAGTTGTTTGCTGAAGGGGATGGATGAAAAGAGGTTGCTGACAACAATGAGGGTGGAGATTGAAGAGGTTGAAGATTTTGCAAGTTATGAGAAGGTGAAAGAAAGGTCACTTCTCAATCCACCCTGGTTGTCTGATGCAGGAGCATCCAGTGGTAGAAGAGCAATCTCGCATCAACAAAAAAATTTCTAAGTGTTTGCCTTGGTGTCGCGATATCACGACAAAAAAAAAAGTGTCACGATATCGCGACATGTCACGTTTTCATGACTCAAGGAGGAGAGAGAAGGCACGGAGGAAAAATGTCACGATTTCATGACATGTCACAAAACCATGACCGAAAGAAGACAGGAGAAGGCACGAAGAAAAAATGTCGCAATTTCATGACATGTCGCGAAATCGCGACCGAAAGAAGACAGGAGAAGGCACAGAGCAAAAATGTCATGATTTTGCAACATGTCGCGAAATCGTGACCGAAAGAGGATAGAAAAGGTGCAGAGGAGAAAATGTCATGATTTCGTGACATGTCGCGAAATCGCGACCGAAGAAGCAGAAAGGAGGCAAGGAAGGAAAATGTCGCGATTTCGCGATCAAAGAAGCAGAAAGGAAGCAAGGAAGGAAACATGTCACGATTTCACGACCAAAGAAGTAGGAAGGAAGCAAGGAAGGAAAATGTCGCGATTTCGTGACATGTTACGAAATCGTGATCAAAGAGGCAAAAAGGAAGCCAGGAAGGAAACTGTCGTGATATCGCGACATGTCACGCTTTCGCGACCAAAAAGGAGAAAGCAGAGCCAGAAGGGAAATATGTCGTGATATCGTGACATGTCGCATTTTTGTGACCCAAGGACAAGAGAAAGCGCAAAGGAGAAAAAGTGTCGCAATATCGCGACATGTCGCATTTTCGCGACCAAGAGGCGAGAGAAGGCGCAAGAGAAAAAAAGTGTCACGATATCGCGACATGTCTCATTTTCACGACCAGAAGACGATGGGAGGCGCAAGAGAGAAAAGTGTCATGATATCATGACATGTCGCATTTTTGCAACTTGAGAAAGGCAGGAAGGTCGAAAAGCAAAAGTGTCGTGACATCGTGACATGTCACATTTTTGCGACTCGAGAAAGGCAGGAAGGCCGAAAAGCAAAAGTGTCACGATATCGCGACATGTCGCATTTTCATGACTCGAACAGGACAGGAAGGCAGAGAAGCCAAAAGTGTCATGATATCGCGACATGTCACATTTTTGTGACTCGAAGAGGGCAGGAAGACAAGGAAGCCGAAAGTGTCGCGATATCGCGACATGTCGCATTTTCGCGACTCGAAGAAGGCAGGAAGGCAGGGAAGCCGAAAGTGTCGCGATATCACGACATGTCACATTTTTGCAACTCGAAGAGGGCAGGAATGTAGGGAAGCTGAAAGTGTTGCGATATCACGACATGTCACATTTTCGTGACTCGAAGAGGGCAAGAAGGCAGGGAATCCGAAAGTGTCGTGATATCGCGACATGTCTCATTTTCGTGACTCAAAGAAGGTAGGAAGGTAGAGAAGTCAAAAATGTCGTGATATCGTGACATGTCATATTTTTGCGACCAACGAAAGAAAAGAAGGCACAAGAAGTTACAAGGGCCGTTACAAAAGAATCTACTGAGTAGTGGTATATCGAACGTCATCAACGGTTGACAGGTGGACAGAACCTACAGTGGCAGCACTGAAAGCACATGGCATTGAGGTGCAGTGAAAGCAGACAAAGATCAGGGATCGAAAAGAAAGGCGTTCGAAGGCAAAGACAATGAAGAGGCACGGGAAATGAAACAAAGGGTCAAAAAAGGAAAATGAAGAGTCATGCTAGAGATTTTAAAAGGGCGAGCGAAGGCATGCACAAGGGTCAGAAAACTGCTGAGACAAAGTTATAGATGTGAAGGCAAGAGGGTCATTCTGAACCTGTGTAGGCTGTGTTTTTCTTCCAGAGTTGAAATGTTGTAATGTATTAGAAAATTCTTCCTGGGTGGAAGATAATGTAATAGAAACAAAAAGATAAACTGCCTTTCGGGATAAAGGAGTTTATTTGGCAGACTGCTGCCATTGTTGTAAGTTTTTCCAAGTTTAATGAATGAGATTTGAGAATTTAGCAAAAGCAAATTTTGGCTCCCTATGAGAGTTTTTGTGAGTTTGGGGTAAGTGATTTTAGTTCCCCCATAACACACTCTTGTATATATATTTACAATTCATATAATGATAAAGTGTGCTTCATATTTATATCTAAATCTGATAATAAGGAATAATTTTTCTTTGGAAACTTTTTTTCAGTAAATTCTATTAATAAATGGCTTGTTATTGGAAGGTCTTCATAGAGTATTTAGATGAATGGCTGGTTATTGGAAGGTCTTCATAGAGTCTTTAGACGAAGAAATTTGTTTGGAATAGGTTTAAAAAAAAAACATTATATAAAAGAGTATTTTTCCAAATGAAAACAAATAAGGAATAAATTTTTCTTTGGAATCTCTTTTCAGTGGATTTTATTAATAAATGGCTGCTTATTGGAATGTCTTCATAGAGTCGTCACTCGAAGACATTTGTTTGGAATCGGTATATAAAAAAGAAGAAGTTAGAGTTTACTATTTTTTATAATATAATTTCTTTAAATAATTCTTAAAAAAAAATCAAATACAAATTTATTTTATTAAATTTTATTATTAAAAATTATAAATGTTTTAAATATAAAAATTTATATCACACTTTATTTATGTTAAAAGGGTGAGGTTAAATTTTTGTAAATATTATTTAATAATATTTTTAATTTTTTTTTTTTTGGAAAAAGTTGTTTTATATTAAATAAATATGAAATTACATTTTTGAAATGTTTTTTTTGGTATTTTTTCAAAATTTTAATAGTGATATGAAAGTTAAGTCGTTTATACATCATAACTAGCTATCTCTATCATGCTAAGTTTTATCCTTAGACAACATAACAATTTTTCAACAAGTATACTTTAAATCACTAAGTTTTGAATTTTTTTGAAAAAAGTTATTTTATTTGTGTTTGTTTTTACTGAAGTGTATTGATCCCCTCATATAGATATTTGAACCAGTTGTAGTTTGTTGCCCTCATTTAATTCCTATACTAAGTACATACATGGGTCAATTTGAAGTGCCTCCCTTGAGAGTTTATCTGCTTCCCTATTCAGTTCTCTATAATTATACCAAATAGTAAAAGTAAAAGCTTCACTTCATTTCACAAATTTTATTTGAGAGAAGATGGGTTGTAGGATCATGTTTTCCATCCTAAAAAGACCAAGCATCTAGTTTATTACCATTTGCGAGTCTCTGTAAAATTTTATTTTTTGTATTCCTTTTTATTCTGCCAATGAACCAACAATTTGAGGGTCATAATTTTAGCATAAATATTATAATATTCTCCCAATCTAGCCTTGAATTTAAAAAAATGAGAGTAAAAAATATATAATAATCCTTCGGGTCCACAAAATCTACAAATCCCTATCTAACCCCATCAAAAAATCATAAGACCCTTGATTTATCAATCTTTGGAGAGATGATTTATGTGTTTACCTTTGTTGTTTCCAAAACCTTAAAGTTACTAAAAAATTCAATGATTTGGGAGGAGACTTGCCAAGTAGGCTTCTCCTAATCCTGAAAAATTATTGCATTCCTAGATAACCATACTTCCCAAGACAAACAATGGGAGAGCTATAAAACCTTTGTAAGACCTATTTTTAAACCAAGATTTTAAGCACTCTCCTAAGGAATCTTCATGCCATCCCATAGGAAGCTTTAATTGTGTTATAACCTCCCTCCAAACCTATCTAGTAAAGGAGAAAGCGATCGGTAAATGATCAATTGTTTCATTGTTTGAATTATGTAAATGACACCTTCTTGGACCATTCCAATTCTTCTTCTATAATAACTCCCATGTTATAACCTTATTTTTCATGGCAAGCCATAAGAAAATTTTTGTCTTCAATGAGATTTCTTGCTTCTAAAGTGTCTTCCACCACCATGCTAGATCGTCATTGCTATCTTCTAAAAAAATCTCACACCCAAACTTTGGAGTGTATTTCCCTGTATCTTCATTCTTTATCTAGATCAATTGATCTATTTCCTCTTGCAACTTGATATGTCCAACTTTAAGTCTCCCCACATATTCTTCCCACTGATGTGCCTCCTAGACCTAAAGTTGTAACATTGTTGTTTCCTTCCATTCTTGACTCCAGGTTGTAGAGGATTCTAGGTTAGTTGCTTGAGAAATATTTCCAATACCCTAAGATCTTAGGGTCTGAATTACATTATTTGGCAGTCTGTGCATATCACCACAACTAATCCAAGGGTCTAATCCTAGTCTTATCCTTGAACCATACCCTATTTTATAGGCAATTCAATCACCTATAATATAAAAGACCTAAATCATTTCCTTCCAATAGATTGTAACATTATGGGTTTAATTTATTGGGGCCCTTATCCACTCATCAACTATGAGTGGATCTAAATACTTTTCAACTATGATATTATTACATAAGCCTTCCTTTGACATTATTTCCAAAACACACTTTGTTGCTAGAGACTTGCTAAATAGGAAGATGTTCTTAAGTCCCCATCCTCAATTTTCCTTGGGCTTGGCTAAGTATTGTCATTTAACCAAGGGAATACCTTCCATTTCTCTTCTATCCATAAGAACCTATAGCTTAACTGTCTAATGTTTCCAAAATTCCTTTTGGTAGATGAACCAAAGATTGCCAATATACTCGTATTACCTCCAACATTGAATTGACCAAAGTCAATATCCCCCCAAAGATATCTATTTGATGCACCATATATAAATTCTTCCTTCCACATTTATCAACTAATTACAGTCTTGTTTAGTGTAGTCATTGGATTTTAAAAAGAACCCTATTTAAACCCCTCTTGAAGATCAAATCTTCTAAAGGGTAAAAATTGACCTATTATAATGGTTTTATTATGATCCACACTATTAAAAGAGATGCTTGACTTTTGTGCATTAATCTACATACCTTTTGCTAGATAAAATAGATCTAAAGATTATTTTAACTTCTTTGCAACTCTTACTATTCCATCTATGAAAAGGAGAACATCATATACAAAAGTATATGGGTGACTTCTAGTGCTCTACCTAATCTAATTCTCTTTACTGATCCTTCCCTCTTGGCTTCTATAATACATCTACTTAATCCCTCAAATATGAAAATAAGTAACAATGGTGATAAGAAGTAACCTTATCTAATACTCAATGAATATTTGAGGAACTAAGAAGCTGACCCATTAACCAAAACTACAAAAGAAATAAAACAAAGATATCCCATAATCTAGTTCACCATCTACACACAAAACCCAATATGAGTAAGTATCATTCTTAAATATAGCTAATTTACTTTGTCAAAAGCCTTGGAGAGATCCAAATTCATCACCATTGCTGATATTTTCTTTGATTTTATGGTATGAATAATTTCCTAAGCAACAACATTTGCTTCATGAATTTATCTACCATGCAAGAAACAAAATAGCTCAATAGATATAGAAGTAGAGAATAAAATTTTTAATTCTTGATGTTATACACATAATTACACAAATAAATAGGCCTAAAATTATCGAAGGAAGAAGGATTATCATTTTTGTAGAATAAAAGTAATGAAGGTAGAGTTGAAGGTTGCATTTAACCTTACTTTTTTCTAGACTCCTCCACAACCTTGAGTTCATACTTTGAGACTTCCTTAGTCAAATCACCATTGGATTGCTCATATATAAATCTAGAAAAGAGAGAATATATTTTAACTATTTATCTATATTAACTTGACTAGGATCCTTGTATAGTTGACAAAAATGCCATACATCCATGTTTGCTATTGCTTTAAAGGAGGAGACTTTACTTTCATCTTGTCCATGTATCTCCCAAATTGTATTTTATTATTTTCTATGATTTGTGAAGCTATGAAAAAAATTAGTATTCTCATCCTCACTTGAAATCCATAGTGCTCTACTTTTGAGCCTTCATCATGATTCTCTATCTACCAACAATATTTTCTTCTCTTGTTCCAAAATTTTATACTTAAGCCTTATTTCTTCATCCATTTCTTTTTCAAATTCATCTATTAGAAACATTGCCAACTCCTCAATCTTCCTTAGTTTTTGCGCATCCATAAATTTTTATTATGGGCCCACTAAACCATTGCTAACTTAACCCTTTTTAGATTTTCTTCAAATTGTATATTAGAAAATTATCTCAGACCAGGATCAAACTTCACCTATTTTGATTTGACTAGAGTTACAAAGCTATCCTCTTTCAGCCACTTAGAATTGAATTTAAAAGGACAATATGGTTTTTTCTCCTCTTTTGTTATAAGAAGCATGATAGGGGAGTGATCAAAGTCTCCTCCAACTTCAATCCAAGTCTTCAATCTATAAGTAATATTTACCAAAGTCTCTACTACTAAGAATTTGTCTAGTCTCTTAGAAATTCTATCAAATCCTATCTCTATATTTCTCCAAATTGGGATAGATTTTATAGGCACCAAGTCTACCATCCCCTTGGATTCAAACTTTTGGGTGAATTAATTAGCTAGTGGATAAGTTATAGCAACAATACCCCACACTTCACTCCTTAAAAGAGTTAAGTTTAAATTATTTATGCATTGATTTTTTTTAAAGGGGGTAAATATTATTATGTGGCCATGATATAACCTTTACATAGCATATCCGCAACATGTGAGGGGAGAGATTTGAACCTGGGCCTCTTGATTACAACTGGAGAGTTTTAACTACCCACTTGCTCTCCAACTCCTCTACATGAGCAGATTTATGCATTGATTAAATAATATAATCAATCTTTAATTTATGTGCCTAAATAAAACATTGCATCTCATGCTCACCCTTAAAGATACCTATTCATTCCTTATGATTCCAAACCTTCCTTGAACAATTAAGAGAATATTCTCTTGCAATATGCCCATAATTATGATAATTTGCACACCTAAAAGGTAAACCAATATAGTCTAGGGTTTGCACATGTGATCATTTGTTATACTTCAACATAATTTCCCCCACCAATCCATCTATCCAGTCCACATCAAAAATAATTCTGACCACTTTCCTCATGCATGAGGACTGATACCTCTCATCCACCTCTAAGAAATAACTAATGTAGTTGCCTATGGCTTGGAAAACATCTCTAGACTAGAATTCTAATGGTAACTATGGTAACTTTACCCATACATGGTGAGAAGGTATTCGAGTGGTCTTGGTATCAAAAAAGGAGTCCTATAATTTGTGAATTAACAAAGCTGACCCCCAAAACCATTTCTTTGACATAATATTTACCACATATTAGTCTTAAATTGGAATGATAACCACCCTCTAACTAGAAGTAAAAAACTAGGCACATACCCCAGAACTTCCATCCATTCCCTGGCCATCTAGTTTGCCAAGGATTTTTCAAAAATTGCATGCCTAGAAAACCTTCCAATAAGTGTTTTCTTTGAGAGTTCAATGACTTCCCCCATTTTCACATCTTCTCCTAGCATTAATTTTGCTCTATTACTCTTCCTTCAAATTCACTCGGTTTCTTTTTTACATGCTTCTAAAGGATTCTTCTTTGGATTTTTTGCTTCCAAATTCTTGTGTTATCCATTGAATCTCTAATCAGAGAGTTGTGGCCTATTTTGAACTTGATATAAAGATAACATATCCCAATAATCACTCTTTTCCAAGAGTTATGTATATTCTTGTAAAATTGTTACTAGCTCGAGCCCATTCTTGGACTCTTCTAAAGGAGACTTCCTTCTTTCATAATAAAATACGAAGAGATCCTCATAAGGATCCGTAAAATATTCCATTGCTTCTTCTTCATGACATTATTCTATAAAACCCCTAAATCTTCCTTCCTTTTCAAAATCATGTATTCTCCTTATAGCCTCAAGGTCAGGGGACTCTCCATTAGTATTTGCATTAGCAAAACTATCCACAAGAGAGAATTTTCCATTGTATTTATCACCCTCTTCTTCACTCACCATGATGGCAGTATTATAAAAAAAATTTGAAAATCTATCCTCTTAGCCCATGTATTTACAACCTTAGGGTTAAGATACATGTTGTGCAATGAAAACTTCATCCTTAGTGGCCATAGTCCTAGTATGTTCTGATCATATTTCCCATCCTCAACCATTGATCTATTTTACACTAAACTTACCAAAAAAACCCCTACAAATACCTCCTTCAAACCCTCTATTGATATGCCACATATTGTTGGTGATACAAGTTTGAACCAAGGGCTATGTAACGGATCTGACAATTGTAATGGTAGTTTTAGTAGTAAGCCATATTTCTATTTGTCCTATTTGTATCTCCTTGAACCATTCTTCATTGTTGAAGTTGAGATCTTAGACACCTCTGATATCCATATTCATCTAAATGCAACATCCTATACTATTTTTTTGACAAAAGCATAATAGTTTAAAGATATTTAAAAATGTTGAATTCTCCTTCAAACTATTGAAGGTCCTCTTCTAGTATAGACTATTCTTTTATTATTCGTTCATGAGCAAGTCCTAAGTTGTGCTTTAAGGCATGTGAAATACCATTATTGTTCTCCATATATATTTCCATAAAGTCCTAACCTACATAGACTATCGCCTACCAGAACGACAAGTATTGTGAAGTTTTACCAAATTAAAAATTTGTCCTTCTTTTATGGCTACTCAAACCCTTATATTTGAAATACCTTAGACACAACTCCAAAAAAACGTTTACTTTTATATAGAAAAGTAAATAATAGAGAAAAATACCTATCAAGATATCCTGCTTTTTCCCTTAGTGGTACACCCCTCTCCTCACTTGCTTAAAAAATTGTCACCTGCCTCAGCAAAAATTCGTCCCTTCCTTCTTAAAAAAATATACCACTTGTTTTAAAGAAATGCTATTTTTCCTCCATGGACTAGGGTTTGAAATACACTACCTGCTTCAAATATTTGCTTTATTTTTCTTCCTTTTTCACACTAGGGTGTGATCTCCGTTGCTTGCTCCAAAAATTCATTGCCTACTTCAGAAAATTGTTTGCTCCAAAAAAATCCATCGTAGTCACTTTCTCCAAGAAATCCATTGCTTGCTCCAAAAAGTCATTGTCTACTTCAAAAAATTGCTTGCTCCAAAAAATCGTTGCTACTACTTGCTCCAAAAAAAAATTAAGATTTTAACCTCTCTTAGATTATATGACAATGAATAGTATTTGAATTCCTTTCCAAGAGAATTATTCATTTAAACTCATGTGCAACAAATTATGTTTTGCTTCAAAATGCATGTAAATAAATACTTGTTACCGCCTTACATTCTTGCATGGAGGTCTTCATTGAGTTAAAAATACCAACATGAACCTCTACATCTATGTCCCTCTTAGATCCCCCACACCACTCTTATTTTGCTCATGAATTACCATGACAACAATATACTACCTCACACACATGCAAAATCGTCAATAAGGAACACCTCTTGCCAAATTTTTAATGATTATATAGAATTGAGAGAACTACATCCATATTTTTTTATACATAGGGAATTAGTAAAACCTTTTGTTGAAAATATGATCAGGCTCAGATGTTTCCACTATACCCCTAACCTACTAGGTAAAATGAAGTCAATAAGACCTGACCCTCTAGGACATTGAATTAGGATATTGTTACCATCCATCCTATCCCTTTTTAGGTACATTGTCATTTGAACCTTGTTACATCCATGTTACATCATAGTCACATTATTGTATTATAAAATTTGATCATCTAATGTCATTTGATAATAAAATTTAAAATATTTTTTATTTAATTTGTATTTTAAATTTATATTAAGTGTTTGTTTGGCTATTATGTGTTTTATCAAATGGTATTATCTCAATTAAATTTTTTGATTTTAAATAAGGATATCAAAGTTCCAATCTTGTACAAAGATAACATGTACAATTGTTAAATTGTAATACCACTATATGGTTATGATGTAATTCTTATGGGACCATTTCAATTTTAAATTAACCCATAATTTTTTTTGAATAATTATTTAGTTGTGTGTGTGTATATATATATAAGATACATGAAAAATATCTATTATATTAAATATTTAAATATCACGATAATGTCTAATAGCTTTAATTACATCTAATATTTTGATAAGTGTATGTATTTATATAAAAGAGATACAAGGAAAATATCTATTACTTTTTAAATGTTTAAATGTCATGATAATGTCTAATAATTTTTAATAATGTTTAATATTTTGATAAGCACATATTTTTTATATAAGCATAGGTTTTTAGTTATTTTAAGTTTATTTTGAAGAGATATTTAATTTTTTTATAATGTTTAATATTTTGATAAGCATATATTTTTATATAAACAAATATTTTTAGTTATTTTTAGTTCATTTTGAAGAGAAACTTTAAGATATTCAATACACATGTCTATAAAGAAATAGTATTGAGAGAGATAAGACTTTATGAAATTGACCCTTGTGAATGGTTGTATTTTCCTTCATATTTTTGTTCTTTAACTTTTTAACATTTGTACTCACCAATATATGTAATACCTTTGGCTATCAATGCTATCCATTTAATGAGAAATTTATCTCAAGGTGGTTTATATATAGATATATATGTTGCTCACTAAGGAATAGATGAACCCTATTAACATGTTACAAATACTATGACACCCTTGATAATCAATGCTTCACAATAAATGATATGTATATCACAAATGGGTAGGTAAACTCTCAACTTACATATTGGCTAAGATTTTATTAAGACAAAGGATTGTAAGAAGATGGTCATAAGTCCAATAAATGAGAATATAGGTGTAAAACATGTCATGGAAGATGAATGAGCACATTTCCATATTTGTGACCTTCTAACTCACAGAAGGTGAAAGTGAACCAACACATTTTCATGTGGTTGGTCTTCTATATTCAATATGGTGGATTTTTAACACACCAAAAATATTGTATAAAGAGATATGCACTCTTGATTATAAAATACAAGAGTAATGAATGTATTTTTATAGGCTCACATGTTTTTTTAGAGTTTCTTTCGTTGTACTCTATTTTCTAAGAAAAAAAATCATTTTGTTAATTTACTTATATATTTATATGTTGATTAGTTATGTGGGAGTGAAATGGATCCATCCATATAAGATCATGATCATATAATAGTATTACAAAAATTTAACAATTATGCAAGTATTGCTTGGAAATATTTAAAAATTAGGTCTCCTTATTGAAAATTGAGGAATATAACTGATTGAGCTAATAACAATTGACTTTTTATGTTCTTCTTAAATTGCATTCTTTCTTGATATTCCTTAACTCAATATTTTTAGTTTTAAACCATTAGTATTTGTTAATTTACTTATATATTTATATGTTGATTAGTTATGTGGGAGTGAAATGGATCCATCCATATAACATCATGATCATATAATAGTATTACAACAATTTAACAATTATGCAAGTATTGCTTGGCAAGATTTAAAAATTAGGTCTCCTCCTTGAAAATTGAGGAATATAACTGATTGAGCTAATAACATTTGACTTTTTATGTTCTTCTTAAATTGCATTCTTTCTTGATATTCCTTAACTAATATTTTTAGTTTTAAACCATTAGTCTTCATCCAAACAAGCATTGACCTATCAATGATCTTAAAGTTGCAAGTTACACTTTAGATAGGAAGATGAATATATTTTGAGAGGAGTTCTTAAAGTTGTGATAGGGTATTAGAGATTAAAAACTATTTATTTTAAATGAAAAAATATTATTAAATTAAAAATTAGATATATTAATTATATATGTATATGCATATATTTTGGTTTGCAACATGATTTATATATCAAATAATATTAAAATATGTATATCACTTAGTTGTATATATATTTTATATGCATGTGAATTTTGAAATATAAATCTAATATGTACATAGAGTTATATGGATATCAACATGAAATATGTAATTCTTCATAGATTTATGCAGAATTTTTTAGTGTGTACATCTCAAGCAAATGGTTCAATTATTTTTTACATGTAGTATTAATACTTCTTAAAAATTTAATTAAAATAATAGCTATCATGATTGAAGAATAATAAAATAAAATATGTTATAAGATAACAAACATTTAGCTGGACAGCCTGCCCGGGTTCATGGCTGCTACCGATTCCACCATGTAAATTAAAAAAAAAAAACAAAAATTCCACTTGAAAACTTTTATGAGCAAAATTGGGACCATATGGTCATGGTACAAGTGCAAACTTAGAGTGTTGAAATATGGGTCCTCTTTGTGATTTAATTTATTTTGATAATATATTTTTTATTGTATTTGGGGACTTCTTAATACATATCTCAGTGCAAAGATCAACAATCTTCAAAAGCAATTTTACAAGATTTAAGTTATAAGCTACATTATAAATTAAACATAAGGTGATGGTAAGATGCTTTTTCCTAGAAGTTTTTTTCTTAATTATATGCTTTAGAACAAAAGCTCAACCATCATGCAATGGCAATATTAAGGTTTTTTAAAAAAGGATATCTATGTAGATCCTATTGCTCTCTATAAACAAAATGCGTGTTATACCATAATATACTTAGGATTTGCATATATATAAGTTGACCATGTCTCTAAAATTTAAGAAATCTAGCTAAAATATAGAGTGAATCTACAAGTTGAGTTATAACTCGTAACTTATGGATTCTATATACCTTTGTACTTAGTCCCAGATGCTCATGTGATGTCACATGATTAGGGATTCCAAGATACTAAACCATGAATTTTTTTTGTGATATTTTTTCTAATTCACATAGATTATGAAACATAAGGATCACTTCGAATCCTAATTATCAACTAACATATGCTTTATTTTATTTTACATCTATGTTAAGAACTATAATACCATGCAACATTCTTTGAAGCTTTTCTTCTTACTATTCAACAAGCGTGCAAGCTTAGATAGAGTGATCCAATAAGGTCAATTTATATCAACCAAAATTATACTCAAAGGATGTTACCAATTTAATAAAAATATCTTAAGAGAAACCTTGCTAAAGTAATTTCAATTAAAAGCAATCAATTTTTAATTTAAACATGCTCATCCATAAACCTAATAAAAAATATAAAAGCCTAAAAATCATAAAGGCTTGTACATAAGGTAATATTTATGCTTAAATCTTCAACATCTTACAACATCTCATATAAAAATGGATTGATACTAGGATATGATAACCACAACTATGTTGGACATTTTGAGTCCCTAAGCTAAAATGTTGTCATTGATGTCAAAAGAGCATTTAATGTCAAAAGGATCTATGAAGGGTTTTTGTGAAAACCAAGGAAGGAAAAATAAAATGTTTTATTTAAAACCATGGATAGCATATTTGATCTGGGTTTTTCTTAAAACCCAATTTGGGCTTTCGTTTCATCAAAAAAGGTGCCCCGGTGATGGAGTTATTTGAGTTTTAATATTTGGTTTAAATTTTAATTATTTAAAATTAAAATTAAAATTTAAATTTAAATGCAAATTTTCCCGTCGACATCATCAAGAAAACATAAATTTATATTTTTGCATATGTCTTTGAAGTGTTTTAAAAACTATATAAAAGAGTGGTAAATGAATCAAAGTTTTATCCTTGCTCTTGTGATAAATGTTTGGCATTCGAATAAGTCTATGAGCTCGTGCGAATTTTAAGAAGAGAAGCAGCAAAGAAAATGATAGTGCTTGGAAATTCAAAATATGGTGGGAAGCGTGGTGCATTGGGAAATTGTTTTGGCTAAGGGACAAGGCAACGCAAACACCAGGGATTGAATCCCTTGGACGGTATTTCGTAAGGCGTGTGGATAGTGCTTTGGCGCTTTATCTTTTGCAGAAGGTGGAGGAAGGTTTACGACACTTTGGGAATTTGTCTTTCCAATGAGTGCCTAGCTCGTGTGGAATCTTAGCCGTGGCTAAGACACTCATGGTATGGCAAGTCGGGGGTTCAAATCCCCTTGAGGAGGTAATTATGTTTTGCATTTAAATAATTTTTATTAGCCCTAAAGTTTGGAGTTATAAGGTAGTTAATGGAAATTAAAGTTTGTTATTAGGGCTGTGATTATTATTGCAAAGCATAATTGGTTTATGATTTATTTGATGGTTATGGAGAATTAATTTTAGGAGAAATAAATAGTTGTTTTTTAAAAGCAATTTTGAGAGGTTTATTATTTTTGATAAGGGTTTTAATAAAAGGGACTTTGGTGGAAGTGTTTATTAACTTGGAGTAAAAAAGGTATAATTTGAGTAATGCTTTATTTTGTAATTATTTGAAGTCCATTAACCCTTGTTTAAATTGGAAATGAAAGTTGTGTTTAAGTGTGGTAGATTTTGTGGACAACTTATTGGCATAAAAAAGGTATGGGCACATTCTCCTATTCATTATTTATGGTGGTTGATTTCTTAATATCATTGGAGAGAAAAGGATTGATTGTGGTTTCCTTTGAGAAAATGATTGGTTGAATGCTTCAAGGTTTTCTGGTTTGTGAGTTGTATTTAAACCTTGTTTTATTAGCATTTTTGTTGAAGACCATTGATGATGAAATGAACTTGAACTTGAGTTAGAAAAGAACATGAGTATCATTGCTATGCGAGACTTGTGCTTGAGAATTGTTGGAAACATTTTGAGTTGGTTAATACATGCTTGGACTAGGGTTTGTGAAAAAGGATTGTTCCTTGAGGTGATTGGTTGAGTTGAGTTGGTTAATACATGCTTAGACTAGATTTTGTGAGAATGGATTATTCCTTGAGGTGATTGGTTGAGTTGAGTTGATTAAGCCTAGTCAAGTGTATGCATGTGGTTTTTCAAGTTCCTGGAAACAAACTATTCAATATTATGATTTGAGTTGAGATTGATTTGAGTTGATATTGAGGTTGATTTGAGTTGAGATTGAGATCTAAGTATAGAACATATAGAGTATCTAACAATTTCTCTTGATGCTTCTATTGAGTTGAGATTGGGATTTGAGTATAGAACATATAGAGTCTCTAACAATTATATTTATGCTTCTATGAGATTGATTTGAGATATTGATTGTACATTGATCTTAGAACATATTGAGTCTCTAAAAATTCTCTTTATGATTCTATGTGATTGAGATAAGTCTTTGAGAAGACTTATAGATTGTTTTGAGTTAATATTTTGTGAAAGCTTGCTATGCAGATTTGAGAAAGTCCTATAGAGGACTTATTGAGCATATTTGAGCAAGTACTAGAGAGGATTTGTTGAGAAGATTTGGATAAGTTATGTGTGAACTTGTTGAGCAGATTTGGACAAGTTCTGTGTGAACTTGTTGAGTAGATTTGGATAGGTTTTGTGTGAACCTGTTGAGCAGATTTGGACAAGTTTTGTGTGAACTTGTTGAGCAGATTTGGACAAGTTTTGTGTGAACTTGTTGAGCATATTTGGATAGGTTTTGTGTGAACCTATTGAGAATATTTGGACAAGTTCTGTGTGAACTTGTTGAGCAGATTTGGACAAGTTTTGTGTGAACCTGTTGAGCAGATTTTGACAGGTTTTGTGTGAACCTGTTGAGCAAATTTGGACAAGTTTTGTGTGATATTGTAGAGCAAAATTGTACTAGACCGATTGTACTATGTTTAGTGTAAGAGATTGACCAAAACTGTGCTGGACCAACTAAACTATTTTTGATACAATATTGAGACAAAGCTTTGGAGGTGACAGAGTATAGAGGATAGAGTCTTAGTGGATAGAGATATAGAAACTAGGACAACTGAAGACATATATGAGTGAGGAGTCTTCAAGTGGAGAGATATCCACAAGTTCATATAGTAGAGAGATAAAGTCTTATAGAAGATCACTAGCCAAAGCAAAAGAGGAAAGAGTTATCCTATGGAAGAGATCCACGAACTTGAGATTAGGGGATCAACATCTCATTTGTATGGAAGTCCATAAACATTGTAATTTGGAAAATATTCCCAAGAGATTATTTGAGAAATATTTAGAAGAAATATTTTCTCTGTGGAGATAGCCCACACTGGGTGAACCATGTTAAAATATGTGTCTCTATTGTGTGTGATTATTGGTGTATTGCTTTGGTTATTGCTATTGATATTGCCATTGATTATATTGATTAATACTATTTGGGAAAGAAAAGTAAAAAGTGGTCTTATATTGTTCACCCCTCCCTCTCAGTATAAGCTTGTGTTCTTCAATTGGTATCAGAGCTGGTTCCTTTAGAAAGGGTTTAACAGCTTGAAGGAAGATCTTGCAAGAACACAAATGGCAAAGAAAGACAAGAGTAAAAGCATGAGACACAAGAAGAAAATAACACCTATGGTCATGAAAGAAAATGAAGATGAGTTTAATATTGTTGTGTTGGGAGGACACATGGAAATAGATTCAAGATATGAATCAAGTAATGGAGAAATATCCATATTGATAAATTTTTGTACCAGTTGTGGAAATATAGGTCATCATGCAACTTATTGTTCACAAGAAGGTCAAGAATGTTTTATCTGTGGTCAACTCGGTCATGATGCAAGTTATTGCAATGGGTTTGATAGCAGTGAAGATGAAGATGATTCTCTTAGATTTGAAGTCCTAAAGAATGAGTCATAAAAGGATAACAAGAATAGTCAAAGTAGGTATCAAGAAGAAACTCCACTTTGGACAATAGAAGAAATTGAACAAGATGAAGATTCAGATAAAGAAAAGGAGGAATCCACTCTTAAGGAACTTGTTGAATTGAAAAGATAAAATTTAGAATTGAAGGCTCAAATACAAGAAGATGAGAAATGTAAGACAAAGCTTCTATAGGATATATCTGACTTGAGAGATAAGGTTGAAAAGGTAAGAAGAGTTGAAAAAGGTATGGTTGAATATTAAAATGTAAAAGAGATATAATGTGAAAGGCTTATGGTTACTCTTGAAGAATTAAAAAGGGAGAACTCAGGATTAAGGTTCCAAACTCAAGAAGATGAAAAAGCAAAAGCAATGTTTTTACCAAAACTCACCAACTTCAAAATCAAAGTTGAAGAGACAAGAAAAATTGAAGAAGGTATGGTTGAAAAATTAAATACAAAATATCTAGATTGTGAAATATTAGAGCATGAGATAGTTTCACTAAGTATGAAAGTAAAAGGCTCTAAGGATAAGCTACACAAGTCTGAGTAAAATTCAAGGACCTTGGAAAGGACTATCAATGCACAAAGATCATCAATCACCATAACATGACTTAGTTCTAAAGAAGGAAAAGGGAGACAAGAAGCAAAAAAGGGAGAGCCAAGCTACTATGCGGATAATACAAGTAAGTACTCAATTGATAGTGATGCTAGTTTTTTAGACAATGATAGAGATGAAGTCTTGTTTATGGTTGAAGAAAAATATCTAGTTAAGAAAAAGACTCTAGTTATTCTCAAGTGTTTTAGATGTGGTAAATTTGGACATCTTGAATATGATTGCACTAGGGATGGCTATAGTTTCAATGATGATGATTTTGAATATGCACTTGGTAAACCATATGAGAATATTATAACGACATTAGAATAAGAAGTGAGTGATCCTATACAAGATAAGTCAAAAGAAAGGAATGATACGGAAAAAGGAAAAAAATAGACTATTCAATAGAGAATGGTTATGATCTCAGGGAATAACTTATCTAAGCTCTTGACATAGTAAAGAAGGTAAGAAAAAAATACTCTAAACTTGAAAGTCAATTTCAAGAATGTGATGAAGAAAGATTACTACTCATAGAGGACTTATAAAATTCAAAGGCTAAGTCAAGCAAGTTCAAAGATAAGTTAGAAGTAAATATTCTAGAATGTGAAAAGTTAACACATGAAGTTGCACTACTAAAGGAAGATCTAGAGGATTCCAAGAATAAGCTATACAAGTATGTAACTAGTGAAAATAATGTGGATAAAATAGTCAGGATACAAAGAGGAGCATCAAACAAAATAGGTCTTGATTCTAAACAGGTTCAAAAGAAATGGGTAGAAAAGTCTACTTCAGGTATTAAGGAAGAAGGTACTTCAGAAGAAGGATTCTCATAGGTAAGTGAAAGTGACAATGAAACTTCTAAGGATGTGTCAAATTGCAATGAGTCCAATAGGGACAATGGGAAAAGAAGATTCAGATGGAACAAAAATCAAAATAGGAGACCAATGAGGTCTAGACAAAGAAGCTTCAATGGGATATGCTTCTCATGTCACAGGTTTGGGCACATGGCTCCATAGTGTAGGTCACATGAAATACAAGTATATGGAAGAGAACAACTTTTCCAAGGATATTGCTATTTGTGTAATGAGTTTGGTCACAAGGAAATGAATTGTAGGATTCATGATAGAAGAGGACATGGTTTCACTAGGATAAATCTTAAGACAGTTGCACAACCAAGGAATAATAACATTAAGTTTTATAAGTGCAATAATTATGGTCACATAGCAAGATGGTGTAGAGCAAATATTCCAAAAATAGGCATGAATAGGAACAAGAACATGAACATGAACATGAATATGAACAAGAACAGGAACAAGAACATGAATAGAAACAAGAAGATGAACAGGAACAGAGACTTAGAAAAGAAAAGAGACTTAGAGAAGAATGAGAACAAGAACATGTACAAGAATATGAACATGGATGAGAACAAGAATAGGAACAGGAATAGGGATGATGAATTGGGAAGAAACAATGAGAGGATTCAACAAAAAGGAAGATGAAAAGATAAAGGTAGAAAACAATGCTTTTGGAGAGTAGAAATACTCCCACCCCAGAATTAACCACCTCATGTGGAGGTGGGGGAGGGGCTAAGCTAAGAGGCTTAATTCTTAGCCCCGAGCCCCAAAGGTGACCCTTTGCCATTGATGTCAAAGGGGGAGAGATTTGTGTATTATGGGGTGATTTTTTGGATATGAGGAGAGATTTGATATCTGAGAGAGCATTGAGCCAGGGGGAGCAAAGTCCCAGGGGGAGGAGAAAAGAAGGACAAAATTTAGTTAAAGGATTTGGGTTGCCATAAATGACAAAGGGGGAGATTGTTGGACATTTTGAGTCCTTAAGCTAAAATGTTGTCATTGATGTCAAAAGACCATTTAATGTCAAAAGGATCTATGAAGGGTTTTTGTGAAAACCAAGGCAGGAAAAATAAAAGGTTTTAGTTAAAACCGTGGAAAAAAAATTTGATCTGGGTTTTTCTTAAAACCCAAGTTGGGATTTTGTTTCATCAAAAAATGTGCCCCGGTGATGGAGTTATTTGAGTTTTAATATTTGGTTTAAATTTAAATTAAAATTAAAATTTAAATGCAAAGTTTCCTGTCAACGTCATCAAGCAAACATAAATTCATATTTCCATCGACATTTTTGAATTGTTTTAAACACTATATAAAGGAGTGGTAAATGAATCAAAGTTTTATCCTTGCTTTTGTGATAAATGTTTGGCATTCGAATAAGTCTATGAGCATGTGCAAATTTTGAGAAGAGAAGCGGTAAATAAAATGACAGCACTTGGAAAGTCAAAACGTGGTGGGAAGCGTGGCGCATTGGAAAATAATTTTGGCTAAGGGACAAGGCAACGCAAAAACCAAGGATCAAATACCTTGGACGGCATTTTGGAAGGCGTGTGGAAAGCACTTTGGTGCTTTGTATTTTGTGGAATGTGGAGGAAGGTTTAAGGCACTTTGGGCCTTTGCATTTCCAACGAGCACCTAGCTCATGTGGAATCTTAGCCACAACTAAGACACTCGCGGTGTGGCAAGTTGGGGGTTCAAATCCCCTTGAGGAGGTAATTATATTTTGCATTTAAATAATTTTTATTAGCCCTAAAGTTTGGAGTTATAATGTAGTTAATGGAAATTAAAGTTTGTTATTAGGGTTGTGATTATTATTGGAAAGCATAATTGGTTTATGAATTATTTGATGGTTATGGAGAATTAATTTTAGGAGAAATAAGAAGTTGTTTTTTAAAAGAAATTTTGAGATATTTATTATTATTGATAAGGGTTTTAATAAAAGGGACTTTGGTGGATGTGTTTATTAACTTGGAGTAAAAAGGGTGTAATTTGAGTAATGCTTTATTTTGTAATTATTTAAAGTCCATTAACCCTTGTTTAGATTGGAAAGGAAAGTTGTGTATAAGTGTGGCAGATTTTGTGGACAACTTATTGGAATAAAAAAGGTATGGGCACATTCTCCTATTGATTGTTTATGGTGGTTGATTTCTTAAATATCACTCGAGAGAAAAGGATTGATTGTGGTTTCCTTTGAGAAAATGATTGGTTGAATGCTTCAAGGTTTTTTGGTTTGTGAGTTGTATTTAAAACTTGTTTTATTAGCATTGTTGTTGAAGCCCATTGATGATGAAATGAACTTGAAATTGAGTTAGAAAATAACATGAGTATCATTGCTATGTGAGACTTGTGCTTGAGCATTGTTGGAAACATTTTAAGTTGGTTAATACATGCTTGGACTAGGGTTTGTGAAAAGGATTGTTCCTTGAGGTGATTGGTTGAGTTGATTTGGTTAATACATGCTTGGAGTAGGGTTTGTTATAAAGGATCGTTCCTTGAGGTGATTGGTTGAGTTGAGTTGATTAAGCCTAGTCAAGTGGATGCATGTGGTTGTTCAAGTTCCTAGAAACAAACTATTCAATATTTTGATTTGAGTTGAGATTGAGATTTGAGTATAGAACATATAGAGTCTCTAACAAATTATCTTGATGCTTCTATTGAGTTGAGATTGGGATTTGAGTATAGAGCATATAGAGTCTCTAACAATTATCTTTACGCTTCTATGAAATTGATTTGAGATATTGATTATACATTGAGCTTAGAACATATTGAGTCTCTAACAATTCTCTTTATGATTCTATGTGATTGAGACAAGTCTTTGAGAAGAATTGTGAACTGTTTTGAGTTAAGCTTTTTTGAAAGCTTGCTATGAAGATTTGAGCAAGTCCTATAGAGGACTTATTGAGCAGATTTGAGCAAGTCCTAGAGAGGATTTGTTGAGCAGATTTGGAAAAGTTCTGTGTGAACTTGTTGAGCAGATTTGGACAAGTTATGTGTGAACTTATTGAGCATATTTGGACAGGTTTTGTGTGAACCTGTTGAGCAGATTTGGACAAGTTATGTGTGAACTTGTTGAGAAGATTTGGACAGGTTTTATGTGAACCTATTGAGCAAATTTGGATAGGTTTTGTGTGAACCTATTGAGCAGATTTGGATAAGTTCTATGTGAACTTGTTGAGAAGATTTGGATAGCTTTTGTGTGAACTTGTTGAGCAGATTTTGATAGGTTTTGTGTGAACCTGTTGAGCAGATTTGACCAGGTTCTAAGTGAACCTATTGAGCATAATTTTACTAGACTGACTGTACTGTGTTTAGTGCAAGAGATTGAGAAGAACTGTGCTAGACCAACTGAACTGTGTTTGCTACAATATTGAGACAAATATTTTGAGGTGATAAAGTATAGAGGACAAAGTCTCAATGGATATATATCCAGCAGCCAGGACAATTGAAGATAAATATGAGTGAGGAGTCTTCAAGTGGAGAGAGATCCACAATTCAGTGCAGTAGAGAGACAGTCTTCTAGAATATCACTAGCCAAAGAAGAAGGGGAAATAGTTATCTTGTGGAAGATATACACGAACTTGAGATTAGGGGATCAACATATCCTTTGGACAGAAGTCCATAAATATTGTAATTTGGGAAATATTCCCAAGAGATTATTTGAGAAAAATTTAGAAGAAATATTTTCTCTGTTCAGGTAGCCCACACTGGGTGAACCACATTAAAATTTGTGTCTCTATTGTATGTGATGATTGGTGCATTGCTTTGGTTATTGCTATTGATATTGCCATTTATTATATTGTTTAATACTATTTGGGAAAGAAAAGTAAAAAGTGGTCTTATAATTTTCACCCCCCCTCTCAGTATAAGCTTGTGTTCTTCAAACTATTATTAAGGAAAAACAATGGATGTCTAGTAATATATATTTTATATTAAATTCATTTATTACCATCACTCTCAATTAAACTATAGACTATATGAACATGACATTATGAAATAGAAGAAGAGTATAACAATTTTTAATCAAATATATATGAAAATGTTGGTTGCCTCCATGAAATATATCCAGAGTCTACCTCTCCCATCTATATACATTCCTTGAAATATAACTATTTAACCAATTATTTCATCAAGCAATATGCATTTGACGTATATATTATACTTTGAATTAAACTGAAATTTTAATTTATTCTAAGATATATGGCATGCCATCTCACCATAGTATTGATATATACAATAACCATTACTAAAAAATAATCATTATTACAATTGTTAAAAACCTCTATGGGACTTCATGCTACTCCACCTTTATAATGACATTATCCATTTTTATACCAAAACCCATGTGCATAGTAATAATTTTGAAACCTAAAAATAAATCCTAAATGAAGTGACTAAGGTTCCCCACAAAGTCAGTTGTAAACCAATTGCTACTTAACTTCTTTGTACTATGATAATAAATTATTTGTTTCTATTCAAATACCCCCCTTAAAATGCCAAAGCATCAAACCATAGTGCTACATTAGTTAGGGTACAAAAACCACTATTTCAACCTAAGATGCTAATAAATCCAATATAAGAAATTAATAAAGATAAACATAGACCTATAATGGCTAACTAGATATCTTACTCTTCCTTACTTATAAGCAATTTATTTTAAATTGTGTTCCTCTATAAGTCCAACATCCCATTCTTTCCACATCCATAGGAATTTTGTTAGCTTTTGAAGCTTTAATACTTACTCTAAATATCCATAGTAAAATAATCACATGATCTAATATAATGAAATTGTAATATAATAAATCAAATAACAACTCATAAACAAAATCAGATAAACATGCTCACAATATTGCACATGAAAAATACTAAAAATGCTATTGAATAAAGGTCTACTCATGCAAGCATAAATCTTTGTATGTTCGATCATAATAAATCCTCGTGAGTGTGGTCTATAGGCAAGGATACCACTTGCATTATCGATGATGTGACCCGGGTTCAATCCCCATGACGGATGTTTATAAGAAGTATTTACTCAAAAATATATATATATATATATATATATATATATATATATATATATATATATATATATATATATATATATATATATATATATATATATATACAATTGCATGTGACTCTTCATATTTTGCACTCTTGACCTTCACTCTTCTTTACAAATCTTCACTTTCCTATTCTAAGGACATATGTGCACATTTACACTCATAACACTTGCACACATATTTACATGACACTTGTACATTTCCTGCACATTATTACATAACATAAAATATTTACTCACTTACTAATCTAATACACAACCCTAATCTAATATTTATAATAATGTACCAAGGTGGTACATTGTCATGTACCAAATAATGTAATATTCTCCAACACCCCCTGTATTACATTATTTGGTTATTTAAGACTTTAGTCTTCAATATGGTATTCCTCCTTGAGTCTTCAATCAATCTCCAAGTAGCCTTGTTGAACAAGAGACCTAATTATCTTATGAGTCAATGTTAGATCATAATTAATCCATTTTATTTTCCTTGGTTCTCTAGATGACTTTCCTTCCTATTCTTCAAAAATTCCACGCTTGAATCCACTATTAGTAGATGCTTTAGAAATAAGAACTTGAAAAAGATAATCTAATCTAAATATTAATGCCTTTTCAAATCTTCTACAGTACTTGTCCTTGTAGTAGCAAAAAATAGATGAGTGATATTTTCTTCCACAATATTTACATGGATGAAGATTCCAACAGTATGTTTTTCATGACAAATCCTATTGCAATAAGTACATCTTTAAGGTATTTTCACCTTTTTTAATTTCTTTTGGTTTTTCAAATTCATCTATTTTTTTGATAAAATAATATAACCACTTGTGTATCATTGAAACTATTCTATTTTTATTTTCTTTGTATATATGTTGTAGATGATGAAGATCTTCAACATTTCTAGAAAATTTTGTTTTTGAGGTTGGCTTTATAGTAACAAACCCCAATGGTATGTTTCCTTGATTATTTTGAATTCTTATCGAGTCCTTAATTATATCTCTAAACCATTTTGATTTTTTTATGAAATAATTCTTCACTATTGAATGTATTCTTAATAATTTTATCCGTTTTTTTCTCAATCAACTTCCTTTGAAGTTGCCTACCTTATATCTCCCTAGATTTTGAATAATAAATTCTAAGTTTATAAATTTTTAAAAAACTATGAAGTTGAATTCCTTGTCTCCCTAATTAATTAAAAACTAGAAAATAACAATTTTGTAAATATAATATTCCTAAATTTGAAGTATGCTTCCCTATCTCTCCAAAATTAAATAATTTGCAAAAATTCTATGACCTTTGAATAATAAAAAAAAAAAACAAAGCTTAAAAATAAATAGCTTAACTTCCAATACTTCTTATCACTCCAAAGAACTTAAAAATAATTTTTATTATGCTAATAACACAATCTCTCCAAAATAATTTTATAAATTTTTATAAAAATAAAAAATAAAAAATAAACTTCTTCTCGCTCCTCCTAACTTTAGATAAATTAAAAAACTAATTTAATTTATCTCGTAAGCCCAAATTTTACCTCCTTGAGGGTGTGACTCTTTATGGTGACTTTGGTGCTGGAATTTTAAAAAATGTTTCACTGTGCTTCTTGACTGCGTGTGAGAATGTGATGAAGAACTTGCATGGGCCACTACTTGAAACCTTTCAAGATGAGCATTACTATATTTTCCCTTCACCTTCCATGTCTTAATGTGTCATCCAGGAAGTTTGTATGGTGTTCTAGTTGGTGCTCAACATTCCAATGCTTGTAATGTTCAAACATTTCACTTTCTTTGGTGCTTGAACTATCTACTTGGCACTCGAATATGGTGTTTTATCTTCCACAAATTGGCTTGTAATTTCAATGCCCATGTGACTTGATTTTTCCAGATCTTGCACTCCTCCAATGTATAGATTTCACTTGAATTTTGTACTTTTATTTGGTCATTTTTTTGTGGTGCTTCAATACCCCTTTCAAACTGCAAGTGTGATGCTTCAATATTTTTTTGACCTACAAGGATGATTCTTTGATGTAGTGTTTGAAGCTCTTTTTTGACCACAAATGGTGATGTTTTGATGTTCCTTGTTGGTTGTGATGACAACGCTTCCATGTTGGTGTTTGGTTTGGATTACGTAGGATTTCAATGCATAGGATTGTACTATGCTTAGCTTGAAGGATGAATATGTGCTTGACTTGAAGAATGACTCTATATTTAGCTTGTAGGACTGCACTATGTTTAGCTCTACGGACAATTTTTTTTCACTTTAATTAATTCTACGTTCTTCCATGAATTTCTTAGATAACTTGCATGTTGTTTTAATCTTGTTTTCCTTCTTATTATTGTAGGTGCAAACATCTAGATCTCTCTATGGTGTAGGAGATTTAAACCCTTTTTTACAAATATACTTATATCCTTGTGAAGGCTGCACTTAAATATCACATTGATCAGTAATTTTACACTTTTACATTGGTATCCTTAGATGTTCTTTGTTATGCTCCTATTGAGGTTGATTTTATTTCAACCTTACTAATTTAATTATGTCCACTTTATGTGTTATTCAATGCTCTTATTTATTTAAATCTATCCTGAACCTACAAGCTTTAATCACCAATATGCTTAAAAAATATGTTGTCTATCCTTTCACTATATTCTGCCTTACACTCATTACTTTCTATCATTTGTTCTTCAAACTTGCTATCCTACATTCTTAAAACTTTGGTAAGATACTTGCCTTCCAATATTCTCACTGTCTTGAAGTCTTCTTACTATCTTAAATTCTTCTCGTTGTCTTCATATGGGTCTCATTTCTCTATCATAAAAATTTAATGGAACCTTCTCCAATGGATCACTTTAATCTATCTTACGGGCTTTTCATCAAATGACAACGATTGTCCCAAATCCTATGTAAGACTCTTGTTGGATCTCTACTTTATCTATCTTCTTTCTTCTATGGGACATCTTTCCTCATGTCTTCTATCGATGTGTTCTTTCTATATCAAAGTATGTCTTCAAGACCTAAATTATAGATTGCCTTCTATTTCAAATAGTTTCTTCGAATAGGTAAACTCAATATATCTTATCAAGTTCAATATCTTAATGAACTAATTTTTTTTATTAAGGTCTATCTTTGAAACCTAAATTTTTTATCACGGTCTATCTTTAAGACCTAAAACATTTTATAGTCTGCAACTTTTTTTTATTGATAATGGGGTTTAATAGGATCCCTGAACCTTTACATTAGAAAAAAATTGGAAAGGATCCCTGTTAGAGGATAACCTCCACTATCCATAGTAAAATAAGGGATGATCCCAAATATGGAACATCCACAATCATCCAGAACAACCAAAACCGTGAAACAGAAAGAAAAGCAAAAATATCAACAAAAGGAATAAAGGTACAAAGCTAACAAAGGAGTTCGAAGATAGAGACAACCCAAAAATGAAACAACTCAGCCAAAAGAGTTGGAATCATACCATATATTTGGATATGTGAATCTAGTCTAGGATCCCATATTCAAATGTGGTTGCATCCTCTATATATCCATCCATTAGACAACTTTTGGTTTGGTTAATCAGCTTCCTAGCATGGACGAGCATGGTGGTAGAAAGAGAATAAAATTCATCCAAGTTGACCACAGGGTTGATCTCATCATAAAAATGGATCGTCTTAGCACTATGAGAAGAAACCACACTTATATTTTGGATTTTATGAGCAAGGGAGGAATTCGAGCTTCACTTGACCCATTGAAAACACACTTTTACCTTTCTCAGCAGATTTAACTTTCTTTCTAGAAGATTTTTATCTGGTGGTGTGATGATAGGGGGAAGGTGATGGAGCTATCAAAGGCTCAACCTCTTCACTCAAGGTCTCGTTTGTAATATCTATATCAGGGATGGGATTAGTAATATGAATCTCTAGGTTGAACTCCATTGGCACAACATTTCTTTGAGCCCCATTCTGGATCAAGTAATTAAAGATTAGAAAATGTAGTCCCTAGTGTTTTAGATGTGTGGATTTTCATTTTCTCACACTTTCCATAGAAATCTCCATCGAGCGGTAGAGATACTCTGGAATATTAATCATATTAACATCTCTCAAGAAATTTAGAAAATCCATGTGAAAGCTTCAAAGAGGGACCGAGAACTCATCAATGGTTATGAATTGCATTATCAACACCAACACACAATTCCATAAATATGGAAGATATTCCCTCACTATTCCATTGTCCTTATTGGATAGAAATTTACATTTATCCCCGAAGTACGTTAGTTCTCCCACCATGGAGTGTTTGTTATGATGGATAATATCTCCATCATTGGAAAGTTTAGAGTTCTCTACAATTAAATCAATTGTCATGACAAAGGTGAAACCATGCAATGAAATAGTACCATTATCCCATGTGTGAACAAATTCCATCGATAGATCAGAGTCATTCCCCACAAATTTCTTCAAAAAAGGAAGCAATCCATGAGTACCTAGGATGTCCTCCACAATAGAGTCGACATGGAGGGACTTAGGTTCCAACAACACCATCATGAACCTTCTTTGGTCACTTAGATTCTTTATAGAAAAGTTTATTGCACCTCCCCAAAGATAGAACTTACTCAACATGAAGCACACAAGAAATTAGAGAATTATGAGAGTGAAACAATGATTTAAAATTATGGTGAAGCATGGGAAAATTATGCTGATATATTTTGTAGTTTCATTAAATATTACCCGTTGGTAAATTGATATGACATTAGGATGCATAGCTAAATGTGCCACAAAAAAATAGGTGATAATGGTTCTTTTGGGTAGTGTAATCACGAAGGCCCAATAAAAGGCTTGGGAAAGGATTAAAATAACATCACAACCAAAAAAAAAAAAGGGATGGATGAGTTGGGTCGTTGGACGAGAACGATGCACATAGGCCACTAGACCACGACATTGGGAATCCAAACACGTCAATAACCAACATGCTCAAGGCACCTAGAAAATACATTAGGTTGGCAAACCCACTATAGAGACAGACCTCCCCCCAATGATCTAGTGTTATAAAGGAGCACAAAAAATTAAACATCTCCTTTCAATGGTTGACATGGAGGCCAGAAGAACGATTAGAGTTCCAACTTCGGTGCAAAAATTTAGGGTGGATCTCTTGATGACAATGTGGGATAAACTTGGAAATGTTAGGACACACACAAAATATGGGATTAATGATGATAAATGGGATTTAGGTTACATAATTCAAGTGGGAGAATAGATTATTAACATTCAGTGTGATCGTAATATAAAAAAAGTGTTGAGCCTCCAAACCATGAAGATTGTAAAGTTTAGGCATAGAAGATATTTTGTTCGATGGTACACATGTTCAATAGGCATTGGGGGAAGGGAGCCTTCCAGATATGTAAGGTCTCCTATAAAATCCCATGGTTGACCATGATGTTATCTACTTTGTTTCCTTCCCGATACACATGTTGAACAACAACATTGCTAAAACTTTGAAGAAGGGACTTTGATTCTTCAATGAGAGTGGCAATATTCCACAAAGGATGCGTAGAATATTTTAGAAAGTTGATAGTATTGAGAGAATCACCTTCCATGATAATATTTTGAATGTGGATATCATTTACTGCAACCAAGCCCTGAAATACTCCTTTAGCTTTAGTTTAATTTTTAGATTGGCATTCTAAGTTCTTAGTAAAAACAAGGATAATTGTACCTTCATTATCTCTGATCACTCCTCCACAACTAGTCCAATTGAGATTGCCTTTTTTTGCCCCATAGAAGTTAAGTTTAAGCCAACCTAGTGGGGGTGATAGTCTACAACTTGAATCAATCCTTTCTTGAGGAAAGCCTTCAACCCTCTAGTACACAAAGATGAAAGTCGTATATATCTACTGTAGGAAGCTTCTCAACTTTTTAAGATCAATATTCCCTGTAACACTATATAATATAGCTATCTCTAGCATTAGCTAAGAATTCAATATTTGAGTTTGGATGAAAATATCCTGAATGACCAACTTTATTATTTTTTGGTTCTTCCTACAATATTCAATCTCCAAAAAAATTCATTCAATAATTATTCTCTTTCCTTGAGATAAATATCAATATCAAGGGATTATTATCCCTTCAATGAATTTTATTAATGTCAGGGCTATTTATTCCCTAAATAATTAACTATCTTCAAGTTGATTTTCTAGTCTTCATTGGTTGTCCTTCAACCTAGTGGAAAGACTATAGTTGAGTCCTAGTATTCATAGGTTATTCTTCAATATTGTGGAAATACCCTTGCTTACCTGATTTTTGCAAATTAAAAATCCTATGCAAGCAATCTTGTTGTCTCTGATACCACTGTTAGCTTTTAAAGTTGTAATACTTAATGTAAATCTCGACAAAAAAATAATCACATGATCTAATAGAATAAATTTGTAATATAATTAATCAAATAATAACTCATAAACAATAATACTCAAAGAATAATCATATAAAGATGCTTATAATATTGCACATGAAAAATACTATAAATACTATTGAATAAAGGTCTACTAATGCAAACATAAACCTTTGAATATTCAATCATAATTACAATGCATTGTCACAAATATATAATTGTATGTGACTCTTCATATGCTGCACTTTTGAAATTCACTCTTCTTTACAACTCTTCTCTTTCCTATTCTAAGGACACATGTGCATACTTACATATTAAACACTAGTGCACATTTACACTTATAATACTTGCACACATATTTACATGAAACTTGTTCATTTCCTTCACATTATTATATAACATAAAATATTTACTCACTCACTAATCTAAGACACAACCCTAATCTAATATTTACAATAATGTACCAAGGTGATACATTGCCATGTACCAATAATGTAATATTCTTCAACAAGTTCTTTTCGAGCTCAATACATTAATAATCTATCTAGATATAAATTCCATAATAGGTTTCTTTTGTGATGAGACCATAGTTGTTGGTGCTATTCTAATTTTTTACAAGTCATTCCTTAACTAACAAGGTGCATTATGCCTTAGTCTCATGTGCTCAAACTACTTTTGGCTTGCATCATAGATAATATTTTACTCTTTTAACTATATAATGAGTCTTCTTTGAAGTATCCAACTCATACTTCTCAATTTCCATTGCAATGATGTGATTACACCCTAGCTAAAAATTCTACATATTTAGATCTTAATCCTTATTATACAATGTATGATGTAACAAAACAAGAGAGTTGTTCAAATGTTTTATTGCTATCATTTTTGTTGATACAAGATTCAAATTTGTTCAACATTTACTAATGATATTGTGCATTTGGTATTTATCTTGGAATATCTCTTAGAAATTATACCATCTTAAAAAATTCGTACTCAAAATTGTGATGATGCCACAACACCATTGTATCCTCTTCTATATAGAAGTTCCCATGTAATACCATTTTACTTATATCAGGATTATAAATGGAAAAGTATTTTTCATTTTCAAATCCATACCCCTATGGCCTCATTGATATCTTTTTTCCATCATACTTAAGCTTATGTTGTTGATAATTACAAAATGAAATCTTTGGGTCTATTTGGATATGGATGAGTGCAAATGCAACCTCACCAACCATAATTTAATTCCCTTATTGACTCATGTATTTATCTAAACTAGGATGATTCTTCCCAACCCCTAAGACATTATTGTAAATTATCAATTTATTTCTATTCCTCTTCTAGTCTAGCCCTTAATTAAGACAAAATATGATTATAGGAGAAGGTTTTTAGAAAAAAAATTCTTGATTAGTTCCTCTTTGTTGAATTTGTGTTTGATTGTTTTAAATATGGGATCTTTTGAGTTCCTACTCATAGATATTATTTCAATACTTGGTTTTTGTATGATCTAATCCATATATTTATCTATTACTGGACTTTATTCCACTATATATCTAGATTTTATTTTGAGAAAAAGGAAATTTTAAACAAAAAAATATTTTGAAAAGATGTTTATAAGCTTATTGTTAAAACTTATTAATTCATTGGTTATAAGGAAATTTTAGTATAAAATACATAAAAATATTGTTCAGATTTACTAATTCATTGTTTTAGTCCTAACCTTCTTAAGTGCTACCTTAATGGGACTTCCACATGGTGATGAGATAGTTTTGATATTCACTTAATCCATTAATTCTTAAATATGGTATCGAGTTTCATTATTCTTCCAAACATATCCATACAAAGGAATTTTGTGGAGAGATATACTTGTGTTCAACTTGATTTGATGTTTCACCAAAGAGTGTAGTGGAAATTTTAGGTCAAAATGACTACACTAAGGAGAGTGAATAGACTTATCAATTTTTTTCTAATTTTAGAAGATAGTCACAATTTTGTGACCAGTCTAGTTTTTGTTGACCAAGAGCCTGAAAATATGAGAAGGCACAAAATAGTCATGATTTCACAACCGGTCCAGTTTTCATTGATTGAGAGCCCAAAAAGGTAAGAAGGCAAAAGATAGTTGTGATTTCGTGACCAGTCTAGTTTTTGCTGGCCGACAACCCAAAAATATGAGAAGGTAGAAAATAGTCATGATTTCGCATTTGATAAATTTTTTGCTGGTCGAGAGCCCGAAAATATGAGAAGACAGAAGATAGTCATGATTTCACAATCGGTCTAGGTTTCACTAGTCAAGAGCCCAAAAATATGAGAAGGTAGAAGATAGTCGAGATTTCATAACCAATCCAATTTTTGCTGGCCAAGAGCCCAAAAAGTTGAGAAGGTAGAAAATAGTTGTAATTTCATGATCAGTCCAGTTTTCGCTAGTCAAGAATCCACATGAAGGAGTGGAAGACAGTTGGGCCATGATGTCTCTATGAAGATTAATGTGAGTGTGCAATAACAAAAAATTATTAATTATTTGGTGTTGAGAATCCCACTATTTTGTTCCTTCTTGATTTGATTGTGCTATGCAACATTTACTAGAATGAGCCAAATGGTATGCCATTGTAACAAACTTTAGTTTTTTTGTTGTAAGATGTATAGATATATATATAATATGAGCAAATCTACCAAAGGATCGAATCTTAGACGTTTACAAGGCAATGTATACAGACTTATGAAAGTAATAAAATACTCGTCATTCTGGCTTCTGTATCATTGGTGTTTTATCATGTATGTATGAATATTAAGTTCTATATAAGCTATGTTGAATGTAAATTATTTTAATTCTATCTCTGTATTTATACACTTTGAGTTCCACTAATTTTGAATTTAGCGATTCTAGTAGGTTTACAGTTGTTTTAGTTTACACTAGAGAACTGGTTGTTCTTATTTGATGGTTTAGATAATGCTTATTTGCAAAAATTGTATGCATTTCCTTGTTGTTGTCTAACCTGTACCCCTTTGATATTTCTAGCAATAGCTATATTTCCCTTTCTTTATGCACTCTACTCTTTCCTCTTTTTCTACAACTAAGGAACCAACGTTCTATGGAGATTGAGTTGGGTAATATCTGCTTTAAACTTGATCATTCAATGTTGGCAAGGTCTTGGGTGCAAATAAAACCAAAGGCAGATTTTGCACCAACAATTTTTGGCATGCTCGGTGGGACCTAATCCCACTATATATACAGACCAAATTTACGGTGGTTTTATTTGTCTTGTGTATTTTTATCAATCACCTGGTGACTTCGTTTGAAATATTCAAACCTAAGAAAATACTTTATCGATTTTTATAATTAAATATTAAGTTTTATAAAAATCAGATCTAAAGCAAAAAAATTTGAAGAACCCATTGAGTTATTTTATTTACACCTCGATAGCCTCATATCTAATCCTATACTGGTTTCTCAATCAAATTATTCATTTACTGTTACTACAGGATCGATAAATCCTTCCCTATAACTCTCCCTAATACTGCTACTAGTGGATTGTTAAACACAACTACCCATACTACTACAATATCAGCTGATACTATAGCTATAATGGCTATAAATCAAGCAAATTTGTCCTACCCTACATGGAATAATTTAGGTACCCTAAATTTTGCATCCCAATATCAAATCCCTACAGTGATTTTAAAAGCGTTTCCCCAGTATGATGGCATAGAAAAAATGACTTATGAACACTACCAAGATGTAGCTACATTAACACCAATACATAACATTATAGAGGAAGATGTAATGATAATATTGTTAGTAATCTCTTTGAGGGAAAAAATGATCTACTGGTATAGGAAAATTCCTAGCCAGACTATAGCTACATGGGCCTAGCTCACTGGTAAATTGGTAGAAGATTTTAATAAATAGTTTGATCCCTTTTCTCTGCTCAATCAATTCATTGTTATTTAGAAGCACCCTTAGGAAGAAATAGTCAATTTCAATATCATATTCAGTCATACTTGGAGGATAATTCTTGATGGGTTGATATCGACACATAAGAAAGCAATGTATTATTACCTAAGAGCTTTTAATTCAAATATAAGCATGGTTATTAGACAATCTCAAGTGTTTACCTTCCTCAAAATTTTCCAAGAAGCTTAAAAATCTAAGAAAGATTTTATTGCTATTGGAAGGTTCCCTCCAAATATGATAATGCCTATATTCCTAGATTCTTTAAAAGCATATAATGCTACTTTCCCAAGACCTTATTCTACTTCTAATATAGATCTCCCCAAATGGATCAAGTAGCCTACTATCCTAGTGATACAAGCACCCATTTCTCCCCTAGCATTACCCATAATTTCTACAATTATTATATCATCAGTTTTTTCAACTCTTGATCCTCAGCTTACAACCTTATTGGACCTGCAATCAGATTTGAAAATTGTGACCAATAAGATGAATTCAATGGAAAGAAAAGTAGAGAGAAGTTTCCATCCAAGGATATTTTCGCAAGTAATGAGAGATCAAGCTTCCACAAGTGGCAAAAATTAGGAGAAATCAAACGTGGTTTACTCTAACGATGATAGTGATCCTATCAAACCTTCGATAAAATTAGATTTTTGTTTTTCTACATGTAATGATCTCCATGATGAAAATTTGGGTATGATCCATCAATATTATGTCTATAAGATAGATATTGAAAGAGCAAAAATAATCATAAAGAGCAAGTAAACATGATTAGGGAAGAAAACCATAGTCTAATGATACCTTCGGTAGAGCAAGTAGCCATTATGACCAGGTCAGGGAAGAAACCCCTCCAGGTAGATCCCCAAGAGCTTAATCCCCTAAAATTACCTTCACCTATGAGAAACTAGGTTGAGAAAATAATCTCTCATGAAAAGGTACCATAAATCCTAGGTAAAAAAGAAATGGAGATGTGCAAGGAAGCCCCCCTACAAAAGGAAGTTGAAACCTAGGAGCAAGCAAGAGATAAATTAAGACATATCTCTTTGACCAAGTTTCAAACGATAGATGCCACTCATGGATATAGGAACAAGTATGACATATTTGTAAAATAAAATGAGAAAATCATTGATCAAGTGCCTTTCAATTTAGTGGAAGAAATGAAGAAGACTCCTTCTAAAGTGAGTATGTACTATGCTTTGCAATTTCTAGGGAAAATATTGTTACAATAATACTTGAGGTCCATGAAAAAAAAGTAAGACTCCAGCTCTGTTGAATTTGGCTCAGGCTAGTTTGACATCTACTACAGGAAAAAATAGACTCCATCTTTTCTATTTGTCTCTCCAAATGGAAGGATGGGTGGTTCATAACTATATGATAGACTCAAGAGTTGTGACTACTATAATACCGAAAACTATGTGTGACATCATGGTTATGGAATACACTAGTAGTAACCCAAGTGTTTTGGAGTTAAATGGGAATATGATCAAAACCATGGGGGTGATAAAAGATATTCCTATAGTTCTACATAGAATGCCTCAACTTATAGTTATACAAGAGGTTGTTGTAGTGGATTTGGAACCTTATTTTGGTATGTGTCTATCCAAAGAATTCACAACTAAAATAAGAGGATACCTATCCATGGATTACTCACACTTAGAAATCCCATTCAAAGATAAAAGAGTAAAGATATTCAACGAAAAACCATCTAACTTTCGTATAAAAAATATTGAATAATAAGGAAGGAAAACCACTACAGTAAACATAATGACTGAGGATATGGAAGATTTGAACTTTATGGAAGAATATCTAGATGTGTTATGAGCTAAATACCAATTATCCCTCCAAGATTTCAATGCAATGATTGAAACATGACTCAAAAAATTTTCAATCATGAAACCTGTGAAAAGTAATCTTACCCCTTCGCATGAGATTGACCCATATACCAACCAAATGTGGAAATTTTTATTTGATGGTTCCAGATGTAATAATGGAGCTAGAGAAGACATAGTATTAATATCCATAATAGATGAAGAAAAGGTTTTCTCCTATCGATTAACGTGGAGTTGTACCAACAATGCAACCGAATATGAAGAAATTTATCTAGGCCTTAAAAAGCTGAGAGGTTGGGGATTAAAAAATTGTATATTTATGGATACTAAGAACGAATAGTAAACCAAGTCACTAAGAAATGTGTTAGTAATAAACACTACCTCAAAGCTTATAGAAATAATGTTTGGGATCTGCTCAAATATTTTGAAGCTATAAATATTAAAGCAATCCCTAGGGAATAAAATACTTATGTTGATCTATTGGCATCAATAGGTGCCAATTTCTTCCCCATAAGTAATATCATCCAAAAGTATAAAATAGTTAGACTAATATATAGGCCTTCTATGCCAAAAAAAGATATTTTTTTCTGATGTTTGAGAGTGATGACCAGATATTGGACTTCTTGGTCCATGAAATGAACTGATTGAGTGATAGAGTATTAAAAGATGAATAATATGAAGGTATGATCCAACTAAAAAAAAATCATATCCCTAAAGGACTGATTACCCTTGAAAGTTTATTTGACAACAATTACAAACTTACTGGTCACAAGATGAAGGTCAAAAAAAATAGATACCAAGAGGTTTAGTTGGAACCAAAAATGTTTATCAAAGTAAAAGTAAGCTGCATAGAAGAAGAGTTGAATCAAATTCAAGGACTATGCAAATAATTCCCTGATATCATAGCTTGGAATTATGGTGATCTTAAATTATACTCAAGAGAAACCATACAACATACCATTGAGCTCGAAGAAGGTGCAAAACCTTTTACGTAAAATCAAAGGCCAGTAAACCCAAAAATTGAAGTCTTGATGAAACAAGAACTGTTGAAAATACTTGAGACTAAAATTGTGTATCCTATAAACTACTTGAGGATAAAATTGTGTATCCTATAAAACACTCTACTTGGGTGGCTAACCTAGTTTTGATCAAGAAGAAAAATGGAGACATCAAGCTATGTGTGGTATTAAAAATTTTAAACAAATATTCTTTAAGATCACTATCCATTCCTGCAATTTGACCAAACTCTACATACTATGGAAGTGGTATAGAAGTTCTCATCATTAGATAGGTTTTTCGGTTACAACCAAGTATGGATCAAATATGAAGACCAATACAAAACTGCATTCACCACCAAATGGGGAAAATTTTCTTACCAAAGGATTCCCTTTGGATTATCCAATGTTGGAGTAAATTTTCAGAGAGTAATGGATGTGGCTTTTGGAGAGCTTGTAATTAAGATTATAGTGCTTTACTTGGACGATATGAAAATTTTCTCCCACCATAAATAAGATCACATTGAACACCTTAGGAGAGTTTTCAATAAATACAGAGAGTTTGGTATCTCTCTAAATCCTAAGAAGTCCATATTTATAGTTAAAGCATTGCTATAACTCCCCTTACCTTCAAACAAGAAGGGCCTGTAATCCTTATTTGGGTAGATCAACTTTGTTCACAAGTTCATAGTAGACTTTACGCAAATCATCAAGCCTATGATCAAACTATTGAAGAAATATGTCGAGTTCAAATGGATAGACTTGTGAAATAAAGCTTTCAAAAGTATAAAGGAATAGATAGCCCAAGCACCTATCCTAATGAATCCATATTACTCTAGAGTGTTGGACATTTTGAGCTCATTTAGTTGTCATTGATGTCAATATGAGAAGTTGTCATTGATGCCAAAGTGAACATATGAAGCTATCATTAATACCATGGAGTACACCATTACTACCACCAGGAACAATGCGAAGAGTTGAAGAAAAGTTGTCAAAATATTATTTTATAAGGGTTTGTGTTAAAACCATGGTGAAAATTAAAAGGTTTTTATTAAAATCATTATAAGGATATAAAGGATTCCTTAAACATTGTGATGGCAGAATTAAGGTTTTTATTAAAACCATGGTGGAAGAATAATTTACATAAAATCAATGGAGTACAAAGAAAGGTTTAAAGTTTATCTCAAGAAGGCTTTAATTTTTATTAAAGTCAAAGGTTTATAAAAATAATTTATAAAATTTAAATTCTTTTAGAATTTAAATAATTTATAAATTATAAAGGTTTTAAAAAAGTGTCGACGTCATCAATTTAGTGGAGCGCCGACGTCTATGTCAAAAGGTGAAATTCATATATAAAAGCTATGCCAAAGGGGCATTAAACTTACCCTTCATCGATTAATATTCATGCGACAGAGAAAAGAGTTATTCGTGCAATCGTTGAGGAAGAAGACAAATTTTGTGTTGTCTTTTAGTGCAAGGAAGAAGACAAAACGGGAGGGCTTAAGGCCTCACTCCCATTGGACAGGGTGGTCCATTGGCAACATGCATTTTGTGAGAGCATTGGGAGTGGAAGTGACCACGATCGATTCGCGTGGAGGTTGTTGGCGTGTTTGTCTTGAGCACTGTGGAGGAAAACATTTTGGCACGTGCTCATTTGAGCGCCAGGCTTAGAAGAAAGAGCACAAGGTGCTCTTAATCTTCCAAGCATGCATCTAGCGCACGCGGTGGTCTAGCCCGTGGCTAGGGCGCACGAGGAGGCAAATATTGGGGGTTCGAATCTCATAAGTGGCAAAGGTATTTTTTGTTAAATAAATTTTTATTTGCCTAATGTCTTTCCTAAGGTAAAAAGGGAGTTATAAGGGTAGAATGAAAAGTTGCTTGTTTGGTAATTGATTTATGTTATTGGAGTTATAAGGAAAGTGGATTTGATTTTTGCCAAAGTTCTTCTTGCTATTAAAATTTAATTAAAGAGGTTTTTGAGTTAAATTTTGGTGGATGTTAAATTTATTTTAATTGGGAGATTATAAGGTGTTATTGGAAAATATTTTATGTATGTTGATGGTTGTTTTTATAGATGGAGTGATAAGGTGTAATTGAGTTTTTGCATTACATTGTGAGAAAGATTTATCTTCTAACCTCTTTGAGTTTGGCATAGAAGTGGTTGTGGTTGTGGCAGATTTATGAGATCCCTTAATCATCAAGAAAAAGGTATGAGCACATTCTTCCATAGTTGAGTTGATTGATTGATTTTCTGAAAATAAGTTTGGAGTGAAAAGGATTTGATTAGGGCTTCCTTATTGAGTGTGTTTGAGTTAATGCTTCAAGGTTTTCTGGGTTAAAGAGTTGTTATGTGAACCTTGTTTTATAAGCATTGTTGTTGAAGCCATTGGTTGAGAGAAGAACTTGAACTAGGGTTTGAGTATCATTGCTATGTGAGGATTGTTTTATAAGCATTGTTGTTGAAGTGAGTTGTTGAGCAAAGAACTTGAACTAGGGTTTGAGTATCATTGCTATGTGAGGATTGTTTTATAAGCATTGTTGTTGAAGTGAGTTGTTGAGCAAAGAACTTGAACTAGGGTTTGAAAAGAACATGAGTATCATTGTTATGTGAGATTTGTGGTTGAGCATTGTTGGAAATATTTTGAGTTGATGTTTATATGCTTGGACTAGGGTTTGTGAGCAAGGATTATTTCATTGAGTGATTGGTTGAGTAGAGTTGGTTGAGCCTAGTCAAGTGGATGTGTGAAGTGATTGTTCAAGTTCCATAAAATAAACTATTCTATATTCTGAATTGAGTTGAGAAAGTGATTGAGCATTGAGTTGAATTTGAAGCATATTGAGTCTCTAACAATTCTCCTTATGTTTCTAAGAGAGTGATTGAAAGTGATTGAGCATTGTGATTAGTATAGAACATATTGAGTCTCTAACAATTCTCTTTATGTTTCTATGAGATTGGACAAGTTCTTATGAGGACTTGTAGAGCATATTTGAGCAAGTTCTAGAGAGGACTTGTAGAGCATATTTGAGCAAGTTCTAGAGAGAACTTGTGGACAGATTAGTGTGATATTTTGTGGAAGCTTACAAGGTAGATTTGACGTATTTGAGAAGACTTGAGAGTAGAGTTGATTGATTTGTTCAAACCTTGAGTTAAGGTTTAGGGTAGATCCAACAGAGTTGAGTCAAGCCTTGAGTTAAGGCTTGAGGATAGAGATCGAGGATAGATTTGTGCTAGATCGAAGGACTATGTTTAGTGTAGATTTGAGAGCAGAGTTTGGTGCATATTTGAGGATAGGTTTGTGCCATACCAAAGATAGAGATTGAGCAGAGTTGTACTAGACCGAAGGACTGTGTTTAGTGTAGATTTGAGATAGAGATTTGGAGGTGATAGAGAAGAGAGGACAGTAGTCTCCAGTGGATAGAGATCCATTAGCCAAGGTAGTGAGGATAGGTCTTCTGAGTGGGGACAAGAGTCTTTAGTGGAGAGATATCCACAAGCCTAGTGCAATGGAGGCAGTAGTCTTCTAGAGGATCACCAGCCAGAGCAGAGGAGAAGGAGTTCTCCTATGGATAGATATCCACGAACTTGATTTAGGGGATTGGTGTCTCCTTTGGATAGAGGTCCATAAACATTGTAATAGGGAAAGGATTCCCAAGAGATTGATTGAGAAAATTTTAGTGAAATATTTTCTCCATGGAGTAGCCCACATTGGGTGAACCATGTAAATTGTGGTGTCTCTATTGTGTGTGGTGATTTGTGCATTGCTTTGATTATTATTTTTGATATTGCTATCTATACATTGCATAATATTGATTTGGAAAGAAAAGTAAAAAGTGGTCTTATACTGTTCACCCCCCCTCTCAGTATAAGCTTGTGTTCTTCAATTGGTATCAGAGCGGGTTCCTTCAGAAGAGTTTAACAACTTGAAGGAAAATCTAACAAGAACACAATGGATTCTAAGAATGGGTCCTTAGATAATTCAACACCAGTATTTGATGGAAGTGACTATATATATTGGAGTATGAGAATGAAGATCTACCTGATGGCACTTGGCAATGAAATTTGGGAAGCAGTTGAAATTGGATATGATCCCTTAATTAATCCTCCTACAGATAAGGAAGGTAAGCTCCTACAACATTACAATTCAAAAGCAATGAATGCACTTTTGAGAGGTTTGCATAGAACAGAGTCTATGAAAGTTATGCATTGTCAAACTACAAAAGAAATGTGGGATAAACTGTAAAATATATATGGAGATAAATGTGTCAAGAAAGCAAAGATGCAAAATCTCAAAGGACAATTTGAAGAATTAAGAATGAAGGATGAGGAAAACATTAGTACTTATCTACTTTGAATTGATGAGGTTGTTAATGCTATGCAAGGACTTGGAATGAAGATTGATGAATCGGATGTTTGTGATAAAGTCTTAAGAACTCTTCCAAAAATATTTAGTGAAAAGGTTTCTACTATAGAAGTGTCAATGGATGGTGATACTTTGACAAGAGATATGTTTCTTGGTATGCTTACAACATTTGAGATAAGAACAAAAGATCATATTCCCCAAAAGGAAGCAGCCTTCAAAGCAATCAAGAAGACAAAGGGTAAGAAGTCAGAATCAAGCAATGAGTCATCCAATGATGAAGAAGCTAATTATGGTAGAAGAGATAAGGATTATAGAAGATCCAGAGATCTAAAATCTGTTAAATGTTTCAATTGTGGAAAGTATGGATATTTTGCAATAGATTGTCAAGAAGCTAAGAATAACAATGGTGAAGAAAAATAGGATCACAGGAACAGGGAATCAGAAAGATACAAGCACCAAAAGAAAATCAAGGATGGAGAAAGCATACAAGGAAAGAAGTTCTTTCAAAGACAAAAGAGGAGCTACTATGCGGATAAGGCAAGTAAGTACTCAAGTGATAGTGATGCTAGTTTTTCAGACAATGATAGAGATGAAGTCCTTTTTATGATTGAAGAAAAAGAACAAGTTAAGAAAAGGACTCCAGTAATTCTCAAGTGTTTTAGATGTGGTAACTTTGGACATCTTGAAGATAGTTGTACAAGGGATGGTTATAGTTTCAATGATGATGAATATGAAGATACACTTGAAGGACCAGAAGAGAATATTCTAATGGCACTAGAAGAAGGAAAATATGATCCTACAGAAGACAAGCCAATAGAAAATAAAGATGTGGACAAAGGTAAACAAATAGAGGAATATTCAGAAAAGGATGGATATGATCTCAAGGGAGAACTTATTTATGCCCTTGACATGGTAAAGAAGGTAAGAAAGCAACACTCTAAACTTGAAATTCAGTTTCAAGAATGTGATGAAGAGAGAAGATTGCTTATAGAGGATTTAGAAAAATCAAAGGCTAAGGCAAAAAGGTTCAAGGATAAGTTAGAAGCAAAGATCTTAGAATGTGAAAAGTTAGCACAAGAAGTGGCACTACTAAGAGAAGATTTAGAAGACTCCAAAGTCAAGCTAAAAGGGTTCAAAAATAGCTCAAATAACTTGGATAAGTTCATCAAGATACAAAAGCCTACATCAAGCAAAAAAGGTCTTGGATTTGAACAAGTTCAAAAGAAATGGGAAGGAAAGTCAACCTCAAGTTTTGGAGGAGAAGAAACTTCAGATGAAGATACTTCAGAAGAAGATAGTGTAAGAGAGAGTGAGACATCTGAGGATGAGTTGGACAATAGAGAGTTCAACAAGGATAGGAACAATGCACAAAGAAGATACAGATGGAACAACAATCAGAATAGGTCAAGAGAGACTAGGAGACCAATGAGGTCAAGACAAGGAGACTTCAATGGAAGATGCTTTTCATGTCACAAGTTTGGGCACATGGCTTCACAGTGCAAGACACATGAAAGACAGGAATATGGGAACAGACAACTTTTCCATGGGTATTGCTACTCATGTAATCAGTTTGGTCACAAGGCAATGAATTGCAGGGTTCATGATAGAAGAGGGTATGGCTTCACTAGGAGAAATCCTAAGACATTTGCACCTCCAAGGAATAATAACATTAAGTGTTATAAGTGCAATAATTATGGTCACACAACAAAGTGGTGTAGAGTAGACATTCCAGAATCAAGCAGGAACAAGAACAGGAACATAAATAGGAACATGGATATGAACAAGAACAGGAACATGGATATGAATAGAAATAGGAATATGGATAGGAAAAAGAATAGGAATAGGAACAAGAATATGGATAGGAATGTAGACATGGACAGGAACATGGATATGGAAAGAAATAGTCAGAGGAATCAAAAGGATTAGATAAGAATAAAAGAGGATAAAGGTAAAGAACAATGCTTTATGGGAGTAGAAATACTCCCACCCCAAAATTAACCACCTCAAGAGGAGGTGGGGGAGGGGCTAAGCTAAGAGGCTCATTCTTAGCCCCGAGCCCCAAAGGTGACCCTTTTCCATTGATGTCAAAGGGGGAGATATTTGAGTAAGGGGGAGATATTTGGTATTTGAGAGAGCATTGAGCTAGGGGAGCATTGTCCCAGGGGGAGCAGAACAAAGGAAAGGTCAAGTTTTTGGTAAAAATAATTTGGGTTGCCATCAATGACAAAGGGGAGATTGTTGGACATTTTGAGCTCATTTAGTTGTCATTGATGTCAAGATGAGAAGTTGTCATTGATGCCAAAGTGAACATATGAAGCTATCATTAATACCATGGAGTACACCATTATTGCCACCAGGAACAATGCGAAGAGTTGAAGAAAAGTTGTCAAAATATTGTTTTATAAGGGTTTGTGTTAAAACCATGGTGAAAATTAAAAGGTTTTATTAAAATCATTATAAGGATATAAAGGCTTCCTTAAACATTGTGATGGAAGAATTAAGGTTTTTATTAAAACCATGGTGGCAAAATAATTTACATCAAATCAGTGGAGTACAAAGAAAGGTTTAAAGTTTATCTCAAGAAGGCTTTAATTTTTATTAAAGTCAAAGGTTTATAAAAATAATTTATAAAATTTAAATTCTTTTAGAATTTAAATAATTTATAAATTATAAAGGTTTTAAAAAAGCGTCGACGTCATCAATTTAGTGGAGCGCCGACGTCTATGTCAAAAGGTGAAATTCATATATAAAAGCTATGCCAAAGGGGCATTAAACTTACCCTTCATCGATTAATATTCATGTGATAGAGAAAAGAGTTATTCGTGCAATCGTTGAGGAAGAAGACAAATTTTGTGTTGTCTTTTAGCGCAAGGAAGAAGATGAAACGAGAGGGCTTAAGGCCTCACTCCCATTGGACAGGGTGGTCCATTGGCAGTGCATGTTTTGTGAGAGCATTGGGAGTGGAAGTGACCACGATCGATTCACATGGAGGTTTTTGGCATGTTTGTCTTGAGCGCTACAGAGGAAAATATTTTGGCATGCACTCATTTGAGCGCCAGGCTTAGAAGAAAGAGCACAAGGTGCTATTAATATTCCAAGTGTGCGTCTAGCGCACGCGGTGGTCTAGCCCACGGCTAGGGCGCACGAGGAGGCAGAGATTGGGGGTTCGAATCTCATAAGTGGCAAAGGTATTTTTGTTAAATAAATTTTTATTTGCCTAATGTCTTTCCTAAGGTAAAAAGGGAGTTATAAGGGTAGAATGAAAATTTGCTTGTTTGGTAATTGATTTATGTTATTGGAGTTATAAGGAAAGTGGATTTGATTTTTGCCAAAGTTCTTCTTGCTATTAAAATTTAATTAAAGTGGTTTTTGAGTTAAATTTTGGTGGATGTTAAATTTATTTTAATTGGGAGATTATAAGGTGTTATTGGAAAATATTTTATGTATGTTGATGGTTGTTTTTATAGATGGAGTGATAAGGTGTAATTGAGTTTTTGCATTACATTGTGAGAAAGATTTATCTTCTAACCTCTTTGAGTTTGGCATAGAAGTGGTTGTGGTTGTGGCAGATTTATGAGATCCCTTAATCATCAAGAAAAAGGTATGAGCACATTCTTCCATAGTTGAGTTGATTGATTGATTTTCTGAAAATAAGTTTGGAGTGAAAAGGATTTGATTAGGGCTTCCTTATTGAGTGTGTTTGAGTTAATGCTTCAAGGTTTTCTAGGTTAAAGAGTTGTTATGTGAACCTTGTTTTATAAGCATTGTTGTTGAAGCCATTGGTTGAGAGAAGAACTTGAACTAGGGTTTGAGTATCATTGCTATGTGAGGATTATTTTATAAGCATTGTTGTTGAAGTGATTTGTTGAGCAAAGAACTTGAACTAGGGTTTGAGTATCATTGCTATGTGAGGATTATTTTATAAGCATTGTTGTTGAAGTGAGTTGTTGAGAAAAGAACTTGAACTAGGGTTTGAAAATAACATGAGTATCATTGTTATGTGAGATTAGTGGTTGAGCATTGTTGGAAACATTTTGAGTTGATATTTATATGCTTGGACTAGGGTTTGTGAGCAAGGATTATTTCATTGAGTGATTGGTTGAGTAGAGTTGGTTGAGCCTAGTCAAGTGGATGTGTGAAGTGATTGTTCAAGTTCCATAAAACAAACTATTCTATATTCTGAATTGAGTTGAGAAAGTGATTGAGCATTGAGTTGAATTTGAAGCATATTGAGTCTCTAACAATTCTCCTTATGTTTCTAAGAGAGTGATTGAAAGTGATTGAGCATTGTGATTAGTATAGAACATATTGAGTCTCTAACAATTCTCTTTATGTTTCTATGAGATTGGACAAGTTTTAGAGAGGACTTGTAGAGAAGATTTGAGCAAGTTCTAGAGAGGACTTGTAGAGCATATTTGAGCAAGTTCTAGAGAGGACTTGTGGATAGATTAGTGTGAGCTTTTGTGGAAGCTTACAAGGAAGATTTGAGATAAGTATTTGAGAAGACTTGAGAGCAGAGTTGATTGATTTGTTCAAACCTTGAGTTAAGGTTTAGGGCAGATCTAACAGAGTTGATTCAAGCCTTGAGTTAAGGCTTGAGGATAGAGATCGAGGACAGATTTGTGCTAGATTGAAGGACTATGTTTAGTGCATATTTGAGAGCAAAGTTTGGTGCATATTTGAGGATAGGTTTGTGCCAGACTAGAGATAGATATTGAGAAAATTTGTACTAGATCGAAGGACTATGTTTAGTGCAAATTTGAGACAGATATTTGGAGGTGACAGAAGGAGAGAGGACAATAGTCTCTAGTGGATAGAGATCCATTAGCTAGGGTAGTGAGGATAGGTCTTCTGAGTGGGGATAAGAGTCTTCAGTGGAGAGATATCCACAAGCCAGTGTAGTGGAGGTAGTAGTCTTCTAGAGGATCACCAGCCAGAGTAGAGGAGGAGTTCTCCTATGGATAGAGATCCATGAACTTGATTTAGGGGATTGGTGTCTCCTTTGGATAGAGGTCCATAAACATTGTAATAGGGAAAGGATTCCCAAGAGATTGATTGAGAAAATTTTAGTGAAATATTTTCTTCGTGGAGTAGCCCACATTGGGTGAACCATGTAAATTGTGGTGTCTCTATTGTGTGTGGTGATTTGTGCATTGCTTTGATTACTGTTGTTGATATTTCTATCTATACATTGCATAATATTGATTTGGAAAGAAAAGTAAAAAGTGGTCTTATACTGTTCACCCCCCTCTCAGTATAAGCTTGTGTTCTTCACAAAGGTTTCATTCTATATACTGTAGGTGAAAAATAGAGTTACACTATAGTCCTTACTCAGAAAGGGATAGATAATGAAACATGCCCATAGACTTCCTAAGTCAAACCATACAAGAACATGAAGAAAAATACTTCATAGAAAAACAAGTGTATGCAATCATGAAATCATTAAAAAAATTTACATTTACTTTTACAGATCAAAACTATTGTGCACATGGTTCATCATGATGTCAAAAACTTCATTATACAAGGAGATCTTGGCAAGAAAAGAGTTGGTTGGGTATCAAAGATACAAGAATATAATGTCGAAATTCACCCAACAAAGCTAGTGAGAGGTAGAGCCTTATGTCAAGAACTCGCCAAATAAGCCTCAGTGGAGTATGTATCTTGCCAAGTGCAAGAACCAATTCTAGTAGATGATCAGCCTTTAGAAAGCACAAACTGGGCTGATTAATTGATCATATATTTTTAGACTAGAAAATTTCCAGTAGGTTTAAATGCTTTGTAGAGAAGAAGATACAAGATCCAATATTTTAAGTATACCTTACTACCTGAAGGACTATACAAAAAAAAAATTGGATGGTGTATTAATTTGATGCATAAAATATAATCAAAAGAAGATTTTTTTGGAAGAGTTTCATGGAGGTCCATTAGGTGGAAATTACTCAGGACGAACTACAACTTTGAAAATAATCAAGACTGGTTGCTATTGGCCATATATTTTCTTAGATGCCTTCAAAGCAATTAGAAATTATGAATAATGTTAGAGATACGTTGGGAGGAACATAAATGCTTCTATACCTTTAAAAAATATTTAGGATGAAGAACCTTTCCAGTAGTGGGGTTTGGATTTCATTGGGGTAATTAAACCCAACTCCTCCACTAGGTATAAATATATTGAAGAACATGTGCTTATACTGAGAGGGGGGTGAACAATATAACATAAAACTTTTTTCCAAATAGAAGCATCAGCATTAATGAAACCATAAACATCACACAAAGCATCACACACATAAGAGACACCATTTTAACGTGGTTCACCCAATGTGGGCTACCTCCACAGAGAAAATATTTTACTAAAACTTTCTCAATCAATCTCTTGGGAATCCTTCCCAAATTACAATGTTTATGGACTTCTATCCAAAGGAGATGTTGATCCCCTAATCTCAAGTTCGTGGATCTCTTCCACGGGAGAACTCTTTCCCCTTCTGCTCTGGCTAGTGATCTTCTAGAAGACTCTGTCTCTATGTTGCACTGATTGGTGGATCTCTCTCCACTTGAAGACTTCTCACTCAGATCTTGTCTTCAATTGTCCTGGATGCTGGATCTCTATCCACTGAGACTCTATCCTCTATACTCTGTCACCTCCAAAGCTCTATCTCAATACTGTACCAAACACAGTTCAGTCGGTCTAGCACAGTTCTGCTCAATCTCTTGCACTAAACACAGTACAGTCGGTCTAGTACAATTCTGCTCAATAGGTTCACTCAGAACCTGCTCAAATATGCTCAATAGGTTCACCCAAAAACCTATCTAAATCTTCTCAACAGGTTCACACAAAACCTATCTAAATCTGCTCAACAAATCCTCTCTAGGACTTGCTCAAATCTGCTCAATAAGTCCTCTCTTGGACTTGCTCAAATATGCTCAATAAGTCCTCTCTTGGACTTGCTCAAATCTGCTCAATAAGTCCTCTCTTGGACTTGCTCAAATCTTTTTAGCAAGCTTTCACAAAAGCTTAACTCAAAATAGTCCACAAGCCTTCTCAAAGACTTGTCTCAAATCTGCTTAACAAGCTCACACATAACTTGTTCAATCTCATAGAATCATAAAGAGAATTGTTAGAGACTCAATATGTTCTATACTCAAAGTACAATCAATATCTCAATTCAATATCATAGAAGCATAAAGAGAATTGTTAGAGACTCTATATGTTCTATACTCAAATCCCAATCTCAACTCAATAGAAGCATAAAGAGAATTGTTAGAGACTCAATATGTCCTATTCTTCAATCTCAATCTCAACTCAAATCAGAATATAGAATAGTTTGTTTTATGGAACTTGAACAACCATTTCACACATCCACTTGACTAGGCTTAACCAACTCAACTCAACCAATCACATCAAGGAACAACCCTTTCTCACAAACCCTAGTTCAAGCATGTATCAACCAACTCAAAATGTTTCCAACAATGCTTTATCTCAAGTCTCACATAACAATGATACTCATGTTCTTTTCTAGATCATGTTCAAGTTCATTTCATCATCAATGGGCTTCAACAACAATGCTAATGAAACAAGGTTTAAATACAACTCACAAATCAGAAAACCTTGAAGCATTCAACCAACCATCTTCACAAAGGAAACTTCAATTAATCCTTTTCACTCCAATGATATTTCAGAAATCAACCACCACAAACAATCAATAGGAGAATGTGCCCATACCTTTTTGATGCCAATAAGTTGTCCACAAAATCTGCCACACTTAATCACAACTTTCCTTTTCAATATTAATAAGGGTTAGTGGTCTTTTAAATAATCACAATAAAAGCATAACTTAATTTACACCCTTTTCACTCCAACTTCATAAACACATCCACCAAAGTCTATTTTAATAAAAACCCTTATTAAGAATAACCCACAATAAATCTCTCAAAATCACTTTAACAACAACTCCTTATTTCTCCTAAAATCAATTCTCCATTTCCATCAAAATAAAACATAAATCAAATATGCTTTTGCAATAATAATCACAGCCCTAATGATAAAATTTAATTCCCATTAAATACCTTATAACTCCAAACTTTAGGGCTAATAAAAATTATTAAAGGCAAAAACGTAAATACCTCTCAAGGGGATTCGAACCCCCGTCCGCCACACACCGCGAGCGTCTTAGCCATGGCTAAGATTCCAACCGAGCCAAAGCGCTCATTGGAAAAGCAAAGGCCAAAAGGGCCTTTAATCTTCCTCCACCTGTCGCAAAGGACAAAGCGCCAAAGCGCTTCCCACACGCTACCGTCAAGGGGATTCGATCCCTGATATTTGCGCTGCCCATAGTCTTAGAAAAATTGATACGCCAATGCACCATGCCTCATACCACGTTTGAGATTTCCAAATCGCTGCGCTTTCTTCACTGCTTCCTTTTCAACAATTCGCACGAGCTCTTTCGAATTCCAAGGCAATTAACACACGAGAGCAAGGATGATTATTTGGTTTAATTGCCACCCCTTTATATAGTGTTTAATAACACTTTGAAGACGTCGATGGAAATATTAAAATTGTATTTGCATGATGACGTCGGTGGGAAACTTTCCATTTAAATTTGAATTTAAATTTTAAATAATTAAAATTTAAACCAAACATTAAAACTCAAATAACTCCATCACCGGGGCACCTTTTTCGACGAAACGAAAGCCCAATGTGGGTTTTAAGAAAAACCCAGATCAAATATGCTTGTCCATGGTTTTAAATAAAACCTTTTATTTTCCCTGCCTTGGTTTTCACAAAAACCCTTCATAGATCCTTTTGACATTTATTGCTCTATTGACATCAATGACAACATTTCAGCTTAGGGACTCAAAATGTCCAACAATCTCCCCCTTTGTCATTGATGGCAACCCAAATCCTTTTACTGAATTCTGACCTTCTTTTCTGCTCCCCTTGGGGCTTTGCTCCCCTGGCTCAATGCTCTCTTAGATATCAAATCTCTCCTCATATCCAAAAACTCTCCCCATAATACACAAATCTCTCCCCCTTTGACATCAATGGCAAAGGGTCACCTTTGGGGCTCGGGGCTAAGAATTAAGCCTCTTAGCTTAGCCCCTCCCCCACCTCCACATGAGGTGGTTAATTCTGGGGTGGGAGTATTTCTACTCCCCGAAAGCACTATTCTCTACCTTTGTCTTTTCCTTTTTCTTTTTGTTGAATTCTCTCACTGTTTCTTTTCGAGTCATCATCCCTGTTCATGTTCCTGTTCTTGTTCTCATCCATGTTCCTATTCTTGTACCTGTTCTTGTTCTCATTATTTTATGAGTCTCTTTTCTTTTTTGAGTCTCTGTTCCTGTTCATCTTCTTGTTTCTGTTCATGTTCCTGTTCCTGTTCCTATTCATATTCCTGTTCTTGTTCATGTTCATATTCCTGTTCCTGTTCATACCTATTTCTAGAATATTTGATCTACACCATCTTGCTATGTGACCATCATTATTGCACTTATAACACTTAATGTTATTATTCCTTGGATGTGCAATAGTCTTAGGATTTCTCCTGGTGAAGCCATATCCTCTTCTATCATGAATCCTGCAATTTATTGCCTTATGACCAAACTCATTACATGAATAACAATATCCTTGGAAAAGTTGTTCTCTTCCATATACCTATCTTTCATGTGTCCTGCACTGTGAAGCCATGTGCCCAAACCTGTGACATGAGAAGCATCTCCCATTGAATCTTCCTTGCCTAGACCTCATTGGTCTCCTGTTCTGATTGTTGTTCCATCTGTATCTTCTTTGCCCATTGTCCCTGTTGGACTCACTGCAATCTGACTCATCCTTAGAAGTTTCACTTTCACTTACATCTGAGAATCCCTCTTCTGAAGTATCTTCTTCTGATGTTGTTTCTTCTTCTTCAAGACTTGAAGTAGACTTTGCCTTTTCTTGTTTCTTTCCAAAACCTAGACCTATTGAACATGATGTTCTTTGTTGTCCATGAATGAACTTATCCAAGTTCTTAGAGCTATTTGTGAAACTCTTCATCTTGATCTTGGAGTCCTATAAATATTTCTTTAGAGTAGCCACTTCTTGTGCTAACTTCTCACATTCCAAGATTTTTGCTTCTAACTTTTCTCTGAACTTACTTGCCTTGGCCTTTGACTTCTCTAAGTCCTCTATGAGCAATAATATTTCTTCATCACATTCTTGAAACTGACTTTCAAGCTTAGAGTGTTGCTTTCTTACCTTCTTCACTGTGTCAAGAGCATAGATAAGTTCACCTTTGAGATCATAACCATTCTCTATTGAGTAGTCCTCTATTTGTTTGCCTTTGTCCATATCATTTCTTTCTTTTGACTTGCTTTCTATAGGATCACTCAATTCTTTATCTTCCAAAACCATTAGAAGATTCTCATTTGGACCCAATATTATGTGTTGAGATCGATCCTCATTCTCTTTGGATAAATGACATTTTTCCCTCTTGATCTCATTGAGTACATAAATATTTCTTTCTCTTATAGCACTTGCTACCAGTTTTCTAGTTTTAGACTTTCTTACTTCACATCGATCTTGATGAAAGGTTACCATATGACCTTGATCACAAAGTTGACTAATGCTCAAGAGATTGTGTTTCAAGCCTTCCACATATAGAACATTTTCAGCTTTTGCTTTCCCATTGCCTATACTTAGAGTTCCTTTTCCACTGATTTTTGCTGAACCATTGTCCCCAAAGTTTACTGACCCTCTATTTCCTTCTTTCAAAGTTATAAATTTTTATTTTTCTCCTGTCATGTGTCTAGAGCACCCACTATCCAGAAACCATTTCTCTTCTTTATCCTGAGCATGCAATGCTATTTGAACTAGCAAATATTTTAGTTTTCCTTTTCCTTTTTCTTCTTTCCTAGTAGTTTGAGTTGTGGTCTTTCTACTAGACTTAGAATTTTCTAGATTGCATCTTCTAGCTATATGCCCAAAGTTATTGCATTTGTAGCACTCAACATCATCATCCATATATGATACAAGAGAATCCATACTACTACTATCATAGTCTCTATTAATGCAATGCACAACTTTATGACCATATTTATTGCAAGAGAAACAATGTCCATGGAAGAAATTTTGTAACCTATTTTGATGAGGACTCAATCTGGTATTCTTTCCTTTGTGATCTTCTTTTCTGGAGATATGGTGGGGTACCTTATTTTTGCTTGATGTTTTTGCCTCTTGCTGACTTAATCTCTTGTTTATTTCAGTTCTGCATTTTAACATAACAATTTCTGCTGCCACTCTCTCAAGTCCTGCTTCTTTGGCTTCCAACATATCTCTTAATTGATGTTCAATTTCTCTTCTTTCTTTCACTTCCATTTTGAGTTCTATTAGCCTTTGCAAAAGCTCAATTCTTGCTGATTCAAAATCTCGAATTTGTTCCCTTAGTTGTGCATTCTCTTCTTGAATCCTTTCAAGATCTTGGAGACACTTGGAGAGCACTTCTTCAAAGTCTATACTTTCTTCACTCCCTGAGCACATGTGTGATACTGATGGATCCATCTCCAAGTTGTTAAACTCTTTGTGGAGAGACCGGCTCTGATACCAATTGAAGAACATGTGCTTATACTGAGAGGGGGTGAACAGTATAACATAAAATTTTTTCCAAATAGAAGCATCAACATTAATGAAACCATAAACATCACACAAAGCATCACACACATAAGAGACACCATTTTAACGTGGTTCACCCAATGTGGGCTACCTCCATAGAGAAAATATTTTACTAAAACTTTCTCAATCAATCTCTTGGGAATCCTTCCCAAATTACAATGTTTATGGACTTCTATCCAAAGGAGATGTTGATCCCCTAATCTCAAGTTCATGGATCTCTTCCATAGGAGAACTCTTTCCCCTTCTGCTCTGGCTAGTGATCTTCTAGAAGACTTTGTCTCTATGCTGCACTGACTGGTGGATCTCTCTCCACTTGAAGACTTCTCACTCAGATCTTGTCTTCAATTGTCTTGGCTACTGGATCTCTATCCACTGAGACTCTATCCTCTATACTCTATCACCTCCAAAGCTCTATCTCAATACTGTACCAAACATAGTTCAGTCGGTCTAGCATAGTTCTACTCAATCTCTTGCACTAAACATAGTATAGTCGATCTAGTACAATTCTGCTCAATAGGTTCACTCAAAACCTGCTCAAATATGCTCAACAGGTTCACACAAAAACCTATCTAAATCTGCTCAATAGGTTCACACAAAACCTATCTAAATATACTCAACAAATCCTCTCTAGGACTTGCTCAAATCTTCTCAATAAGTCCTCTCTTGGACTTGCTCAAATCTCTCAATAAGTCCTCTCTTGGACTTGCTCAAATCTGCTCAATAAGTCCTCTCTTGGACTTGCTCAAATATGCTCAATAAGTCCTCTCTTGGACTTGCTCAAATCTGCTCAATAAGTCCTCTCTTGGACTTGCTCAAATATATTTAGCAAGCTTTCACAAAAGCTTAACTCAAAACAGTCCACAAGCCTTCTCAAAGACTTGTCTCAAATCTGCTTAACAAGCTCACACAGAACTTGTTCAATCTCATAGAATCATAAAGAGAATTGTTAGAGACTCAATATGTTCTATACTCAAAGTACAATCAATATCTCAATTCAATCTCATAGAAGCATAAAGAGAATTGTTAGAGACTCTATATGTTCTATACTCAAATCCCAATCTCAACTTAATAGAAGCATAAAGAGAATTGTTAGAGACTCAATATGTCCTATTCTTAAATCTCAATCTCAACTCAAATCAATCTCATAGAAGCATAAAGAGAATTGTTAGAGACTCTATATGTTCTATACTCAAATCCCAATCTCAACTCAATAGAAGCATAAAGAGAATTGTTAGAGACTCAATATGTCCTATTCTTCAATCTCAATCTCAACTCAAATCAGAATATAGAATAGTTTGTTTTATGGAACTTGAACAACCATTTCACACATCCACTTGACTAGGCTTAACCAACTCAACTCAACCAATCACATCAAGGAACAACCCTTTCTCACAAACCCTAGTTCAAGCATGTATCAACCAACTCAAAATATTTCCAACAATGCTTTATCTCAAGTCTCACATAACAATGATACTCATGTTCTTTTCTAGATCATGTTCAAGTTCATTTCATCATCAATGGGCTTCAACAACAATGCTAATGAAACAAGGTTTAAATACAACTCACAAATCAGAAAACCTTGAAGCATTCAACCAACCATCTTCACAAAGGAAACTTCAATTAATCCTTTTCACTCCAATGATATTTCAGAAATCAACCACCACAAACAATCAATAGGAGAATGTGCCCATACCTTTTTGATGCCAATAAGTTGTCCACAAAATCTGCCACACTTAATCACAACTTTCCTTTTCAATATTAATAAGGGTTAGTGGTCTTTTAAATAATCACAATAAAAGCATAACTTAATTTACACCCTTTTCACTCCAACTTCATAAACACATCCACCAAAGTCTATTTTAATAAAAACCCTTATTAAGAATAACCCACAATAAATCTCTCAAAATCACTTTAACAACAACTCCTTATTTCTCCTAAAATCAATTCTCCATTTCCATCAAAATAAAACATAAATCAAATATGCTTTTGCAATAATAATCACAGCCCTAATGATAAAATTTAATTCCCATTAAATACCTTATAACTCCAAACTTTAGGGCTAATAAAAATTATTAAAGGCAAAAACGTAAATACCTCTCAAGGGGATTCGAACCCCGTCCATCACACACCATGAGCATCTTAGCCACGGCTAAGATTCCAACCGAGCCAAAGCGCTCATTGGAAAAGCAAAGGCCAAAAGGGCCTTTAATCTTCCTCTGCCTACCGCAAAGGACAAAGCGCCAAAGCGCTTCCCACACGCTGCCGTCAAGGGGATTCGATCCTTGATATTTGCGCTGCCCACAGTCTTAGAAAAATTGATACGCCAATGCGCCATGCCTCATACCACGTTTGAGATTTCCAAATCGCTGTGCTTTCTTCTCTGCTTCCTTTTCAACAATTCGCACGAGCTCTTTCAAATTCCAAGGCAATTAACACACGAGAGCAAGGATGATTATTTGGTTTAATTGCCACCCCTTTATATAGTGTTTAATAACACTTTGAAGACGTCGACGAAAATATTAAAATTGTATTTGCATGATGACGTCGGTGGGAAACTTTCCATTTAAATTTGAATTTAAATTTTAAATAATTAAAATTTAAACCAAACATTAAAACTCAAATAACTCCATCATCGGGGCACCTTTTTCGATGAAACGAAAGCCCAACGTGGGTTTTAAGAAAAACCTAGATCAAATCTGCTATCCATGGTTTTAAATAAAACCTTTTATTTTCCCTACCTTGGTTTTCACAAAAACCCTTCATAGATCCTTTTGACATTTATTGCTCTATTGACATCAATGACAACATTTCAGCTTAGGGACTCAAAATGTCCAACATATATCCTAAATACCACTAATTACTTCACTAAGTGGGATGAAGTAGTGCCTACTAAGAAATTTGATCCATAAGTTGTGATATAATTCATTGAAATTTTAATAATGAGGTTTGGTATCCCTGATGCATTGGTCACAGATAATGGCACGTCTTTCATAGGTTGCTAAAATGATTGATTTTTCTAGTAAATATGGGATCTATTTAAATACTTCTTCAAATTACTATCCCCAATAAAATATCTTAGCTGAATCAATAAATAAGAACCTACTTAGAATTCTAAAGCAAACTTTGAGAGACAACAAGAGGAGTTGGCACTCTATGATAAATTAGGTGTTATGGGCCGACATGATTACAATCAAGAAATCTATCAACACATCACCTTACTCATTGGTCTATGGTAAGGAATCTATCCTCCCTATACACATAGAGATACCCACTCTAAATTTACTGAATCAAACTGGCATCGAAGAAGTAGAACCAATGGAAAACATGTTGATACAACTCTTACAGTTGGAAGAGCAAAAAGAGCAAGCCTATAATCATCATAAAAAAATATATAGAAGAAAAAAATAAAGGGTTTGACAAAAGGGATACTTTTATAAATTTTAAAGTGGGAGACCTAGTTCTAATGTAGAACAAGAAAAAAACAAAATCCAAAAATTATTAAAATTTTGATGCTTTCTAGGAAGGTTATTTTGATATAACCACAGAAAAACAATAGAATTCCTTCCAACTAAAAGATGAACAGAGGCAAACACAACCTATCCTTGTTAATGGCTTCCGCCTAAAGCAATATTTCAAGCAAGCCATAGAATTTCCCACCCCCTTGTATTATATGTATATAATATTTTTTCCAATTCACACCAAATAAAATGGTCACAATTTCATGATATTTTGGCACTCTCAGTCCATTTCAAGGAAAATGGTCATGATTTTGTGACACTTTGGCATTCAGATGCCACTTAAAGGAAAATTATTATGATTTTGTGACACTTTGATATTCAAAGACCACTTAAAGAAAATTATTCATGATGTCGCGACACTTTGGTATTTAGAGGCTACTCTAAGCAAAATAGTCATGATTTTGTGACACTTTGGCATTCAGAGGCCACTTCAAATAAAATGGTCGTGATTTTGTGACATTTTGGAACCCAAGACACTTAAAGTAAAATGGTCATTATTTCATGACACATTGGCATTTAGAGTCTACTTCAAGCAAAATGATCACAATTTCGCAACACTTTGGCATTAAGAGGCCACTTCAAGCAAAATGGTCATGATTTTGTGACACTTTAGCATCTAGAGGCCACTTCAAGGAAAATGGTCATGATTTCATGACACATTGGCATTAAGAGGCCACTTCAAGAAAAATGGTCATGATTTTGCAACATTTTGGTATTCAGAGGCCACTTCAAGCAAAATGGTCACGATTTCATGATGTAATGACTCCCCCTGTCAAAGTCAAATAATGATGCTTTTTGCTTTGTCGAGAAAATCATTTTTTGAAATTTTAAATGTGCTCCATTCAAAGTACCATCATGAAATTTTTTTAGTCTAAATGAAGGTGATGTGAAGTTATTGGTCCGAAGGAAAGGTGATGCGAAGTTTTTGGTCCAAATAAAATGATGACGCATAGTGGTTGGTTTCAAGAAGGTGGTACATGAATAAAGACCCCCAAAAACTTTCAAAATTATTTATAAAATGTGCACCACCTACCACAATTACTACATGGTGCCCTAACTCATGCATGTGCTCCTTTTTACATTGTGTAAGCCACTTTTCTCACACTTTTTCTATTCTAAAGAATTCCTCTACAAAAATTCTCTAATTTCACTCAAAAATTTAGCTTCACGTGATCCCTTCCCAAAAATATTTTATGGCACCTCTACTACAAGCAACCATGGTAGGATATTCCTCAATTACCGTGGAAATGTGTAAGGAGGGATAAAAGAATTTTAAATATGTAGAACCGAAGACTATGATAATAGATACGATCATCACCTGGAGAAACCCTAAAAAGATTTAGAAGGATGTGTTAGCTAGAGTAGCTAAAAATGTGACTCCCTCATGCCCATAAACTTTTCCTTAATATTCTTTACTTTCCTAGTATGTATACACTCCCATCCATCCCTTCACTGAGTTGATTAGAGTTATGGTGAAGTTCTATTATGCCAAACAAAGAATTGTTAGGGATTATAAGGGGGATGTAATTTTTACTTTGGGTCTTGATGCTATTATGTGTACCTTCAATGGAAACATAAATCTAACCTTGAAAACCATACTGTTTGAACCTATTGGGCAGCCTAAATACTATACCCCAGCCCAAAACATCAAGCTATTTCTACAATCACAATTTCTAGAACCTCCTACTAGAGGGACTCTGCCAGAAACACCCATCCCCCTCTTAAAATTTAAGAATAAAAAATTATTTTCCATGTTAGATATGGTGGCAAGGATAGAATTAGATGTAGATGTGCATGGGTGGTAGATTACGATGGCTTAGTTTATATCAAACCCTAATTTCTATGACGTTTTCATCATAGATGAGCACACTGCACCAATTTTTTTCAATTGGTCATCTTAGCTGTTTCAGCAATTACACGAAGGCTTATCTAGAATATAGAAGGGTTCTCAGGTGAATTTTAGGTTTTCATCTTATTTGGTATGGATTTTCTTCTTCTTTCAGTCAAAGTGACTTTCTTTCATAACTACTATTGATAAATATAATGAGGGAAAACTTTTACCAGTATATCAATCAACAACGGTGCTTTCAAAGATCGAATCATACTACAATTTTAATAGGAAATTCATGGGCCCTAATTTGAAAATTATGTATGGGAAAATACATAGACTCCCTGAAAAAATATGAGACATTTTACAACACCCTCATGTATAAGAAGGCAATTGGTTCATTTTGACACAGTAGGTGGTTATCAAATTGTATGGTTTCATAAGGGAAACCTTTCCTACTCCCACACTACGTCACTATTCGATTGTTTGCCTTGGGGTATATGATTCAAATGGAATACATTAATTAAAATTTCTAAAAAAAGATTGGTAAAATTGGTACGTTCCTTATGCCTTTCCAATTTGAAGTAATAGTTGTATCTAAGAAAGGGCATCATGAGCGAATCACTCGAGCCTTGAAGAATATAAAGTTAGTAGAACTACCATAGAGGTAGAAATATGATACCCTCGATATTTTTTTTTAAGTGAAAAACCCCTTGCGGGTCCGCCTTGGTCTGAGAGACCACGAATAGGGGGTTCTACACCATCAAAGTCACCCAGGAGTCGCACCCGACCCTGCCCGCACCAATATTATCAATTGGATTTTGGATACCCAATTCAAATTTTTTGTAGGGTGGATATTTGAACCTGGGACCTATCTTGGAGTATTTCCCTCTCTTCTCCAACTCACCTACAACACCTGGTTTAAAACTAATTTATAGTGGAAAACACCCCTTTCGAGGTGCCACTTTCAATAGGTTGGGCATAGGAGGAATGGAGCCTTGTCGGCCTCTACCAACACATAGGACATTCCTAACTATACCATATATCTGCAGGATGGAGACAAGGGGAATGGAACCTAGGTCAGCCTCTACCAGCACCCAGGGCATTTACCACTACACCACAACAAGCAGATTCCCCTCAACATTTTTATAGAAAGGTATGCTTCTTTAAATAAAAATCCCTTAATTTTTTTTCATTTTTTTGATAGAGAAATCAACAAACAAGGCAAGAATAATGAATAAAATGAAGCACTGGAATGACATGTAGAACAGATGTAGTCATTGCCTCTATGGCATAATTTTTATGAACATGTGATATATTATAACCCCAAAGGTAATCCAAAACATGTGTTGCAAGAAAATGTTATAAAGAGAATGTCCAAGAAGGGACCAGAGTGGACATCAACCAAAATTCTTACCTGGTGGATGATGAGAGTACAAATTAATATGAGCACTTCCAAGTGGGGAATAAAGCTTGATAATGAATTTTCCCACCGATATGACCAAAACTATGCCACATGGTAAAAAATGCTGATGGACAATGTTCCACTTAGCTATCATGGCACTCTAGAGAAACACCCTTCTATTGCTAGAAAGGAGAAGGTAAGTCAAGATAAGGGTAAAGGGATTGCCACCGAGAAAAAATAAGTCTCTAAGAAATAAAATTCTAAATTCATTCCTCCTTCTACATCTGACATAGAATCTAATGATGATCAACCTTTCGCATTCAAAAATAGGAGACCAAAGTCAGTGGCAGTAGTAAAGCAGAAGAAAAACAAGTAGGAAGAAACAAATGCAGATTCTAAAATAGAGGATGTAGAAGAAAATGTAGAACAACCCCCTAAACATCATGATGTCAATGCTTTGAGACCAAATGAATCAGTTGAGGGATAAATTTCTATCAAGGGGTCAATTATTATCGAGGGGTCAATCCCTGCAAAGAAATCAATTCTTGCTTAAAAATTAGTCCCTACTAAAGATCCACCAAATACTGAAGGCACAAATCCACAAAAGTTATCATAATTAATAGGTATGATTTCTATCCCTTCTACTTCATCCTTTTCTCAATCTCAAACAGAATCCCCTTCCCATTGTACTCCTGAAGATGATGTTTCCTATCCTTCCAATCAACAACCTCCACCATTGAAACCATCGCCTACATCTCAAGTCTAATAAAATCAAAAGCATCCATAAATTCTCCCACAAATTCCCTCATAGGACCATTAAATATGGATGCCAACCTAGTTAATATTCCTTTCTCCCATGCTGCCCAGTTCTCTAGATTTCAATATATCCCTGCTTCCTCTTCTAAAAGTCACCCCACCATCTCTAAGATTAATAAAATGAAGAAAGCCAACCAAAATGCCTCAAAATGGTGGACATACCACTACAATCAAGCCTCCAAGAACTTAGCCCATACCAAAGAGGTAGTAGCTCTAGATACCCTTAGTATCCAGTGCTCAACAAGGAAGATGATGCCATTGGTACAAAATCCTAAAGGAGAAATAAATATAATATATTACCAAGCTGAGATAGTCACTAAAGACATAAGTCAACTACCTATGAAATATGAATGGGGAAAAGCCCAAGCCCATATGCAGACCATATATTTAAACTTAGAGTAGTACAAAGATAAATACCTTAGAATTGAAGAAGAAAGGAAAGATTTGGAAGCAACCTCGAGTGATAAAAAAACCATTGAAAAGTCTTTGAAGAATAAGGCTAAGAAGTGGGAATAAATGTTCAATGAAGTAGCCAAGTATAAAGAAGAAGCAAAAATGGCTACTAAAAAATTTAGGTTTTGAGTAAACAGGTGGAAGATCTCCAGCGACAAATCCAAGAAGGCATGGGAAAAATTGGTGGGTTATCCAAAGAAAATGCCAGGACAATTAGAAAGGAAATGTTCAATGATATACAAAATATAGGCTTGAAATGAAGGCCTAAATTACTATACCTGGCCAATATTAAGAAAAAACTAAACCGGGTGGAAGATGAGTTCACTTCATTTGTTACCTTGTTGCAAGTAAGACTATCTATAGAAATGAAGATACAAGTTATAGTTGAAAGCATGCAGGCAAGGGTTATAAATAGAGCCCAAGATGAAGCATGGTCCCAAGCCAAAATAACTGCTAAGATTTTCTTCAGAAGGCACAAGCTTGTGATAGAAATCAGTTGATAATTCAATAACTCAAAGTATAAGCTAAGGGGATTTTGAAAAATTTGAGTATAGAAGATAATTATTGTCTACCAGGCTTCTAGGATGAAAATTCAAATATATTAGAAGATGATGGGATTAAAGCTTCCTGGAAAGCTTTTATAGAGGATGAATAAAAAATAGATAGTTGGGAAGATCCAGTCCAAGAAGATCAAATATTTAGCATGGCTCGAGATCTTACCCAGAACAACTCATGTCTGCATGAGATATTCTTGAGGTTGAAGATTTTGTCTTACGATAAATTTGAAGAGTTAGAATATCTATATAAGATGTTTATGGAAATTTTTGACCCAGATGAAGAGACTTGGAACAAGACCTACACTGCTTACAATGAGATTGTTCAAAATTTAGTAAAACAAAAGAAGGCCAAAAAATCCTCAACAAGTAGTTAGGTAGCAACAAAAGCCAAGAACTTGACTAAATAAGATACCCTAAAATAATAGTTGCACTGAAGAAGAAACAAAATTTTGCACTGTATCCCTCTCCCTTTTTTATTTTTGTTCTTATTTTTACTATGATTCCCAATGGATGAAGGCTTTGGATTCTAATATTCTGCTAGTAGAATTCCCCAAGAGGTACCAATAATGTAGGTCAAAATGACTACACTAAGGGGAGTGAAGAGACTTCTCAAATTTTGCTAAGTTCAGAAGATAGTCATGATTTCATGATCGGTCTAGTTTTCATTGGCCAAAAAACTATGAAATTGTAAACTTACTAGCCAAGAAGACAGATGGAGTGGAAGAAAATTAGGCCACATTGTCTTTGAGAAGATTAATGTGAGTGTGGAATAATAGAAAAATCTTAATTGTTTACCATTGAGGACCCCACTACTATGTTCCTTCTTGATCCAATGGTGTTGTGCAAAATCTTACTAGAATGAGCCAACTGGTATGCCATTGTAATAAAATTTAGTTTTTATATTGTAAGAAGATGTATATATAGGATGAGTGACTCTAAAATAGGGTTGACTCTTGGATGTTTACAAGGCAATGTATATAGACTTCTGAAAGTAATAAAATACTCCTCATTCTAGATTCTAGCTCATTGGTGTTTAATCATGTATGTATGAATGTTAAATTCTATATAAGCTATGTTGAATGCAAATCATTTTAATTCTATCTCTAGATTTCTACACTTTGAGTTCCACTAGTTCTAAAGTTAACGATTCTAGTAGGTTTATAGTTGTTTTAATCTACACCAGAGAACTGGTTGTTCTTATTTTATGGTTTAAAGAATGCTTATCTACAAAAACTATATGTATTTTTTTACTGTTGTCTAACCTTTACCCCTTTGATGTTTCTATCAATAGCTATATTTTCCTTTATTTATGCACTCTACTATTTCATATTTTTTTACAACTAAGTAAGGAACCAACCTTCTCTGGATATTGAGTTGGGTAATCTCTATTTTAAACCCGGTCATTCAATGTTGGCAAGGTCTTGGGCACAAACGTAACCAAAGGTAGATTTTGCACCAACAAGAATCCATTAAAGTTATAGAAAATATTACAGTAGAAATGAAGAAGGTTATCCATATCTTGAGATTTAGTAGAGTATTTTATGGTTTGTACAACAAGAATGAAAATTTTGGCACCATGCTTCCTAGGGAAAACTATGAACAGTACAATTTTTTTGGTATGCCATATAAATTTTTTGAATTGATTGGCATGAATGAGAGTTACCTTTTTTTATAGAAGAAAATCCAAAATTTTCTTGGTCATATCTTCAATGCACATAAACCATTACTATGACTAGGTCTGATAGGTCACTTGGTGAACAAATAGAGGATCTTCCCAATCTAACATATTAAATATCTAATTGTACTATGCCACAAGTGATATTATAACACATTGGTTTGATATTATAATATAAGGTGCATTGGCATCAAATCTCTATATTTTCATGGATGCAACTAACCTAAAGAATAATGTTGAGTATATTGTATGGTTTTAAAGAGTTCTTATGTGATGATGCTCTTCTATATCCCTACATTAATGATAACATGGAAAAGCTTATCCTTTACCTAGTACTACATGTAAAATGGGTACTTTCATTATTTAGAAATATTAGATGTTAGGGTGTTACCTAAATATTGATCTTTGATGCTTAGGCATGTTTTGTGTACCTTATAGTCTCCATTTAACATGGATGAACACTATTGATCCCATGCTTAGACCACCAAAGTATTTTTTTGTATATAATACTCAATTTCATTGTCAGTGTGTATCTTATGATGGATGCACCACTTACTACTTACCTTATATTTACCTTTGTTCTAATTTGTAAGTGTAGGGAAATTTCACTACACTAATGAAAATCTAGCCTAAAGGGGAATTTTGAGCTAAATTGTTGCCTAGTTCTAAAAAAATATGAGAGGACCTAAATATCTCTCAATATTTTAAGTAGTTGATGTTGTGAAGATATTGAACATACTGTTAGTATTACAATGACACTGAGAGGGGGGGTGAATCAGTGTAGCTCTTTAAACTTGAATTTACATTTCTTAATACTGTAGCAATTAAAACTTATTACTAGATACAACAAGTATAACAAAAGAGCATCACACAACACAAGATTTAATGAGGTTCACCAATGTGGTTACTCCTCAAAAATTGACTACTTAGACTACCATCCAAATCCAGCCTTTGTAAAGCACCAACTTTACAATCAATTTACCAGCACCAACTAGAAGGAGCACCAACCCTTGATTTATCTGTACTAACAAAAAGGAGCACCAACCCCTGATTTACCAGCACCAATTGGAAGGAGCACCAACCCCTGATTTACCAGCACCAACTGGAAGTAGCACCAACCCCTAATTTATATGCACCAATAGAAAGGAGCACCAACCCCTGATGCCAAGCTGCAACCTAGACTTCAATTTGAATCTATAAGTTTGACAGTAAGATACCTTTGCTTTTGCAAGACCCTGAATGGTCTTCTTCACCTTTGTGTTCTCTGCGCACTCTGCTCTCTCTGCGTAATCACTTCGCACACTCTGCTTTGTTATAGTCGAACTTCACGATCGTCTTCTCCCTTTTGTGCACTCTGCTCTCTCTGCAAATTTTGCACTTAGCATGATTCGACATGACTTTATCTCTATGCACAATGACCGTATTTCACACATATACAACCATATCCTCAATTCTCCAAATAGCCCTCTTTTTATAACAATATTTTTTATTATGAAAACCCTAATATTAGTCGGCTTTCATAACAACTATAAAACCTAATTTTAGTTGGTTGTCATCCTTCTCATTTCAGTTGGGTTCTCCTTCTTAACTTGTGCATTTATGACCTATCGTGAAATCACGACATTTCTACCTCTGTAGCTTCTTTTGTTGCTGTTGCTGTGAAAATACATGTCATGATATCGCGACACTTTCACATCCGTACACTTTCTCTATTCTTTTGTTGTTGTTGCTGTGAAAATACATGTCGCAATATCACAACACTTTCACCTCCGTATGCTTCCTATATTCTTTTGTCACAATATCGCAACATTTCTGCCTCCGTAGACTTTGTCTTTTATTTTATCGTGATATCATGACATTTCTACTTACAAAGACTTCGACTTTGCTTTTGTCACGATATCGTGACACTTCTACCTCCGTAGTCTTCAACTTAGCTTTTGTCATGAAATCGTGACACTTCTGCTTCCGTACTTAGCTTCTTTGCTTTTGTCATGAAATCGTGACACTTCTGCCTTTGAAGTCTTCTTCTCTACTTTTGTCATGAAATCACAACACTTCTACTTCCGTACTTTACTTCTTTGCTTTTGTCATGAAATCACGACACTTCTGCCTTCAAAGTCTTCTTCTCTGCTTTTTTCGTGAAATCGTGACACTTTTGCTTTTGAAGTCTTGCTTTTTGCTTTTCTCGTGAAATCATGACAGTTCTGCTTTCGTACGCTTCCTCTCTTTCTTTTTTCATGAAAATACGACATGTCGCGATATCGCAACACTTTTCAAACTTACTTTATCTCTCCTATTTTAGTCGTGAAAGTGCGACATGTCACGAAATGACAACACTTTTATTACTTGTTCTATTTCTTTGAACTTGTCATGAAATCGCGACACTTTTTCTTGCTTTCTCTTTCTCTTTCGACATGTCGTGAAATCATGAAAGTTTTTCCACTTGCCTTTTTCTCTTCCAACATGTCACGAAATCGCAACAGTTTTTCCTGCTTTTTCTCTCTCTTCCAACATGTCACGAAATCGTGACAGTTTTTCCACTTGCCTTTTTCTCTTCCAACATGTCACGAAATTGTGATAGTTTTTCCTACTTTTTCTCTCTCTTCCAACATGTCACGAAATCGTGACAATTTTTCCTGCTTTTTCTCTCTTCCAACATGTCACAAAATCGTGACAGTTTTTCCTGCTTTTTCTCTCTCTTTCAACATGTCACAAAATCGTGACAGTTTTTCCTACTTTTTCTCTCTCTTCCAACATGTCGTGAAATCATGACAGTTTTTCTTGCCTGCTGTATATGTCGCGATATCGTGACACTTTTCTTACTTGTCTTTTTCTTTGATCTTTTGCATATGCTCCACTTCGGTCTTCTTGGAAAATCACTATACATACTCTGAATAACCTTTAAACTCTTGTCTTCTGCATCTGAATAGCTTTTGAACTTCTTATCTACTGCATCAATAGATCTATCTGACTGTGTTGACAACAATGACAATACTGTTGCTGCACCTTGCTAAACAATCTCCCCCTTTGGAATTGTTGGCAACACATGTGCAATTTCCTGTAACTCTTCTCCCACTTTGACAATAATACCAAAGGGCTACTGCAGACTCCCCCTAAGTCCATGCACAACATTCTCAGGCAAAATTTATTACACTTAGCATAAATCATGAACATGAGAAAAAATATAATCAAATACTTAAATGCTCCCCCTGAGAATGTGATCCCTGTAGCTAGTCAATTCTTGGGAAGCGTGACCACTCCCAATTTATTATGAAGGTACTCAAAAAATTTCTTGGGCAATGGTTTTGTGAAGATATTTGCTACTTGCTCTGTAGTTTGAACAAAATCCAACTTAACCTCACCTTTCGCAACTTTCTCTTTAAAAAAGTGATACCTGATAGCAATGTGTTTTGTGCGTGAATGCATAACTAGATTCTTAGAGATGTTAATGGCACTAGTGTTATCACACTTAACTAATATTGGATCACTAAAGCTAATACCAAGATATTTCAGGGTTTGTTTCATCCACAATACCTGCATACAACATGTTGTCACTGTAATATATTCAGCCTCTGCTATCAATAAAGAAATTGACTCTTGTTTCTTATTGTGCCATGCGACCAATCTGTCTCCAAGATAGAATGCACTTCCACTGGTACACTTTTTATCATCGACACATCCTACCCAATATACATCTGAATATGAAATAAGGGTGAAGTATTTACCTTTTGGATACCATAACCCATACTCCATAGTACCCTTGAGGTACCGAAGAATCCTCTTCACTGCTACTGAAATCGTGCTACCATGCATACTGCCTACAAAATATTTGGTCTAGTAGCTGTCAGGTACAGTAAACTCCCAATCATAGATCTGTACATGGTTTTATCAATAGTGGAGGTTTGTCATCCTTGCTCAACTTGCAACCTATCGTCATGGGAGTGCTAACTGGCTTACAATCCTCCATTGTGAACTTTTTTAACATCTCTTTCACATATTTAACTTGAAAAATAAATATGCACTTCTTATTTTGATTAACTTGCAACCCGAGGAAATATGAAAGTTCACCAATCATTGACATTTCAAATTCTTTTTGCATCTTATTTGCTAAATCTTTATACGACTCATCTTTGTTGCTACCAAATATGATATCATCTACAAATACAACAAGAACAATAAGATGCCCATTTTTTGTTTTGACATACAAATTACTATCCACCATACCTTTCTTAAACCCTTGTTGAGTGAGATAGATGTATAGCCTTGCATACCATGCTCAGGGTGCCTGTTTTAAGCCATATAATGCTTTATTCAACTTGCAAACCAACATCACCAAGTTGGAAACCATCTGGTTGGTCAATATAAACCTCTTCTTCAAGTTTCCCATTCAAAAACGTTGATTTCACATCCATTTGATAAATTTTGAAATTCTTGTAGATTGCTAAAGCCAGAAACATTCTAATTGCCTCTAGTCTAGCTACTGGTGCAAAAGTTTCCTCAAAGTCAATGCCTTCAACTTGTGCATAACCCTTACATACCAATCTTGCTTTATTTTTGACTACCTGTCCGTATTCATTCAATTTGTTTTGAAAAATCCATTTAGTCCCGATTATATTTTTATTTGTAGGTCTAGGTACTAACTCCCAAGTTTCATTTTTCTTGATCTGATCTAATTCTTCATTTATTGCCTTCATACAACTTTCATATTTGCTTACGTCAGCAACATTTTTGGGCTCAATGTTGGATAATAGAGAGTAGTAACTTACTACTCTTCTTATTGTCTGAACACCAACTTTGGGGTCTCCAATTATTTGCTCTCTAGGATGATTTTTTTGCCAGTTGCCTGTTTTGAATTTTTTATTTTCTTCTACTTTTGAATCACAACTTAAATCATCTGAGTCAATTTTTTGTATCTTTTTCCTTTCGTTTTACTCATCTCCTTCAATAACCTCTTCATAAATTGTGTAGTTATTTTCATAGGTAATTACTCATTCTCTACCTTCATCAAATTTAACATCGACACTGTCTACAATTTTCTTTAGCCTCTTGTTGTAGCATTTGTAAGCTTTGATTTTTGATGAATAACAAAAAAAAATACCTTCATCCACTCTATCTTCAAACTTACCAAGATTATCTTTAGTTCTTTTGATGTAGCACTTGCTGCCAAAAACTTTGAGGTATTTTGATGTTGCCCTTTTACCGAACCACAACTCATAAGGAGTTTTGCTTTCATGTGTTCTCAGCATGTACCTATTTTAGATATACATCATAGCATGGACTACTTCTTTCCAAAATCTATCTGCTACTCTACTTTCAGCCAACATAGTCTGTGCCATTTCCTGCACTGTCCTGTTCTTTCTTTCTACCACTCCATTCTGCTAAGGTGTCTTGGCTGCTGAAAACTATCTCCTAATACCATATTTTTCATAGTACTCTATAAACTCCTCTGAAATGAATTCTCCTCCTCTATCTAATCTTAAACATTTTATCCTCCTTCCTATTTCATTCTCAACTTGGTTTTTGAAAATCTTGAACTTTTCAAAAGCTTCTAATTTATGCTTCAAGAAAAATATCCATGTCATTCTGGAATAGTCATCAATGCACAACATAAAATATTTGTCACCATTTATGCTTTGTGTTCTCATGGGTCCACATAAATCAGTGTGTATTAGTTCCAAAGGTTTGCTTGTGTAGTACTCTTTTGTTTTTAATGTGACTCTAGTTTGCTTCCCCTTTTGGCATGAAGCACAAATGCTATTTGCAGGTTTGCTGATGATGGGAATATCTCTCACTACCCTTTTTGAGTTGATTTTTACTAGATTATCAAAACTGATATGATCAAGTCTCTTGTGCCACAACCAAATTTCTTCTTCCTATCTAATAAAACAAGCTCCTTCTGAAGTCTCTAAGAGCGTGTACAGTTTTCCAGATGTCCTTGATCCAATTGCTATCAATTTTCCACTATTTTTTTTTTGACTTCACAACCCTACTTCTTAAAAACTACTTCATGAACTTTATCACAAATCTGATTTACGCTCAACAAGTTATGTTTCAAACCATCCACAAACAAGACTTCTTCTAACTTAATTTTTCTGTTACTAATTTTAACTGAACCTTTGCCAACTATCTTAGCTCCATCATTATTTCCAAACTTTACTGAACCACCTTCATATTTCTATAGCTTCTCAAATTTCTGTTTATCACCTATCATATGACTGGAGCATCCACTATCAAGTATCCATGGTACATATTTATTATGTGCTTTAAATGTTGTTTGTATGATTAAGGATTCCTTTTCTTCCTTAAGTCACTCTTTTTCTTTCCACTCCATTTTGATAGTAGTTTTGGGCTCTTGTTTTGCCTTTCCCTTATCAATAGCTTGTGCATTTTTTTTGGGAAGTTTTCTATTTTGTCTCATCCTATTTGGTTGAAATTTTATTCCTTGAAATTGATTTGATGCAAATGTACTTCTATAGTTTCTTGCAATGTGCCCAAAATTATGATAGTTATAACATTCTACTGTATAATTCATCAGAGGAGAAAAAGCATTTCTACTAGTGAAATTCCTTGGTCTTACATTATATTTGCAGTCTAAGATTTTATGTCCATAGCCATTGCATTTAAAAAAAACTAGAAAAGGGATAATTAAACCTGGGTGATGGTCTTTGCCATGTTGCCGTAGGAGCCATAGGTCTTCTTCTTCTTTGATGTGTGACATTGGTGAATCTATCATTGTCAATTATCCTTTTGTGCCTGGCATTATTGCTTTCTTTTGTATGAGATTTTTTTCCTTGATCAACCTGTTTCTTATCTTCATTATTTATGGATTCTACATTTCTGGCCTTTGATCCATTTGATGATTCTCCTTTGACGAAACCCAAACCAAATTTGATGCCTGCAGGCCTTTGGTCATTTATAATATTATCCAGCTTCATAGAACTTTCTTCGCATTTGTGATAGCAACTAATTTTGTGATTCATCTCTTCTATCTACGCCCGTAAACCAACATTCTTTTCTTCTAGTTTGCAGCAATAATCTATTTTCATGGTAATTTTTACTTCAAGATCTTCAGATATTTTCTTGTATTCTTCTGTCTGTATTTTCAGACTGGTTATGATTTTGTTTGCATCCTCAAGCTTTTTTGAAATTTTCTTATTCTTTTTCCTCTCTATTTTTTACTCTTCAAGTGTAGAGATCAACTCACCTTTTAGATCTACTTCAGCCTCAAGGTTTTCACCACATAATTTAGAGTTCACTTCTTCTTCCTTTTCTAATTTTACTTCTTTAGATGCCATGAAAAGAGCTTCACCACCTTCCATTGTGTTACTTCCAAGATCACCCTAACCGGTTAAGCTTCTACAGGAACTTAGCTCTGATACCAATTATTAGTCTTACAATGACACTGAGAGGGGGGGTGAATCAGTGTAGCTCTTTAAACTTGAATTTATAGTTATTAATATTGCAACAATTAAAAATTATTACTAGATACAACAAATATAACAAAAGAGCATCACACAACACAAGATTTAACAAGGTTCACCAATGTGGCTACTCCTCAAAAATTGACTGCTTGGACTACCATCCAAATCTATCCTTTGCAAAGCACCAACTTTATAATCAATTTACTAGTACAAACTAGAAGGAACACCAACCCCTGATTTATCTACACTAACAGAAAGGAGCACCAACCCCTGATTTATTAGCACCAACTGGAAGGAGCACCAACCCCTGATTTATATGCACCAACAGAAAGGAGCACCAACCCCTGATGCCAAGCTGTAACCTGGACTTCAATTTTAATCTATAAGTTTGATAGTAAGATACCTTTGCTTTTGCAAGACCCTAACTGGTCTTCTTCACCTTTGCGTTCTTTGTGCACTCTGCTCTCTCTGTGCAATCACTTCACACACTCTGCTTCGTTACAATCGAACTTCACGATCGTCTTCTCCCTTTTGCGCACTCTTCTCTCTTTACAAATTTTGCACTTAGCACGATTCGACATGACTTGCTCTCTATGCACAACGATCGTATTTCACACACATTCAACCATATCCTCAATTCTCCAAACAACCCTCCTTTTATAACAATATTTTTTATGATGAAAACCCTAATCTTAGTCAACTGTAAATCCTAATCTTAGTCGGCTTTCATAACAACTGTAAACCCTAATTTTAGTTGGCTTTCATCCTTCTCATTTTAGTTGGGTTCTCCTTATTGACTTGCACATTTATGACCTATCACAAAATCGCAACATTTCTACCTCTACAACTTCTTTTGTTGTTGTTGCCGTGAAAATACATGTCGCGATATCGTGACACTTTTGCCTCCGTACACTTTCTCTATTCTTTTGTTGCTATTGCCACAAAAATACATGTCACGATATCATGACACTTTCACCTCCGTACGCTTTCTCTATTCTTTTGTCATGATATCGTAACATTTCTGCCTTCGTAGAATTCGTCTTTTCTTTTATCATGATATTGCGACATTTTTGCTTCCATAGATTTCGACTTCGCTTTTGTCATGATATCATGACACTTATGTCTCCGTAGTCTTCAACTTAGCTTTTGTCATGAAATTGTGACACTTCTGCTTTCATACTTAGCTTCTTTGCTTTTGTCACAAAATCGTGACACTTCTGCCTTCGAAGTCTTCTTCTCTGCTTTTGTCGTGAAATCATGACACTTCTACTTTCGTACTTTACTTCTTTTCTTTTGTCACAAAATCGTGACACTTTTGCCTTCAAAGTCTTCTTCTATGCTTTTATCATGAAATCATGACACTTTTGCTTTCAAAGTCTTGCTTTTTTCTTTTGTCGTGAAATCACGACAGTTCTGCTTCTGTACACTTCCTCTCTTTCTTTTGTCATGAAAATACATGTCATGATATCGCAACACTTTTCAAACTTACTTTCTCTCTCCTATTTTAGTCACGAAAATGCGACATGTCATGAAATCGTGACACTTTTCTTACTTGTTCTCTTTCTTCAAACTTGTCACGAAATCGTGACACTTTTTCCTACTTTCTCTTTCTCTTCCAACATGTCACAAAATCATGACAGTTTTTCCACTTGCCTTTTTCTCTTCCAACATGTCACGAAATCGCGACAGATTTTCTTGCTTTTTCTCTCTTCCAACATGTCGCGAAATCACGATAGTTTTTCCACCTTTTTCTCTTCCAACATGTCACGAAATCATGACAGTTTTTCCTGCTTTTTCTCTCTCTACCAACATGTCATGAAATCATGACAGTTTTTCTTGCTTTTTCTCTCTCTTTCGACATGTCACGAAATCGTGACAGTTTTTTCTATTTTTTCTCTCTCTTCCAACATGTCGTGAAATCACGATAGTTTTTCTTGCCTACTGTATATGTCGCGATATCGTAACACTTTTCTTACTTGTATTTTTATTTGATCTTTGCATATGGGCCACTTCGGTCTTCTTGGAAAATCACTGTACATACTCTGAATAACCTTTGAACTCATGTCTTCTGCATCTGAATAGCTTTTAAACTTCTTGTCCACTGCATCACCAGATCTATCTGACTGTGTTGAAAACAATGACAATATTGTTGTTGCACCTTTCTCAACACATACTTGCAAGGCAAGGCCTAAAAATAAAGCTGCTAGTAAATTTAAAACTCCCTATTCCATGAGTCTATGTTGACCCACCTTACCAATGACTTACAATATTTTTTGTGGTAACTAAATTGAACCTCACCATAGGTAGGAACGCCAATTTTTTTTTTATGGTAGCTAAAAGGGTTAAAATATTGGCATGAATTCTATCCACTCAAAAAATATGAGTACACTCCTCAAATAGAGGGATGGGTCAGAAGATGAAGCCATCCTATTTTATTAATTTAGTTTGCAATATATCACACATTCCAATGCAGTTACAAAGAAGCACTAGCAAGATCCTAAGAAAGTAAAACACAAGAACAATTGAGGAACAAAATAAATGGGATAGATAAATCATATAATAATTCAATAAGATGGTCTCAACTTCCTGGTCCATCTATATGACATCCAAAATTTTGTGGTAAGTATAAAAGCATTAAAAGTAAGCAAAAAATAAATCAATAATAAAGGGTATTCATCAGATTGAAAGAAGAATCAATGTGCAAAGTTGAAGAAAGTGTTTAAATATATAATTCTTGCAAGTATTTTATTCCAAAAAGTAGTGGTAGATCATTCTAGCCATTTAATGGATTAAAGAGTGCTTAATCCTCAAGGCATAATCTTATAGTCTAGTTATCTTGGTGTTTTACTTAAAAATAAGACAAGCTAGAGCTTTGCTATGCTAAAGTAAGTGAGATGTTTCAAAATATTTTACAAGGTGAAGAGCCATAATGCAAAAATTGTCTAAGGCTAAGCACTCCAAAAGATAGCAAGCAAGAACATTTTTTGTGCTCACTTTAGAAAAGTTTTTTCCAAGTGCAAAATCAAAATGTGAGAAGAAGTCAACAACGTACCACCATTATAATACCAAAATCCAAGCTAAGAAAAGGAATGTACCAAAACTTTTCCTTGCTAACATCGACAAAGGCACTTCAAATATTTGGCACACTATGAGGCTTATGAGGTGCATAAATAAGATGAGTCAGAGCATTTTGATGAGTGATGCTAGCCAATATTTTGAAATCATTGTAAGAGTTCAAACAATATATAAAGGAGTTTGAACAACAATATAAAACAAAGCAACAACTTTGGCCACTTAGATGAACTTCTAAAATATTTGGGATACTTGTATTAGGCAATAAGGAAACTCAAAAGGAAGAAAGTGTAAAAAAATCATATTAAGTTAGAGAATCTCAACATAAAAGATACATGGTGCTCTAAATGTAAGTGGTTACACCACGTGGTATCTGTTAGGGATGTAAAGTGACAACTAACTCCATGAAGAATAATTATTGATCAAAAAAATCAAAACCATTTCAAAAATGACATTTAGAGTACGTTGAAGATGCCAAGTGGTGCCAACTTAGCCTAGGATCATTCTTGATTTATTTTAGCCAATGATTGTATATAGTAAACTTTATTTTAATGCAGTAGAAGCTATAAAAGGGGTAATACTCCTCATTTGTAAGGATAATATATTTTAGTATTTACCTATCATAGGTTATATGTTTATATTGCTCTAATACAATCTAAAGTTATTTGAATTACCTCAATTAGAGTATGTATAACTGATATATATTTAGCAATTTTTACATTTCTTAATATATTTTGAAGGGTATTATGTTAAGATTGAAGCTATTTGGCTTATTTTTATTAGAGTTCTTGAAAAGTTAGATGTTTTAATGCTTTCAATAGGTCTATTTATGCTTTGATCAAGGGAAATTCTATTAGGTTTTAGGTTGTTTGGATCATTTTAATTCACATTTGACATGAATTATATTAGTATTAATATTGTCTGGATTTCTTTGGTTAGAGTGCCCAAGAATTTTGTAGCACCTATGCTTTCTTCTAGTTTCTTCATAGTTTCAATTGAATAGTTTGTTATTTTTTTTGTACAAGAGATGGTCTCTACTCATATAGTTGAAATAAATATTATTAGTTTATTTCTAGCCATATTTAAATCTATTTATCAACCCTACCCCTTCTATTTATTTATTATTTCACCAACAATCTATGATTTTTAATGAGTTAGCCTTCTCCAGTGGTTGATCTAGAAGTAATTTTAGATCATCCAATATTGAATCTAGTCTAGGGTGCACATTTCACATCTAAATAGATTGTATGCTCAAGAGTTTTTGGAACACCTAGTGGAATAAAATTTTATCAATTTATCCCACGCACAAGAATATTTCATAAAGTTATCCAAACAAAGTAACCACCATGTGTGCTTGAGTTTTTGGCATGCTCAATGGGATTAATTTCAGTGATTTATCTCATATTTAAAATTTGGTGGATAGAAGTGCAATCATCACCTAATAAGAAGTTAGAGCCATTGTGTACATAAGAGCATTTGGTATGCTTGCATTTATGGATGATTAAGATTTTTATGAATATCTTGTTCTCATAAAGCTAATAAAATCAATTCACCTAACTACTCCATTGTTGAAATAACCTAAGATTTATGACTATGTTTGAAGAGCATACCTCCATAATTACATGATCACCAGAGTGAAATACAAGAGGTTAAAACAATTATTGCAGTTCATTGAGCTATCAACTATAAAGACATGTCAAAAATGTTAGTCACTATCTATTATCTATACTTTCTTTTTTTGAATATTTACTCCTTTCCAAGGCATATATCTATAATCACCTACAAGATCCCTATATAGATCTATGGATGGATGCATATTCCCTAGATGGAAGAGTTTTATTCCCCTTAATATTCCCAATCTCCATGATATTTCTTATTGTGTACTAAAAGCATTACCTATCTATGTTGGGAGTAAAAATATAACCTATGGATATTTCCAAGATATAGCTTCCTTAGCTACTGTTTATAATATTATCAATGAAGATGCAATGGTGGGGTTTCTTTCTTTATAGAGGTAAAATATTAACCTAGTACTTTTGATTAGAGGAAGGTAACATTAACACTTGGTTTGAACTTACTAAACCATTTATACTAGAGTTTAATGATCTAGAGGATCCCTTTTCTCTTCTCACCTAGTTCACCTCCATTAAAAGGTATCCTTAAGAAAACATTACAAATTTTAATATCCAATATAGTAAGACTTGGAAAACAATTCCTCAGGATATAATGCCATCACATGCTCAAGGCTATATATACTACCTCTATGCTCTTACTCTAGACTTAAGTCTTTAGATTTGGTAATCCAACAAGTGGAAATTACCTCAAATATTCCAAGTGGTTTTTGCAACTAAAAATTCACTCATCTTAGTTAATACGATTTCTCTAAAAGTCATAATACCATATTCCTTGAGATCCAATAGCTGTGCAAACAAGCTTCTCTTTTGATTCCATCTACCCATTCACTGGCCACCTTGACCATACCTAAATCCTATCCCCAACATACTTTTTTAGCAATTTTTGTGCCAACCTACCCTCTTAGAGCTAAAATAATCATTAGATATGGAGGAGCTACACAACCTCAAAAGAAGCAGAAGTAGGAGTAATCCAAGGAATAAACCAAGCTAAAAGTACCAAAGGCTAACCATATACTAAAAGCACAAAAAACAAACCAAGAAGAATCAAGGGAGTAATATTTGAGGAAGTTGCAATATCATTTGGTTATAAAACCTAAAGATTAAAAGTCACATAGCAATATCAAGGGATATTTGAGTAAACAATTTGGAAGGAGGAGAAGTTGTCAGAAGCATCCAGACTCAATATTGTTGAAGAATTGAAGAAGGCTCCCTTAAGAGTCAATATGTATGATGCTTTGTTTATTCTAGGAAAATTTGATCTATTACAAGCAACTATAAAAATATCATCAATAGGTATACTTACCCCTCCAAACTTCAATTTGGTGCAAAATCAAACAACTTTTGGCATAGTTAAGATTAAACCTCCTCATATATATGTATTTATGCATGGAAGAATGGATAGTATACAATTGTATGGTAGATTCCATAGCTACCATAATAGTAATACCTAAGGTTGTTTATGATGAAATGGGTATGGAACACACCTAGAATAGTTCTAGAGTGTTGTAGCTTGATAGGACCCTAGTTTGGATAGTGGGAGCAATAAAGGACATTTGAAAGTTATTGCATAAAGTTTTGGACATCTCAATGATGTAGGAGGTAATAGTGGTGTACCTTCCACTATTTTTTAGATTATGTTTGTTAAGATATTTCATAGAAAATTTTGGTGGATATCTATCGTTGGATTGCACACACATAGTAATTCCCTGTAAGGGAAGAAGGGTCTAAATATATGAAGAGAAGACCATACCCTACCACATAGATATATATGAAGAGAAAAGTATTAATATGACTAAATATGTCTTATAGGAAATTCAAGTGGAGATATACGAGCATTTTTAAGGTATATATCAATGAATAGAGGAGTCACAAGCTATCACAAGCTAAATATGAGTTTTCCATACTTGATTTAAATGTAAAAATACACACAAGACTAGAAAATCATGAAGAGCAAAGCACTAATATCATAAAATATATTGAAGACCTAGAGTAACTCACAAAAATATTATTAATGGTACTTCATGTAGACATGGAAACACATCACATTCTAAGGCCAACCAATCATTCATTTTGGGCTTCAACAAGTCACATTCACATGTTCAAATAAATGGATAGGTATGAAAATCAAAGGTTCAAGTCAATTTGATCTAGACACAAAAAATATCAATGAAATATATCCATGTGACATATTTGGTGCATGAAAGTGTGTCAAAATCATGTATCATATTGTATATTTATGGCATTCAAATAAATTTGATAAAAGCTAAGTGTTGCATAACCATTGGCTAGAGCAAGTAATGATATGCTACTCACATGAAGTAAATTTTTGGGAAAGTGCACCAAGTAGTCCACATGCATGAGATCTACATGTATCAAGAGGTATTAATATTAGCAAGACAACTAAGAAAAAGTGGATAATTATACCTTTGTTAATTCAGTTGCATTGAAAAATCATCCTCAATGAGCTCTCTAGAGAAGACTAGATGAAAAGAGGGGATGATTAAATAAATAAATTCAAGGTCTTTCCTAGTTAGATAAGTCTATATAAGGAGACTCACATTATCAATATTTCACAAGCCCCAAACAAAGTTGCCCTACAAGTAAGAAATATTACCTTCTCTCCCCTTAATCCATAAAATTTAAGGATTTGTATCCATAGACTCTATGCCCAATAGACAATATTTTTATTTCTAAGTTCTTTGCATCCTACAAGAAAACATCCCCTGTGAGTTGCCAAACTATACTAAAATTTTACTATATTAAGAAAATGTAGCCTACAGGGAAATTTTTATTTGAATTGTTACCCGATTCTAAACATAGATGAGAGGACCTGAAGCTTTTTCAATATTTTAAGTAGCTAATGTTGTGAAGATATTGAAGATACTTGAAGAGAAGACATGAAATGAAAGCTGATAGTAAGTTTGAAACTCCCTATCCCATGAGGCCACGTTGACCCACTAGACTATAAAGGTAATGACTTACAACCTTTCAGTGGTATCTAAGTTGAATCTCACTATAGGTAAGAACCCCAAATCCTTTTCAATGGTAGCTAAGCTAAACTTTACCATATGTAGGAATCACAAATCCTTTCTAGTGGTAGCTAAAAGGGTTCCAATATTAGTAGGAATTTTATCTACTTAGTGGATATGGAAACACTCATTCAACAAAGGGGTGGGTTAGTAGATGAAGCCATCCTCTTTTAGCAATTGGGTTTAAAATAAATCACATGCCTCAATGTAGTTACAAAGAAGCACTAGTAAGATCCTAGGGAAGCAAAAACCAAGAAAATTTTAAGAACAAAAGAAATGGGATAGATAATTTAGGTAAGGATTTAGTAAGATGACCTCAACTTGTTGGTCCATATAAGTGACATACCAAAGTTTGTGGCAAGTACAAAATCATAAAAATTAATCAAAGAGTAAATCAACATTAAAGTGCATTCATTAGAATGAGATAAGAATGAATGTGCAAAGCTAAAGAAAGTGTTAGAATATATAATTATTCCAATTATTTTATTACAAAAAGTAGTGGTAGATAATTCTAGGCATATAATGTATTAAAGTATTCTTACTCAATATAGAATCTTATAGTCTATTCATCTTGGTGTAAAAAATGCAAAGAAGGAAAGCCAAAACTTTGCTTGCTAAAGTAAGCAATATGTTTTAAAATATTTTACAAGGTGGAGAGTCATAATGCAAAAAGTGTCTAAAGCTAGGTGCTCCAAAATATAGCAAGCCATACCATTTTAGGTGCTCACTTTTCAAAATTTTTGACCAAGCACAAAATTAAAATGCAAGAAAAAGTCAAGAACTTGTCATGTTTATAAGACTAGAAACCAAACCAAGAAAAGGGAGTGTGCTAAAATTTTTTCTTATTAATTTTAGCAAAGGTTCTTTAGATCTATGGCATACTATAAATCTTATAAGGTGCAAAAAGAATATGAGTTAGAACATTTTTATGGATGATGGCAACCAATCTTCTAAAATATATAGTACAATATAAACAACACACAAAGGAATTTAGATAATAACATAAAATAAAGTGGTAGCCTAGGCCACTTAGGATAGCTTCTAATAGGTAAGGAATATTTGTATTAGATAAGAAGAGTGCTAAGAAGGCAATAGGAGCAACAAAAACATCCCATACTAGAGAATCTCAACATAAAATACACTTGGTGCTCTAAAGGTAAGTGGTTATACCACGTGGCATTTTTCAGAGATAGAAAATGATATCCACATTCATGAAGCAATATTTTTGATCTAACAAATTACAATCATTTGACAGAGGACATGCAGAGTAAACTGAAGAGGCTAAATGTACCAACCCAACCCAAGATTGGTCTTGATAAATTTTGGCTAATGGTTGTATATAGTAGTTAGTTTTATTTTAACATAGCAAAAACTATAAAAGGGGTAATGCTCCTCATTTTTAAGAGATATTTTAGTGTTTTCTTGTCATAAGTTATATGTTTATATTACTCTAATGCAATCTAAATTTGTTTGAATTACTTCAATTGGAGTATGGAGAACTGATATATTTTGTAATATTTTCAATTCTTGCATTTTATCTACGTTATGTAGGGGTATATTTTGTTAAGCTTCATGTTGTTTGGATAATTTCAATTTGAATTGAATTCTATTAGGATTGAAGTTGTTTGGATTATTTTTTAAAAATGCTTGAAATGTTGGATGATATAATGCTTTCAAAGGATCTGGTTATGCTTTGACTAGGTGAAATTTATTAGGTTTTAGGATTTTAGGATTATTTCAATTCACAATTGAGGTGAATTATATTGTTCTTAAGACTATTTGTATTTCTTTAATTAGAGTGTCAAGGAATGTTGTAGCATTTGTGCTTTCTTCTAGTTTCTTCATAGCTTTAATTGAATAGTCTATTAGACTTTTTTATATACAAGAGATGGTCTTTTATTGTACAACTAAAGACAATGTTGATAGTTGAGTTTCAATAGTATTTAAATATCTCTCTCAAACCTACCGATTCTCTTTCTTTAGTCATTTGCCAACATTATTTAATTCTTTAAGGAGTTGACCTTCTCCAAAGGTTTATCTAGATGTAATTTTAGATCATCCAATATTGACTCTATTTAGATCACACATTTTATACCTAGTAATATAGGGCACTCAAGAGTAAGTGCTTTATACTTGGTTGGCACCAGATGTTCCTTTTATGTTAGAACTAGTGGAATCTTGTATTTATATACTACTATATTATATGTGGCTGAAGTCAAGCACTTATATTTAGCTCAAGATATTTCCTCTAATACAGACATGAATTTATATGCTTGAGCCATCGGATCATCTATACAAAAAAATTTTCCTAAAAAATATAGTATTGCAGACCACTGGCATAATTGAGCACTTTATGCTTCTCATTATCATCAATATGAATGCAACTAAGAATTTTATTGAGTTTATTAGTGTACTATGGGATAGCTTTATATCTACAATGGTGCAATCACTAAAGGCATAAGTACTTATAATTTTAGTCTTGGATATGATAGAATCAATCCTACATCTACAAATTTAAGAATATCCAAGAGGTGACTAGTGTTTTCTCTTATTTGATCTTACTACTAGTGGTTTTGCACTAATAGACAATCAGTTTAGATATTTTTAAGATCATAAAAATAACTTCCTAAGTTTTTGAGAATATATTGTAAGCATAATTGGATTCAATCTATTAAATCCATTTGTCAAACTCATTGGTATTGATCTGACCTAAGAAGACTAGGATGTCCAAATCATTGGTATTTTTGGGGATCCCATATTAATCATGATATTTAAAAATACTTATATAGTGCATTTATCTATACACCTAGACCATTTTGAATGAGTTTTTTAATGTCTAGGGTAACCTTAGTTTGATTTTTTGGATGACTTATCAATTTTTGGTTTTCCTTTGCATGGATAATGTTCTTTAGGGTACTCATAAATGAAAACTAGTGTAATGCCTTTCTTCTTATACCACAAGTATATATAAATAGGCATCCAAGATGGAGCATAATAGATGGTATTGCTATGGATAAGGATTTTTATAAAGAATATGGATAAAACAAATAAATATAAGGATTAAATAGGTCTTCTTTTATACCACTTGATGTACATCATGGGACCTTGGACATGTTGGTATGTTAAACAACTTACAAGAGTAGTTAGTGGTGCTTATAAGTCATATTTAGAGTTGTTCTATTGGAGGCAGGGCATAAGGAGGCTTCCTTTATAACCAATTAATAAATAAAATAAAGGATGGTTATATAGGTACAATATAGAATATAAGGAATCTATATTAAATATAAAGTAATATTACAAAATTTTAATACATTGGTGCATGCTACAAGGTGTATAAAGAAAAATGCAAGAAAGAGGGCAAATGGAAGAATAAGAGGAACTATGAAGACAAAAAAATAGATATAATTTTCCAGACTAAGGTGTATATAAGTACTATACATACCTTAAAAATTATCTATAATATGAATTGATTCTTCTAGCTATTTAAGAAGTAGTTTTAGAAATAGGTCAAAAATTGCTTTACTTTCCCATGTATTGGGCATCAATCACTATGTGAATAAGTGGAAAAAATTATTTGTTATAAAGAGGTATCATTTATTGGGTATTTTTATGTGCATTGTCACTCTAAGGTCTAATGGTGACACATACAGCTGGCATCTAATATTTTTCTTCTTTTTTAGATTGGTTCCAAAGAGGATGACATCAAAGAAGTCATAGTACCATAGATTAATTTATGTTAGGCCTTCTAAAGATCCAAGATAGTTTCCAAGGCCTACAATATATGATATCTTTGGCATCATACCCCGTAGGACATTGAGAAAATATTACTTTACTTAGATTAATAGGGTGGTAGATAAATTAGTTAATCAGAGGGTTGACGTTCATCTTGGTATAATTCAAATTTGATAAGGCAACTAGCAAAGGAAAATTCTATCACATAATAAGAATAATATTAAGAATTTGATAAACGATAGCTAGTATTTTGAGAGACGTAATTTTTTTTTTTATAGAAAGGAAATCTAGATGTGGTCTAATTGATATAATAATAGATGTAATGTTTTATTTCTTTGATGAAAGTGTTAAATGATAAAAGTCACATATAATATATTAAATCTTTGTATATGCATGCATGTATGTGCATATTACCTATTATTAAAATATAATATTTAATATTTAAAATATCTTTAAAATGATACATTTATTTCATTTAGGTACAACTCTCGAATACCTATCCCCAACTATATTACATGGTGTTAGTAAATTTGTAACATTCCCCCCTTATAACATCATACTTATATAGGTGCAAGAATAAATAAATCAAAAAGTACAAAAATATCATGGACTAGGACACACACATTAGTCCATTATTTTCATCATCGTGAATATGAATAAACTCAATTGCTTATCTCAATGAGATTGACCATACTAGCATCAATCGAGGATAGGGATAAATCCAACTATATAGGATTTTATATCATAAATGGATAGGGAAACACACAACCATTTATAAAATAATATGTGAATAGGGATACACACAACCATTTATAAAATTATATGTGAATAGGGACATAATAAACTATCTATAAAACATAAGGTATCCACTTTTCTTGAATGAAGCATTGTATATGGTACACAATGCAATCTAATTATGTCAACAAAATGGATCACAACTTGGTCAACCATATGAGACCTCCTCGAGCTAAAAAAATTAATTAAACATGTGGTCCTCAAAATTCCTCGACATATTTCTTTAACAAAAAGGTTTTGTTGGGTTAAAAAAATATTTTTTAATGAGTATAAATATACTTATTTTCAAAAATAGGCTAATAGACAAAGGTAATTAATTTTGTCTCATTGAAAATAATTATATATATATATATTTAATTCATGACACAATACTTCAGTTGAAATTACTATTGAAAGATAAATTTTATATAACCCATGCATTTATTAGACAACTTTACAAGACTCATTTATATTTAGGTTACCTTGTTTCTAGATGACTTGATTAATGAATAATAAGTTTAAAGTTAAATTTACATAGGCCTTTTTTGGAAGGTAATATTAAATTCACCTTAGATGGTATATGTTATGACAACAACTCCAAACAACTCTTCTGAATGGCAAGTTATGTGACAACACCAATGTCTTTAGATGACAACTATTCTTTAGTCAACAACTCTTCTATAGATGTAATATCTTCTCCAAATAAATCCATACAAAAAATCTTCTCTAGATGGTATATTTTATCTAGATGACATCTTGAGATAATTATTTAGACAATAAATTCTATCTAAACAACTCTTCTTTAGATGAAAACTCTAGAAAGTAGCTTTAGAGGACATATCTAAATAGTAGTTGTAGATGGTAGCATTAGACAAACATAGATGATAAATATTCTCTAGATAACCCTGTTTTATGATGGCATAATCTTTAGATGGTAGGAATCATATAAAATTAATCTTGCTTCACACCTGTGCATCTCTAGCACAAACAATGACAACAAGATACAAAGAAGATTATTGAAAAAATGTTCTCTAGTGTAATTCTCCAAATGACATATGATTTGAATTAATTTCTTTAGATAGCCTAGTTGCCTCATATATTCTATTACTTCCATACAATCAACAGTAAATTAGAACTCCAATTTATATTGAAAAACTTAAAAAATATAAACAAACTAAAAATATTGTGCCTTATCAATCATTCTTTGTTTGCAAGCTAATAATCAATGTTGCTTTTGATCAGATTGATTTTGCTTTATTTTCTATTATTTCCTTTATGCTAGTAAATAATATTTTTGCTCCTCATAGTGCTACATTTGTTTGGTATCCTAATTCTTGTACGCCACATTTATTCAATATCACATAGTAGCGCATCTTCAAAAAATATTCCTCCAAGAAAAACCTCACAAACTTGATATTTTATTTCACATGTTGCAAGAAAAATAAGATCTTTGATATCATATGTTTACCTACCAGGGTATTGGATAAATTTTAATTAATAAAAATGTGAATAAATATAACTATCTAATATTTTACATCATAAATGGATAGAGACACACATGTTATTGATCTACATAGTTGCAAATAATGACACACTCATTTATCTACAAAACTTTGTGATTAGGGACACACTCAACCAATCATAGGTACAATACTTTACTTATGAATAGGGACACAACTCTTCATAAAATAATATGTGAATAGGAACACAATAGACTTGCTATAAAATATAGTCTCCACTTCTCTTGAATGAAGCATTATATTTAATAAAAAATTTAGTCTAATTTTATCTTCAATGGATCACAACTTGGTCAAGCATATTAGCCCCCCTCAAACTAAACATTGTTTTTGAACATGTGGTCCTTATTATTCCTTGACATTTTTTATTCAATGAAAAGGTTGCATTAGGCTCAAAAAATGTTATTTGATGAGTAAAAATATGCCTATCTTCCATAATAGGATAATATGAAAAAGTAATTAATTTTATCTCCTATTAAAGTCTCCAATACACATATATGATGAATTCAAAGATTCATTCAATGCTCCTCTAGCTACATCTCCAACAACACTTTTTCTGCTACTGTAATTGTATGCTTGATTTTGTATGTTCAAATGAATTTGAACAATGTTTCTATTGTTATATGGTTTCATAATTCTCCATTAAAATTTTTATAGCAACATGATTCTCTATTTTTGATCAAACTAATAGTTTACTTGTGACATCACAATTTTTTTTTTTTTACTTTTTTGTTTATGTTTTTGCCTCCTTTCCATTTTTGGATGGTGTGCTCTTTGCAAGTAATAGATTATGTATAACACTTTGTAGTTAATTATTTTTTAATATTTTTTTATTTTTATTTTTAATGCAATGACATAATCCTTTAGTTGAAAACACTATTGGAAGCTAAATTTTGATATGGAATGCATTTATTAAACTAACTTTACAAGACTCATGTATCTTCAAGTGATATTATTACTATATGATATAATAAATGAACAATAGGATCAAAGTTAACATTAGATAGCCCTTTATTGGATGGTAATATTAAATTCACCTTAGACAATAATATCTTATTACAACTCCAAATAGATCTTCTAAATGGTAAATTATGTAACAACATCAATGTATTTAGATGACCACTCTTCTATAGATAAAATCTCTTGTATAGATGGAAGATATTCTTCAAAAAATAGTCCATATGATAACTCTTACCTAGATGATAAATTTTCTCTAGATGATATCTTGAGACAATAGTTTAAAAAATAACTTCTCTCTAGATAATAGTTGCAAATGGCAACTCTTCTTTAGATTACAACTCTAGGTAGTATCTTAAGAGGGCATCTCTAGAAAGTAGCTCTAGATGGTATCTCTAGACAACTCTATATGTTAAATATTATATATACAACCCTATTTAATGATAACACAATCTTCAGATGATAGTAATCATATACAATTAATCTTAATCCACACCTATGCATCTATGGCACAAAAAATAACAACAAGATACAAAGAATATGATTTCTAAAAATCTCTCCATTGTAATGCTCCAAATGACATGTTTTTTGAATTAACTACTTCAGATAACTTAGTTGCCTCATATAGTCTATTACTTCCATGCAATCTAAAGCCAATTTAAACTCCAATGTTTCTTGAAAAAACTTAAAAAACATAAACAAAAAAAGTTTGTGGCTTCTCAATCATGCTGTATTTGTTGGAAAATAATCAATGTTGCTTCTAATAAGATTTAGTTTGACTTATTTTCTATTATTTTATCCATGTTAGTAAATGATATTTATACTCCTCACACTGCTACCTTTGTCTAGTGTACAAATTCGTGTACAACACCTTTATTAAATCTCATATAGTAGCACATATTTAAAACATTATCTTACAAGTACCACCTCATAAAATTTATCTTTTATTTTTCATGCTATAGGAATAATAAGAGTGTTAGAGAATATATTACATTATTGGGTACATATCAATATACCACCTTTGACACATTACTAGAGTAGGAGTTTATTTGAGATTAAAAATAAGTAGTTACTTCAACATGTAATAAATATACAGGTATCAAAATGTGCAATGATGTATATTTGCATGTAGTCCACATGTACATGAGTCATAGGATAGATTCAAAGGTAGAGTAATGGCAAAGGAACCTATCTTTATATGTAAAGGCCTTATAGTGAGTTAAATATTGAGGAGATAATATAGAGAGTACATAGTATATATTGGTAGAGGATTACAATGTAGTTCATTTAGAAATAGTTTGTGGAGTATTCATGTACTCCATTATATTGCATTGTACTATTTTTTAATCTTTCATTAATGGTATATTTCTAAATTATTACAAAATTTTATCTCTTTATTTTTCTACATATTATAGTTTCATTATCATATATATATATATATATATATATATATATATATATATATATATATATATATCATAGCTTTCTTATCTTGCATCTTGTGGTTGCATTTCCTATATCATATACTCACCAAAAGCTAACAGTGGTATTAAAGCATATGATAGATCGATAGGAAATAGAGATATCCACAAGTGAGATTGAGAGAAAACCATAAATCTCATTTACAAAATTTTTGAGATTGTATTTGGATAGAGTCTTTTCACAAGGTTTGCAAAAAACCTCATGAAGACTAGGGCTTAGCATTAATACCACTAGATTGACAAATAAACTAGTGAAGATTAATTATCTCTAGATTTAGAGTTTCTTCCATTATAGTACTAATACTTTATTGCAAGAAAAAAGAGATTCAAAGAAAGTTGGGAAGCTTCCTACAAAAGAGCTAGGAAGAATATATTATTTAGAATTAATCTAGAACCATAAGAAACAAACAAAAGAAAGAAGATTTGGAGGCTTGAAGAAAATATCTCATTGCTAGATATTGTAGACATGTAGAGTGCAAAAGAAGAAAATGCCATAGGATTCTTGTTGTAGATTCGAGGAAGAGATTCCAAAGAAGAGTTTAGGAGAAGATTTGAGGTTGGCGATCTCCATTGAAGACTATAGATAGTAGATTGATGAGACTCCAAATAATATTCTAGGAGAAGATTGAAGGTTGGTGATCTCCATTTAATATTGCAAGTAGCAGATTGAAGAGACTCTAGAGAAGAGCCCCGATGAAGGTAGTAGATTGGTGATATCCATTGAATATTAAAGTCTTCACCTTAAAGGAGTAGAATAAATTAGCTTAATAAGCTGAAGAGACCTAAAATAGGTCCCATATAAGATCTTCCATTTTTGGAAGAGATAGATTAGGACTAACAAAATTCTTATTCCTAAAGCAGTAGATTTCAAATATTTGAGAGAGATATCATTGCAAAACTTCCATAGTAGAAGGTTGAAGAAAATATCTCATTGAGAAGACTAGATAAGTTGTGAGATTGAAGACCCTAGAGAAGAGGTCTTAAGGAGAAATAATGATAAGGCTTGGAGAGCTTCATTGAAGGATATTTGGAGAAGTTCATTGAAGGAGTTCCTAGGAGAACTCATTGGATAAATTTAACACCAAGGAGAAGTTCCTGATAAAGGAAGAAAATGGGGCAATTTTCACCATATGACAAAAAGCTCAAAGGAGAAGGATTTCACAAGAAGTTTTCCAAATTTCAAAGGATATTGGTGAAGACCTTAATAATTTTAGATTATTCTGAAGAAAGTATTGATTGAAGTTAGAATTCAACAAGAAGGTTGAAGAAAAATGAGATAAATATTAGTACCAAACCTTAGAGGTTTGAAGACTACCTTTTAAGGCTAGAAGGATCATTTGAAGAAAGGATATCTACTAGTTTCTACATAAAAAAAATGAAGTGTTCTTGAAGTAAAATCTTAGCTACGATTTGGAGGAGTAACCTACCAAATTTTTGAGATTCAAGGACAACATTTTAGTAGAGAGATTGACTACTTTGCAAATATAAAAATTTTAGATTAGAGGACAACAAGAAAGTAGCAACTTAGATAGCATCAATTGTTGCTAAGTTTTAGATTTCCAAGATACACCCTAAAGGTTAAAGCCACCAAACTACAGTATTAGGTAGCAAGATATAAGAGGGTACAAAGCTACAAATTGGTGTGCTGAGAAGCTACTATGGAAAACAAATAAGAGCTACAATTTCATTCAATAAAAGGCATCAATAATATGAATCTAATCACCTCGCAATACTTCATCTACAAATATTATTAAGGTAAGCAACTTGGGTGCATGGATTTTCATTAGTTGAAGTTTAGATTTTTGGTTCATTATTAAGATTCGTTAAGCACCATATTAGAGTTAAAAGTTACAAGGATAAGGTTAGATATTAAATTCTTCAAGGAGGTACAAAAGATAGTTTCTTTTAAGTTTAATACTTGCACATTAAAATAGGAGTTAGACATATTGATAGAAATAAAATATCATCTTCCTATTGTTTAGTTGAAGCAAAGAAGGCTACATTAAATTTGTATAGTTTATAGAGAATATTTCAAGTTACTTTGAGAGTTATTTTACAGGAGTGATAAGGTGAGATCAATATTGTACTATATTAATTGTTCGTAAGAGTTTTTAATATGCACTAAGTATTTTAGTTTTACTGAAAATTAGTGCAAAGTTAAACCTCTAAAATAGCATATTAGTTGCATGGTTAAAAATTAGGATTCATTTTTACTAAGTTATCCAAGAAAATAAGTTAGATCTTAGTGTTGTCTAGTAAGGAAGACAACAATACATTACTATTTACTCTCAAGGATTAGAGTAGAGAGACACCATATCTAAGAAGCAAGGAATAACTTCAAAAGGAGATGTATAACTTTAGTGCAAAATAAGGGACTTAATCCTATCTATTGCAAAAGTGTTTGTAAAATATTGGCACCAATTTTGTCCTTTCAAATACAATGAGTAGGGACAAAAGAAAGAGTGTCTTAAAGACACCAAAGTAGTCAACATAGTACAATAATTGAGAAACCACAACATCAATGTCAATGGGTAGATATCAACGCAGAGAGGTAGAGCCATCAAAAGGTTCATAAGTCAATTTTTTAAATGTGTATAGAGACACCAAATCAACACCTACGTAGTGAGAATCCTGCAACATCAAAATAAGCATAACACTCATTGTAAGGTAGATAGCACTAAGGGTAATGAAGCATAAGTTACATAAAATTAAGAAGCAGATAAGGAGTGCATTATCTAAATAATTTATTGGATAAACTACCAGCTAAATCTCTCAAGAGCTACCATCAATTAAATATGAATCACCATCTAGGAAGATAGTGATCGAAGCAACCAAGAACAACCATCGATTGGAGATAAATCATAAACTAAAAGGGTAATATTGTATCACCCTAAATGAAGAAAGTAGAAGTATACACATTATCCAACATAATAGAGGTATGCACATTGTTTGGGTTGACTTGGCTTGCAAAAAATAAAAAGGGAAAAATAATTTTTGTTTCCAAAGGTTTATGTTAATTAATTTTTTGCATAATTAATTTGGATTATAAGTTGTTTAGGGGAGTTAAAATGGGAATGCAAAAATTTGATTTTTGAATTGAATTTTTAAGTGATTAAGGAGTTATAAGGTAGTAAGGAAGTTTATTTTTGAGATTTCAGGTTGTTGAATATTATTTTAAAGTTGGAGATTATATGGTGTATTTGCGTATTATTTTTGTATTGAAGAAATATTTTGAAGAAGTGTTAGAGTGATAATTCTTGTCATCTAACCTTTGTGCTTGGCAAGGAAAGTGGTTATAATTGAGATAGGTTTTGAAGTCTATTCTTCATCAAGTAAAAGGTATGGGCACATTATTCTTTGGTTGAAATAATTGATTGGTTGAGGTTTTTTGAAAACAAGATTGGAGTGAAAAGGACTTAGTTAAGTTTTCCTTTGTTGGTTTGTTGAGTTGATGAGTTTTTTGAAATGGAAGTAAATGCTATAAACTTTGTTTGATAAGCATTGTTGGAGATTTTGAGTGAGTGAATGCATGCTTCATAGTTGGGTGATTGAGATCCCTTGTTTTTGAGTTTGAATATTGTGTTAGGATTTACAAGATCATGAGTACCATTGTTATGTGAAGTTGTGAAAGAACATGAGTATAATTGTTATGTGAAGTTATGAACTATATTGAACTAGATTTTGTGAGAGATCATGAGTATCATTATTATGTGAACTTGTTGTTGGAAATAAGTGAGTGAGTGTTCATATGCTTGAACTAGGGTTTGTGAGCAAAGATTATTTCATTGAGTGTTTTATTGAGTATAGTTAGTTGAGCCTAGTCAAGTGGATGTGTTGAAGTGATAGTTCAAGTTATGTGAAACAAATTGTTCCATATTCTAATTTGATTTGAGAAAGAGATTAAGTGTTTGTGAGTGTGAAACATATTGAGTCTCTAAAAATTATCTATATGTTTCTATGGTAAAAAGAGAGATTGGAAGTGTTTGAGCATTGTGTTGAATATGAAGCATATTGAGTCTCTAACAATTTTCTATATATTTTTGTGAGATTGGACAAGTTATAGTGAGGAATTATTGAGAATATTTAAGGCAAGTCTTAGAGAAGACTTGTGGACAGATTTGTGTGCGATTTTGTGGAAGCTTACAATACATATTTGAGGAAAGAGATTGAGAGCATATTAGACAAGTTCTAGTGAGGACTTGTTGAGCATATTTAAGGCAAGTCTTAGAGAATATTTGTGGATAGATTTGTGTGAACTTTTATGGAAGCTTACAATATAGATTTGAGGATAGATATTGTTTAGCATATTGGACAAGTTCTAAAGAGAACTTGTGGATAGATTAGTGTGATATTTTGTGGAAGCTTACAAGGCATATTTGAGATAAGTCTTTGAGAAGACTTGTGAGCAGAGTTGATTGATTGATTTGTTCAAATCTTGAGTTAAGGTTTGGGATAGATCTAGCAAAGTTGATTTGTGATTAATTCAAGCTTTGTGTTAAGGCTTGAGGACATATATTAAGGATAGATTTGTGCTAGATCGAAGGACTATGTTTAGTGTAGATTTGAGGATAGAGTTTGGTGCAGATTTGAAGATAGGTTTGTGCCAAACTAGAAATAGAGATTGAGCAGATTTGTGCTAGATCGAAGGACTATGTAAAGCATAAATTTGTGACAAAGAAAAGAGAAATATTTGGAGGTGACAGAGTATAGAGGACTATAGTATCCAATGGATAGATATCCATTAGCCAGGGCATTAAGGATAAGTCTTCTGAGTGAGGACAAGAGTATTTAGTGCATATAGATCCATTAGCCTATGTAGTGGAGACAACAGATCTTATAGAAGATCACCAACCAAAGCATAGGAGAAAGGAGTTCTCCTATGGATAGAGATCCATGAACTTGACTAGGGGATTGGTGTCTCCTTTGGATAGAGGTCCATAAATATTGTAATAGGGAATGATTCCCAAAGATATTTGTTGAGAAAATATTAGTAAAATATTTTCTCCATGGAGTAGCCCACATTGGGTGAACCACATTAAATTGGTGTCTCTATTGTGTGTGATTATTTGTGCATTGATTTGGTTATTGTTATTGATTATATTGTATAATATTGTTTGGGAAAGAAAAGTAAAAAGTGGTCTTATACTGTTCACCCCCTCCTCTCAGTATAATCTTGTGTTCTTCACTCCATAAGTTTTACTTGGTGAAACAAGTCTTTTTATTTTTTGAAGCATCAATAAAAATTTCATGTATAAGTTTATATATACTCATTGAAATGAGTTTATTGAGGATAATTCATTGAAAATAATATATTCAAGTTTTGTCAAATTTTACTATGGCTAGTGGAGCACAAAATTTCTTGTTGCTAGATTTCCAATTATCGAGGGTAAATAATTAGGCTAATTGAAAGGCAAAAATTATGACATAACTTGAGATTGAAGAAATTTAGCAAGTAGTAGATGGAAGAACTTCTCATCCTATGAAAGAAAAATATCAAATAGAGTTTGAAAAGGTAGAAAAAAATATAGACTAATCATAATATTTGGAGTAGTAGATGAGGTCCAAGCATACATTAGCGATACAACAATATCCAAAGATGCATAGGAGAATATGAAATAGTAAATCATATTTTATTCCTCTAGAGATAGCTCTATTGTCTAAGGATACAAAGTGGAGAAATATTGGAATAATTTATGACATGAATTATATAATTGTGAACATCATTTCAAGCACTAGGAACTCAAATATCTAGTGAAATATTAGTTATTATTTTGAGATCTCTCCTAGCACGTACAATATTTTTGTAACTACATGAAATGTTACTGAACAAACACTAAGGTTTGATAAATTGGAGAACCCAATTCAAAAAGTAGAAGCCTTGCATACTATAGAAGAAGAATAACAATTACTAGTTACAATTCAAAGAGGTAAGTAGCCATTCTAAAGAGGCACAAGACTTCCACAATGCTTTCAACAAAAAAAATAAATTCTAGATATTTTAGAATCAAAGAAGTAATTTCAAAATGCAAAAGACATGTGAATATTGTGCAATAAATGGACACACTATGAGAGAATTTTGACACATTCCATTCAATAACGGATCCCCTTCATAATATATGAACCAACAACATGACATGTCATCTTTAGAATAGAAAAATCAAAGTTGGATAAAGGTATATCAAAGTAATGTAGTTGAAGAGAGTAAAGTCAAAGAAACAAAATAAGATGTTTAAGAAGAAGAAGAAGAAGAAGAAGAATATGTGTTTGTCACACAAGCACATTTGTTATGGAATAGTAATATTTGGTATAACTCCAAACATATGACAAGTCAAGAGACTTGGAAACATCCAAATCATCATATAAGAAGAATTCGACTAATTGAACACATCAAGCCAAGGAACAAACAAAAGGGAACATTGCCTACATATAAATGGAACCATTGCAATATTAAGTCATGGGACACCTCCAAGGATAAAAATTTCAATACTTTCTAGAACAAATATGGTAAATTTAAATTCAATTTATTTTCTATTCACTTTTCCAAGTATAGAGAAAAACATATATAGGATAAATGGCTCATTATGAAAAAGTCTTAAAAATCCATGGGATAGCTTGCAAAATAGATATATTTGAAATAATATTATCCATATTTGAATCTAAAAAAAAAGAGATCCATACATCATTATTAAAGCCCAAGAAATCAATAGAAAAAATCCAAAAAATGTTTCTTTGGTCTGGGGTAGAAAACAAACAATGCTTTCACCTTGTTGCCCGAGACAAGGTATGCAGAACTAAGGACAAAGGAGGAATTGGCTTGAGGAGAATTCATCTACTCAACTTGGCTCTCAGGGCCAAGAAAGCTTGGTGCTTGGTGACTAACAACAATAATGACTGGATAACCATTGTCAAGAGAAAATACCTACAGGGAATATATTTCCTAAAGGATTTAATCCCAACAAGAGGATATGCCTTTTGGAAATCCATGTTGAATTCCATAGAGTTGTTGAGAAAATGACTAATATGGAAGTTAGGATATTTCCATAATATATATTTTTGGAAGGACAAATGGATGAGAGGATACCCCCTCATTGAAGATCCTAATCTGTCTAGGCTGAAAATTTTCAATGATGCCATGATGGGACAACAAGTCTTTGATTTCATCAGTTCTACTAAAAAAAAGAAAATATGGAAGCCCATCAAGAGCAATTCTCATCTGGCATAATACTTTTCTTTGGAATCATTGCTAAATCTCACCATTGTTCCTTCTAGTAATCCTAAGGACCAATTATTTTGGGAGCCCACTATGAGCAAATATTTTTTAATCAAGTTTGCTTACCAATTACTTCTGACTCTTGAGGAGCCCTTTTTCCCTCTTCAACTTGTGTGGCCTAAGTTTATTTTCCCTAATATTTCCTTTTTATCCTGGCTGGCATTTCAAAGAAAAATCCTTACGATTGACAAAATACTCAAGAGAGGCATTATTTTCCCCAATAGGTGTTATTTGTGTCTATAATATTGGAAGTCCTCTCAACACCTTTTCCTCACTTGCCATTTCTCCATGCCCATCCTCAATTGTCTCCTCCAGCCTTCCATATCCTTTGGGTCAATCCTAATTCCATCATCAAAATTTTCCTCCAATGGCCCACTCCCTTTCATAATTCCCACCCACATACCTTCACCACTTCCTATGATAAATATGGATTGATAGAAACCACAAAGCCTTATCCAATACTAATTTTAATCCCACCTCAATTACCAATAATATTTTCTCATTTGCCAAATAAAATGCTCTCCTTTTACCTCATTCCACTCGCCCTGCTTCCAAATTTAATATTTTCCTAGTGTCCTCTTTGAACCTTCCTTTGGAACAAAAACCAATCCAACCTCAAAAAAATAGTAGAGAAAATTCTAAGTGGATACCTCCACCAAGTGGATGGTACGAATTAAATTTTGACAGAGCTTCCAAAGGTAATCTTGAAAAAGCTGGCGCATGGGGCATCCTTAGGGACTACAATGGGAAAGTCATTTTTACCTTTTCTAACCACTTAAGAATCCAAAAAAACAATGTTGCTAAAGCCAAAGCCATGTGGTGAGGCTTAGTCCTTGTAAAAGACCAATTTTGCAGGGTAATAGTTGAGGGATATTCATTTATTAACATCAATTACCTAAGGAACAATAATAGGCTTTCATGAAGGGTTAAGGACTGCATTGAGGGGGTGATAATCCTTATCCTCAGTCAACAAGAGATCATCTATTAGCACATTTTCAAGGAATCCAACAGGGTTGCAAATAGTCTGGTGAACCAAGGGGTCACAAATAATAGTATGATCACATGGACGAATGGTCTTCCCCAAGTGGTTAAAGATATCATGGATCAAGAAGTTGTACAGAATCAATAGGAGACCATTTTTCAATATTTCTTTGGAGAAAATAATAGTGTTGTGGACAAGTTGGCTAATTTAGGTGTTAATATTGTGAGCTTGACCAAATAGACACATGGCCTCTTGTAAGAGGTTAGAAATATTATGAACCAAGAAATAACTTTTATTGTCATTAGATTCGATGACTAATCAAATGGTCTTATTAATTTTTTTTGGTCCACCTCAGTCCCCCTATTTTATCGGGTTTTGGTTTCAAAATGTTTTCTATTAGTACCGATTGGTGGTCTTTTTCAAGGCTTATTATTATGAAATTTGTGCCATGTACCTCGATTGATGTGCCAAATTTAATTTACAACCCCACCTCTATTATGGTTGGATATTTAAATGGAGAATCATCATCACTATCTATTTCCTCGCATTCTTGTCCTCTATTTTTTACTTCCATCATTCATGTCAACTTTATTTCATCCCACATCAGAGTCTCTTCCTCTATATTGGTCTTTCCATTGTTTTATAACCATTGGATAGTCCACTATCCTAGTGGGTTAATCCCTCCTACCACCCAAAAGGTCGATCCCAAAGGAAAATCTAGTCCTGCTCAGGTTAAGTCTAGTCAACCCTGAGCTTGTTCCTTTTTCCCTGTCATGTTGACTATGAAGAGAACAGTTGTAGAGGTCATGATAGATTTACATGCAAGAAAAAAAATTAAGTATGAGGATTTCGAGGGAGCGATCATTTCTTCTCCCTATATGTGAAACAAGGCTCTCGAGGAAAAATAGAAAATCCTCAATATTAACTCTGATGAGGATGATAGTGATGCTCCAGCTTCCCTTATGCATAATTTTATTATAAAAGTCACTTCTATTGGGATTTCCCAACTAAAGAATGATATTTACTAGTTGACTGACATGGAGGATTCTCTCTCAGAGCTTTAGAACTCTTTACACATGTTTTACCATGAAAATTTTTTTGAGACCTCTCGGGAGGACTTGGAGGATGCATAGGTCTTAACCAAGGATGAAGCTAAGGATGATGCCAAGGATAAAGCTAAGGACAAAGGTGCCACAACTAGATAGGAGGTCTGACATGTTGGTTTTAGGGCCTCCCTATGTGGGACCCTTTTTTTAGGTTTTGGGGGTCCCCTACGTGGGATTGTTTTTGAGGTTTCATAGTTTCAATTGGGGTTGCATCCCTATGGGTTTTGGTTTTTTTCCTTCCTTCGAACATATTTTTGATGATCATGTAATCAGGTTTTGGGGTCCCTATCAAAACCCGTGATGAATGAAATTTAACTTATCAAAAAAAATCCCAAGAAATAATAAGACTACTATCAATAAGTGTACCAAAACTACAAGCTATCAAGATACTAAATGATAATATGTATAATGATATCATCAATATTGACAATATAATTCATGATAAAGATGTATTTTTTAGAAAAAACAATAGTTATTGGGGCCTAATGGTTCAAATATAAGTACCATAAATGAATTGATAGATTGCTACATTCTAGTTCAAGGAAAATTATGGTAGCTAAAAGATCATTCAAAGGAAAAACAAATATGCAAAATTGCTAGAGAATAAATTTGGAATATAAATCTCTTTTATCATATCATGGAACTTATGATAAAATGGAAACTTGAAAAGAATCCAATATTTGATCACAATGAAAACTAAAGAAAGAAAAAGCAACAAAATAAGTCATATACTACTTTCATTGCAACACATGCAAAATAGAAATTGGCAGTCAATCAATTCAACAAGTGACATTGGATGCATGGTAACACATGATTCACTTGAATAAATTGATGAAAATGCACTTCAAGCAATATTGAATCCATACAAAATTATTATTCCACCACATGCAAAACATAAATTGATAGACAATCAATTCAACAAGCGATATCGAATGTGTGGTAACACATGCTTCGCTTAAAAAAATTGATGAAAACACACTTCAATAATTGAAGAAAAATTTCATTCAAGACTAGAAGTATTGAATAAGTATTTTGTGTATTTGGATTGCATTATCAATAGAACCCAATAGTCCTACGTATCATAGTAAGTCTCCTTTAAGGGGGGATTTCTATATCAATTCCTACATCACTTTAGAAATTATTGTTTGGTCATAAGCAAAATATATATTTTGAATATGATGTAATAAGTGGGGTATTTAGGTAGTTATTACATCATAGACCATGTGATAATTCAAGTTATATAACCACCCCGTATCAGGTACATGCATGTTGTATAGGACAAGGTAGTCATAAGTTTGTTTGAGGGTTTGTTATGCCTAAATTAGGCATCCTATGTACTTAAATACCCTTTAATACCATGACAAAATAAATTGAAGCATTAATATCTAACATGTAAAACTACCTTAAAATCCAAATTTTTTGACAAAATTAGTATTGTTGGAATGGAATCAAAAGTTTTTTCTATCATGTATAAGTATGCCCATTTTTCATAAAGATTTAATACCTCAAAACACAAAAAATGATAGCATTTCCATCATTCAATGCTTCTATCATTTGTTGCTTATGTCATTTAGTTATTCTATCATTTTGTGCTTTTATCACTTGTATTTTCTATCATTTGGTATTTCTACCATTTTGCACTTCTACCATTCGATACTTATTCCATCAAATGACACTTCTGTCATGATTTTAGGACCAGGTTTGTAAGATGGTTTATTTCTATTTGGGTCTACATCTACAAATCTATACTTTATTCTATTACTTAATCATTTAGGTGATTTTTCATGATTTTATTGTGAAAATACTAAAATCTATAGTTGTTTGATTACAAAGTTGCTAAAATCATTAGATCAAGTCATAGGTACCACATCATTTAAAAATTTGAAAATTAAATCATCACATTCATAAAGAAATTTGATCATTTTTAGATAGCAAAGTTCAGTCTCCCCCTTTGCATTTAGGAAAGAAAATAAACATATACATAGTTGTATCCTAGGTTATTTTATCTATGTGAGCATTCTCTTGATACTTCATTCCCAAAAAGAAAAAGAAAAAGTAGAGATATTTTATTTCTTGCAAACATCAAAAGTGAAAGAGCATATAAACAAGGTAAAAATTGGTGGGAAGTATATTTTAGGTCAATGAGGAGAATGAAGATGAATAAGTAGTATTCACATGGGATTATTTCATGCAGGTTGACAAGGAAACATATTCCCCTATGGAAGTCTACTATGAAAAATGTATGTTATAGAAACATTTAAGACAAGGTAACAACTAGCCTATTCAAGATAATACTAATTCTTCCAATTCCATGGCAACAAAACTAGGTATTCAAGATATCAAAAAACATCAAAATTTTAAGTACGATAATAGACTATAATGGTACATTCAAGAGGACATAGGCCTCTTTAAATTTAATACATTAATAGAGTCATACAGACTAGCTATAAAATTGGAACAAAAATACAAAAGTAAAAAAATATAAAAGGACGAACAAATAAAAAATTAGAACACTAAGTGTCAGCCAATGAAAGTAAAGAGTGACACTCCAAAGAATCAATGTAATGAAATTTGTCACCAAAATAAAAATTGGAGGCAAATAAAGACTCCTAGGAAATGAATCCCCAAAGTCCAAGACTAGAAAATGATGTGATCATCACAAAAATAATAGACATTCAAGAGAGAATTATCAATCAATTCCACTATTATGTACCTAGTCACAACCCTCAATATCCACTACACCATTAACTCCATTTCCATATGCTAAGGATAAAGGAAAGAAAAATATAAGCCAAATGTGGTCATTGCCATCATGTATGCTACATCAAAGGGGTCATAAAAATATTCACAAGAGAAACACTTATTAATGGCAATTCTACTAGATTATCTCACAAGTCTACTTTCCCAAGATCAAATATGAATCAAAATAAATCATTCATAGAATAATAAAAATATTTCACAATAATAAATCTCACACATATATTTATAGATCATCAAATATATAAATTACTTTACCTTTTGTTTTGATTACAATGCATGAAGATTTTTCTCCATATATAACCTTACAAGATAACTCTTCAATACTCTAACTATTGATCTCCTGAAACATCTAGGAGATGCATCATTACTCCAAATCTTATGAATATTTAATTTATATGTTTCCACATCTTACGTTGACACCTAATACCTATGACTTCACTCACTCTCTTGACACTGCACACTTTGTTACATAAGCCACATATATTTCTCACGCTTTGACACATACATTAAAAAAATATAAAACACTCTCCTAAAACTAATATTTATAATAGTACACAAAGGTAATTTAATTTTACTGACTAATATAATATCTCCAAAACCCCCTTGTCTTACATTATTTATTATGAAATATTCATTTTTCATTTTTTGTTATTTTTATTTGGCCCTTTACTTTGTTCTTCTTGGTCTTGATCCCCTTGTTGTATTGCAGATGCCATTTTTCATTTTTTGTTATTTTTATTTGGCCATTTACTTTGTTCTTCTTGGTCTTGATCCCCTCGTTGTATTGCAGATGCCAAATTTGGACATTGAAACAATAAGTCATCATAATCTGTTGAATGCATCAACATATTATTCTATTCATTTTTTTAAAATTATTTCATTTGCATCCAAATCATGTGTATCACAATTGTTATTTTTCATTTTAGGTTTTTCTTCTTGTCGTTTATTTTGATAGATCTCAAAAGTAAGCAATACCATGTACATTATTATGCCTACATTAGTAGGAAGTATAATAACATCCATGGAATTTATTTTTTCTACAAAAAGTTCAAGAAGATAATTCTAAATTGCTATAAACTTTTCATATTTGATATTTTTGAGAAATAAAGATAATTTTTTCTTCAATTTGGTTGGAATATCTCTTTGTTCATCAAAATTATCTAGTATATGTTTTCTACATTATTTTAGGTTTTTCAACATTTCCTTATAATTTTCTAAAAAAACATCTCGAATAATTTCTTCCATAATGATTTTTCACAAATAAATTCTTTCTCTCTATATATTTAGATTTACTTTGACGTAGACTTTCTTATGAATCTTGATTTAATTAAACAATTTCTTCAAACCATTTTAATTTCAAATCTTTAATCAAGCAATTAATTTCAATTGATTATCTTCCTTCCTATAACTCCCCAAAAAATATTTCAAATTCTTCTCTTATACAATTTTGCAAATTTAAAATTCTTTTCTCTTCGTTAAATATCAAATTTCGTTAATAAATCTTCACATCATTCATAAATACTCACATGCAATCTTCAAATTATTTATCAAATTCTCAAATGTCAAATTCATCAATCTTACAAAAAATTCAATTTTTAAATTTTCACAATTCATCAAATTTTCGAGTTCAATCTTCAAATTTTTCAAATTTCAAACTCACTCCTTTTGTCTCCAAAATTATAAATTTCACAAATTCACAATCCTTCCTTTAATATCAATCATTCAATATCACAAGCAATCAACAATTCATTTCATTCCATCTTCATTCCATCAATATTCATTCATTAATCAAATTCAAATTTTAATTCTTCTTGTACCTCCCAAATTCAATTCATAATTTCACAAATCTACCTTCAAATTTAAATTTAATTATCACTCCACTTAATTCCGTCTTTAATTCAAATATCAAGCATTCATTTTCCTTGTTTCTCCTAGGCATTAATTAATTCATTCAAATTAACCTTAGAATTATCAAAAATCAATTTTATGCAGTCAACCTTATAACTCCCTTAATTAATCAAATATGCTTGAAATAAACCAAATATGCAATTAGACCTTAAAAATGTGGCTAAATAATAGTTATACTTACTAAAATGATCACCTTTATGTGGAAATTAATGATCAATTAGAGTGATCTTTCACTTTTGCTACCATAACCAAATATTTCTCCTTCTCAAGTGTAAATGTTACTTCTAAAAAAATGTTACCTTTCTTCTTCTCATGTGTTACTTTCTTTTCTTAGAACATAGAAATCCATTTTGAATATATTGGCACAAACACTTCATTCAGATAGCTCCTCTTCAAATTGGCACAAACACTTCAGACTTGTCTCATAGGCTCTCACAAACTTCTCTATCCTTGACTTCATCTACATAATAGTTCTCTTTTGGATCATGTTCTTCATAGGGACAAATCCTTTATAAATCATCCAACATAATCCTCATTCACAAAAATGTCCTCTCATATATTTATTCATATCAATGTCCTTTGGCTTATTTGGCTCTAGTAATATTATTCTAGCACCTTCATCAATCCATCCTTCAACATAGCAATCTTCTTAAACCTCTAATATCCTTAACTTAGAAACACCAATCTTATCATGTAGTAATTGTATCATTCAAATTGATTCAATGTTCTCCTTCAATATTTTACATCTTTAATATTCTTCAAATCCCCAATAATGTCCTCCTCTAAAGTCATTTAGCTCCTCAACATTCCTCAATTTTCTAATCTCTTCAACCTTCTTCATTAATTCTTCATAAAGAGTCCTCTCAATGTGGTTAGAGTGTAGCTTTTATAACATTGATAACAATTCTACGAGATTATATCATAGGTCCACTTAACTAGGATAAATAATTAATCACAATACATCATTTATAGAATAAAATAAATATTTCACAATAATAAATATCACACATATATTCATAAATCATCAAATATACAAATTAAATTGTCTTTTGTTCTGATTTTGATGCATAGAGCTTTATCTACATATATAACCTTACAAGATGACTTTTCAATACTCTAACTATTGCTCTCCTTAAACATTTGGGAGATGTATTCTTTCATATTCCTCACATATGACAAAATTTTCATGACTCTTCACTTTACAACCTTCCATATCCTCATGTGACTCTTCACTTGCATATTGAACACCTAACACCTATGACTCTTCACTCACTCACTTGACACTTTGCACACTCAAAATTTTATACTTTATTACATAACACATGGACACTTCTCACACGTTGACACATATATTAGACAAATATAAAAACACACTCCTAAAAGTAATATTTATAATAGCACACACCAACACTTATTTCACTCATAAATGTGTGTTAAGGGTAAGCCATTAGGATTTTTATAGTGATGATCTATTTTATCATCAATATCACAAGTATTGGTGACTATTCTAGCTTACTGATCAACATGCATGACAAGCTAAGCTTGAATGGACCTTACTTGAAATATTTGTTCTACCTTGGGTATCTTCTTGGACTTGATCTTACAACACACTTATAAGTAGGGAATCCATTATAATTAAATATTTTTTATGTGTGGTGTCATTGCTTGAGCTAAAATTTTACCAATGTGCTTTGAAGGATGCTTAAGTTAATTGATCCAAGAATGTGATCCTTTTAGGGCATGATTTAATGTTTTACAAAAGTTTATTTTTTGTTCTAATTAATCACACTCTTATGAGTATAACTTTATGTTCAATGCATTTTTTATCCATTAAATAAGTGTTTGGAAATCTTAGAGTGATTAAAAAAATCCAGTAGCCAATTCTATCATAGACAGGTTTACCAACAACTACATGGAAAAAACACTCTAGAGGCCATAAAAAATGTAAAATAAAATATTTATTAGAATTAATTTTCTATTTTGATATTTTTTTATAAAAAATGCATATCTAACCATGTGGAAACATATGTGAAAAAATGAAAACACAAAAGGATACATTATATGTATAGAGTTTTTATTTATTATGTGCTTTGTAACGCATGGAAGATAAATCATCACATTTCCACATGGGCATCCTTTTAACTCATGCAAGATGAACCACCACATGTCCATGTGGGTGACCTTACATATTTAACATAGTAGATTTTTTACACATCAAAATTTATGTATAAAGAAATGTACACCCTTGACTATAAAAACCATGACTAATGGATGTAATGTGATAGCATTATATTTATTTTAGAGATTGCTTGCACCATACTCTATTTTATTAGCAATAAATTTATTTTTTACTTTGCTTAAATATGTGTGATTTGATTTGCTATACTTTATTATTTTTTAATTACACTTTTTCTTGATCTTCCTTAACTCAAAATTTTGAAATTTAGTTAAGTGGTATGAGAGTGGTTTTTCTTTTGAGTATATGTCATGACCCTCCCTTGGTAGACTCTTTATATGGATGAATTTATGTTTTGATGTGTTTGCTTTATTTAAGGAATGATTTATCCTTTCATGATTAGTGATCAAAACATTCATAATGTAGAAAAAAAGGTATATTCTATTGAAGAAATGACTTATTATTTTATGTGTTAATTATGCATGTCATTTAATTCATGGAAGTCTAATGTGACTATTTAGATTTTGACAAGTTATCTTGTGACTGGATATCTAACGAAATATTGTAGTTATTTATTCCAAGCAAGTGTAACTTAAAGATATAACTAGACTAATACTTTGATGTGTGTTTTCCTTGTGATGAATATTATGGTCCCTATGCACCGGGTAAGCTAGTGAAGACCTAATTTTCTGTTATACGGGTAATGTATTTACTTATAGTAAGGGAATAACTCAAATTTATTACCAAGGTGGTTTTTAAGCCATAATGGGATGAGTGATCTGGAGCTTTTCAACCTGCCACATCGAAGCAAATTTGACAATATCGACTGAAGAGGATGAAGTGGTAATGAGGAATAGATCAAAAAAGGAGAACGAGAGTGGGGGTGTAATGGCTTGACTGTTGGTGGAGATTAGTAAATATGGAGAAAAGGAATAAGTAGTTGAGAAAATCAAGTTTGGTGGGTTGGAGAAGAAACACAGGAGAAATTTATAGAGCTCGATGGAATTGAAAAATGGATGACAATGTGAAACCTGGTGATTTAGGAGGAAAATAGAAGGTACTATATACAAGTAACAGATAGATACTCTCATTTATGTTTCATTATTATTCAAAAGGAATTGTTTAAATATAGGTTTTTAGATAGCTTGACGTTGGTTGGGTTTCCTTGGTGAAGGAATCTCTATGTATCTCAATGATATTAGAGTTCCATAGAATGAAGAAACTTTTTGTTATTGTTGTATGTGATAGATAAGTATAGTTTTAAAAGGGAAATTTTGAGGAAGGATTTGTATAGATTTGTGTACCATTACATCGAGTAACATTCCATGTAAGGATAGGTAAGAGGAAAATCATCTTGATATGGACTGGGAATAGAACCCATGTTCGATAAAATGTTAGATGTCTTCTATTGAGTAACCTCTATGACCACCAGGTGGAATCTAATTAAACCCTTTTGAATTTATTGGAGGGTCCAAAGTATTCCTGTATTGGTTAACTTCAGAAATGGTCATAGTAATCTCTATGAGTGAATGTATCTTAATTAAACTTGGAGTTACCTATTCTATCTCTTGTGACCATGGTAGTCTGGTATGCTAACATGGTTGTAACTCTGTTTAATATTGTAGTTGGTAAGCAAGCATAAATTATTTTGAAAAGGTTATTATGCTCTTACCTTTTCTTGGGTTTACAAATAATGTCTTCAAAATCTTAGTGGTTTTGTTTTAATTTAAGATATTTGTTTCATTGGAATTATAGTTGGCACTATCATTGTGTTTAGAAAGACCCATTAATGGAGAGTTAGATGTAGATAACCTCTATGCTATCCCAAGTAAATGAGATTCTAGGTACAACCTCTGATAAGGAGTTTTAGGTGTTTTTAGCCATTGTTTCAAGTCATATATTACATCAGTTTAGAGTTAATCCAATAAGATTCATGGGGTAGCATGATCGAGACTCATCAGTTGCACTCAAAAGGGAATATGCACAGTTGATTTTTAGTCTTCATTTATATTATATCTAAGCTAAGATGCTCAGAATAAATAGGTTAGACCTTGGTATCATCATAGAGATAAAGAGAGTCTATCCTGTGGCAGATCGAAACTCCTAAACGAGTTTTAAAAATAAGAGTAACTGTCTTAGTAGAGAATGAATTGGGATTGCACTTTTTTCCAAGAGTGGAAAAAAAACATCAATCATTTGGAAGATTGTAAATATGTTAGAGATTAGAATAAATATTAGAGATGAATTTATGAATTCTTTCTCTCATTTTGTAACTAGAATTATTGAGATCATAATTTAGTCTACCTTCTATTGACTAACTGGAGTTGGAAGTAGTGAATGAAATGATAATGTGAAATTTTTATTCTTTTTGTAGTGCAAAGGTAGATAGGAAAGGTGTTGTAAATACCTGTGCTTGAGTATATGAAGTTTACCGTGTATCTGAAATGAATTATTTTAGATTGGTAATCTTGGATATGTATAATATTTTTCTTTAAAGAAAGTAGAGGTAATTCAAAGTGACTCTATCTCATTGTACATATTCAACCATTTTGGGAGAATAATAAAAGAGTACAGATTTTAATGCTAGGTTTTCCCCATGTGGGGTTTCTCCGAGGGTAAATAATATGTTGTGTGTGGATTTTATATGCAATTTTTTTTGTTGGATGTACCTTTGCTATATGTTAGCTAAAGTAATTAAATGATGTCCATGGATGATGAAGTTCTTCTAAATGGTTATGTTTATATCTTGCTATTTGTTAAAGAAAGGATTTTTATTCGAAAAATATACTAATAAAAATTAAATTAAAAGAATGTACTTCTACCCAAATGATTGGTTAGATGGTGTGTACTTTGAAAAAAAATAGTAATTTATATAATGAATGTTGCGGGTGTTTTGGTATAAGTAAAAACAAAAGGAAAATAAAGCAACTCATATTGTTTTCTTATTAAGTGGATGCCTATCAACTTCCATTGTGGATATTGATTTTATGAGGACTTAATCATATAGGGTTTGGTTAAGTAATATTTTAAGCAATGTGATTAAAAGTGTTAATCAGTTCTTATATCAAAGTTGATAGAGGGAATTAATAAAAACTAGGAATGAGGCTTATGGGGAATTCTAGCTCATAATGATATGAGATGGATAGAAAATCCTTATACACATCTACCACCCACATAGAAGGACATATGTGGAGTAGAATCTTAGCATACACCTTCAAATAAATCAAGGGATGGTCAACACTAGCTTATTTGATCAGTGAGAGGGATAGGTTGACCATTTATATAAGACACCTAGTGCTCTTGCATTGCTTGAATTATGTAAGGATAGGGATGGGTGTGCCTCAAGTAAGGTCTAGAAGAATAAAATGATAGATATATTTGAAAAAATTGAAATGAGAATTGAGTGGTAGTCGACATTAGGTATCAGAGAATATGGTTCATAGCGGAAAAATTTCACTACATAGAAAATAGTTTTTATATGTTATAGGAAGCATGCCTATGAAGGAAATGATCCCTACCAATAGAACACCTATTAGAAGTAAATGTTTTGAATTTCTTGAGATGATAGGGTAAATGATTATTAGTAAGAAGAACAATTTGAAATACTAATTGCTAATGAATTCTTACTACCTATTTTGTGTATGGCTAAGGACAATACCACAAAATAGAAGAAGAGGAAGTGTTGCCCCATTAACAAGTCATACATAATAGACTAATATGGAGGATAGGAATCCATAAATGGGTTTAGGGAACCCTAGTGATGAAAGGGAAAATCCTAGTAATGAGAGTCTCACTGAGACAATGAATCTACTTTGAGAATAGGTAGAAACCCAAAAATAGTTGTTAGATGTTGTGTTGGGTTGATAAAAATAGGTAGGTAACCCTAGAGGGAGTTAACAAAATGAACCTCTTACCGATGCACAATAGTCTTAGGTCTGATTAGAGGCCAATTTGTGCAAGAAAATGAAATATTTGAAATCTTCCAAGTTTAATGGAGAGGAAGATGGTGATAAGGTCGAGGCATAGTTGAAGGAAATATAAACCTATTCCACTATGAAGAATTTTTCCTTAGACACTCAAACATATTATGCCACACTGCATCTACAAGGTGATGGTCTAGCTTGGTGGGAAGTGTTTAGTTATGAATTGGGTCTTTACACAGTAGTTGACCTAAAATAGAAGATTTTGTAAAAGCCTTCAAGACAAATTTCTCATGGAACACTTTTATTCCAAAAAATTTGAGGAATTCACTAGACTTCACAAATGAAATAGGACAGTGGAAAATTATTATCAAATATTTATCAAACTAATGAAATATATATCCTCTTATAATTAGAAAATGAAGGTCCATAAGTTTATATTGGGAGAAAATCCTAGAATAGGACAAAAAGTGGGCATGCGGGAACTTGTTACTCTGTAGAAGGCCCATGATCTAGCTAGGAAAGTGGAAATACATCTCAAACCCTACTTTGATTATGAAATATTATATGAAGAGGGTAGATAGGCACTAAGAAATAAAAATAGTGCAAAATTTGTAAAATGGAAAGAGAAACAGGCAAGCAAGAACTTCTCTCAACAGGACTGAGGAAATGACAACAAGAAAGGAAAGTTTAGAAAAAGGTTCCAGGGAAATAACCGAAACAACAAGGGTAACAACAGATAGTTATAGCGACAAGGTAATTCTCCATCTACAAAAAAATTAGAAGAGAGACAAAAGTGAAAATAACATCTAGGATCAAAAGAAGTATGCTATCTTTGTATATGACCACATTATGCTTTCAATTATCCACAAATAATAGAAATTAAATCCAAATAAAAGGAATCAATGTACAAAGAAACTACACCTAGAGAGCTTGCACACAAGATTTATGTAGCTACAGGAAGCCAAAATCTTGGTGGTCAAGCCATGCCACTAGTAATTAAAGGTAAGGTTTTTGGTAGGAATGTTAAAATATTGATTGATAGTGGTGCTACAGATGGTTTTATTTCCAATAGTTTAGCTAAATATATTTCAAAAAGTTTAGAAATATTGGCTTAGGTGTGGAATTTTGAGTATGGTTCAAGATAAACTTACTCCATTAATCAATGTTACCCTATGGCAAAAATTAATTTACCAAGTGGAACAACTGTAGGATTATTGTATGTAGCTCCTATGCATGCTTTTGATATAATACTAGGAATGGATTGATGCAAGTACATAAAGCAGTGTTCAACTTCTAGGATATATGGATTGAGTAAAGAGATGATAGGGGTGTTATGTGTAGGATGTATAGTTTATAAAGGGATTTTCAACCTCAAATCTTGTCAGTAATGCAACTTAAGAAGACCATAATAAAATGAGGAATGGTCTATGTAGTTAAGTGTAGCTAAAATAACTGAACACAAAAAATATATAACTTAGAAAAGAGAGATTGCAGAAACTGATTATTTATATTGATATTGATAGAGGGGAGCATGAATCTCCTTATTTTATAATTATTTTTTGAATTGCCCCAAATGTGTTGGGGGAAATATTACAATGATTTTGATATCTCTTATGAATACAATAATTGGATAATGGTGGGGGGGTCTTAAAAATATTAAACAAGCTTGTGTGTCCTTTTCTCAGCTATAGCTTCAAAGGGTGAGTGGGCTTCTAAATATCCAATGAGGGGACCACTCTAGCTTTAGTAGCTTTCCAAATACCTATTTCTTACACACATGAGAATCAAACCAGAGTTAGTAGCACCTATTGATCAAGATATAAAACACTACTACAAACCCTAGCTGTAGAGACATGGAATATGATGCAAGAAATAGAGAAATATAACTCAAAATGCCCTTCTAAAATCAAACTTATTGATCGTGTTTGTCATGTTTTTTCAATTTTGAGAAACCACGGATGCATGATGTGGAGTTGTAAACCATGGATGAGTGGTGGGGAAATTGTGCAAGGGTGGTTTTGACTATATAACTACAACAAGCGATTTTGGTTGAATGGTAGAAGGCTCCAAAAGTGGGCTTTAGGGCTTCATATATTTGATCTCCTTGGGATACGTGTGAGCTCTTGCTGCTATTTTGGTAGCCTGAAAATGTGTGTACTGAACCTCTTTTGGTTTATGGATACATATTTCTCTATAGGTATCTTAGGATTTTTGAAGAAAATGGGAGGTGGCAAGTCAATATTGCCAAGTGGTAATCCAGGGCTACCAAATGGAAGAGATAGTTAGAGTGAGTCACCCAGGGTGTCTCACTTAATTGGGGTGATGTGGCTACAAGTGGAGTGAGGTGTAAGGGATGTCCCATGTGAAGGGATAAAGGGGACATGAGTGTGTATGATGTGGTATGGGATTTTGGTGAGGTGACTATGACACATGTCTATTGGGTAGATAGGGTATCCTAAGCTGATTTTCCATATTTAATAAATATAAAAAATAGATTAATGTGCACAATTTTATATTCCTATGTTTAGAATTAGGCATATAACTTTATTATGCAGGATTTGTGATGTGGGGTGCAAATGAGGTTTTATGGATGCCTAGGTTTTGGTGTCTACATTAAGATAAACAAAATATATTAATAAAAGAAGGAATATATGTTTGAGAAGCATCTAATTATTCAAAAATTTAGGGATATATTTCTAGAGGATTTACTTAGATTACCCTCTAAATAGGCATTTGAATTCACTATTGAGATTCAACCTAGAATGAAACCCATCCATAGATCTCCTTACAAAATGAATCCCATATAAATGCAAGAGTTGTAGGTGCAATTGTAAGGGTTACTAGAGAAAGGATTGATCAAACCAAGTGTATCACCTTGGGGAGCACCAATACTATTTATAAAGAAAAATAATGGTTCCTTGATATTATGCATAGATTATAGAATGTTAAAAAAAAAAACCATCAAGAAGATATATCCTCTACCTAGAATCAAATATCTCTTTGATCAACTCAAAGATGCCATAATCTTTACAAAGATTGATTTGAAGTCAGGATACCACCAATTGAGGATCCATGAGGAGGATACACATAAGACAACCTTTAAAACTTGGCATGGACATTATGGGTTTGTTGTCTTGACTTTTGGTTTTAAAAATGCTCCAATGACATTTATCAATTTTATGAATAGTATCTTCAAGAAGTACTTAGATAGATTTGTACTGGTATTTCTAGATGATATCTTGATATATTCTAAAAATAAGATAGAGCATGATGAGAATCTCTAGATTTTTGTAGAAATATTTAGGAAAATTCATATGTATGGGAACCTATCCAAGTGTAAATTTTATGTGTTATAAGTGCAATACGTAGGACACATTCTTTCGACTAAAGAGATCGCAGTGGATCCTAAGAAAATAGAAGCCATTTTGAATTGTCTACAACCTATAAATGTGATCGAAGTTTGAAGTTTCATGGGATTAATATGATACTGCAGGCATTATGTGAGGGACTATGCCAAGATCACCTCACCAATAACCAACCTTTAGATAAAAGGAAAAGAATTCAAGTGGACAGGAAAATGTGAGGAAACCTTTGGTTTACTAAAGCAAAAGCTTACCATTCTTCCTATACTAAAAGTACCTAATATTTAGGGAAGTTTCTCAGTTTGTACTAATGCATCATTAGAAATTTTGAGAGGAGTGATATCATAGGAAGAAGTAGTGGTAGCTTATGGATATAGAAAATTTAAAAGACATGAAGTTAATTATGCAACCCATGACTTAGAGTTGGAAACTATAGTTTTTATTGTCAAGATTTGGTGACATTATCTAGTTGGTAGACCCTTTGAACTAAGGATAGATCATTAGAGTCTATAATACATATTTACTCAACCTTTTATCAACGGTAGGTAGATGATGTGGATGAAATTTATCACAGAATACGATTTTGGTATTGATTATATTAAAGGGAAAGATAATAAAGTCATTGATACATTTAGTAGGAGAAGACATATAGCATTTTTATCTCGCATCCATGTCGAATTGATAGAAAAAATCAAGGAAATGCAAAATCATGATACATACTACAACCAAATTCGGGAAAGGATGGAAAAGAGACCTGATGAAAACAAAGACTTTGGCATCAAGGATGGTTTCTTATGTTTTAATAATAGGGTAGTAATTCCTTAGACTAGAAATTTGAGAAGGATGATTATGAATGAAGTGAACATATCTTCATATTTTGCTCATCCAAGAGGAGTAAATATGAGGGATAATATAAAAATATATTCTTTAGGAAAGGAATGAAGAGAGACATAACTGATTTTTTTTCTTAATGCCTCAAATGCCAAAAGGTAAAAGCAGAACATTCACATCCTACTAGTCTGTTGTATTTGCATGATATACCTATGCAAAAATGGCAAGTTATTTTTATGTATTTCATAGTAGGTTTGCCTAAGAATAGGTTTCAACATGATGCAATTTTAGTAGTGGTCGACAAACTAACCAAGTTTACACACTTTATACCCAAGAACACCTAGGATAACATTGTGGATGTCCTAATAGATTTGCCAAGAAAATATTTTGGCTTCATGGATTTTTGAAGATAATCATATCATATAGAGACCCAAAATTCATATTTAATTTTTGGTAATATTTGCATCATGCCATTGGTACTAGATTAAATATCAGTTCTACTTACCATGTAGATATTGATGGACAAACTGAAAGAGTGAACCAAGTGCTAGAAGACATGCTTCGTATGTACTGTATGGATAAAAAAACCCATTTGGAGGATTACATACATTTGGTAGAATTTACCTACAATAACGTACACCATTCAACCATAGACATGGCTCAGTTCAAAGCTTTGTATTGTAGAAATTGTAGGATACCATTGACATGGGAAAATATAGAAGATTGGATTGTGCTTGGTCCAAACATAGTTAGAAAATAGAGCAACATTTGAGGGTGGTCATAGAGAGTTTGAAAGAAGTTGCAGACCATCAGAAAAGCTATGCCAATCTAAAAATATCACCAAAATAATTTTTTGTGAGTGACAGAGTGATTCTAAGGGTAAAGCCTAAGAAGATCATGATTAAGTCCATAAATCTAGATCCTTGATTTGTTGGACCCTTTGAAATCATAGAGAAGATTAGTCCTGTGGCATACCAACTTGCCTTACCACCCAATCTATCCAATATTCACAAGACTTTTCATATTTATTTTCTTAAAAAGTATGTTGCTAATCCAGAGCATGTGTGGGACTTTTATAATTTGTAGCTGGTGAGCCCAGAGGCTATAGAGGTTAAACCAACAAGAATCCTTGAGTTTTTTACCCAAATAAATGAGGAAAGGAACTTTAAAGCAATGCAAAGTTCAGTGGGACTAATACACTAAAAGGAATGCTACTTGGAAAAAAATAGTGGATATGCAAAAACACTTTCCATTTTCGTTTGAAAATGTTGTTTAAATATTATGTTACGTTTATAAGTATTAAAACACGGAGGACTATGGTAAACCTAAGGAGGGTATGATGTCATGATCCTCCCTTGGCAGAATCTTTACATGGATGAATTTATGTTTTTATGGGTTTGCTTTATTTAAGGAATGATTGATCATTTCATGACTAGTGAGCAAAACATTCATAATGTAGTAAAAATGTTATATTCTATTGAATAAATGACTTATTATTTTATGTGTTGAGTATGCATGTCATTTATATCAGGGAAGACTAATGTGATTATTTGGGTTTTGATAGGTTATCTTGTGACCAGGTATCTAACAAAATATTGTAGTTATTTATTCCAAGCAAGTGTAACTTAAAGATATACCTAAACTAATGCCTTGACGTGTGTGATCCCTGTGATGAATATTATGCCCCCTCTATACTAGGAAAGCTAGTGAAGTACAATCAGGTGAAGATCCTTTTTTGTGTTATATAGATAATGCATTTACTTGCAATAAGGGACTAACTCAAATTTACTATCATGGTGGTTGTTAATACCTAATGGAATGAGTGATCTAGAGCTTTTCAACCTACCACATTGAAGCAAATTCGACAACCTCAATTGAAGAGGATGAAGTGACAAGGAGGAATAAATTAAAAAAGGTGAATGAGAGTGGTGGTGTAACAACTTGACCACTAGTGAAGATCCACAAATATGGAGAAAAGGAAGAAGTGGTAGAGAAAATCGATTTAAGTGGGTTGGAGAAGAAACATAGGAGGAAGTTACAGAGCTTGGAGGAATCAAAATATGGATGACAATGTGAAACCTGGTGATTCAAGAGGAAAAAAGAAACTACTAAAAGCAATTAATAGGTAGATACTCTCTTTTATGTTTCATTGTTATTCAGAAGGAATTATTTAAATATAGTTGTATCGATGGCTCGATGTTGGTTGGGTTTCCTTTGTGAAGGAATCTCTATGTATCTCAATGATATCAGAGTTCCATAGAATGAAGAAACTTTCTATTATTATTGTATGTGATAGATAAATATAGGTTTACTAGGGGAATTTTGAGGAATGAGATATAAATTTGTGTACCATTACATCCAGTAGAATTCCCTATAAGGATAGGTAATAGGAACCTCATATTGAGATGGACTATGAATAGAACCCACATTCGATAAACCATTAGACGTCTCCTATTGAGTAAGCTCTGTGAACACGGGGTGGAATCTATTCAACCCCTTTTGAATTTGTTGTAGGGTTCGAAGTACTCATGTATTGGTTAACTTAAGCAATGGTCAGAGTAATATTTATGAGCTAATATATCTTAGGTTGCATTGGAGTTACCTATTCTATCTTCTATGACCACAGTAGTTTGGCATGCTAGCATGGTTGTAAATATGTGTAACATTGCATTTGGTAAGAGAGCATAAATTCTTTTGGGAAGGTTATTATGCTCTCACCTTTTATTGGGTTTAGGAATGATGTCTTTAGCATATTAGTGGTTGTGTTTTTAGTTTAATATGTTTGTTTCATTGGAATGTTAGCTAGTGTTGTCACTATGTTTAGAAAGACCCATTAAGGGAGAGTTAGATGTAGATAACCTCTATGTTATCCCAACTAAAGGATATTCTAGATGCAATATTCGATAAGAAGTTTCAGGTGGTTTTATCCATTGCTTCAATTTGTAGATTACATTAGTTTAGATTTAAGCTAATAATATTTATGAGGTAGCATGACCGAGACTCACCAGTTGCGTTCAGAGGGAATGAGCACAATTGAGTCACAATATCAATTTATATTAGATTTGAGCTAAGATGATTGTACTAATCATGGTAATCATGACAAGAAACATCTATATTTCTCTAAAATTATAATTCTTTGGGTAATCATGGAATTTATGATAGAAAAAACACTGGATGTTCATATTTTATATCATCCTTTTGAGTTAGGACTGCATCATAACTATCTCCATATCCATATGGATATAAAATGAAGTCCTTGCTGAAATCTCGATTGATCAAAATCGAAGTCTTTATAATGGATTGTTTGATCTATTCATATTACTTAATCCTTTTTGGGGTCCATTAAAATGTGGTATTATTCTTTAGATTATGTATCATAGGTTTAAAAATCTATGCAAAACCATACATGATTTTTCGAATAAAATTGATTTACCCAAAAAAAGATTACAGAAATTTATTACTAATGGGGAGAGGAAGATCTAGAATAGCTTGAATCATTTTTGAGTCAATGGCCATTCCTTGGTTAGAGTCCACATGCCCTAAAATATTTCCTTCATGCACAAAAAAATACATTTATTTGGATTTAGTGATATCCTAGATTCATGGTATTTTTGAAAGACCATTTCTAGGTGCTCTAGGTGTAGCTACTTATCATGGGAGAAGACTAATTTTATTGACCAAATCTCCAAAAATAAAATCCATGGTACGTTAAAAGGTAGCCCTAACATTGGATATTCCAAAGGGTATTCTTTGATATACAAAGGTTCCCCACTTAGTAGTAAATGATGCTTTTTGTTGGTCTTCATATTTAACCCATATCTGGTTATAACCTAAAATGGCATCTAGAAGAGAGAATATTTTTTTCTGCTATTGCTTGCAAAATTTGGTTAATTTGAGGCAAAGTATAATGATCCTTTAATGATTCCTTATTCAAATTTTAGAAATCAACACAAAGACGAATGTCTCCATTCTTTTTCCTAGTTGGTACCAAGTTGTCAATCCATGTAGAATGTTTGATAGGGTATATAATTTTAGAATTAAAATTTTTAGAGAGCTATTGTTTCATTGTTGCTTCTATCTTGGGATAAATTAGCCTCTATTTCTACCTGAATGGCTTGGCTTTAGAAGCTAAGTTGATAGTTTGTTGCATTATTCCTTTATCATAAACTCAGAGATCATCATAAATCCAAGTTATTATGTCTTGATACTGCATGTATAATGACTTGAATTGATCCACTTAATTTATAGTACAATGTATTCCAATATTTATAGTTTTACTTGGCTCAATTTTAACCTCTTTATAAACTTGTTCTTCTACTTTTTTTCTATGCCCTATATTTCTGTTGTTATTGTCAAACAAGCTTTCTAAAGTAATTAACCCTTTTGGAATATGATTGTTCTTCAATTGAATAACATATTCCTATTCAAATTCTTACGCTATATCTTCTCGTTGAGCCGAGTATATTACCTCTTTCATCAAGAAGTTAATGATTCATTGGTCATCTTCAAAAACTTGTCAAAACAATTTTTTGTCTAGGACTACTAGCCTGAAAACCATATTTACTATGTTCTTTCTTGGGAAATACTCTACAATAGGCATGTAATTTTATCCTTGAGTAGAAAGTGCACAAACCAACTCATTATGTTTTTAGGGGTGTATTTTAAATTTAAAGCCTCAAAAATATCCATCAAATCCCATACCCAGTTTTGGTATGCCTTTAGATAATGATATTTTGTATTACACTTTTTTGTCACATTGTTGACTATGAGCTTAGAATAACCATATATTGTGAGTATCTTAAAACCCATTCTTTCTGCTTGCATTAAGCCAAGGCACAAGGCTTCATATTTAGTAGCATTTTTAATGCAACTCCATGTTAACCTAAAGGAGAAACTTTTGATTCCATCTAAAGGAGATACTAGTGCAATCATGATGTTGACCCCAATTTTGCATCTAGATCCATCAAAATAAATCTTCCAAAGTTTTGTTTTAAACATTTCTTGATTTGTCACAACTAGGATTTTTTTTCATTCTAAGTCTAAGATGTGGTATGTGCCAATTCTGATATCAATTAGGGCATTATAAATTTTTATAGAGAATTCATATTATGATTGTAATTCTTCCAAGGTATATTCTAGAGGATCTACTTCTTCAAAAATTATAATAATATATATTCATCTTCTTCTATTTTCTCAATGTGATAGGTCACTGGTTCCTCAAAGATGATTTTGACCATTTTACCTTTATGTGGGATTATCATATGAGAATAATCCAAGTACATATAGCCTCCTAACTTTTTTGTGAACTATCGAGAGATATAGAGACCAAAATATGGCTCTAGGTCAACAATCACTATTTACTAAATTATAGTAATCTCTGGTGCTCTATGTAGTGTCATGTGAACATATTTCATAACCCCTACTCTCTTTATAGGAGAACCATCTAGTTGGATAATTCTAGTACATGAATGGGTATACTCCACAACCATATATTCACACTCCCTTAGGCATCATAGTAGTTGCATCTCTAGAATCAATCATACAATTATGCACAACCCACCCTTCCATTCTTAGGGATATGTAAAAGGGAGGTGGCATATTTTCCTCGACCCCCAAAATTATCAAATCCAAAGCCATATTATGCTTTGAACTTGATTTATCTCCTAGAGTAGTCTTCTTCAATGAAGCTCTAAGCAAATGTATTTTTATAGGAATCATTAGGGCATCATACACACTTGCTTTCTAAGGGGTGTTTTTATGCTCTTCAACTATGTTGAGGTTGGATGCTCCTGTTGGTTTCTTTTCATTTTTTATTTCTAGTTCATTAAACCTTAATATATACTCTAGAGCAACTTCTATCCTCTATATATTTTTCATAGAAGGATATCTAAGTTTATCTCGAGCTTGCTCCCTTGACTCAAAATGGAATTTAGTTAGGATTATCTATTTATTTTGAACTTAATTGTTCTTTTTGTGGTTCTAATGTAGAAGGAAATTTCTCCATCTCTAGCTGAGCTAGAGCCTTCTCGATATTGAGAAGTGTTTGTTTTGTAGGATTTTGAGGTTGAGATAGAACTCTAAACTACTCTAGTTTCTATGGATCTACCTAAATTGGCTTCTTCCTAGAATTGGTTAATACTAATATGCTTTCTTATTCAAATTTAGCTTGAGTGATCATGACCTACTTTTGTTCCCATAGCATATTAACTTGATATTTTTGAGCTCTTTCAACTTTTTTAGTGGCTAGGTGAGCCTAATGTTGATACATTACATAGGTATCTACATTACGAGGGATATTACCAAGGGTAGCTTTTACTCTGAGGTACCATTGATATTAATATTAAAAACTATTGGTATCCTTATCTAAAGTATTACTTCTAGAAGCTCTCTTATATTTGAAAACATATGGAAATATCCTAGGCTGATATTTCTCAATATATCTTTTCTCCATATTTGTCACGTTATTATTTAGTATTTTCAATGTAGACAACACTTCTATCATTTTTGGTGATTCCTTAGGCTTAGGCATTGGAAAAGTTGGTAGATCTGGTGTCATAGGCATTGCTTTGGGTGTAGGAATGTGAGAAATTGAAGGAAGAGGTGTAATAATAATAGGAGCTACTAGGGGTTCATTTTTCTGAGTATGTTGGACTAAATCTAGAAAATATGGCATCACAACTCTAGCGGGTAGCCTTCATACAAAGATCAATGTATTCTTGATAGTGATAATGACTTGGTAAAATTGAGGAAAAGTGGTTATATTAGATTGATGTGTTTGTATACCTATGTTGGGACCTAATCATCTAATATAATATATAGATGCTAGAGGAACCAAGGGTCTAATATCTTTCACAATTCTTTTCCAAGTTCTACTAAACATAATATTAAAATTCATATGAGCTCTTGATAATATTATTGGATGATTGTATGAGCAGTGAGAAGGGGTATTCTAGCTCATAAAAATATTTAAAAAAGGGCCTCACTAAATCATACCGTGAAGGAAAACTTCCATCTCCCAAGGTTCGATACTAGTTAAGTATTTTCCCCCTAAAACATAGGGCAAGGAGATGAACCATAACATATTCTTTGTTTATGTTATGAATTACCACTAGTGACACCAAATCTTGGAAATTTTCATAGGCAGTATTACTTATACCATAAAAAGTGCTAAGGTATTTAAGTGCTACTTGAGGATATCATTTGCATGTGCTAGACATAATGGTCTAGTAGTATTTCAATAAAGAAAATTTGAAAGCATTTGTTGTTGATTATGAGCCATGGTTTCATAACTGGGTGTTATTAATGGTTCAAATAAATTATAAAATGAGGAGTCTATGCCTTTTGAACAATATTTAGGGGGAAAATACTTAGTGCATATTGGTTTACAAGCAGGTAGTTCTAAAATTTTTAGTGGATTTTCTAACTTTCTTATCTATAAAACTTGTAATCATATAAGGACAATGTCAAATACACAGAATATGAAGTGCCAAAAAATGGGCCCTATAAATTTCTTTTTAAGTATGAGGATAATTTTAACTATCTCTTATAGTGACACCTCAAGTTCTATCTTCAAGGGAGTTACCAGAAGAACATACATTCTCTGTAAATGAGGTCAAAACTATTCATAAAATATTGAGCTCCCCATAAATGATATCAAGACTATTCATTGAATCTTATAGTGATGTTACTGCTGATGTAATACTAAATTTGGATATCTCAATTTTTTTCAAGCCTTAAAACCTTTGGCACACTTAGCCAATTTCTAAAAAATAACTTCTCCTATTCTACAAATGAGGTCGTTAAATTGACCTACATTTTTTATTAGGTATAGGAAGGGGTTTTTAAATGATCACCAGATATTTTACAAAGTAGGAAATGTGGATAAAGAAACCCCAAGCCATTCATAATAGGATAGATTCATAAGAATAAGGATACTAGAGAAATTGAAAAGAGGAGTTGAAACACAATCCAATAAATTAGGACCTATGAAATAGAGAATAGTGTCAAATTCTAAGGATCCAACATGACTAAACATAATATGAGGGTTAAAAAAAATGAGAGATCAACAAATCCATCAAATATAACCCCCATAAATTTCTTTCACTAGCCTAGATACTTTTAAATTCAACATTCGAATACAAATTCCCGCCCAAGACAAGAAACATAGGCTTGCACCTAGAAAATTTAAATTAAAAAAAACAAATTCTTATCCATAAAGGAAAAGTATTTCCATGGGAGAGCACACCAAAAAGCCAAGGATTTTTGAAAATAAAAACTCCTACCCAAATCTTTGTAACATAAATGAAGATCTAGCTTCTCGAGTACACCAACTACTAGGCAAACAACCTGGAACCACCTATTTAGAAAATATAGTATGGAAAATGACCTGACCAGATCAATTATTGCTATTGTGAACTCACACAAAACTATCAAAGTGATTTACAAAATTTCCAAATCTAACACACAAACTATAAAGTGGGAAATCCACCCAAAATAGTAAGATCTAAGAAACTATCATCTTGGAACTAAAATAGGATTGCCAAAAGCTTGCATATCTAGCTTTACAACCAATAGAAAGACAACAACCCAATGAAGAGATCCTGAATGAGGACCCAAAGGTTCCTATACCAAATTGAATTTGAGCTTGAAAAAATATCCAATAAAGTAACATATGCTTAGGATCCATAAAAGGACCCAACAATTGCAAGATCTAGAAAATCCCTAGATCTACATAAGAATCCCTAAATAAATTCAAAGCAAAACATGGGTAACATAATAGAAATATATAGGATCTCTCTCATGGCTAAAAAAAAACATAATCCATAGGTTCTGAAGCCTTACAGACAATGGAACCACCATCATCAGTCATTTCTATTGCAAACCATCAAAGACCACCAACATGAAAACTAAACTGCAATCCCAAAAATCATAGGTACTACCACAAAGATCTCAAGGGTATTCCAATATTGGCTTGGCAATAGGAAGTAACACCTTGAGATCCTAAAAAAGGAAAAATACCTCCCCCAATACGTATGAGTTCTAAGTCCACAAGCACACAAAAAATTAAAACAAAGTTAGACCCCTTCAAAATATGAACACCAAGTCAGCCTCCTGACAACTCCTTAGAGGAAGACTAAAAGCATAGACTGACAAGAAAAAAATATATTAGTTTTAGGGGTAAAATAGCACCACCCCCTAGAGGATCACCCAAACCATGTAGACCACCAGGTTGTTCAACATCACCACACAGGTGATCCAAGTAGGATTTGGAAAACAACAGACCCAAATCATGTGATCCAACACACATACTAGATCCACTAGACAAGAGATCCAAGCAAGGTCCACAAAGCCCTACCTCTCTGAGAGCCCCTTCCACTGGTACAATCTTCTCACTCTCTGCCATCCTAATACAAATCCAATTTCCATAAGGGTCATATCTTCCCAATCTGGAGTGTAATGTAGATCTTGTGGTCTTCATAATATTCCACTCTAAAAGGGCTTATGGTAGCTAGTGTGATTTATGAAATTGAGCTGCATTACCTTAACATATATTACACATGGTTTTTATTTAATGAATTTATTATATGGTGTGTATTTTAATCATAATTATAGTAAAGTAATTTTTCTCTTTGAGACTTGGATCTACATAATTCTATCTTCATGGAAAAAAGAAAGGTGATCCTCATAGATGGTCTTAAGTAATGAAGGAATTTTATTCCTGTTTTAATTCAAGTGGTGTTTGAGAAGTTATTCTTTTAATATTTTAGTATACATGGGATAATAGATATATTGAGAAAATATATACATATTAAATATTGGACATATTTTTTTTATCTAGTGTAGCAACAAAAATATAGTATACAATTGTTTTGACATTTTCTTATCAAATAAATTGAGATCACAAACCCATTCTCCTGATATGTGATCTACTCAATAATGGTTGTCCAATACATTTAAATTGAACTCTATAAGGCTCCAATAACTTGATTTATACCAAATTTTTATGTTATGGTGGGAGGGAACATGGTTTGAAGTACACACACACACATAAGAATCCATGGCATAATTATTTTTCTGAAAAAATTGAAAAAACTTGTATTAAAACAAAGAACAAATACAATTTGGGAAGAGACACTTCCCAGAAAAAATCAGAGAGAACACATGCTTACAATAGTAAAAGAAGATTTGCAATGGAGTCAAATATCTTGAACCATTAACTAGCTAACAAGGGGATCGAAAAAATTAGTTGATGCAACTAGTCGCGATATCGCGACCCTATTTCCTTCTTTTCCTTTGACCGCAAAAATGCAACATGTCGCGATATCGTGACACTTTTCTCCTTTGGCCGTGAAAATTCAACATGTCGCGATATCATGACACTTTTCTCCTTTGGCCGCAAAAATGCAACATGTGATATCGTGACACTTTTCTCCTTTGGCCGCGAAAAAGCAACATGTCACGATATCGCGACACTCTTCTCCTTTGGCCCTGAAAATGCAACATGTCATGATATCGTGACACTTTTCTCCTTTGTCCACGAAAATGCAACATGTCGTGATATCGTGACACTTTTTCTTCCTTTGGCCACGACAAAGCAACATGTCACGAAATCGCGACACTTTTCTCCCTTGGTCGCGATGAAGCAACATGTCGTGATATCATGACACTTTTCTCCTTTGGCCGCGACGATGCAACATGTCGCAATATCGTGACACCTTTCCTCACTTGTCCGTGATGAGGCAACATGTCAAGAAATCATGATAACTTTTCAACCTTGGCCACGACGAAGCAACATGTCATGAAATCGCGACACCTTTCCCCCCTTGGCCACCATGAAGCAACATGTCACGAAATCATGACACTTTTTCTATTTTGACCATGATGAAACAACATGTCACAAAATCATGACACCTTACCACCCTTGGCTTCAACGAAGCAACATGTCAAAAAATCACGACAATCCACCCTTGGCCAAGATGAAGCAACATGTCGCGAAATTGTAACACCTTTCCACCCTTGGCTACAACGAAGCAACATGTCACGAAATCGTGACAACTTTCCTCCCTTGGCCATGATGGAGCAACATGTCATGAAATTGTGACACATTTCCACCTTTGGCCGTGATGAAGCAACATATCATGAAATCACGACAACTTTACTCCCTTGGCCACGATGGAGCAACATGTTACGATATTGTGACAACTTTCCTCCAGAGACTGTGACGACGCAACATGTCACAATATCGCGAAAACTATCCTCCAGTGACCGTGATGGTGCAACATGTCACGACATCGTGACAACTTTGTTCCAGTGACTGTGACAACGCAACATGTCATGATATTGCGACAACTTTCCTCCAGTGACCGCGATGGCGCAACATGTCACGATATCGCAACAACTTCCCTCCAATGACCGCGACGGCGCAACATGTCACGATATCGTGAAAACATTCCTCCAATGGCCACGACGGTGCAACATGTCATGATATCATGATAAATTTCCTCCCTTTGCTTTTTCTTTGATCATTGGCTCAAGGACCTTTCAAGAACCTGCCTAATCACCTCATCCTCAATATCCATGTCACTGTGCAACTGAATTCCAACCTCCTTTTCCGCACCCAACTTAGCCAGAAAGTCAGCCGCTTTGTTCAAATCTCTACTCGCATAAACTAGGATCACGTCCTCCAGTTCCTTCCATAATTATTTAATTTGGGTAACAAGAGCCCTCAACCTCCAAGCTTTCAGATCAAAGTTCCTCATGCATTCTAGAGCTCCAACCATTATTTGCGAGTCTGATTCAAGAATAATCCTGTGGTGGCCATGTTTCACTGCCCAAATAGAAGCAGAATTTATGGCAATGGCTTTGGATTCGTTATTAGTGGTTCTTCCCAGGCCTTGCAATTCCCAATAGAGCATAGTCCTAGCATGGTTCCGGTACACCACTCCAATTTTGGCTCTACTCGAATTGCCTTTTGTAGCTCCATCAGTATTGATTTTATTCTAGCCTTCAGGGGGAGGTTTCCAATAATTTTTGTCCTATCCCTCTTGTAGTTCAACGCGTTCTTCCGTAGCTCCAATGTCAATTTTAGCTTCCTCCTCAGCATGAACAGCCACAGTTTCAGTAACCTTGCTCCAAATGGTCTGCCAAACCCCGTCTAGAGCAGTAAAAGTTTCTCTAAAAATTTTGGCATTTCTTTCCAACCATACTTGCCACCAGATAAAGCTTAAACCGAGCTCCCAGCCAATATGAAGAGCTTTAGATTTGAATCTACCTTTCTACCATTTTTCCTAGATATTCATCTGGTTTAGGTCATCACTTACTTGAATTTTAAAGTATGCAAATCAACATAGCCAAATCCGTCGGGTGAAAGGGCAACCAAACAGCAAATGGTCAGCAGTTTCCTCGCTCTTGTAGCATAGTACACATTGAGAAGGGCTGATGATACCTTTTGATCTGAGATTATCAAAAGTGAGGATTCCATTGTGCATGCATTGCCAGGCAAAAAAGTTAACTTTTGGCCAGCCTTTAGAGTGCCAGATTTTCCTCCAGTCCTCAACCTGAAAAGTATGAGGAGGGGGCTCTAGGAGAATGCTATCATATCCATCCTTTACTGTATAGATGCCAAGACTCCCAAAGCCCCAGGCTAATTCATCCTCCACATATCCCCCTATAAGAAATATTTCTGTCAGAATTTTAGTCATGATGGGAGTCAAATCCAGAGGGATTGAAATGGGCCACTCATCCAACTTCTTGAACTGCTTAAACTTACACTCCCCCAGCTAAGTAGTTATGAAATAACTTTCAATATGGGTCCATCCCTTGGCTTCAATGACTGCTTTTATTGGCTATAATTCTAGAAATTCAGCAATGATGGGTGGGAACTGATCCCAAGAATTTGTCCGGAAACGAGCCTTCTCCCCTCTTCCCACTTTCCAAAATAAGCGGTCTTTAACAACCTGAGACCCTAACTTGAGAGCCTGCCAGACTAGGGACCCAGTACCATCCAAGGGGATGCGAGCTACATCATTTGGGTTGGCCTATCCTAGGTATTTGCTAGTTAGGATTCTACTGAAAAGGGAGGTGGGTTGGGAGATCCATCTCTAGTACAACTTTCCAGCCAAAGCTTTATTATTTAGATTATATTTTCTCAAACCCAGACTTCCTTTAACCTTGGGCTGGGTAACTTTGTCCCAGCCCACTAAGGCCCACTTTCTCTCTCCCTTTGCTCCTTCCCATAAAAACTTTCCAGCCATCCTGTCCAACTCTTTCCATATTGTAATCGGGGTAGCCAGGATAGAGAATTTGTAAATTGGCATGGCTTGAATGACTGACTGTAAGAACGTTAATCTGCCACCATAACTTAACCACTTGTGAGACCAGTGATTAATTATGTCCTTGATACATGCCAACAGATTCCTCCATGTGTCTAATTTTAGCTTCTTAAAGTGCAAGGGGACCCCCAAGTAAACCACTGGGAGAGAAGTCCTTGTGAATCCCAAGATTTCTAAAATTTTGTTTTGAAGCCTTTGCTCCAGATTAAAAAAACCACTTTGGATTTCTTGTCATTAATGACCTATTGAGTAGCCCTGAGATAGACATTAAGAGTATCCCTAATCATTCTTGCTTCCCTGAAGCTAGCCACTCCCACCAAACTAGTGTCATCTACAAAATGCAGGTGCATTAAAACTTTTTCACCCACCCTGATACCCAATAATCTACCTTGCTGTCTTCTCCTCAAGAAAAGTCTACCAAGACCTTCAGCCAAAATGAGAAAAAGATAAGGAGAAAAAGGATCCCCCTGGTGCAGTCCTCGAGTAGCTCCAAATGGTTGCAAAGGAATGCCCTTGATTAGCACGGAGTAAGTCAGGGTAGAGACACAACTCATGACCCACTCTATCTAGTCCTAAGAGAAACCAAAGGCTGCCATCATTTTAGCCAGGAAACTCCATTCAACCCTGTCATAAGCCTTTGACATGTCCAATTTTATGAACATCCCTTTATTACCAGAAGTGTGCATTGAATGGATTGCTTCCTGGGCCACAACCACCCCATCCGAATCTGTTGTCCCTCAACAAAACCCCCTTGCTCAGAGGAGACAATGTTGTGAAGAAGAGGTTTTAGGCGCTCAGCCATTACCTTTGTGATTATTTTGTACAACACATTACATAAGGCAATAGGCCTATAATCTAAAATATGAACCCCCTCCTCCCCTTTTGGAATTAAGATAATGAAAGTGTGGTTTATAGCTTTAAGCATTCTCTTATTTTCTTTGGACTCTTCTACAATAGCCATTACATCTTCCTCTAAGTAGTCCCAGAAAGCCTGAAAAAACTCAATTGGGAAGCCATCTGGACCTAGAGTTTTACCAGTGCTCATTCCAAAGACCACAATTTTCAATTCATCTCTATCAATGGGTTTGAGGAGAGTCTGATTTTCATCCTCAGAAATAACAGCAGGTATGATAGAAATAATTTCATTTTGGGCCTCTACATCTTGTACCACACTTTCCTTAAAAAGCTTAGAAAAATAATCCATAGCATGGGAATGCATACCAGGAAGTGTATCAAAGGAATGACCGTTCTCATCTTGAAGGGCCTCCATCTTGTTCATTTGTATTCGAGCACAAGCAGTCTGATGAAAGAATTTTGTATTTCTATCCCCTTCTAATAACCAGGTGGTTCTTGCTCTCTACTTCCAAAAGGTCTCCTCCTGGTTGTTAATGACCTCAACCACTGTACGTAAGGCATCATCCTCAGCTTTGAGCTGGTCTGTAATTACTCCTCCTCTAAACTATTTTTGGACCTCATCCCATATGGCCACCAAAGGAGCTCTTTGGGCCTGGATGTTTGTTTTATTAGCATGCCTCCAATACTTCAACTGAGTTTTGACATATTATAGTTTTTTGTGGATTCTGAACATTGCTCTCCCATAAGCTGGGTGGCCTTCTTCCCACCACTATGGAATTTTCTCCCGAAGTTCTTCTTTCTGAAGCCAAAAATTCTCAAATTTGAAAGGTTTGTGATGCTGCCCCATCCTAGTCCCGCCTTCCAAGAGAATGGGGCAGTGATCTGAAACTGGGACTTCTAAAATATGAAAATTTATATTTCATTTTATAAATGCCTCCTCTAAAACCAGAAAATGATCTAGCTTAACCTTCCTGCTATGTGGCTCCCGCATTTTATTAGTCCAAGTGTAGTTAATTCCAAAACATTTAATGTCCACTAAGTGCAAAGCCTAGACTTGGGCAATCATGAAATGGTCCCCTGAGTCCAAAAATGGTGTTCCCCCTTCCTGATCTCTAGAAGATAATTTAGTGTTAAAGTCCCCTGCTAAAATCCAATCTAGATCTTCCCTTGAGGTTCGCATATTATGCATAGCCTTCCACTTCCGCCTCTGACCCTCTAGGTTTTGAGACCCATAAAAGTTTGTGATTAGAATGTGTTCCACAGTGACATTATTCCTAAAAAGAGAAGTGAGAACACCCCTCCAGGAAATATGTTCTATTGTAGACCATTCAAGAGATTTCCACAGAGTAACAATCCCCCCTGAGGCACCTTGGGCAGCCACATCCATATGACCAGCACCCCTCCAAATTCTATTGACTGTTTTGGACATAAGATCTAATGACATCTTAGTCTCCTATAAAAGAAAAAAATCAGTATTACGATTCTCTAAAAGTCTTCGAATAGTAGATTGATGGGTTCTGCTGTTTAAACCCCTCACATTCCATGATCGTATAATCATTGGTTACCTTGGGAGCAGTAAGAGTCTATTGGCCTCATCGATCCTCCTGTGATCAATTTGTCTCCTTGGGCTGCTAGCAACTCCTTATTGGATCTTCTACCTACTCCCTAAGAATTGCTGTTTTTTGATATTTTTTCTACCTGGGTTATCCCCAAAGTTGGCCTTTCCCTATTCTTCTCTGCTATTCCCATGCTGACATCCTAAGATACTGTCTAGTCCTGGTTATGCACTACTAAAGCCCCTAAACACACTGGCTATGATACCTCATAGAGTTAAACTACCTGCTTTATGACGGGAGGAGATGAGAGGGGGAGTTGCATGGGAATATTAGAATTTTCCTTATTACCCTCCATGCCCTCCATAAATTGTTCCTCTTCATCAACCAATGACTTAAATATCTCATACCTATTGGTAGGTCTGAGATGGGATTGCTCCTTTCCCTATTTTTTCTTTGTCCATATTTTTCTTTTGGGCTGTTCAAAACCCTCTCTCTGAGCTTCCTGGCCCTGAACGGTACTATTAGAAACTTTATTAAGTGTTGCCTTATCCTCTTTAGGTAGGTTTGGCATTCCTAAAGGGGCCTCAATTTTAGCATTCATGTTATTAGGGCAAAAACAGGCCAAATGTCCATGTTTATGATAAACCCAACATCTAAAGGGTAGGGCCTCATAATCCAATTGTTGAATCCATGAGAGTCCTGCTAATTCAATTTCCATCTCTGCCAGCAAAGGCTGGCTGAGATCCATCTCCACACATATTCTTGCATACACCGCCATGCTCCCCTCAATTGTGTCTCTGGAAACACCCAGATGTCTTCCAATAGAATTACCAATCCTTGCCAACACCTGCTCACTCCAGAATTCCATTGGGAGAGCATATAATCGGATCCATACTGGGACAGTATTAGGTTCAACTCAGGGATCGAATCCCACTCTCCATGGTTGAAAAAATAGCCCTGTCGGGCCATGATTTTTCTTCTCTGACTTGAAAGCCCTATTTCTATCGGCCAAAGATGAAAAGGTAACAATAAAATATCCATTTCTAATAAACCACAATGAATACTCACCGTGAGGCTCCCAGTTTTGGTGGATCCAAGAGTGCAAAAAATTTAGGGAAGGACGTATACCCATGAACTTGCAGATTAAATCATGATTAGCTCTGTAAATGACTGATTCTTCAACCATACTTAGCTTGATGACAATTTTTGGCCTCGTTTCGGCGTGTGGCAAACATCCATTCACATGATGTGCTGTCAACCTATTCCCAGCAGCCGTGAAGAGCATTTTATATGCTATTTTTTGAGCTTTGTCGTTCTTTGGAGGAGATTTTTATTTAAGAAAATCTGTGTATGAGCTGCTACTCCCTGGAAGAGGAGCTGGAGAAGTCCCCATTGAAACCTCTTGGGGCACCAATCTAGCCTTCAAAACCACCATACCCTGAAAGCACTTTTGCAATCCAGCTGATGCCCTAGATTTTTCCCAAAAGCTTATCAATTTTAAAATTGAAAAATCATCCATGGCATAATTATTGCATAAGAGGTCATGTATTCTTTTTATTTCATAAAAATATCTCATATATTTGTAACACTAGATATGAACAAACATATGATAGGTTTTGCCAGAGCTTTTTTTAAATGATAATATAAAAAATAACTTTGAAAAATGTTGGTGTGAATGGATTAGATCTCATTGTATCACTTTAAAATATTCTATTTTGATCAATTAATTTCTTATTTGAAACTTTAAATCATCCCATAATTGCACTAAGGCAATTCACTATGCCATTATATCTTTATTATTCTTAATAGAGGCCTTAGGAAGAGCTTTCTCAAATGCAAGACTTGAATGAAAATCTAAAGGTATTAAAGATACAACATATTGCCCCTTCAAATATAATTTCTAATTTATTAATGATTTGAAATATCTAAAGAAGAAAATAAATATTTAAAATTCTTATTCTTTTGGTAACATGTTTAAAGGATATGAAGAGGTTTAATTTAATCTTAATTATTTATTAAAATAGTAGAATTCAATGGAATGGACTAGGATTTTTATTTTGAACAAAAATAATTAGTTTATAATTATCATGATGTATTGAAAAAGGCAGTCATTTTTGTTCCTAAAATAGAGGGAGAGAGGACTCAAGAAAAGACATAGAAATATCAAATCTCAAAATAAATCTCAAAGTCATGCCCAATTTTAGAACCCTATTATTACCTCTCTTCCAAAGTGTTTACAAATATGGTATTCACAATAAGGAAAATTTAGTGCATAAAAAGAAGTGTTAGACATTTGGTTACAAAATTTGAATATACATAGAAGATTTATTTGTGACAATGGAATTAAAACAAAGGATTTTCTTTGATCTATTGTGAAGTTAAATTTAAAAAAATAGGGTGATAAAAATTAATTTTAATCATGGTGATAAAAATAGGAATAATAAAGAATTGACAAGAAAGGCTTGAGGCAATAATGGTCAAATTTTATAGGACAAACTAATGGCTAGCTGCTACAATTGTTCTACCGGGTCCTCTATTTTTAAACTTTCCAAAGGTGGGAAGGATATTTTTCAAACTTTTGGAATGCGGGAGGATGATTCACAAGATGGTTTTGCCCCACCTAAATCTGTTACTTCTGAGGATGGTTATGTTCCTCCTGTCAATTCTGTTGTTGTCGCAGTTCCTACCTTTCCTCATTTCGTTGGCGATGGCAGTGGCATTGGGAAGTCTCTGTATAGGCCCCCCATCACTGAGACTATCCTTGGAGCCCCCGAGGCTACTCCTTCAAAATTGCCACCCAAGGATGACATTCCTGTCTCTTCGTCCAACAAGGTTAGTTCCTTCTGGGGTGATGATATTCCCTTGGGATCCAAGCCTTCCTTTGCTAATATTTTGGGCAAATCCTCTTCTTCTCTTGGTCCTTCACCCCCCCTTTTGAAGTTTCTAGGAATAGAGTCAAGATTCCTACGAGTGTTGCAGAAACCTTTTTAGCTCAGGAATCCTTTTCTCTTGTGGGCAAAGTGGTTGGAGGTAATCCCAACTTAGATACTATCAGGCGTTGGGATTTTTCTAGATGGAAATTTCATGGTTCCTTGGAAATTTTTAGCCTCTCCAATGCCTTCTTTGGCATTCGCCTCAATGCTCAGGAAGATGCTAACCTCATCCTGTCTAGAGGGCCATGGTTTTTGGGGTCAAAAAGCATTTTCTTAATGAAATGGACTCCATATTTTGACCCTGATACCCAAAGCATCAATTTTGTGCCCATTTGGGTTAGGATTCCAAATATTCCTTGGCATATTTGGAGGGAACCTGTCATCAAATCCATTGCCTCCACCATTGGAGATCTTCTTCTTATTGATAGGGTTACTCTTTCTAGAATGAGGATGCACGCTGCTCGTTTTTGTGTTAATGCTAACCTTGATTCAACTCTTCCTACCTTCGTTGAGCTGGAGCATGGGTCCTTTTTCCATAAGTAGGCTATTGAGTATGAGAACAAGCCTCCTTTTTGCATTGAATGTCAAACTCAGGGACATCTTCGTGCTCAGTGCCCTTCATTCAAGAAACAAGCAAGAAATTTTGGGCCAAATCAGGAGACTCAGATCACTGGTAAAGGAAAAGAATTCTAGACCCCCTTCAAAAAGGACAAAAGGAAATTTCCTCCCTCCAAAGGGATTACCTTCAGACCCATCAAGAATAAAAAATCCTAGGAGGAAACTGGCAAGTCTCCAATTGGCAAGTCTCCAATAGACAAAGGTAAAAAGGCCTCCTCTTCGACTGCTCTTAATGAGGTTAGTATTTTTGCACTTCCAAATCAATTCCACATTTTAGCCAATTTAGACTCTAAAAATGTTGTTAATGAAGTGGGTGAAGTTGATGAAGTTAATAATCTTAATCCTGAGTCAAATCCATCTTCGGATCATCCTGAAGCCCAACCGAAACCAATATCTGAATCACCGAATGATATTCCTTCATCTCCGGTTGCTTTCGATCAGGATCAACCCCTTGTGGATGAAGTTTCCATTCCTTCCTCATTTTTTGAACCATCTAGTCCTGTGATTCAAAAAATCTCTACCAACAACTTCAGCCCAAAAATCACTAGAAGCCAAAAAAAATCCCCCATTGATTGTGGTGCTGAAAAGAAGCGTGGTAGGCCTTCAAATACTGAGCAATGGAAGCAAGGTGTGAATGAAGACATTGCTAATGGGGTCCATAAAACTTTGTTTTCCTCTGGAATCAACCTTTCTAAGGAAGATTCAAAGTGCACCAAACCTCCCCAACCACAAGGAAAGGGAGGCAAACGAATTCCAAAATCTTCAAAATGAAGATCCTCTCATGGAACGTGAGAGGCCTTAATGGTATAGCTAAATAGAGGTTAGCTAAATAATTAAGGAAAGAAATAAGTCCTACTATCCTTTTGCTCCAAGAAACCAAAGTAAGTGAGCCTCATGACAAAATGGTCTGCAATCACATCTGGAAAAATTGTGAATTTACTATCTGTAATGCCAAAGGAGCTTCTGGAGGGCTCTTGTGCTTATGGAACCCAAATATTTTAGAAGGGAACCTTATCCATTCCAGTGATGAAATGATGAGTATCCTCTTCTTTGACAAAGATAACAATTCACCTTGGGTTCTCACAAACATCTATGCTCCAAATTCTATTTTTGGGAGATCTCGATTATGGAATACCTTATATTCTGCTAGAAGAGCTTTTCCTAATCTTCCATGGATCCTTTCTTGGGATTTTAACACTCCTATTTTTCCTTCTGACAAGAAATGAGGAGTTGGATCTTTTTCCAAAAGTATGGAGGATTTCCAAGAATTTATTTCTGATCACAACCTGATGGATGTAAATCTGAAAGGCAATCAATTCACTTGGTCGAACCGAAGGTGTGGATCTCAACTCATTCAAGTTAAACTTGACAGGGTTTTATTTTCTCAGGAAGTTGTCACCATTTGGGGTGATGCAAATCTTCAATCTCTCCTCAAAATCGGCTCTGACCATAGTCCTATTCTCTTAGATACAAATAATCCCAAAATCTACAAAACTCCTTTCAGGTTTGAAGCCATGTGGATGTTGCATCCTGATTTCAGAGAAAGGATTAATCAATGGTGGCAAACGGATATTCAAGGATCCTCTTCTTTCATCTTGGCTCAGAAACTTAGAATAATCAAAGAAAATATAAGAATATGGAATAGAGATATTTTTGGAAATCTCTTCCAAAATAAATAGGAAGTCAAAAATAGGTTAGCCATAATTGAGAAAGAAATTCAAGAAGGGGGAGAATGCTCTATGGAGGTGAGAAGTGAAGAGAGGACTTTATTAGCTCAATATCATAATATCCTGCAATGCGAGGAAACCTTTTGGAGATAGAAGTCTCGGGATATTTGGCTCAAACAAGGAGATTCCAACACAAAGTTCTTCCATGTTTCTACCATGAGACACCGAAGCAACAATAGGATCAAGGAAATCAGATGCCAGGATGGAAGGATAATAAATGATATTAAGGAAATCAGATCCAAAGGGATAGCTCATTTTATGCAATTGCTCCAAGAAGAAAACAGACCAAACTCTCAAGCTGCCAAGAATTTCTTTCTTCAATTCATTCCTCATCTCATTTTTGATGAAATCAACAACAAACTCAATGTAGTCCTTTCTAATGAGGAAATTAGAGAAGCCTTGTTCTCAATGAAGCCTGATAAAGCTCCTGGCCCTGATGGGTTCCCTCCTAGATTCTTTCAAACCTTTTGGGATCTGATGAGTCAGGATATCTGTGACACCATAAGAGAAATGCAAGCTTCTAAAGCTATCCCTAGGGGTTTCAATTCCACCTTCATTGTGCTCATACCAAAAATTCCGAATGCAAGTAATTTCAATGATTTCAGGTCGATTAGCCTTTGCAATGTTATATATAAAATTTTAACCAAAGCCATTGCTATCCGGCTAAGAGAGGTAATGCTTGTAATCATAAATCAGTGTCAAGGAAGCTCTATTAAAGGAAGATCTATCCTAGATGGCATTATTTCAGTTCATGAAGCAATTCATTCTATATCCCTCAACAAAAGAGTTGCTTTCCTTCTTAAATTAGACATGAACAAAGCCTATGATAGACTCAATTGGGATTTCCTCCTGGCGATATTGAACAAGTTTGGCTTTCATTCTGATTGGATCTCTTTAATCAAAGGATGCATTTCTTCAACATGGTTTTCTATCCTCATCAATGGTTCTCCTGTAGGATATTTTCAAAGCAGAAGAGGCTTAAGACAAGGGGACCCATTATCTCCTCTTCTATTCATTATTGCAGTAGAAGCTCTAGGTAGATCAATTCTGGAAGAAAAAAATGCAGGTCTGATTTTAGGACTTCAGGTCACTTCTCAATGCAATCCTATCACTCACCAACAATTTGTTGATGACACCCTGTTGTCTACCTCTGCCTCTGTCAATGAAGCCAAAATCATTAAGCGCATCCTCCTTTTGTATGAAGAAGTTGCTGGTCAACGGGTAAATTTTCAGAAAAGCAAATTATATTTTCTTCATACTCCCATAAGAAGACAGACTATCATTGCCAATATCCTTGGATGTTCCATATCTCATTTGCCTTCTTCCTATTTGGGATTACCTCTCTTCACTGGAAATGCTAAAGAAATCCTATGGGATAATGTCATTGAAAGACTCCAAAAAAATCTTTCTACTTGGAGAGGAAACCTTTTGTCTCAAGCGGGTAAAATCACTCTCACTATGGCTTGCCTCCAAAACATCCCTGTTTATTTCCTATCCTTGTTCAAAGCTCCTGTTAATGTTTATCAAAAAATGGAAAAAATTCAAAAATATTTTCTTTGGTCAGGAACTAAAAATAGACACATATTTCATCTTGTGGCTTGGGATAATGTTTGCAAGCCTAAAGAATAGGGAGGCTTAGGGCTTAGAAGGATCCATATTTTCAATCTTGCTCTCCTTTCCAAGCAAGCCTGGCGCCTCATTTCCAATGATAATGTTGAGTGGGTAAAATTCATTAGAAGGAAATATCTTCAGGCCTCTGAATTCCTTTATGGTGAAGTTCCTTCCATAGGCTCTTCCTTTTGGAAGTCCATTTGTGTGGCTCATTCACTATTAAAAAAAGGATTAAGATGGCAGCTAGGCAATGGTAAGTCTATTTTATTTTGGGAAGACAAGTGGCTTGGTGATCATCCTCTCATGCAGATTCCTATGCTTCAAAGGTTAATCAACCCCACCAAGCATTTGTTTGGTCCTCTGGTGGCTGATTTCATCTCTACTTCTCATGGTATTATGAGTTGGAAAAGACTTTCTATTCCTGATCTAGAAGCTGAAATTTCCTTTTTTCATGCTCAACTATCTTTTGTTAGAATTCCCGCAAGAGATTCTATAGATTATCCTATTTGGGAACCCACTGATTCAGGAGAATTTTTAGTCAAATCAGCTTATCTTCTATCAATTGACATTCTTGAAACTCTTATTCCTTTTAAGCTGGTTTGGACTAAGTATCTTATTCCCAAAATTGCTTCTTTTTCTTGGTTGTGCATTCAAGACCGTATCTTAACCATAGAGAACCTAATAAAAAGGGGCATGCAACTTCCCAATAGATGTAAACCTATGTCTCTCTAATTGGGAATCTACTGCCCACTATTTTTATTTTGTCCTTTTTCCAGAATAGTGCTAAGCAATATTTTTCTCAAATTCCACCTTGTTTGGGCCTGTCCTCCTAACATTGTTGACCTGTTCCTCCAGTGGCCCAATCCTTTCAAGAATCCTATGCTCAAAGGACTATGGAAATTTTGTTTACAACACTACCTTTGGCAAATATGGCTTGAGCACAATAGAAGAGTGTTTGAAAAAAAGGCATTGGATGCCATCCTCATTGCCAAAAAAATCATCCTTTGTGCCAAAGAGAACATCCTCATAGCCCAACTTGATCCTTTTCCCCGTCCATCCTTTGAGGATGATTTACTAAAATCCTGTCACATTTGCCTTGAAGACCCAAGACCTGTCAACCCTTCAACTTCAAGAACCAACATCAAGTGGCACCCTCCTCCTGTTGGATGGGTCAAGCTTAATTTTGATGGAGCTACTAAAGGAAACCCTAGAAAAGCTGGTGCTGGTGGTATCCTCCGTGATCACCTTGGAAATTCCATTTTTGCTTATTCTAAACCATTGGGCATTCTTTCCAATCATTCAACTGAAGCCAAGGCTTTATGGAGAGGCCTCCAATTCATTAAAAACATTCCAGGGAACATTATTGTGGAAGGAGACTCTCTAAACATAATCAATTTTTAAAAAAATTCCAAGCCAACTAGTTGGAGGATAAGAAGCATGATTGAAGAAAGTAAGCAGATCCTTTCTGAATAGAATGAAACCATCGTCCAACATGCCTTCATAGAAGCCAACTCTGTTGCTGATAGATTGGCCAACATTGGGGTGAATGCCCATGGTCTGATGACGTGGACAGATTCTCTTCCTCCAGAAGTTGCTGTGATTGCCAGGTTGGATAAAAATATTTGTGATCATGATGAGAATTAGCATTCCCATTCACATTTCTATGCATTGCTCTTTTACCCACGTGGTGTCACCATTCACACCACCATTTTATTTAGCCTACAATTTTTTCTCATCAACCATTCCTTCTTGGAATCCCAATGCAAATATCAGCACCATATTTCATCATATCTTGTCTATTTTTCTTGGATTGTGTTATTTGGCCCTTTCGAGAAACATCCTCCACTGGCTTACTTTTCGCTTTGTTTCGAGGATCATTTTATGGGGGTTTCCAATACTCCATGTCTCCTATGCCAGTTCACTCTTTTGGCTCCATTTTTTGGGCATCCCAAAGAGTCAACACTATCCCTATAGATTGCTTTTTCCAATCACTTGTCATAGTTTCCAATATCAAAAAATCCTCTTTGTTCCCAAACCTAGCCAATCTCCTTCCAATAAGTGGGTCTTTTCCTTTTCGAGGTATTTTTACTGGTTTGCTTGTTGGTTCTAGATCTGTGATCTCACCTATTTTTTATATTGTGTCATGCATGATCCTTTCATTTATCCTCCAGTTTCCCTGTGGTTGTTCCTTTCTGTTGTTTCCCCTTTTTGGTCTATCCTTTCAAATTTTCTTTGGTTTTCAATCATGAAAGAAGGGAAACCTGAGTATACTGAGCCTAAAATTTTTGAAATTGAGACTATTGCTAATGACATTTTGAAGGATAAAGGTGGCCTCATAAATTTTTTCAAAATGTTCTCTAGCGTTGATTGGGAGGTGACTACTACGTTTTTTGAGACTTGGGACAATGGCATCGTCACCATTCACGGCGTGGAGTTCTAGATAATGATGGAGATTTTGGCTGAGCTTACAAGACAAATCCTTGAGGGCAAGGTGATTCAGAGGAACAAACACCATTGGGAGGCTGAACTGACCCACTTTGAATAGACATCCATGATCCGCAAGCTCCACAAAAAAGGTCTGTATCGCCATCACCTTTCCACCCCTTGGAAATAATTACTTAAGCCTATTATGCAATACTTGACTGTTGACCACCCCGAGTCCTAACTTTGTAGTTTTCATTTAGCATTCGTCAACCATTTTTGTGAGGCCAAAATGATGAACATCCCTGCTGCTCTCTACTGGTCCATGGACTATGCTATAACTTCAACCCGAGGCAAGAAGGATGAGGGTTGGCCTTCTCATTAGGGGTTATTCAAAATTCTCTATAGGTTTTTAATCCTTAAGTTTCCCAAAGGTAATATCCCTGACCCTGATTCTGCTGAAGAAAACTCTTCCTCTACTCCTAGCCCTAAGGGCTCTAGGTCCAAGAGAAAGAACAATATTGAGAAGTCTCAGGTTGTGTCCAACATCAAGAAAAAAGTCAAAATTGAAAAAATGCTTGTTCATTGTTCCTAGAGGCTTAAATTTAAGGAGATTGCTGAAATGCCCACTCCTTCCTCTGAAAGGGCCAAGAAAGAACTTTCTAGTTCTCCTAACATTGTGGAAAAATACCTTCATAAGCTTGTTGTCCAAGCCACATCTGCTACTATCAATCACCTAGAAACTGCTCATGTTGCCATTGGGAAAGCTATCACGCAGCTTAAGGAGCAGCATCAAGCACTTAGCCTAATGTTATTCTGTGACTCTTTCGAGGATGTTTAGGCTACTTCTACTGCGGGGGGACTTTTTGACATAAAATACAGTGCCAAGGATGAGGAGGTTGTGGAGATTGCCAAGGAAGCTTGCAAGGAAGCCCCAAAGGATACGCCAAAGGATGATGTTAAGGATGCTGATCTGGAGATTGTGGTTGTGTCACCAATGCAAACTGATATTCCCATCTAGTGTGTCTATTGTCTCTGCTTATGAAAGCTTAGTATTAGCTTTCACTTGTTTGTTTTGCTCCATTTTGTGGTGTCTAAGGTCCTTTTTGGTTCTATTGGCTGAATGCCTTTTGTTCCTCTAGTGTTTCCTCTTTTGCTTCCTCTTTTGTTTCCTCTTTTCTATTCTCGGTTCTGTTGATGTACAAGGCATTGGGGCGCCTTTCAAATGCCCATTTTTTTTAATGAATTCTACTTTTTTTTATTTGTGGAAAACATCCCAAAAGGAATGCCACTTTTGGGTAAGACCCAAGGACGCAGGGGTATCCATTCTACCAAAAATACCCAAGACATGAATTCCATTAACTTACCAAAAAAAAAAATTATTTTTAATCATGCTTCCAAAAGAAATCTAGAAAGATCTGGAATAGATGGTGTTTTTCAAAATAAATAATTAAAAATCCTCCTCATTTACTTAAAATTATATGGAACATCAACTAAAATCCATATAGAATCTAGGACACTTATAGGGAGCAAATTTACAAATAAAAAATGATGACAACATATTTATATTGAAGGGGATTTACAATTATCATTAATGTTTTTTATAGAAATGGATGTGGAGATTGGATAAAAAAATAATATTTTTTCCAATATTCACTATCTACTATTGAAGTCATGCTCTTGGAAAAGGAAAACTGAACATATATATAGACAAAGAAGTTACATAAAAAATAATTTAGTCAATCGTGGAGTTGATATTCATATTCATGAATTTAAAATTTTATAAGGCAAATGGCTTTGTATGATTTTATCTCAATGAAGAAAATTACAAGGAGTTGATTGTGAAAACATAGCAATTTTAGGAAGATTAATAGTATATTTAGTAGAAAAAATGAGGAATATGTTTGATAAAAAAACAACTTAGATATTTAGTAGGAAAAAGTTTTTAGAGATTGATAACTAACGAAGGACTATGGAAGGAAGTAATTCATGAGAAATATTTAGGCACCTTGTCCTTTGTATATTGGATTAGATTGCCTAATAAATCAATTTCAAAAGCCACAATTTTCATTGGATTTTGAAGCTAAATACTAAAGATAAAATAACCACAAGATCTAAAATAAATTTGCAATATGAAATATAAGATAATGAAAATATTCTAAATATATAAAATTCATAAATAACTTCAACAATAACTCATAGAATTACCAATAATAAATTATCATGAATATTGTATATCCATTGAATCAAGATCTCAAGTACCCATATTGACATACACTCTCATACTACAATACATGTATCTTGCACACTCACACATAGACACATATATAATGGAATGTGACTCTTTATATGGATCACCCTTGGCATTCACTCTTCTAGATACTCTTCATCTTACTATTCTATTGACTCATGTGCACATGGACTATTATGCACATTTACATTACCAGAATACTTTGCACACTTGTGCATTTATTACATTGCATAAAGTAAATACTCACACTCTAATACATGACACTCCGTAATCTAAAGATGTACCCAAGGTGGTACATTAGCATGTACCGAATAATATAATATATTCCAACACCCCCTTTTATTACATTATTTGGTTATTGAAGACTTTAGTCTTCAATATGGATCTTCATCCTTGATCTGAATCTTGTGCTCTTCTTCTCTACGTTTTTTATTTTGCTATTTTTTTGTATCCTAGTAAATTAAATGATTAGTATCTTCATAAAATGCTATATTTGTTGAATGTTCTTTAAATTCATATTCATTTGTAGATTCTTCTAGTTCTTGAATTTCCTGAATCTCTTTAGCTAAGTGTCCCTTTTGTTTGCCTTCTCTATATTATAATTGAGGTTAATTGTAATGATTCTGATGGTGAGATAGTTGTTGATGTGGACTATATTTATTTTGATATTTTATTGGTTAAAATGACCTATTTATTTGATCCCAAAAATTTATTTGATTCTTTTGATATTGATTATTTGGATTGAATCTATAATAATCTTTACCATGTCTTCTCTTTCTACATACTTGACAATATCTATTATTCCATTTTTATCTACCTCTTGAGAATGAAATAATATTTCCTTGTGGATTATATTTTGAGACTAAGGCATTGTTAGTCATTTAATCTTTGACTAAATTCTCTACTTCATATTCTTCTAGTATATTGACTAACTCATCAAATATTGTATATTTACTCAAAATTTGAACATATGTAACAAGATGCTTGTAGTTTTCAGGAAGTGCTCCTAGAATTACTTGAACAAGAAACTTGTCTTCTACCTTCTCTCCCAAGGTTAATATATATATATATATATATATATATATATATTTTTATATCTACCACTTTTCTTAGAAATAATTTTATGATTTCACCACTATTTACTTTTAGAGAATGCAATTTCAAAATATCTACTTTTATTTCACCTTAGTTTTGAGTAATAGACTAAGAACAATTTTTCAATTGGTAATCTTAAATTTGACAACCTTTTATCTCCCAAATCTTAAAATATATAATTTCATTTAATTCTAAATTTCTCAATCCTATGTTGGTGTTGAATTCCTTATAACTCCAAATTTAGAAATTTAGAAATTCCATTAAAATATATTTGTAAGTTTTATATTCCTAATTTGATATAGAAAACCTTATTTCTCCAAACTTATAAAATTGCAAATGTTTCAAATTACTTTGTAAGATCAAATAATTAAATTATAAAACTTAAAATTAATTCCTTTAATTATTCAAACCAATTTTTAAATCTTCATAAAACTTTCAAATAACAATAATCAAGTTTCTAAGGCTTCAAATATTAATTCAATATCTTATCTCTCCAAAATAAAAATAGTTTTATTTTAACCTTAGACAATAATAAATTCATATAACCTTTTACCTCCGCATATAATTAATTTCAAATAGAACAAATTACCTCCAATATTGAAGTGCAAATTCTCTTGGTCAAAAATGTTTGACCATCTCTTAATTGACACTCCTCCTTCTATGTTGTACGTATGGAGTTCTTGTTGTACTTTGGCTTACCTAGGAAATAATACTCTCTCTCTCACTCTCCCCTATTTGACTGGTCAATTGACTTCCAACCTTATAAATGTGGTCTAATTAAAGAGTTAAATATATTATCCTTGTTGTTGTAATAGAAATGGAAGTAATTCATATCTATTTTTAGTCTTTAGTTCGATCCTTCAACTCCTTTTGATAGAACCTCATGGATGGATCTCTTGCATGATTCAAATGGAATATATCCTCTTTACTTGCACTCAAGCTTCAATCAATGAGCTTCCTTGCACTTTATCCTATTTTAGGCATCATTTAAAACTAAACTTTAACTTAACTATATTTGGAATCTCGAATCATGCATCAACATATTTTTTGCAAATATTTGAATTAATCAAAGCTTATTGATGTTGCACTCCTTATGTGCCACATGGCACTCAACCTCTTCTACGTCTACAATTTTTCTCACCTTGTTCTCCTCAGGCACTTATAACGTAACTATGCCTAGTTTGGTGAAATTATGACAATTTGGATGTTACACTTACAAGTGTCTTACCTCCAACAGATATTCAAATGTGTCCTTTAACCTTGGTGTAATATTGGAACTTGGAGTTTTCACTATCTCATCCTTTCCAATGCTTTATCTTCTCTATGCATGTCCCTTAAATATCTTTTGCGTGAAATATTTCCTTCAATATTTGATGCTTCGATTTTGCCCTAGTTCTTCAATGCTTTGTATTCTTTACGTACATTCCTTCACTATAATTTATAGAAACATATCGGTTACCTTCATTTGAGATCCTTGAGTGGAGCTATGGTATTGGACCTTCATCTTGGTGGCTTCATTTAACTTTCCTAGTGGTGGCTCTTCCTTGAGCTATGGTGGATCTTCCTTGAGTGGTGGTAGCTCTTCCAACTTGGTGGTTCTTTCACTTCTCCAAACTGGTACCTCCTCATTTTCTTGCGCAGTGGTCCCTTAGTGTCTTTAGACACTCTAAAATTTTCTCTATTTTGAGCCCTTAATTTATCTTCTACTTTCTTAGAAAAAATACTGTTATTCAATTTATTTTTAATTCAATAAATATGCACTTTTATAATATTGTAAAAAAAATATTTAATACTGATATTGCTTTTCCCTTATTTCTCCTTTTCAAGTAAGATTTAATTTATATTTTTGCAGTTTTAATTTTGTAGATTTTAGGACACATTCTACCACATTATTTTGTTTGATGACTATCTATTTCAACTTCATTTTTTCATAATTTAATAAAGCTAATATGGTGATCTCAAATACTTATGTAGACTATTTTTAATGCTTGAATAATAAAATTTGTATCACCAATATTGCATACCTTTTTTAACTTCTTTTGTAGCTAATTTCCTTGGTGATTTGATTCACCCTTTTGCTATTAAGAACTTGTAAATTTTGTAGCTTCACTTGCTTTCACTTTACTATTCTAAACTTTTCAATTTTACAACTCTAAATACCATCGATATGCCATATTTCTTGCTGCACAAAAACTCTCTCAAATTTGCACCAAAGTTCTTGAAAATGCAGCTATTTCTTCTCCTTCTAATGCTGCCCAAAAATTTGATTTTTGTGGCTTCAATTATCCTCCAAATTCATTCTATCATACTCTAAAATTTGCACTAGGTCTATCAAAATGCTTCTCAAATTTACAGCTTAACTCTCTTCAAATTTCTACTTACAAAATCTGATTTATTTTCCTTATCTTGTTGTCCCTGAATCTCCCTTATCTCCTTCAAATTTTTACCATTTTTTATAGTCAAGTCTTCCTTCAATTGATTGTTCAAGGGCTCTTCAAAATCTACCCAAATTTTCTCCAATATGCAGCTCTATATCTTCTTTAATTTTTTGTCCTATGATTCTTTATCATCTACCTCAAAAATCATCAACCTCCTTCTTTGCAAATCAGACTTCAAAACCTTTATGACTATCTTGAAAAATCTCAAATTTGGTGGCCTCTTCTAGATTATTTCTCCTTCAATATTCTTGTCAAATTTTGCCTCAAAATTTGGCCTCTTCCCCTAACCTCTTCCTCAAGAATATGCATATATTGAGGTCTTCAAAACTCTTTCCAAAGTTTGGCAAAGTTCTTGCCTAATCCTTCTTCCTTTTCGGATTGTTTTCGAATGGCAATAATTATTCCAAATTCTTATTTTCATGAGCTTCTCATGCTTGCAATATTCTACCTTGATATTTATTCAAATTTTCTTCATTGGTCACTTCTTTAGATTTGAAATGAGGCATTATCTAGCCTTCTTCTTCTTCTCAAAATTATCTTGAGACCTCTTCCCTTGGGTCTTCTAATTTTACAACTCCTCAATTCTTCTTATCAAAATGTTTAATGATACCTTTCCTTGGTGTCTCCAATATTTCAGCTATGGAAGTTCTAAAATGGGATTTATTTCTTGGATATCCAAATTTTGATGCCTCTCATATCTAAAAAAGGAACATTTTTTTAGTCCTTCTATAAATTCAACCTTCAATATTCTATGGGGACCTCCTACATGGGTCTCCTCAATGTTAAATATCAATAGTATTTAATCTTCAATGAAGCCTCTTTTATTGGACCTCCTTAATATAAAATATCTACTCTTTTGCTTCAACTCAAAACTAATCCCTGTATGAGGAAAGCACATAGAATTCTAGGCAATTGAAGGTAAAATTATTCTCTATTTGTTGTAGGAAGCTTATCAAGTTTTGAAAAATAATTTTCTATAGAAAAAAGACTTAGACAGTAGCAACCAAATACTTTCAAATTTTCATAATTCTAAAATCAATGAACTTCATTAGTTATTCTCAAAACTAGTGGAAATAAATCTATGTTGAATCCTAGTCTTCATGAGTTTTCCTTCAACCCCATGAAAAGACTCTAACCAAATAGAAATATGGAATCTTCCTCAATCTATTAAAATTTTCAATAGGACCTCCTTCTTGGGTCTCATAATATCATCAATGTCAAGGTCTATCTTCAAGATATGTAATTTCCTTCTATTCTGAATTTACTCTTGGAATAGGTAAATCTTCAAACTTCACTAGTTTTCCTTCAACACAGTGAAAAATACCATCTTCTCTTATTTTATTTTCTAGAGGTAATATATTCAACTTCATTGGTGTTTCATTAACTAGTAGAAATGTGCTTTCCAAATTTAAAACCTACGCAAGATAAATAATTGTTGTAGCTATGATAGCACAGTTAGCTTTTGAAGCTAAATACTAAAGATAAATTAACCATACGATCTAAAATAAAGTTACAGTATGAAATATGAGATAAAGATAATATTTTAAATATATAAAAATCATAAATAATTTTGATAATAACTCATAGAATTTCCATTAACAAATGCTCATAAAAATTGTATCTCCATTGAATCAAGATCTCAAGTACCCATACTGACATACACTCTCATACTACAATACATGTATCTTGCACACTCACACATCGATACACATTAGGGAATGTGACTCATCATATAAAGAACCCTTGGCCTTCACTCTTCTAGAGACTCTTCATATTACTATTATATGGACTCGCGTGCACATGGACTATTATACACATTTAAATTACCAAAATAGGACCTCCTTATTGGGTCTCGTAATATCCTCAATGTCAAGGTCTATCTTCAAGATATGTAATTTCATTCTATTATGAATTTACTCTTGGAATAGGTAAATCTTCAAACTTGACTTGTTTTCCTTCAACATAGTGAAAAATACCATCTTCTCTAATTTTATTTTCTAGAGGTAACATTCCAAAAATAAGAGGCATGCAACTTCCCAACATATGTTACCTCTATCTCTCTGATTGGGAATCTACTACCCACTTATTTTTGTTTTATCCTTTTCCAAAATAGTGCTAAGCAACATTTTTCTCAAATTCCACATTTTTTGAACCTATCCTCCTAATATTGTTGACTTGTTCATCCAGTGGCCCAATACTTTAAATAATATTGTGCTTAAAGGACTATGGAAATTTTGTTTACAACACTACATTTGGCAAATATGGTTTGAGCACAATAGAAGAGTGTTTGATAAAAAGGTACTGGAAGCTGTCCTCATTGCCAAAAAAATCATCCTTTGTGCCAAAGAGAACATCCTCATTACCCAACTAGATTCTTTTCCCCACCCATCCTTTGATGATGATTTACTAAAATCCTGTCACATTTGCCTTGAAGACCCAATACCTGTCAACCCTTCAACTTCAAGAACCAACATCAAGTGGCACACTCCTCTTGTTGAATGGGTCAAGCTTAATTTGGATGGAGCTTCTAAAGGAAACCCTAGCAAACCTGGTGCTGGTGGTATTCTCCATGATCACCTTGGAAATTCCATTTTTGCTTATTCTTAACGATTGGGCATTCTTTCCAATCATTCGACTGAATCCAAGGCTCTATGAAGAGGACTCTAATTCATTAAATACATTCCAGGGAACATTATTGTGGAAGGAGACTCTCTAAATATAATAATTTTTAAAAAAATTCCAAGCCAACTAGTTGGAGAATAAGAAGCTTGATTGAAGAAAGTAAGCATATCCTCTATGAGCAGAATGAAACCATTGTCCAACATGCCCTCATAGAAGCCAACTCTGTTGCTGATAGATTGGCCAACATTGGGATGAATGCCCATGGTCTTATGACGTGGACAGATTCTATTCCTCCAGAAGTTACTGCGATTGCCAGGTTGGATAAAAATATTTGTGATCATGATGAGAATTAGAATTCACATTCACATTTCTGTGCATCGCTCTTCTACCCACGTAGTGTCACCATTCACATCACAATTTTATTTAGCTTGCACTTTTTTCTCGTCAAACATGTAGTCTTGGAATCCCAATACAAATATTAGCACCATATCTGATGATATCTTGTTTATTTTTCTTAGGTTGTGTTATTTGGCCATTTCAATAAACATCCTCCACTGGCTTACTTTTTGCTTTGTTTCGAGGATCATTTTATGGGGGTTTCCAATACTACATGTCTCCTATGCCAGTTCACTCTTTTGGATCTATTTTTTAAGTATCCCAAAGAGTCAACACTATCCCCGTAGATTGCTTTTTCTAATCTCTTGTCGTAGTGTCCAACATAAAAAAATCCTCTTTGTTACCAAACCTAGCCAATCTCCTTCCAATTAGAGGGTTTTTTCCATTTCAAGGTATTTGTACCGATTTGCATGTTGTTTCTAGATTTGTGATCTCACCTATTTTTTATATTGTGTCATGCATGATCCTTTTATTTATCCTCCAGTTTTCCTATGGCTATTCCTTTCTGATGTTTCCTCTTTCTGGTCTGTCCTTTCAAATTTTCTTTGGATTTCAATCATGAAAGAAGGAAAACCTGAGTATAATGAGCCTAAATTTTTTGAAATTGACACCATTGCTAACAACATTTTGAAGGATAAAGGTGGCCTCATAATTTTTTTCAAAATGTTTTCTAGAGTTGATTGGGAGGTGACTACTGCATTTTCTGAGACTTGGGACAATGGCATCATCACTATTCATGATGTGGAGTTCCATATAACGATGGAGATTTTTGCCAAGCTTACAAGAAAAATCCTTAAGGTTAAAGTGATTTGGAGGAACAAACATAATTGGGAGGCTGAAATGACCCATTTTGAACAGACATCCATGATCCACAAGCTCCACAAATTTTTTTTGTATCACCATCACATTTCCACCCCTTGGAAATAATTACTTAAACCTATTACGCAATACTTGACTGTTGACCACCCCAAGTCCTAGCTTTGTACTTTTCACTTAGCATTCGTTAACCATTTTTGTGAGGACAAAATGATGAACATCCCTAAAACTCTCTACTGTTCCATGGACCATGCTATAACTTCAACCCGAGGCAAGAAGGATGAGGGTTGGCCTTCTCAGTAGGGGTTATTCAAAATTATCTATAGGTTTTTAATCCTTAAGTTTCCCAAAGGTGATATCCTTGATCTTGATTCCACTGAAGAAAACTATTCCTCTACCTCTAGCCCTAAATGCTCTATGTCCAAGAGAAAGAAAAATATTGAGAAGTCTCAGGCTATGTCCAACATCAAGAAAAAAGTCAAAATTGAAAAATGCTTGTTCGTTGTTCCTAGAGGCTTAAATTTAAGGATATTGCTGAAATGCCCATTCCTTCCTCTAAAAAGGCCAAGAAATATATTTCTAGCTCTCTTGACATTATGGAAAAATATCTTCATAAGCTTGTTATCCAGGCCACATTTGCTACTATCAATCATCTGGAAACTGCTCATGTTGCCATCGAGAAATCTATCATGCAGCTCAAGGATCCGCATCAAGTACTTAGCCTGTTGTTCTTCTGTACCTCTTTTGAGGATTTTTAGGCTACTTCTATTGCAGGGGGAATTTTTGACATAAAATACAATGCCAAGGATGAGGAAGTTGTGGAGATTGCCAAGGAAGCTTTCAAGGAAGCCCCAAAGGATACACCAAAGAATGATGTTAAGGACTCTTATATGGAGATTGTGGTGGTGTCACCAATGTAGACTGATATTACCATCTAGTGTGTCTATTGTATCTACTTCTGAAAGCTTAGTATTAGCTTTCACTTGATTGTTTTACTCCATTATGCGATTTCTAAAGTCCTCTATAGTTCTGCTGGTTGAATGCCTTTTGTTCCTCTAGTGTTTTCTCTTTTGCTTCCTCATTTGTTTCCTTTTTTCTATTCTCGATTTTGCTGATGTAGAAGGCATTGGGGTGCCTTTCAAATGCCCATTTTTTTAATGAATTCCATTTTTTGTTATTTGTGGAAAACATCCCAAAAGGAATGCCACTTTTGGGTAAGACCCAAGGACGCAGGGGTATCCATTCTACCAAAAATACCCAAGACATGAATTCCATTAACTTACCAATTTTTTTTTTTTTTTAATCATGCTTCCAAAAGAAATCTAGAAAGATCTAGAATAGATGGTGTTTTTCAAAATAAATAATTAAAAATCCTCCTCATTTACTTAAAATTATATGGAACATCAACTAAAATCCATATAGAATCTAGGACACTTATAGGGAGCAAATTTACAATTAAAAAATGATGAAAACATATTTATATTGAGGGGGATTTACAATTATCATTAATATTTTTTATAGAAATGGATGTGGAGATTGGATAAAAAAATAATATTATTTCGAATATTCATTATCTACTATTGAAGTCATGCTCTTGGAAAAGGAAAACTGAACATATATATAGACAAAGAAGTTAGATAGAAAATAATTTAGTCAATCATGGAGTTGATCTTCATATTCATGAATTTAAAAATTTATAAGGAAAATGGCTTTGTATGATTTTATCTCAATGAAGAAAATTACAAGGAGTTGATTGTGAAAAAATAGCAATTTTAGGAAGATGAACAGTATATTTAGTAGAAAAAATGAGGAATATGTTTGATAAAAAAACAACTTAGATATTTAGCAAGAAAAAGTTTCTAGAGATTGATAACTAACGAAGGACTATGGAAGAAAGTAATTCATGAGAAATATTTAGGCACCTTGTCCTTTGTATATTGGATTAGATTGCCTAATAAATCAATTTCAAAAGCCACGATTTTCATTGGCTTTTGAAGCTCAATACTAAAGATAAAATAACCACAAGATCTAAAATAAATTTGCAATATGAAATATAAGATAATGAAAATATTCTAAATATATAAAATTCATAAATAACTTCAACAATAACTCATAGAATTAACATTAATAAATTATCATGAAAATTGTATATCCATTGAATCAAGATCTCAAGTACTCATACTGACATACACTCTCATACTACAATACATGTATCTTGCACACTCACACATAGACACATATATAATGGAATGTGACTCTTTATATGGATCACCTTTGGCCTTCACTCTTCTAGATACTCTTCATCTTACTATTCTATTGACTCATGTGCACATGGACTATTATGCACATTTACATTACCAGAATACTTTGCACACTTGTGCATTTATTACAATGCATAAAGTAAATACTCACACTCTAATACAGGACACTCCCTAATCTAAATATGTACCCAAGGTGGTACATTAGCATGTACCAAATAATATAATATATTCCAACACCCCCTTTTATTACATTATTTGGTTATTGAAGACTTTAGTATTCAAAATGGATCTTCGTCCTTGATCTGAATATTGTGTTCTTCTTCTCTACTTTTTTCATTTTGCTATTTTTTTTGTATCCTAGTCAATTAAATGATTAGTATCTTCATAAAATGCTATAAATTTTTTTTTGTATCCTAGTCAATTAAATGATTAGTATCTTCATAAAATGCTATATTTTTTGAATTTTCTTTAAATTCATATTATTTTGTAGATTTTTCTAGTTCTTGAATTTCCTGAATCTCTTGAGCTAATTGTCCCTTTTGTTTGCCTTCTCTATATTATAATTGAGGTTAATTGTATTGATTCTGATGGTGAGATAGTTGTTGATGTCGACTATATTTATTTTGATATTTTCTTGGTTAAAATGACCTATTTATTTGATCCCAAAAAACTATTTGATTCTTTTGATACTGATTATTTGGATTGAATCTATAATAATATTTACAATGTCTTCTCTTTCTACATATTTGACAATATCTATTATTCCATTTTTATCTACCTTTTGAGAATGAAATGATATTTCCTTGTGGATTATCTTTTGAGACTAAGGTATTGTTAGTCATTTAATCTTTGACTAAATTCTCTACTTCATATTCTTCTAGTATATTGACTAACTCATCAAATGTTGTATATTTACTCAAAATTTGTAAATATGTAACTAGATGCTTGTAGTTTTCAGGAAGTGCTCCTAGAATTACTTGAACAAGAAACTTGTCTTCTACCTTCTCTCCTAAGGTTAATATTTTTTTTTATATCTACCACTTTTCTTAGAATTAATTTTATGCTTTCACCACTATTTACTTTTAGAGAATGCAATTTCAAAATATCTACTTTTATTTCACCTTAGTTTTGAGTAATGGACTAAGAACAATTTTTCAATTGGTAATCTTAAATTTTGCAACCTTTTATCTCCCAAATCTTAAAATATATAATTTCTTTTAATTCTAAATTTCTCAATCCTATGTTGGTGTTGAATTCCTTATAACTCCAAATTTGGAAATTTAGAAATTCCATTAAAATATATTTGTAAGTTTTATATTCCTAATTTGATATAGAAAACCTTATTTCTCCAAACTTATAAAATTGCAAATGTTTCAAATTATTTTGTAAGATCAAATAATTAAATTATAAAACTTAAAATTAATTCCTTTAATTATTCAAACCAATTTTTAAATCTTCATAAAATGTTCAAATAGCAATAATCAAGTTTCTAAGGCTTCAAATATTAATTCAATATCTTATCTCTCCAAAATAAAAATAGTTTTATTTTAACCTTAGACAATAATAAATTCATGTAACCTTTTACCTCCGCATATAATTAATTTCAAATAGAACGAATTACCTCCAATATTGAAGTGCAAATTCTCTTGTTCATAAATGTTTGACTATCTCTTAATTGACATTCCTCCTTCTATGTTGTATGTATGGAGTTCTTGTTGTACTTTGGCTTACCTAGGAAATAATATCTCTCTCTCTCTCTCTCTCTCTCTCTCTCTCTCTCTCTCTCTCTCTCTCTCTCTCTCTCTCTCTCTCTCTCTCTCCCTTCTTTGACTAGTCAATTGACATCAAACCTTATAAAGGCGGTCTAATTAAAGAGTTAAATATATTATCCTTGTTGTTGTAATAGAAATGGAAGTAATTCATATCTATTTTTAGTCTTTAGTTCGATCCTTCAACTCCTTTTGCTAGAACCTCTTGGATGGATCTCTTGCATGATTCAAATGGAATATATACTATTTACTTGCACTCAATCTTAAATCAATGAGCTTCCTTGCACTTCCTCCTATTCTAGGCATCATTTAAAACTAAACTTTAACTTAACTATATTTGGAACCTCGAATCATGCATCAACATATTTGCTGCAAATATTTGAATTAATCCAAGCTTATTGATGTTGCACTTCTTATGTGCCACATGGCACTCAACCTCTTCTACTTCTATAATTTTGCTCACCTTGTTCTCCTAAGGCACTTATAACATAACTCTGCCTAGTTTGGTGAAATTATGACAATTTGGATGTTACACTTACAAGTGTCTTACCTCCAACAGATATTCAAATGTGTCCTTTAACCTTGGTGTAATATTGGCACTTGGAGTTTTCACTATCTCATCCTTTCCAATGCTTTATCTTCTCTATGCATGTCCCTTAAATATCTTTTGCATGAAATATTTCCTTCAATATTTGATGCTTGGATTTTGCCCTAGTTCTTCAATGCTTTGTATTATTTACGTACATTCCTTCACTATAATTTATAGAAACATCTCGGTTACCTTAATTTGAGATCCTTGAGTGGAGCTATGGTATTGGACCTTCATCTTGGTGGCTTCATTTCACTTTTCTAATGGTGGCTCTTCCTTAAGCTATGGTGGCTCTTCCTTGAGTGGTGGTAGCTCTTCCAACTTGGTGGTTCTTTCACTTCTCCAAACTGGTACCTCCTCCTTTTCTTGTGTAGTGGCCCCTTAGTGTCTTTAGACACTCTAAAATTTTATCTATTTTGAGCCCTTATTTTATCTTCTATTTTCTTAGAAAAAATACCCTTATTCAATTTATTTTTACTTCAATAAATATGCACTTTTATAATCTTGTAAAAACAATATTTAATACTGATATTGCTTTTCCCTAATTTCTCCGTTTCAAGTAAGCTTTAACTTACATTTTTGCAGTTTTAATTTTGTAGATTTTAGGACACATTCTACCACCTTATTTTGTTTGATGACTATCTATTTCAACTTCATTTTTTCATAATTTAATAAAGCTAATATGGTGATCTCAAATACTTGATGTAGACTATTTTTAATGCTTGAATAATAAAATTTGTAGCACCAATATTGCATACCTTTTTTAACTTCTTTTGTAGCTAATTTTCTTGGTGATTTGATTCACCCTTTTGCTATTAAGAACTTGTAAAATTTGCAGCTTCACTTGCTTTCACTTTGCTATTCTAAAATTTTCAATTTTACAGCTCTAAATATCATCGAGATGCCATCTTTCTTGCTGCACAAAAACTCTCTCAAATCTGCACCAAAGTTCTTGAAAATGCAGCTATTTCTTCTCCTTCTAATGATGCCCAAAAATCTGATTTTTGTGGCTTCAATTATCCTCCAAATTCATTCTATCATACTCTAAAATTTGCACTAGGTCTATCAAAATGCTTCTCAAATTTACAGCTCAACTCTATTCAAATTTCTACTTACAAAATCTGATTTATTTTCCTTATCTTGTTGTCCAGGAATCTCCCCTATCTCCTTCAAATTTTTACCTTTTTTTACATTCAAGTCTTCCTTCAATTGATTGTTCAAGGGCTCTTCAAAATCTACCCAAATTTTCTCCAATATGCAGCTCTATATCTTCTTTAATTTTTTGTCCTGTGATTCTTTAACATCTACCTCAAAAATCATCAACCTCCTTCTTTGCAAATCAGACTTCAAAACCTTTATGACTATCTTCAAAAATCTCAAATTTGGTGGCCTCTTCTAGATTCTTTCTCTTTCAATATTCTTGTCAAATTTTGACTTAAAATTTGACATCTTCCCCTAACCTCTTCCTCAAGAATATGAATATATTGATGTCTTCAAAACTCTTTCCAAAGTTTGGAAAAGTTCTTGCCTAATTCTTCTTCCTTTTCGGATTGTTTTCGAATGGCAAAAATTATTCCAAATTCTTATTTTCATGAGCTTCTTGTGCTTGCAATATTCTACCTTGATATTTATTCAAATTTTCTTCATTGGTCACTTCTTTAGATTTGCAATGAGGCATTATCTAGCCTTCTTCTTCTTCTCCAAATTCTCTTGAGACCTCTTCCCTTGGGTCTTCTAATTATACAACTCCTCAATTCTTCTTATCAAAACTTTTAATGATACCTTTCCTTGGTGTCTCCAATATTTTAGCTATGGAAGTTCTAAAATGAGATTTATTTCTTGGATCTCCAAATTTTGATGCCTCTCATATCTAAAATAGAACATTTTCTTAGTCCTTCTATAACTTCAACCTTCAATCTTCTATGGGGACCTCCTACGTGGGTCTCCTCAATATTAAATATCAATAGTATTTAATCTTCAATGAAGCCTCTTTTCTTGGACCTCCTTAATATAAAATATCTACTCTTTTGCTCCAACTCAAAACTAATCCCTGTATGAGGAAAGCACATAGAATTTTAGGCAATTGAAGGTAAAATTATTCTCTATTTGTTGTAGGAAGCTTATCAAGTTTTGAAAAATAATTTTCTATAGAAAAAAGACTTTGACAGTAGCAACCAAATACTTTCAAATTTTCATAATTCTAAAATCAATGAACTTCATTAGTTATTCTTAAAACTGGTGGAAATAAATCTACGTTGAATCCTAGTCTTCACGAGTTTTCCTTCAACCCCATGAAAAGACTCTAACCAAATAGCAATTTGGAATCTTCCTGAATCTATTAAAATTTTCAATAGGACCTCCTTCTTGGGTCTCATAATATCATCAATGTCAAGGTCTATCTTCAAGATAAGTAATTTCCTTTTATTCTGAATTTACTCTTGGAATAGGTAAATTTTCAAAATTCACTAGTTTTCCTTCAACATAGTGAAAAATACCATCTTATCTGATTTTATTTTCTAGAGGTAATATATTCAACTTCACTAGTGTTTCCTTAACTAGTAGAAATGTGCTTTTCAACTTTAAAACCTATGCAAGATAAAATATTGTTGTAGAGATAATAACACAGTTAGCTTTTGAAGCTAAATACTAAAGATAAATTAACCATACGATCTAAAATAAAGTTACAGTATGAAATATGAGATAAAGATAATATTTTAAATATATAAAAATCATAAATAATTTTGATAATAACTCATAGAATTGCCATTAACAAATGCTCATAAAAATTGTATCTCCATTGAATCAAGATCTCAAGTACCCATACTGACATACACTCTCATACTACAATACATGTATCTTGCACACTCACACATCGATACACATTATGGAATGTGACTCCTCATATGGAGAACCCTTGGCCTTCACTCTTCTAGGGACTCTTCATCTTACTATTATATGGACTCGCATGCACATGGACTATTATACACATTTAAATTACCACAATACTTTGCAAACTTGTGCATTTATTACATTGCATAAAGTAAATACTCACACTCTAATCCAGGATACTCTCCTAATCTAAAAATATACCCAATATGGTTCTTTAGCATGTACAAAATAATGTAATATATTCCAAAAAATGGAAAAACATGTACTAGTGAGAGCTTTTCCATTAGTTGGAAATTTCTTTACTTGGAAGATAGAAAATGTAAAGGAAGTAAGGATAGGAAAATATCCTTTTCTAAGAAGCAAAGGATATTGTCAGCTTCCAAAAAACATAATAGATAATATCCATAGATAATGAAATATGGTATTGGTACAGGTGGTATCAATAGAGAGTATTAATTTATGGAGAAAAGGATGGATCACTATAGAAGAGTTAACACTAGGAGGAAATGATGCACATATTTGTCATGATTACACATACAAATTGTAAATAGAAAATATAATATTAAATCAATAAAGAGACTTTCTAATATGGTCTAAGAACTCAACAAGTAGAGTACATGGTTAGAGAAGGGTATAAAGAAATCTTTGACAACAACAATGAGGAAATTTTTTGGTGGTGGAGTAGAACATGGAAGGTAAAAGATCCCATAAAAAACTAGAATATTTACTTGGTTAGCTCTAGCCAAAAAATCACTATCATAGGATGTTCTTGAAATGAGGTCTTGGAAAGGACCAAGTCAATGTGTCGTCTGCAAAAAACAAGAAGAAAAAATGGACCATATTTTGGTTCATTTCCATTTTGTAAGAGAAGTATGGAATTTTATTCTATATTTGACTCAAGGGAAAGGATAGTGGCCTACTAGGAATCTTCTAGATAACATGCAATAGTGGTTCAAAAAAAGAGAATTAAAAGGTTATAAATATTTCCTAGTGGGATAGGGCTTATGGTTGGCTAGAAATGCTAGGCTATTTAAAGGTAAGGAAATTCTAGTGATTCAGGTACAAATGCATATTGAATTCATATGTAAAAATATAAAAATATTATTAAAATTAAAATTGAATAGACATATAGGAACACTAATAGTGGATACTATGAAGCCATGTGATTACTTTGATGGAGCTCACCATGGCAACCTAGGTAGGTATGGGACAAGGAGAGCACTTTATTTACATACAAATCTTAAGATCACTTTCAAGGTAGGTTTAGGGTAAGGAACATATAATATGGAAGAATTGAAAGTATTAATCCTCTTGATGAGAATATCAATCGAGCAAGGAATTACAACTTTACATATTTATGGAGATTCAAAATTAGTGATAAGTTGGGTTGCAGATCATGTTGAGATGAAAAACTTGATCCTCAGTACTTTCTATGAGCAAGTGAAATTATTAGAATATTTTTTAACAAAAATTCTATACAACCACATCTATAGGGACTTAAATATAGAAGTAGATAGTCTTTCAAAAGATGATTTGAATCTTCTAGTAGGTATTTGGTAGAGGCAAGAAGTGGTTAGAAAAATTGGGATTTGCACATAGTCCTCCTCTTATTAATGAGCATATTAGAGATCTATTAATACAAAAAAAAAAAAAAATGTTTTTGAAAGGGTCCCTTACCTTTATCTTATAGAAATATAGCCTTCAAGTAATATTTGTCTTCAAAATTGAAACTTGAGTCCTTCCTAGTTTTGTACTCAAGTGAGAGTCATTCGAGAACTATGATTGATCATAAGTTTTTCCTATTTTCTACCTAGCAGTCCTATTATCAAGATTCTATATCATGATTCTATTTCTAGATTCTAAGCTCATTGTAACATATAACATGAGTGAAGTTCAATTTATACCAACTCCTAGATAGGATGTAAATAAAATTCTTAAGGGTAATACATACATATAGCATTGTAATTTTTTTAAAAATCAAAAATAAAAATTACAAATATTTCTAAGGAAAAAAAAAAAGACAACTTCAATATTATCTAATTGACTAATAAATTAAGCATAATTTACTAACGAAAAATTAATATTTATTAAACTAAATAAGTTATTATTTTTTATTTAATTTTTCAAATATAAAAACTATTTTTTTGATAAAAAATAAAATGAAAATTATATTTAATAAAAAATAACCTAATTAAAAAATAAATTAAACACAATATAATTAACCAAAAAACAATTAAATTAAATTAAATATTTTTAATTTAATTTTTTTAATAGAAAAAATATTTGTTATATTTGGTTTCACAAATACAAATATAAACTTAAACATTTTCACCCATTTTTTTCATTTTTACTCAACTTAGATATTGTCTAATTGACTAATTACTTAAACATGTTGTTCACTATTTTTTTTTTTCCATTTTACTATTATTATTATTCTTTTTCTTCAATAAACTTATAATTTTTTTAATAGAATAACAAACTAAATTTATGTTTTACTATAATAAATTTATTCATATTTTTATGTTTTGTTATCAAACTCTTCTGCTTCAACTATATTTATTGTTTATAACATTTGTAAAGAATAATTAAATAAACTTAAAAAAAAAAAAATCATCTAATTCTTTACCCAGTGTTGTAGGTGAGTTGGAGAGGAGAGGGAAATCCTCCAAGGGAGGTCCCAGGTTCGAATCTCCACCCTACCAAAAAGTTGAACTGGGTACCCAAAATCCAATTGAAAATGTTGGTGCGGGTAAGGCTGGGTGCGAATCCCATGTGACTTTGACGGTGTAGAACCCCTTGTTCGTGGTATCTCAGACCAAAGGGGCCCCATAAGATATTTTTCGCTTAAAAAAAAACATCTAATTCTTCAAAGAAAATATATATATTTTTTAAATTAATGTTTTTCTTTTAAATATTAAAATACATGATAAAGAAGATAAATTTGGATACTTTATATTAAAAAAAAACAAATAAAACATATTATAAAAAAAAAGAGCATGATTTTCTTAATAGTTATGGAATACGACAATACTTTTGTTATAGAATAAAATAAATATGTTCACATTGACACTCATTTTTAAAATGTATTTATCCATTGCAAAAAAGGGACACAAAACAAAAGCCGAATAAAATTATTTACTTAAAAAAATTAATCACAATCACATGAGTAACCCACTAAATATATACATAAATATAATAAAAGTAAAGGGAAAGTCTTGAGTGACATCAAAAATGCCTCTTCAAAAATTTTAATTTTTAATCTAGCTAAAAATAGTTAGTTATATATATACAAAAATTTGATATATGTAATTTTGATTAAAATTAAAATTAATTATACCAAAAGCAAAATATTTTTCATTAACATGTCTCATGTTCATTAAAGTCTTTCAATGTTTCATTGGTAATTTTCCTATCTATTACCTTGGCCTTCCTCTCTTTGTCGGCAATCCTACAGATAGCATGTGAAACAATGTGGTTGACAAGCTCCTCAAAAATCTTACAGGATGGAAAGGGGTCCCATTTGTCAAGTTGCTAAAGCCACCCTAGTAAATGCATGTCTCCAAAGCATCCCAATTTACTTCCTATCCATATTCAAAGTTCCATCATCAATATGCTCCAAGATTGAGCAAATTCAAAAAAGGTTTCTTTGGACAGGATCGAAAAACAAAAAAGATATCACCTCATTGCTTGGGATAGAGTATGTAGGCCCAAATCTCAAGGGGGGCTCAGCCTGAGAAGAATCAACAAGATGAACCTTGTCCTCATTGCCAAACAAGTGTGGAAAATTGTGACTAATACATACTTGGAGTGGGTATTTATTGTAAAAAAAAATACACGTGATATTTTAATCTCATGAAGGATGACCTCCCTATCGGCTCTGCCTTCTAGAAATCAAACATAAAAACTAAATATATTATCTCTAAATGCATTAGATAGTAGGTATCCAATGGGTAGAGCATTGAATTTTGTATTGACCCCTAGATCCTTGACCAACCCCTCATTGCTGACCCTACCCTCACCCCCTTTAAACCCTTCACTGACACTCTCTTCAGGTGCAAGGTTGCCAACTTCATAGCTTTATCCTCTAGAAGACCCACTTGGAAAACCATCCCCACCTCCTCCATGTATTCCAACCTCCACAATGTCACCTCTACCCTAACCTCCATTATCCATCTCTTCATCATTCCCATACCTAATCTAACCATTGATAATCGTATTTGGAAAGAATGTGATGATGGTGAATTCATGGTCAAATATGCCTACCTTATAATTGATCAACCCATCAATTGCATCATCTCTGTTAAAGTCATATGGCTTATGAACCTCATCCCCAAAATTGGGTTCTTTTCCTGGTTAGCTACCTAAAACAAAATTCTAACTTTGGATAACCTCATACACCATGGGCTTCAGCTCCCCAAACGATGCTATCTTTATATGTTATAGTGGGATCAGTAAGCATCTCTTCTTGAGTGTTTCTTTGTTGACTCGATCATGAGATAAATCCTCACCATATTCAAAATTGTCTAGACTCGCCCTCACACTCTGATCGACCTTTTTAACCAATGGCCAAAACCCTTTAAAAAACCCAAAATTAAATCACTGTAATCTTTGTACCACCATCATTTTTTATGGTAAATTTGGTTGGAGCGTAACAACCATGATTCCTAGTGGTGATCCCTCTTTGATCACCACTAGGATCGTCAGTTATACCACTAAAAATTCTTCCTTGTACATGTGCTCTAGACTCCCAAGACCTAGGATTGAAGCTTTCATTACCTCCATTCTCCACCTTTCCATGGACCCCATCACTCTGCCCACACACCCCAACTCCAGAGCTAACTCAAAATGGACCCCTCCCCTACTAGGTTGGCTTAAGTTAAATTTTGATGGCTCCTCTAGAGGTAACCCTGGGCTAGTTGGTGGTGGAAAAATCATCATAAATCATGAAGGAAATATAATCCTTGCATATTCTGAGAATATTGGCACCCTCACCAATTGTGCTACGAAATCCAAATCTCTTTATCGAGTATTAATACTCACAAGCGATCTTCAATGCAAGTTAGTGGTCAAAGGAGACTCACTAAACATTATCAACTATTATAAAACCAATAAGAACCCTAGATGGAGAGTAAGGAACGTCATATTTGAAGTAAGATGACTTCTCCTTAGTCATTCTAATGATGTTGTGTAGAACATGTTTAGAGAAGCCAATGGAGCTACGGAATTTCTAGTCAATCTGGGCCACTCTATAAGGTTGCTTAATGTCTGGTATAATTATTTTCCTATAAAACTTATTAAATTGTATTACGGGACCGCATCGGTTATCCCTGATCCCCAACCCTCTTCTCGAGTGTCTGGCCCCTTAGTCGGCATCATTGGTCACTTGTCACCGCTTCCTCCACCCATGTTTCATCCTTTCTATTTCACCCTATATCACCTTTCTACCACATTCCCCTTGTCGATTCACATGCACCCTGTCCACCTATACCCCTACCCCCTTGATCATCGTTAATTGTCCATCATCAGCTTTTTTTACTACTTTCATTGAGTCCCAATGTTCACATCATCCTGGGTACCAAACCCATGATATCTTGCATCACCTTGGTCACACATTTTTGTCCTCATTATCTTAATCCTTGGGGCTTGTCCAATCACCATATTGCAAAATTTAGAACTAGGTCTTGTCATGTATGCTTACCTAATATCGAGTATGATTCCAAGTGTAACCATATCTGCACCACCTTTGGAAATCATTATGAAAAAATGAATTCGGATGCTTCAACTCCATGTTCCATGTTTATCCACCACACCAATTATTATCACTACTTCACCATTGTATCTCCCCTACATAATGCTATAGAAATGTTGACAGACACACATCCCATGAATTACCAATCTCCACACCCCGTGTTACTTCATTGCACCCTAAATCCCCATATTTTTGCCATGCATGATGATTGGAGTGTTAAACTAAAGTTGTGTCCAGGTACTTTCCATTTCACTCAGTCTTACTCACACCCTTCATATTATAAGTTCAAAACCACCTGTACTATTTCCCCCATGGAAATAATTGAATCGATGACCCTGAGCCTCAACCTTGTGGTCAAGGATATCCTCCACTCTTGTCTCTCCTTCCTCGGAAAATTTACTAGCAATGAGGACATTATGAATGCTATTGGTAATTCCTAGGAGGATGGTCGCATCTCCGTTCATATCTTGGAGATTACTATCGATGTGCAATTGCTCATGGAGGTGACCGGGATTCCTAAGGATGGGAGAAGCATTCACAGAGATAAATACTCAATGGCAGAAGAGCTATAGTTCCTCTTGAACAAAGGTAAGGATATCCTCACCATTGATAGGGGTGTTGAAATAACTAATCTCCCCAGTCCTTGGGACCTTGTAATGATTACCATACTTCAATTTTTCATTATTGATAAAATTGATTGTACTCTGTGAAGCTTCCACATTGCTTTCTTGAACCATTTTAGAGGTAACAAGAAAATTAACATCCTTGAATACCTCTATAGATAAATTAAGCTGTTTGTCATAAATATCTACACTAGGAAATCCCACTATTCTAATCATCAAGGCCTACACTATATCCTCTACAAGCACACTCTCGATGCCTTTTCCTGTAGATCTTATATCATCGTTGCACCCCATCCCTCCTTACCCCATCAAAATTCCTCCCCCTTGTCACTCCCCTTCCCCCCTTAGCCCCCCCACTACACCTCCCTTGGTCCTTCCTAGTCTGCCCCTAGCCCCTCTTTATCTACCCTAGACCCCTCTCAGCCTGTCCCTCCCAATCCCCCACCATCTGCCCCTTAGCCCCCCCTTCATGTCCCCCCTCCAACACCACCCCTACCAAATTTGTTGACAACTACAGCATTGAAACCGATACCCAATAGGTCCCTAGCGACGATTTGAACCCTGACTTCCCCCTCCATGCTGCTCTTTCAATCAAAACCAAAGGGTTAGTAGTCCTTGAGCACAAGCCAGGAGATGTGAAGTGTTCATCATCAAAATTTCTTCAAAATCCTAACCCTCCCTGTACGTGTGTCTCCCCGCGACTTAAAAAACTCAAAAATGATATGGCTTCCCCTGCAAAAACTAGTGAGCCAAACAAAAATTATGATTCTTCTCCAACAAAATCAATTGATACAGCTAAAAATTCTATTCGAGTGGAGAAAAAGATAGCTTCAGAGATAAGATTACTCTCTGTAATGCTATTATTAATCACTTGGCTAGCTCTACAACCACCCTCTCTACGACTATTGAAATTGTTAAGTCCCAAGATATTGTCCTCCTGTAGGTTGTCGAAACTATCAAGTCTCAAGGGAACATCCTCCATCAGGTTGTGAATGACCTTGGTGTCCAACACATGCAACTCAATGTTATCCTCAAGGATGGAGAAGAGGTACACACCACCCGATGGTAACATATGACACTGCACTAAATGTGGTGTCCCATCCTGGGTTGGGATTGACCCCTGGGATGGGATCATCCCTACTGTTTCGTAGATCATCTGGTTTTTGTACTTTGGGTTTATCATTATTTTTGATAGAATTTTTGTGTTGGATGGTAAGCTTGATGTAATCAAGTTTCATTTTGGATGTACTAAGATTTTGGGGTCCCTTCCAAAACCCTTACATTAATGCAATCTCTTTTTTTACCAACAAAAAAAATTAATTATATTTGTGTAATATTATTGCAATATTAACTAATAGCATCATTATCAATAATATAATTTTAAATTTAAATATTGTTATCCATCATGTAGTTTTTATTTATATAAATTACTTATATGTTCTTCATTGTTCCATTCAAATGAAGATAGAAATAAAATAAATATATTTTTAAAGATAATTTAAATATTAAATATTAGTAATAAGTAATATATATAAAAAACATTTTATACACATTTTTTATTGGAAGATATTTCCATCAAAGAAATAAAACAATACATTTGTTATTTTATAAGACCAAGCAAAAGCTTTTATCTTCTCTTTTAACAACTTTATGTAATCAAATTGTTTAGTAGGGGATAGACCTTACCCTAGGTTGATGTTCTAGGGATTATCTAGATCTATGCCGATATTCCTGTCAATTGCTAGGTCAATTGACATATGAGATATCTCTTCTAACTGATCTAGAGTAGGGATCAAGTGAATGTCATCAGCTAGGTTTACATCATCAATTGGAAAATCCTGTTCAAATTCAACCTGAAAGACATTTTATGTAGTCCTTGGAGAAAAATGAAACGGTTGTAACATTTCCTCGCAAGGTCAATACTCTAATGGATATGGGGTAGAATCTTCCCGATAAAATTTAATTACCTCAAGGTTGAGGTGCAATGGCTTTGATGGATTATTCGGATCTCGCAATGGTGCAGTAAGATCTATAGAAATCATGTTGATGGATGGATGATTTCCATTGAATGGGCGAGTGGGTCTAGAGATATGAGATGTTCTCTTACTCACAAGGGTGGTTGTGATGGTGGTTAAATAATTTGTAGTGGTTGATGTGGGAGGTGATGAACTTGCTCTTTGAGTGGCAAAAGTTGTCACAATATAGGATGTTGTACTAGGAAAAAATGAATATAGAACTCTTCTTTGTCATCCAATGGGATGACCTGATCGTATTGCTCATCTAAACTTGCATAATTTATGGGTGCTATATCATAGTTTTATTCATCATCTATTGTCCATTCATGAGGAGGACCTTGATCCTCTTCCTCACTAGTAGATGGTAAGGTATGTGAACTCTCACCAACTTCATGAGATTGGATGACATTGCAATATAACCCTTGATCTATCATATTTAAGGGAAAGTAATCTCCCAATGAGTGGACATGATTTGGATTTGCATAGGGATTGTGTGTAAGATCATCCCTGTAATTTAGACCTAGGTTTTCTAGACTCTTTGTGAGGACATATAAAGGTATTAAATTGTTGTGTCTCAACCCAAATTTAGCATATGGTAATTTATATTATGGCTAGAAAGGAATATGAGTACCTTTTCATATAACTCTATACCATATCCATACCAATGGTAACGATCTAGATATCTCAAGGCATAGTCAGGATTTTACAAGTAATTTATGTCCTTAGAGAAAGGCTCTTCATCTTCTTGTTGTTGAGGAATTGGTAATGTTCCATATTTGATACCCCCATACATAAAATTATTTTTATAGGATGGTATGCATAGAGGTACGATTATACCTATGGAAATATGAGGTCATCCCATATCTTGTACTATCTCGATGGTTGGAATTATTTTGGTGTTCCTCACTAAGTACTCTCCTAATCTTGTACTAGCTATATGGATTGTAACATGGGATGGTGAAGGTAAAGGAGATAGAAATGAGGTTTGAGATGCTTTAATGTGTACCTCATGAGATGGTTCCTCATATGCTAGACTAGGAATCTCTTTTGTAGAGATGGTGGAAATTATGGGAGGGATCTCATCATTTTTCCTCTTTGACATGCTCCTCTACAAAGGATTTGACGATGATGAAGGTGATTCTATAATTATCAATTATGTTGATGGCATGGATTAATATGGTAATGGGTTAGTGGAAGGTGATGGTAATGGAAGTGGAACATCAATGGATGTATTTAGTTGGAAGTCCACATGAGTCAATGGTAAGGTCAACTCAGGCATTTGCTACACCAAGTTGCAGTACTTAAAAGGCTCAAGATCTACAAAGACAACGTGTACCTACCCTTCATAAGTATACTTTAGACATTGGTGAGCAATGGAGGGGATAAACTTCATGTCCATGGTCTACCCAATAGTATTTTGTAGGTCATTGCACCCTCCAAAATATGACATAATATTAGTATAGTTTTGCATCCCACCTAAATAGGTAGGACTATAGTGTCGATTGGGGAGCATATCATCTTATTGAATGCTCAGAGGATGTAGGTGGATGCAACAACATGAAATGATAGAAGTCCTAGATGTTTAAGAGTACTAGTGTTTATTATGTTACTTGAACCAGTGTCAATTAAAATTCTTTTATATGGTGTTCCATTCACATATGCAATGATGTGTAGTGGAGGATCCAGCACATCACTCACTATCGGTTTGAGTTCATGCTCATGGAACATGATCACTAGTTTCTTACACTTCTGCACATGCCTCACAAATTTGATAAATGAGTTAGACTCCTGGGGTTGTAGTTCTATCAATTTAGGAATATCCATAAGAGCTTCTTTATGAGGTGGAGATTGTTGAATGAGCTTGTAAATGGATAATCTAGTTGATGTTGTTCTTAAGCTTTGTACAATTTTAATTTTTACTGTCATCATTAGACAAGGAGTAAGCCTTTGTACTGGAGGTGGTGGAGGCTATGAAGTTGATGGAATATCACTTAAAGTTTTAGGTGGTTCAACTTAACTTGGGTAGCGTCTATTGCTGGTCATAATGCTTACCATCCCGATGAACCCTTGTTGAGGAGGTGCCATCATGACCTTATTCATTTGTTTGGTAGGTGTTTCCTGTACCTCATGAGTGGGTAATGGGTCCTTTAAAACACCCATTTTTTTATTTCTTGTGGTGAGAGGATTATCCACTTGAAGGTCATTCCTCTCGATCATATCCTATACTAGGTTTTTGAAATCATAGCATGTAGGCAAGTCATGCCTATTATGTCAATGATATCTATAAAATATCTCTTCTCAATGTCACATAGGATTTTTTTTACTTGTAATCGGATCTATAGGCTTTATTTCTAGTAAAGTAATCACTCTGGCAACCCATAAACGATCGAATAAAGAGTCCATTGACTCAGTGAAGGGCGTATATTGTTGCCTAGGGTGACATTGCTGATTTTTATCTTGATTCACTTAGGTATTATTATTGTAACTCATAGGAGGAGGTCAATCTTGATAATTTACCTTTTGAGGGGGTGTTGTTTACGCAGGCCCTAGGATATTGATGGTCACCTGATTGATCACTTTCATATTTAATGGCTTTGGGTTGCTCTTTGTATTTTTAGTTTACTCCTTGTGAGGTTTTGAGATATCCCCCTCTTGGATTTTAATATCTTCTATGGTTCTAGCCTACGCTAGAGCATATTCAAAAGTGGAATACTGTTGGAGTTGTAATAATAAATATATTGGTTTTAGATAACTCTTTGAAAACATCCGAGTCAACTCGAGCATTGGAAATAGGTAGGGTAACTTAGCTAGAAGTGTCTACCACATGTTACCATAGTCTTTGATAGACTCGTCTTCATATTTTTTTAACCCCATAAGGTCAGGTAAGGTCACATTTATCCTGGTATTGAATTTGAAACATTTTAAGAATGTGTATGCAATTTGTTCAAAGGTATAGATGTTGTGTCTTGGAAATTGATTAAACCACTCAATGGTTGGGCCAGAGAGGGTAATCGAAAATTTTCTTAGGAGCAATGCATCATTCACCTAGTGACGTGCTTATGTGCATCTTCTTCTCCATTAAATCTATCCAATTTGAGAATTTTAAATGCTCAAGGTATGGAGGGGAAGGTATGGATGGATGCAGTGGTTGACTATGTAACTGGTGCAAGGTGGGTTTTTGAAGCCAAGTCCCAGCTATCTTACTCTCTATATTTTCCATGCATTCAAGCAATGCTCGATATGCATTAGAGTATTTAATATCCTCTTCTTTATTTTGGACCCACAAATGGGGGTGAGGAATGTTAAGCTTATGTTGATGTGGTTGATTGTTATCAACCATACCTCCAAATGGTGTTTCTAGATATTTCTCATCTTGTTCCAAATCATCATAATCTCTGTAAGGTATTTTTTGAATGGGTCTACAAGGAGGAATTGCTGAAGGTGATCTATGTTAGGTGTAGTAGGTAAGTTCTAATAAGGCCTAGGAGGTTGAGGTGACAACATTTGATTAGGTCTATGAGATCTATTTTAAAGTGGGCTACCTCTGATGAGCCTCCTGTCTATGTGTTCTTAGGGTAGGAACCCTATTATGCAATGTTTATTGAATCTGTTGTTCAAGTATTTGTCTTTATACTTTTTTTTGATGATCTAAGAGATCCAATCATTATTTATCTAACCAAAGTTTATTAAACTTACCTTGATGATCAACATATATTTTGACTATTTTGTTTATTTGTTCAGCTATGTGGGGCCTATGTACCCTAACACTATTGCCCTAATACCTATCATGTTCAAGAGGATTTGTGATGCATACTATGAATTTTCCTTGATTGAGAGAAATTACATTTACTTAAGGTCCACTCCTAAACATATATTCTTGGTATTCTACTGACACAGAGGCACATCATGCTTGCATGGAATGATGTGACCAAAGATAATAAGGATTCTCCTTGGGTCTTCCTTCATAAATGAGGAAGGGAAGGGTAGAATTGGATTGCCTAATGCAATGAGTATCACACCCAACTTGATAGTTGTATTTTAGATAAGGGTTATTTGAGAGCATAATGTGATCATTTAGCCCTACCCTTGGTGTAAAGTCTTGATCCTGCACACAAGTGTGTGAGGTAGACCGAGCATGCACACAAATGCATGGTATTACTCTATGTATAGGCACCTCATCAAACGGTTGCCTTTTTTAAAATAAGGCATTTGATGTGTCCATAGTTGGGAAGTAATTTTCCATATTGGGATTGTGACCTATAGGGGTACCCCATGTAGGGGTCCCTTATAGGCTAGGTCCATTCTCTGACACTCTAGGAATTGTAAGAGTAGGTGGCTACCAAGGAGGTATAACCATATCCTTTTGGTTTAAATTGGAGATGATTTATATCTCCTTACCTACTCCCCGTAGCGTCAGCCCTTAAGTGGGATTGGCTATGGGTATATACCATGACTACTTTTTCTAAACCCCTACGTGATTATATCCTTTAAAATTTTTAAATATTTAACACACAAAATAGAAACACACAAGAATACAAATGATTATCTCTGTTAAATATTGATATGTGTTCATAAACAGTTTGGTGTGTGTTTTATTTTTTGCTTTGTAAAGAATCTCTTTTCATGTGTTTGAATGTTGTTGATGTAATTCTCAATTGTTTAAGGAATTTAAATTGTATACTCATAGGTCAAAAAATGATAATAAAATTTTGATCACGTAAACCCACCAAAGTATGGAGATGAAGCCCATACCCAATCAGGGAGCACAAGTATTACCAGTCCTCACCCATATTGATCGTGGGTAGCGATGCACCCTCTGAAGAGGAATGCATACAATTTTCTATGGCTAAGATGGTTCTTGAAATTTGAATTGACCAAAAATAGGATTTTTAGAATTTGAGCCAATGGATGGAGATGAAACCTACCATCGTTGAACTCTATTAGTGGTTTGGGATGAATTCCAACTCACTAATGTTTAAAAATGATGTGGTGTGTGTGGTTCCTTTTTATAATTAATGAAAGTAAGCAAAGTAGCATTCAATGAATTTTCACTACATGCATAAAGAGCATTTTAATTTCAAAATTAGATGCATATATAAATAATGAACCTAGAAAATTTTATCCTATATGAAAACCTAACCCTTAGGCAGGTCAGACATAGGTAAACCACTCAAATGCATGTCTAAGATTATTCCTTTTCCTACTTTTCTTCAGTTTGTTATTTTGGAATTTAGAAAGGGGAAATATAGCTTTGAATCACCTAATAAAATACATGAAAAACTCAAATTTACCCTTTTATAAACAACCTAATTGTAAATTGACTATTTAGGCACTTACCTTGTCTATTATGGAAGTTGTTGTTTTTGGAATTTTGAGTAGAAAACCCATGGTTTTGTGGTCATCCCTAGGTGGGACAGCTAAAAATTTGGGGGCCATCCCTAGGTGGTATGGTGGATATGGACGTCCATGAGAGTTCCAATTAGGAATTCAAGGGGTGTTTCAACTCAAAAAATCTAGAACCTAAAATTTCCAAAGTGCAAAAACAAGGTAAAAATCAGCAAAATATAAAAGGGACAAGGATCCCATCGTGATCGCCACTGAAGAGCATGCAAAATAGTGCACCTAAAAAATGAGATTGAATTGCATCTAATGTTATATTAAAGCATGCAAAAGATACGATAATGTAATCAAATAAGTGAGAAATAAGTTGAGAAAAATAGGGGTTCTTGTATTTATTAATTTATCAAATATAGAGGTTACAATACATCCCCTTGAGGGATTTCAATTTGATACATTTCAAGTTATAAAGTTTGAAGTATCAAATCCCTCCATGAACTTATGGTGCACTTTCAATGTTCCTCTCACACTCACAATTATAGAGCTATCTTTGAGCTATGTTTCTTCAGCTTCTTAGCTCCTCCCTCATGCATGGAATATTTGTACCTACACACAAGGAATTGAAAGATGTTAATAGCATATGCGTATTGTGATAAAAACCATGAAATGCATGCAATATTGAATATAAAAAGTGTATGCGACCAATCTAAACTACTCCAAATGACATGAAAACTTAGTATGATGTCTACTATATGATTTTGTAAAGATATGAGTAGAAATAAAAGTGATATTATGAGTAGAACCTATGGTCGTCCTTGGGAGGGCCAACTAGGACTGTAATCACAAAAACATTAATTAACATATCAAAACCACTCCAAACCTCATCAAAATTGAATATGTTGCTAATATAATGCTATTATATTGATCTACATTAAAATTGGGTCAAAATTTTGGGCCAATTCATGGACGTCCATAAGGGTTCCAATTGGTCTTGCTAACCGTCGGAAGGGGATGACCATAAAATAGGGTGGTTTCTACCACCAATTCCAATTCTATTTTGTATAGAATACTCTTAGGAATTTTTTCATAAAATTTAGCAAATTAAATCTTAGAAATTGATAGGTTTTGTAATAGATGAACGTATTTTGGAATGCCTTGAAAATGCCCTCGATTGACGATGCTTCTATAGACACCTAAAATGCATCATGTTTAGGAGACTACTCATATGGACATATGCAAAGACCATATGACTGATTTTGGACCTTTCCAAGAGCTAGAAGGTCTCCTAACCACTCAAAAGGGGCAGTTCTAGCCCATTCAGGGTCAGTCACTATCAACCAGAGCATCCGCCAACTCGGGTCATTAAAGCTGAGAGCGACCAAATCTAGCCACTTCTCTGGAAAATTACTAGCACTAAAATACATATTATCCATGAATACAAGTCCAAATCATGTAGGATGGCTACACTTGCATTGTTTACAAGTAGTTTTTTACATGGATATCCTAGAGCTCCTCCTGACTACCCCTTCCATGTAAATATGTAACTGAGCCTTCCTCTCTAACGATCAGTTACATGCAGATATGGATCTTGGATTATCTAAAAATCCAAGATCTAGATCTAGATTTGAATCTGGGAGGTCTACATATGCACCCTCCCAGGAACAAGAAAGGATATACGTTTTTATGTAGTGAAGCCCTAGTGAATTGGAGAGTAATTTCATATCCCCTTGAGTAATAACGAAGTGTTGTTCGATTGAGCAAGGACAACACACCATTCAAGTATTTAGTTCCATGAGAGCTTCACCATAAATATGTCTCTGGACAAGAATATGACACTTAAAAATTAACTTGGATGAAGGATTGATTTTCCTTGCCCCTAGTTTGCAAGGAAGAAGTTTTCATTTCATGGTTTTTGTCCTTGAAAGTGGCCTGCAAGCATATCCTAGGTTTTGAGATACTATTTCTTGAGTTTTTAGCATAGATCTTCTAGTGTTTCTATTTTATCAATTAATGTTAGCATAGATATATCTTATTAATGCATTTCCATGGTGATTTCTGAGTTATCAGCGTACTATTGCTTAGTTTTTCTTCATAATGCTTTTACTATGCTTTTACGTCATTCCTTGCATATTTACTAAAAACGCCTCATATTGAGAGACCATTTATGCTATTGATAATTTTTTGTTATTTCTTGTACGCATGTTACAGTTTCTAGAACCAAGTTAAAGTATTCAAAGCATCAGATCCCTCCAAGCAAGTGAAGGATAAGAAGGCATCAGTAAGCCCTTGCACAAGCTCATGTATGAATCTGAGAGGCCTGTATAGTGCACCACCTCTTGCAGGGGCTATTTCCATTTGTAAACATTGTATCAAGCAATCGATATCCCTAAGAGGGACCTATCTATAACCAAAGTTTCAAATGAATTAATAAAAGAGATCTTGTGTTGTTTTGTTAATTCCTTGTTCTTTGTGCATTTATGGTTCTTTTGCTTGATATTATGTTGCAAGTAGATTAGGTGTTTGCTTCATGGGGTTGTACAGATGACAATCACAATGGGACTCCCACACTGTTTTATTTTTTTAGTTGATTTGTTGATATTTTATGTGTTTTCTATGTGTAGGTCTAGCCACTCTCGATGAAATTTACTAATAGACAAAGGTTGCTTTTGAAGACAATGGCCAGGAGCAGTCGCTCTAGTCGATAGCAGCCAAAAGAAAAATTGCAATAGATATTAGCTCGTGCTTCATCAGATGTGGATTTCAGGTTGGGGTAAGTCTCTACTATTTTTCATTTCTCTATCTATAATTTGTTTGTAGAATACAATAGAGAAAATATCATTTAATTAGGAAAACATAGAAAAATTTAAAATAAAAATGCATAAAGCTTCTTAGTTTTTTTAGTTTGCTTCTAGTTGCTTCTAAGAACAATGGATATCTAGTTTCAAATATGCCCTAGTCTCCAGTGGTCTAGATTTTATTTGTAGAGATTTCTTGCATGGGGCCCAGATAGAGGACATTGTTATATAAAGTAGTAATGCATTCTCTGAAAGTAAAGGAATAAGTTAAATATGCATTTTTATAAAGATGAAACATTTCTTTTTTGGCATATAGGAAAGAGCATGAGTGCTTTATGATGCATATTTTCTTCATGCAAAAATTTAAAATAAACACTCATAAACCACAATTCATCTAAACACTAGTGATATGGACTTTATCACCATCCAGTAGTAGAGTCCAACGACAGTGGCTTTAATCTCCACCCGTTGTCTCAAATCCCATGTACCCTTTCATATTGGCCAGTACCAGATCCAAGAATTGACGTAGCCCAAAAAATTTGCATGTACTTCTCTTCGAAAGGTATGATGCTAATCAGGTGAGACTAGATGAGGATCTAGTAGGACCTGTGCTTCCTAACTAGATGTGGGTTTCATCTCCAAACTTTGGTGGGTTTGCATGATCAAAATTTCTCTATCAGTTTTTGAGATGCAAGCATATAGGTGAAATCCACTTGAACACTCTGAGTATATCATAAAATAAATGCAAAACACAATGATAGTTAGATTGTAGCTATAAAAAAATCTAAAAACACACCAAACCAGTCTAGGAACACCAAGAAAAATTAAAGAGATAAATACTCATTTAATTTTTTTATGTGTTCTAAAATATACATAAAAAGATAATTCATAATTGGCATGGTCTACACGTGGAGAAACCAACATTAGTACAACATAAAGGCAGGAAGTTGACACTCCGCATAATCACAATCACAATGACGTTGATCTACCCATACACAATGTTGTTGAATGAAGTTCAGCAAGCCTTAGGGGCGATAACTTAACCCATGGGGGGAATCCTAACTAAACCCTAGCTAGAGATCTATATCTAAGTTCCTCTCATAGTAGGTATGAGGGGGCATCAAGGACCCAATAATCACATAGGCATGAGGGGGCATCAAGGCCCCAATATTCACATAAACATGAGGAGGCCTCAAGGCCTCAATATTCACATAGACATGAGGAGGCTACAAGGCCCCAATGCTCACATAGGCATGAGGGGGTTTTAAGGACCCAATATTCACACAAACATGAGAGGGTTTCAAGGCCCAAATATTCACATGATAGAATTAGGTTAGATCAGCTCACTAAGGAGTAAGACATAAGGGTTGCATCCAATCGTAGACCCATAGAAATTCTAGGCCTTCTTGAAGATGGGAGGATAGTCATAGATCATAATCTCATTGGTTCCAATGGAACCCCACAAGATTGGCCATGGAAATCTAGATAGATTGATGAGTTGGATTGGATTCTCTTGAGACCAACTCAAAGAAGCAATTCTACTGCACATTCCATTTTGGGAAGTTCACGTAGCAATCAGACAACTAGGCACACTATTGAGCTGGGAGAGGCCTCAAAGCACCCTTGTAGCATGCACACTATATTTGAGCATGGGGGTACATAATATAGGTTATTTTACACAAACCAGGTCACCCTGATACATAGCAGAAGCCTCTCCAAGAGACCTATCCATTAAAACTCATTGTACAGATTTACAAAGCCATACACATTCAGTATAACCACATGTGTAGGCTATATGAGGATGTGCAATGTCAAAAAAATATACTCCAAGACAAGGAGGAAGCACTACACATAGAGCAAGAGTGTTTAGAAGCCCTTGAGCAAGAGGAAACATGGAAAAAATGGAATTTTTACCTACATGAATAGTGCTTGAGAGAAGAATAGATAGAGTGTAAAGAGCATGTGGATAGGTTGGCCCAAGCTAACTTGCACATAAATGGTGAGCATTACCAACCTGACATACGTGCCAATTATAAGCATAAGAGATGCACTAGAAAAGAAGATGAGCGCACTCACCATACATAAAAGTATCAACAACACCTAGATCCATAACAAACATAACATAATCAAGAATAGGAAGGGATGGAAGATCAGGAGTAGACATATTTTGAACCTTCATACATAGTTGCGGGGGATGAATACATATGCCCAAACCAGGCAGACACAGTATTACCTCCCCGACCACTATGAATAAACCTTCAAGAATAGGAGATTATTTCTTCGAAGGCATAAAAAATACTTGTTGAGAGATTCAAATCTCTTGAGAAATAGGACACGTTTGGGAAAAATCCAACCCTGAGTAAAATACATAATGAACCTCTATGCCCTTTAGTATCGAGTCTTGCATATACTAGGCACTTCAAGATACCTAGGTTAGACAAATTCAAAGGAGAGGAAGACACACAAGAACATGTCACACATTTTATGAATGCATGCTTCCATATTGAACACAATGACACCCTAATGCTAAGAAATTTCATCATAACATTATTGGTTGCAACAACCGAATGGTTCAACCAATTACCTAAGCACAACATCATCAACTTTGATCAACTACTGAATGCATTTCTTAAATGCTTTTCTTTTGGCATCAAGAAGAAAGACAACTTGTCCGATCTGGCAAACCTAAAGTAATATGATGATGAGCAAGTCATGGACTATGTGAACAGATGGAGGAAGATAATGGTAAAACTAATGTTCTCTATTCCCATTATAGAGCTCATCAAAATTTTTACCAAGAGTTTTGCAAAGCATATATTGTTGCTATTGCAACTACAAAAATATAAAATATTCAAGAAAAACCTGGTTCAAACCAATCTAATAGAAGAAATCAAGGTTGAAGAAGGAGATCTTAAGCTCCAAAACCAAAATGACTAGAACAATAACAACTGCAACAAGAATCAACAAAATTAAGCCAAGCATTCTCAATTCAACAAGGTTATGTTAAACACACCAAAGGGATGTGATAGAAAATAACCATAGAACTATCAAGCTAGCCCCCACTAGCCAATTACAATCCAAATAACAACCAAGGTCAAAATAAAGAGCATTAGCCACTTTACTATTTCATGCCTTTATTAGAGTTGATGCAATCAATATTCAACCAGCTAAGTGAGACACAAAGACTCAGATTACCTAAGGTACATCTTCTTGACCCTAATCATCCCAATCCCAAGGGATATAGGGAAGATCAATATTGCCCATATCATAAACTAAAGGGGCATGATATCGAATCATGTATTGCATTCAAGAATTTTGTACAGAACATGATCAAGAAGGGTGAACTACAAGTTGATAATCCATTGGCACCCAAAAATAGAGACATGAGTATATTCAGAAACCTGTTGCCTAACCATGAATCCCTTAGAAATTAGGGCACTCAATTGAACCAAGTCCAAGTCGAACCTCCCACTCAAGGATTCATTGGAATGGTTGAAATAGTCAATGTGGCAACAAGAATCCAATGATATAACCAACCAAATCCTACAATGACTCCTATTCATATCCTGGTTGCACCTCGATAGAGGTAGGTGTAGAATTATCCTCCAGGTTTGCCAGTGTGACCTATGGTAACTTTCAAGAGCAGACTTGTACAAAATCTCCAAACGACACTAGCCAAGTTATCAATTTATGAGCTCATTCAATAGTCTCCCAGACACAGGGAGACTCTAATAGAAATATTTATTTCGATTGAGCTACAATCCCATAACCCTGATGCATTCACAAACTTTTTGGGGTAGTTCTAGTAGTTTTAAGAGCTTGTGATCTATTTCTATGATCATGAAATAAAAGTAGTACCTACTACCATAGTAGACCCATATCTGCATTTCATCATGTCCATCAATGACATACCCTTCAAGCAGGCCCTAATTTATATGAGCTCATCAATTAACATTATCGCAACAAAATATATGGGGCACCTAAAAATCCCTAGGTCAAACATTATCCCAACCTCCTACACATTGAGAGCTTTCAGTGATGCACTGTGCTCCACAGTGGGTATAGTTATCCTACCTATAAAGTTTAGGTATAAGACCAATTCTGTGATGTATCATGTATTAGAGGGGGCCATGCAGTACAATATCCTCATAGGGCATACCTTAATAAGGAACATGTAGTGTGTTCCCTCAATCTTGCACCAATGCATCAAGTATGTCTATGAGGGACAAGTATATGTGGTTCCATCGGATGAAGAGCCATTCAAATATGTGCATTAGGTTGAATTACCAAGGGATTTTGTCCTTTTTTCCATAAACTTGTACATTAGGCCATCATCCTCAACCACATAGCCAAGAAGGAAGTCCAAATTAGTGTGAGGTTACCCGTACCCATCAGAACCATCTCCAAATTCCAAATCTATTGGCAGTTTTGAGAAACCAACAACATCTAAAGCAAAACACTCTTAGAAGCTAAAAGCACCCTTTGTGGAGGAAAGACCTAAGGAACTTCCAACCATAGTAGCAACAAAAATTCTAAGTCCCACGGAGGAGGAAAATTCCAAAGACATAGTCGAGGAGGTACCTCAACCTAGCTCACTTGCATCATCATCAATGCCATCTACATCGCAGGTGATAGTTCACCTACCTAACACAGGTTTAGGTGAATATCTTGTGAAAAATATAAATTTCATGCCCATTATCAAGTCTGCACAAGATGTGGGATGACCAAGAGTCCCAAACTTACCAATAGGGATAGTGGTTCTATTGGGGATTCCCTCTAACCAAACCAACTTCATATATGCTGGTTTGGATTATGCCCATGATGCTTTTGATGTCAAATAGGATGAGGATGAGCCATTCACCATGAATTTTCATTACTTGTCCAATCCTGAGTTTTCTCTAAGGTACTTTAAATGATGCCATTGACATAGCTATATTTTAGGTCTATATGAGCAAGGGCATCGACTTCCATCCCAACCATAGTACCAGTTGCCTAATGATAGGTTTGGTATAGGATATCACATCCAAAGCTACAGTGATTCATTGGTAGTATCTCTAGATATACTGAGCTTAGGGTTTTAGGAAGACATTGAATGGAATCACTATCAACTAAATAGAAGCTACTTGAGTGATAGATAGGTGGCTATGGTAAATATAGGACCATTTGATGAGTATCATCCAGATTTCTCTCTCAAAGCAAAACCATCAAGAATCATCCTATGAGAGGATGATCCAAGCTATGGTTATGAGCGAGAAGAGAATGAGTATGTCATAAGTGAGTCTGAGGATGAATTTGGATTGTCCTATCATGGGCCTCAATATTTACAACATCTCGCTTGGCCAGGTAACATAGAAGGTGGATACATCACGGATGAGAGTGGCTATGAATCAGAAGACTCAACTGAGATGGCCTAAATTAGGCCTAGAAGTGCATGCCACATTGTAGGGACAGTGGAAATAGACAATAGATTCTTCATAGATGACAATGACTATAAATATGATAGTGAAATAGCCTATCTTGGGTCTCAAAATTCATGTCATCGCTAAATTCCAGTAGGCAGGAAAGAGGTATTCTTCATAGATGACAACAATTTTGAAGATGAGACTGATATGGCCTATCTTGGGCTTCAACACTTAGATCATCTCAATGAGCTTGTTGACATGGATGATTTATATCACAAAGTGTATCTTGGCCCTCACCTCAGGGGAAGACCACCCAATATAGATACTATATATCACATAGTCAATCTAGATTCACCTACATTTATAGAGTTTCTTCAACCTAATGATCCTATTGCCTTGTTTGTACATAGACCAGATCCTAAGATACCCATACCCCCAAAGCATCATGTTGGGTATGGAGGGCCAATCATTAATGTAGAATTTCACCCATGTGGTCCTGGAGATTTCATTCCATCTATCAACATGATCTCCATTGATTTGACCACTCCACGCCATAACCTGATCAATACATCTAAACAATTGTGTCTTAATTTAGATGTTATTTATTGGGATCGCACTGATTCACCCCTAGAGCATAAATATTTCTTCCCCAATGAAGAAATCCTATAACCATGTCATTTTACACCAGGCTACGAACATGATGTTTATCACACTAGTTTTGACCCAAGTTCAGTTGAACCTTTAAACCCAGCTGATGACATCCACTTGATTCCCACTCCTCACCAGCTTGAGGAGGGGTCACATATGGCAATAGAGGAGAATTTCAAAGTGTACATCAATGATGATCCTTCTAATATAAAAAAATTCATGTTTGAGGAAAGCTTATATCCAAAATAACAAGCCATCATCATACCTCTATTGAAAGAAAAATCTAATATCTTTGCTTGGACCTACAAGGATATGCCAAGACTAGATCCAAAATTTGTTGTCCATAACCTTTCACTGGATCCCATGAAGAAATAAATCAAGTAGAAGCTTGGGAAGATGCATCCAACCATCACCTTGATAGTAAAGAATGAACTATAGAATCTATTGGATGTAGTATTTTTTGTTCCTATTGACTATCTAGAATGGGTATCAAACTTGGTGCCTGTAGAAAAACCTAATGGAAGAATATGTATTTGCATGGATTTCAAGGATATCAATAAGGAAAAAATGAAGGATTCATTCCCGTTGCCCAACATATATGCTCTTGTCGACATGACTGCAGGTCATGAGATACTCTTCGTCATGGATGGTTTTTTTGGTTACAATCATATTTGGATTAAACCTAAAGACCAGTACAAAACCACGTTCACCACTCTATGGGGGACATTTTGTTACAAATTAATGCCATTTGGTCTTAAACATATTGGTGCCACATATCAGCGGGACATGACATACATTTTCCATGACTGCATGCAAAAGATCCTAGAATATTATATTGATGACTTACTGGCAAAGTCACTACTACATGAAGAGCATGCCGAGATCCTAAGAAAATTCTTTGATCGTCTAATAGAACACAACATCAGGTTGAACCCAATAAATGTGTATTTGGCATAACTTCTAGAAAAATCTTGGGGTTCATCATTTCTAAATGAGGGATTAAATTCAACCCAACAAAGGTAAAGGCTATCCTAGAAATGGCCCCACCCACTAATATCAAAGAGTTGAGAAGACTATAGGGCAAAGTAGCATCTATAAAGAATTTCATTATACAATTGTTGGATAAATATTGACCCATGAATCAACTGCTACACAAGGGGGTCCCATTCCACTAGGACGAGTAATGTCAGCAAGCCTTTGCTAAGATAAAGAGATACCTGGAAATGTCACCAGTACTAGCTCCACCAAGGCTAGATGTATCTTTTCTGCTTTATATATCCGCTACCAATTTTTCTTTAAGCACCATGTTAGCTCAAAATAATGTACAAGAAAAAGAACACGTGATATATTACATCAACCGCACCTTGTGAGCTATGAGATAGGGTACACATACGTATAAAAACTATGCTTAGTGGTGGTCTTTGTGACCAAGAAATTGTGCCACTATGTGCTGAGCCATACCATGTATGCGATATCAAAACAAAATCCTTTGTAGTATATGATGAGCAAGATATCATAATACACGTACCACAAAGTGGATCATGCTATTGACAGAATTTGACTTGGAATTCATAAGCCAAAATTCCATCAAGGGACAAGTCATAGCTGATCAATTGGCAGAGGTGCCTCTTCAAAATAGTAGGCCTCTCACCATAGAACTTCTTTATGATGCAATATTTACATTTTTAGAAGCACCCGAACCTAATGAACCTAAAAATAAAGTCGATATGACTTTGTTCTTTGATGGTTCAAAGTGTGAGCAAGTGGGTGGTACACGAATTGTGTTTTTCATACCACAAGGTGCTCCAATGCCCTTGTCATTTAAGTTGGACTTCCATTACATGAATATCAATACCAAATATGAGGCCCTAATCTTGGGTATCCAAATAGTCATCGCTATAAAGATCAAAAGGTTAAATATCTTCGGTGACTCCCTTCTCATAGTCAACCAAGTTAAAGGACTATTTCAATGCAGGGATATGATCTTGAAAGCTTATAAAGAGCTTGTTGACACTTATCTAGCCCAAATAGAATGGTATGATATTGAGGCAATACCTCACATGTCAAACAAATTTTCAAACACTATGGCATCTTTAGGATCCTTGATCCCTTAGAATTCATTTGTTGATTTCACTACCATTCATGTGAAAATGCTCTCACAATCAGTGATGGAGCATGAGGCTCTTGAAAACAAAGAATCAGTCAACATGATTCATATAGAACCAAACCATGAGTGGTTCTATAAAGCTAGAGAATTTCTAAAGAAGGCACCTTGGGGGACTTTGATCTCGCAGGGTTCTACGGAGAATGGTACTGTTATTGACCACAAGGTTGTTTCTCAATATACATTTGTACACATCGAATCACAAGAGGAACAAGTCATATTATCTGTTGAAGTTGTAACTTATCAGGATTGGCTATCCCAATTACAATATTTCCTTAATCTTAGAATCATACCATAGGGATTGTCATAGGCTGTAAAACGAGCATTCAAATAAAATCGACAAGATATGTCTTTCTAGAAGGCATATTACATCATAAAAATTATTATGGAGTCATCTTCCATTTTCTTGAGCCCCAAGAATCAGCTTGGGTGATTTTACAAGCTCATGATGGTACATGTGGTGGCCATTTTGGCAGCATGGCCATCGTCAAGTGCATCCTTTGAATGGCTTATTACTGGCCCACCATGGAGAATGATTGTTGCAAGTATGTTAGGAAATGCATTAAGTTTCAATATCATGCGAATATGATGCACTTGCCATCAAAGGCCTTACAACCCATTCAAGCATCTTCACCATTTTCTTGGTGGGGTTTCAATCTAATCAAAAATATCTCTCCCTTGTCTTTCGGTTGACACACATTTATCTTAATGGACACTGAGTACTTCACCAAATGGGTGGAATCAGTCCCCTTAATGTCGATAATAGGACCACAAATTATGGAGTTCATACTTCACAATATCATCTGTTGCTTTGGCGTTCCATTCAAGATAATCTTGGATAATGGTCCATCATTCAAGAACAGAAATATGTGGGATTTAACGTCTAGATATAACATCCAACCACAGGCTAATGGGTAAGCAAAAGCCTTCAATAAAATAATCATAGCTATCCTAAAGAAGAAGATAAAATACATTCATAAGGATTGAAATCTATAGTTGCCTCTGGCATTATGGGCTTACAGGACTAGTGTGTGGATGTCCACTAGGGCAACACTATTTTTGCTTGTATATGGCACTAAGGCCATTATACCTTAATAATTGGAAATCCCAAAATTGCATGTTGCATTGAAATAATTCATCAATGAAAACACTGCACAACAACCTCACCTTGATCAATTGACCCTTCTTGATGAACGTCGCATAAATGCTCTTGAGAATATTAATATTTACTAGGATCGTATAACACAAGCTTATAAAAATAAAGTCCACCTAAGAGACTTTAAGGTTGGGGATCTCATGCTCGAAGAGAACCAACAAAATTTAAACCTGTTGTTGCACCTACAAGACAAATTTACGACCAACTAGATCGGTCCTTATATCATCTCAGAGAAGATTAGACCTAGGACATATCGCCTAACATCATTAGAAGGTGTTGAAGATCCTGATCCCCTTAATATTCTTCATTTGAAGGTATTTTACACATAAAACCAACAAAATCCAAGAGCAATACATAAAAAAAAAATCAAAAACATCGAAAACATTCAAAATTTCAAAAAAATTGGAAAATCATAAAAATCCAAACAAATCAGAAAACATCAAAACCAAAAATCCCCAAAGGCATCTTAAATCCCTTTGGTCACTTAAAAAAAAAATCCCCAAAGATATCTTAAAGCCCTTTGATCACTTCACAAAAAGCCCCAAAGGCATCTTAAAGCCCTTTGGTCACTTCACAAAAATCCCCAAAGGCATCTTAAAGTCCTTTGGTCACTTCACAGAAAGCCCCAAAGGCACATTAACCCCTTTGGTCAAAAACAAAATACAAAAACATAAAATAGATTAAAATCAAAAAGTTCAAAAACATTTAGAATAATAAAAATTCCAAAAACAATGGAAAAAAAACAAAATTCAAAAAGAAATAAAATTCAAAAACATGTGCAAAAACACAAAATATTTGCATTTTGCATTCATGTAACTGCATTACATTTAGGCATGATCATCCATCACACTTGCATTAGATAGATTCTATTTACAATCTTACAAATGACACCATGTTTGTACCTCAATCATACATCTTCAAAATCCATCATCATCCATAACCGATGCGAGTAACTGTGTTTTTCAACACAATCCCACCTATTGCTATAAGGGATATACCAACATTTTTTGGTCACTCAACCATACCTAGTGGTTTTATCAAATTATATAGAAAGCTATCTTCACTGGAAAAAAATAAGGTCTAGTTTTGATCGTACCTAACATATATCAAAATTTTATCACTAATCAAAACACTAAAATCCTAGTTGGGACAAGGAAAAGATGAACACTACAAAGTGGTACTAAACCACCTAAGCGAAAGGTCCTCACCTACTAATTTTATGATGTGCATGGTCTAGGATGTTGATCATTGGCAAAAGGACAAGTTACCCCCTACCCAAAGAAATCCCTTGATTTCATCATAACAAGCAAAGATCTCAAAAAAAAGTAAAATGCAAAAGCAAAGTAAATAGTGATTATCATCACTACAAAAATCCCTTGCTCAAAAGAAATAAAATTCAAAATAAATAGTGATTCTCATCACTAAAAATGAGCAAGTATCCCAAATAAATATGAAGAAAATAAGGGGGTGAAGAGCTTGAATCCCTGGAATGATCAATATCCACAAACCATGGAGTGATCCCTAATACAAAAATGGGCTGAATGAATCTCGCCTGTCATTAGGGTAGTTCTAAGAAAGTTGCAAAAAGAGCTAGCTTTAGGTGTCCTATATTGCATAGTGTTCTAATCCAACTGAGTCCAATTTAGAATCATGATGAAGATTTGGTGATCCCCAATATAAAAATGGGCTAAATGAATCTCGCTTGGCATCGGGGTAGGCTTGTCTTATCTAATGTATTCATGTGCACACATAGGGATAATGAACATCTAGGTCTTCATGACAAAATATTATCTTTTAAGAGTTTTGTATGGTTAGTATACATCCTTTGATGTAGTAAATAGGGTGTTTGAGTCTCATGAAAAACCTCAAAAATCCCCTAATATCAACAAATCACATCATCAATCAAACCAACAACTTTATTTAGGAGTTTTTGTTCATTAAAGGGTGTGTTGGAACCATTTCTTGCATCCATAGGATTCGATTGTCATGCTACAAGAAATCATTTGAAACCAACGAGCTATTACAGGCTCTGGTCAACCTGCCTCTTTATTCTAATAAACACAAATATTGCTAAAGAAAAACTACATAATGGGTAAGGAAACCCTAGTGGTAAATTATGATAAAACACTGATTACACGCTCCAGATTATGATTATACTAGATGTATTAATAATGACCAAGCAAGAAAATAACCATTTGTTATGCCTTATGTAGACCGGTGCCTAGATTCATTGGGTTGTTATAGCAATTTAACAACATATTTGATAGGAATAGAGAGAAGGGGGAAAAGAAAAATTGGTGCTCTTAGACTTATTCGAATATCGTAATAAAACTAAAAGTTGACCAATGAGAGAAACGTACGCAATGCATTCAAATAATGTAACCCATTACGTAGTAACACACCAAACTGATACAAAGAAATAATAGGAAAAAGACCCAAAATTGTATTGATTTAAAATGTCATTACATGCAGAGTAAGCAAGAAGCTTTTAAACTCTATTTCTCTAAAAAGTTATCAATACAATGAAGATATTCTATTCAAATAATGTAATAGAAATCTCCTACTCTCCTTGTTCCAATTAGGTAACAGTAGAGTCTCCAAATCTTTGACTCAATAGGTCTGGAAATATTCTCAGCTTCTTGAGTACTTTCCTATCAAAAATCCTGCACAAAATGGGGAAGAAAGAAGAATGAATGAGAAAAATAAGACACAAAAAGGAGATACAACAACACAACTCTAAAGGGCACTCAAGTATACCTCTTAGAAAAATTGCTATTCTCTAAATGCTTGATGATGATTCTGAACCTGGGCACTTCTTCTTATAGGTTGGGTTCTTGAATCTGTTATTCTTGGCCTGATCTTGGCCTTACACTTGTCCCTTTCTGGGTTGATCTTCAAAATTGGTACAACTGGCTTCCACTATCCCCTTTTGTTTATGTTGTACACTCTCCTTTGACTTTTTCAAACTGTAGTTTATTTCAACTGGTGATGTCAGTGCTTGGAGGGTCTGTTATTTTTACTTGTTCTTCTATTTTTCCTTTTGTTGTTTCTTCTTGTTCCTTTGCTTCAGTTACTATTTTGGAGGTTTCTTCTTCTAGGATAGCCTCAGGTATATCTCTAGAAGGTGAGCTCATTTCCAGCTGTTGACTGTATATTTGAACCTCCTTTCCTTTTCTGCTCTATTGCAGCTGATTGATCTATTTGTTGATCAGTCTCCAAGCTTCGATGTCAAAAGTTGCCGCAAACCTTAGCATGTTCATTTCCTGTAGAGTTCTATTTTTTTGTATGCTAATGGAAACCTTGCTCTTTTCATATTGGAGGATCAACATTTCTATGGTATTCACCAAGAAAGTGGATTGTCTAGACATTTCTGACTCATCATCTGGATCACAATCAAATTCTTCTATTATATTTTTGAGTAACTCTTCTATATTGGGAGCTTCTAAGAATTCGTCTAATGACAATCCAATATCTACCATTTTGTCAGTTGCGTCCTCCAATAGACTTGACATCTCAGCAACAACATTGATCCATCTTCCTTTGTTCACCCCAAACATGGCTGCTTTTAGGAATTCAATATTGCACTGTACCTTGGTGCCGTCATTCATCATTATCTCCTGGCTCTGCATCTCCTCAAAGTTGTCTCCCATTAGATCAAGGGTGGGACGAATGATTTCGAAGTCTTTTTCCTTCTCATGCACCAATGTTTCCATTTCTCGAGCAGTTATTCGAATCACTCTAATCTGTCTAAACATTTCGGTGATCCCTTTGACATGATCTCAAATTTTTATTGATATTTCTCTCTTCATTGTGTTCAGATAGTAAGTATAATTCAGTATTCTTACTACTGAAGGGGGTTGTGTTTTTGGGGTGTCTCTTTGCATCAATTCTTCCTTTTGTTTATTTATTAGCGTTTGCATTTCAGCTTTTTCTCTCTTCTCAGCTTCTAATTGGTTCCTTAACTCTGCAATTTTATCAAGGAGCTGATCCAAGGTCTGCTCTTGCATGGCTTTGGTAACTTTAACCATAATGCCTTCTTTCCCCAACATTGACGTTCCTCCTGTTTCCTCATTGACTCTGACAACAATTGGGTCTTGTAGAACAGGAAGATTCACCTCTGCTATATCAGACACAAATGTTTCTATTCTTGTTTCATCTACAAACTGTTCTCCTATGGCTCCCATTCCTGCCACTACCTGTAACTCCTGCTCATTGGCGATAGTAAAGGTATTTTGCTCATCTGTTCTCTCCAACAAGACCTTTGTAGAAGGTAGAGATAATTTTGGCTTCTTCTTTTCTATAGTGGTTATTTTTGTTTGATTCTTTACTCGGTGACCTCGAAACAGACTTCCAAATCCACCTGCTCTTCTCATATTCATCCGTATTACTGATGGAATTTTAATCTCCTGGCATTTTATTTTTAGAGAGGTAGGGATGGCCATGGGTGCCAATTTCTTCACACTTGTTACTGCTAATACTTGATCAAAAATGGGAATTATAGCTTGTTCTAGAAGAGAGGACTTTTGAGCAAGTGTGGTTACAATTTATTTCCCTTTAGCTATGCTCGGGCTTTTGGAAACTTCCTGGGAAGTGCTTGGTGCTACCTCTATTCTGAGATGATCATCCCTAGGAGTTCTGACCTGTTGCTCTACTATGTCTGCTGTACTCATAGTGACCTCCATTTGATCAATACCCTATTCTTCTATTAACTCTAATAAAGGGTCTTCCTTGATTTCTTGAGTAGCTCCTGGTAAAATAGGTGCTACAGATTCTACTAAAATTTCTCTAAGCCTTCTCAATTCTGTAGGATAATCATAGGCTTCATGAATCTGTGTGTTGCCCCTATCTTTAGGAGGGAATTCATTCCATACAACCTGCAAATCTGTTCCTTTTTCCATAGCCTCTAGTAACCTTTCTTCATAAGCATCTTTTCGGTGTTGTATTCGAGCATATTCTCATTTTTCCATCATTTTACAGTATATTCCCTTTGGGTCATAAAATATCCAAGTTATCTCATCAAAGTCCATGTTGTCTAAATCAAACATTCCTTTGAGCAGTGCAGGGTAGCCAACAAATATGTAGTCCCCAAAGCGACAGGGAACGTTGAGCCAGGGGACTCTACCGTGTTTCTTTACCAATCTCATCTTGGCTTCCTCGGCCACCTACCTACATAACTCTAGTGCTGCTAGGGATAATGGACAATACATAGGTAACAACTTGGGGGGAATTTTGGCTCCATAGAGCCTAATATAGGTGAACCCTTTGGAGAAAAAGAAATCCCCAATCTCCTTTTCTTTGATGAAAGCCCTTACTCCTGGCCCTAGCCTATCAGGGAGTTCGTCGGTTAGAGTCCAGTGAATTTCTACCATAAAATGGTCACAGAACCAGCCCATGTGAGTCTGCCCCTCATGTATTCTCCAAAAATTGGTCTGGACATAAGGACTCTTAATGGCTCCTGCTCTTTTTTGGGCTTCTTCTCCCAATTGCCCCGCTATCAGGTGGATGAAAATTGAGTATTGAGAAAAATAGGGCATCTCTTGCCTTCGTTCAAAAATAGCCTTTTTTAATTCTGTCATTTGCTCATGCATTTGGTTACTCAATTCTAGTTCCCATGCATAAATTGGGGTATTATTTGCCCGGTTGCTCTGTGCTACTAAATATAAGACTTTTCTGCTTACTACACTGAGATCTTGTACCCCTAGGACAATATTTACCATATCACAAAAATCTTGGACCCATGGTTTAAAAGCAGTTTTCCTAATTGGGAATTCATTAACTACTTTCTCATTTACATCAAACAATGATTTAAAAACCTCTAATCTTGTTAACATTCGAGATTGAAGTTCAATTACCCATCGTATTAACCAGGTGGTAGACTCTGACAAATTGAAAACTTGCTTGATGTGCTTGGCCTTGATACTGAACACCGATCGATCTTTATTATCTCGAAATGTTCTAGTCCTCTCGTCGTATGCCACTACTAACCATGCCATCAAGTCTGAGGAGAAGTAAACCTTCGGACATATCAACTTCCCGAGGTTGCTGGTCCATCTGTTACTTCTAGGGAAACCCTTGTATTGTAACCTCCTGGCTTTATGAAATAGGTCAGCCATTATCCAAGGGGTTCTGTAATCACTCTCCATCACACGAGCAAAACTCCTGATACATGTATTTTTGATCTCGTACTACTGTGCTAGAGTAGGTTTCTTATCAGCTCCACACTTTTGGGCAAAGTCATACATTGTGCTACCAAGTACAGGTGGTCCAAAAATCTCAGAGTATGGTGACCGGTCTGTAATGAATTTTACCGCCTCTCTAGTGTCTTCGGGCACAAAAGCGTCTCCCCAGGATGCCATTGTGCTCACAGTAATTAGTCTGGTTTCTCTGAAATGAAAAGCTCGAACCTCTTTTCTCTCTACACTTCTTGTGTATCAGTTTCTGCTCAAGCTTACCAGGGTGGTAAGGTCGCTTGATTTTGTAAGCTCAAATACTAGGTGGTGGAATGAGTTCAATATTTTTGCATGACTTGTCATTAATACCGTGTTACCAACTACTTTTTAAAATTGGCCAATGGAGATCTGCCAACATGTCTTTTTCTGAAGTTGGACCTTTATGGTGGGTGGTGTCCTTCATTCTATGTGTCCACGGGTTCTTTGGTTTGTGTACCTGTAATCATTTATATTTTTGCTATTGGTCATCAAAACTTCTTCTTCTTTGACGTGGAAATATGATGTGTGGTAGTGGTGGCCTCTTTTTTAAACATCGTGCCACCTAGGCCCTGGGTGATAATTAAATCTTTGGGATCAATTACACTTTTAATTGGGCAGCAATCATCCTAGGGATCCTTCATAAGATTTGATTCTTGATGTGAGTGCCTATCATCATCCTTGATATCTATTGGAAGGGATGTGCCTTATAAGCTTGTTCTAAATACTTCCCATCCTACAAGGATGTTAGCTTCCAAAATATTAAGGGCAAATGTTAGGGATGATCAAGTATTTCAAACTTTATTTAACATTGGTTATTAAAATATTAATTGAGAACTTATTAACCAAGTTTAAAACATAGTCTTCGACATTGGATTACCTTACTAGTGGCTTACCATCAGATCAGATGTTCGACCAAGCACAACCATCTAATCATTTACACATACCTTAGGCTACCTTGATTAATGCTCGGGCCTTAATTACCTTTGATAACCATGAATGAGTGCATCCGTTCGATCAGATCGGTCATGAACATGACCATTTGATTTCATTTGTACCATCGGATCTACTATAGGGTATCCTTAATTAAATGGTGGTCATTAGATCTTGGTGGGTTAAAGCGTAGCCATTGATCTCCCTTTAGTTCCTAATTGCTTTTCATCGAAGCGTTGCCATTGGATTTGGGTCTAAGTGTTCATAATCATCGATAGGTTTTGATTTTGACTTGTCAACCCTTTATATTGCCTTGATTAATTCATGACCATCAGATCCATAAAGGGTTAAATGCATCCATTGATTTTAGTAGATTAGATTAACTATTTGGATGAATCGTGACCATAAGATTGACTTTAATTATAATGTGACCATTGATCTGTATTGGTTTTCCTTCTAAAGGAATCCTATTTTAAACTTTGAGCAACTTTCTTTTGTGCAGGACCATTAGATCATCTGAGCTTAACCGCGATCATTGGATCTAATCGGACTTGTGATCGCTTTGACTTTGGACTTGAGTGGGAATCTTTTTAATGTTTGACCATCTTATACTGTGACACCATTTTTATATATTTTTTTAATAAATTTTATTAACCTATTATTTTCCATCGTTGGATCGATCCTTATTTTATATCGCAGCCGTGGATCATCTTGTAACCTGTAGGCTTAGATAACCCAAAAAGCATGCTTCAAATTTTTTGTTAATATTGATTAATAAAAAGGGGGTGATTAATAACGTATTAGAACCCTTTTTAAACATGATTAATTAAGGTTAATAAAAATTTGACTTGGTCTTACCGATAAGTTTTACCTTTGTTTACTTGAAATGGTTGCTACCATTGGATCCTCTTAGGAGGGAGCATAGCCATTGATTTTGTTAGGATATGTGTATAATATCGATCATCTTTGGTAACTCGTGGTAAATGTGCATCCATCGGATTTAAAGGTGAATTGGGCGCAACCATTGGATCCTTTGCTTCTATTATTTTGACTTTGACTTGGGTGCTACCGTCAGATCTTGATGAGGATTTAGCGCAACCATTGATCTCTTTTACCTGCGGGGTTAGTTTCAAAACAAACGCAACCGTTGGATTAAAACATAATTTTATCACTACCCTTGGATATTTTAAAGCAATTTAACATTTAATCAAGGTTTTTGACATTAAACTTAGGCTTTCGGGCCCTTAGAACATGATATTTTACAATTGGACTTGCCGAATAAAGTGCATCCATTGGATCTTCATCTGGATGGAGCGCTACCATCGGATCTACCCAGTTAATCATAGGAGCGCATGTTCAAAATATTAACCATAAGTTTAATACCTTAGGCTAAGCCCTTCCATTAAAACATTTCTTTTGACCCGGTTGACTTATCTATCAGAAAGGGGTGCGTACCCTTAGAATTTTAATTAAGGCTTTGGGCATTACACTTAGGCTTTCAGGTTTTTTAGATCATGGTGCTTTAATATTAACCTATCTATATCTTTATATCTGCATTTGATTTAGTTTGATTTGTTAATGAAATATACCCTAAAACTTATTTAGCCTTTTACACAACTTAGGTTTAATTAAATTTAGACCATTGTGCCTTTAATAATTTGATTTAATATTTTTAACACTTTAGACTTTATGCATAAATTTTAAATCATTTATATCTTGATCCTTGTAAGCTTTTTAGGGTAAACCAATATTTAAAAGGGCATACATTAACAATGCTAAGGTTAGACTCATCCATCAACTTATGAAAAATCAACTTCTCAAATAAGATGCAATAGGGACCAACAATGCTTATTATTTTGATGAAACCAAAAAATTTAAAATTGGGGGTTTCAAAAGTTGAGTCAAATTTGGCTCCAACATAGGCTCTGACTGGGACAATGTGCTGAAAATATGAGGCACTTGAGAATTACATAATCTCCTGGTTTTATTGCAATTTTGGACAAAAATTCAAATCATCAAGACTGATAAGCAAAGCTTTGAAAAACAAAACATAACAATTTTTTTTTTTACTAAAAAAAACTGTACAAACAATAGGATATCAAAGCAATAGAGTATTGAAAACTGTAATTCCTTTTATTCAATTTGGAAACTAGGGTCAAAATTTTAGAAACAGATGATTTTTTTAGATATATTGTCATGTTTGTTTTAGCTAAGTCATAGGATATGATTACACAAAATTTGTCAAAGCTATTTGTTCCATCATGCTTTGGCCCATGTGTGTGTTTGTGCATTCATTTTGATTTCTAAGTCTTCCAGAACTTTGCCATATCTGAGAAAAATAGTTAAGCCTAATATATGATTTCACTCTTAAAAATTTTCACCATTCTGTAGGGCTCCACTACTAGTCAAGCATCTATAGCCTCGGTGGAGTTGCTTCTAATCCCATCCGGTTTTACCCTACTACCAGTCAAGCGTCTATAGCCCCGATAGAGGTTTTCCAAGATATCTCAGGCAGTGACTCAATTTACTTTATTTTTTATTTTCTTTCTCATTTGAGAAGTATTTGATATAAGCAAATTGTGCAAAGAGTATGCCTGAGTTGAGGATTAGTTTTTGGCTAAAAAGGATGAGTGTAATGATTTTTAGCTCAACCACCCTCTCAAAGATAACTTGTTTCTTTAGACCTTGAAGTCACCTTAAGTATCATTTGTAATGTGAGGCTTTGACATGGTGTTTCAATCAGCTCTGTTTTCATTCTGTTTTATCTCATATCAAATAACCATTGCATAAACACTCATATTTGAAAAATTGTAAATCTCATCAAAGTCTAAAAATAAATCTCCTTTCTTCTTATTTTTTTTGGAGGAATCAACAGTAATGTATACTCATCAAACTAAGAATACCATGTGTAACAGTAAACTCAGAATTATACTAACAATAAAAGAAAAGCTTATAATAAACAAAATACATCACTCTATTTTTGGGATTTTTGTTTTTCCATTTATTTATTTATTTATATTTTCACCTTCAACAGGGATTGTACATCTTGAGGTGTTGGCCATTAATAGGGATAGCCATTAGTTCTCCCTGCAAAGTCTGCAACTTGTAAGTATTCTGCCCTATAACATGGGCTATCTGGTATGGACCAATCCATTTAGGTTCAAATTTACCCTTTTCACCATGCTTATCATTTTTAGGATCCCAATATAAGACTATATCTCCTTCCAAGAATGGAGTACCTTTTACCTTTTTGTTAAATGATTTCATAGTTTTTTGAGTTTGTTCCATCATTCTATTTAAGGTCTCTCTCCTTTGTTCTTGTAATAGGACAATTTGGTCAAATCTTCTCATGAAGTGGATCAGGATCTTCATGATCTTGTAATAAGAGGGAAAGTGCATATTTTTCTATTCTAGAGGGTAACAAGGCTTTCTCTCCATATACCATCTCAAAGGGAGTCCTTCCTATGTTTCTTTTTATAGACAACCTATCAGCCCATAGAGCAAATTTCAATTCATTATCCCATCCCCTTTTGTTCTTACCCAATGATCTTTTTATTCTAGTTATTACATTTTTATTTGATGACTCAACAAGACCATTTCCTTGGGGGTAATAATTAGCAGAATGGGATAGTTCAATTCCATATTCAGCACAAAAATCTATCATTTCATATGAAACAAAATATTGTGCATTATCTATTACCAATTTTTGAGGAACTCCAAACCTAGTTAGAATATTCTCTTCCAAGAATTTGATGATGGTGGTAGTTGTGGATGTTCTTAGAGGTGCAGCTTCCACCCACTTGGTGAAGTAATATATTGTAGTTATGATCCACTTGTGTTGGCCTGATGAATTTGGCTTGATCTCTCCAATTAAATCAATACCCCATTGGGTGAATGGTGCTTCAATGATTACTAGCTTGAGAGGCATGGTTGCCAACTACTTCTTTCCTACAAAAACCTAGCAATTATGATAGTTCCTAACATATTTATATACATATTTAAAAATGGAAGGCCAATAATATCCTGCTCTCATAATTTTATTAGTTGTGGCTTTTGGAGAAAAATGTCCTCCACATAAACCATCATGAAACTCATTAATTATTTTTGGGACTTCATTTTCATATAAACAGACTAATAACACTCCATCAGGGTGTTTCTAGTAGAGCACACCATCCTGTATATAATATTTCTGGGCTTGAAGCTTGACTGACCTCATTCTTTTTACTGACATATCTTTAGGGAATGATAGGGTTTGTAAGTATGACAAAATTTCCTCATACCATTTGCATTCGGTATTATTGATTCTTCTGACATCATATGCTTCATCTATTGTGAGAACATTATCAAATCCTTCTTCTTCTTTGTTGGCCAATAGTTTAGCCAAACCTTACCCTTTGACAGTTTTAACTATTTTGAATTCAACATCATACTACAAAAGCTTTACCATCCATCTTGTTGGTCTTCCTAATGGCTCTGATTGAGTAAAAATATCTTTTATTGCTATAAAAGGGATACAATAGTAAACTTTATTTGAGCCAAATATACCTTTGAAGTGTTCTAAATATTGGATGACTGCATAAGCATGTTTCTCTAGCAAGGTGTATTTAAGATGTGCTCCTTTCAGACCTGAACTCATGAAGGCTATTGGCCTTTCATTATTTTCATCATCTTTCTATGAAAGAACTGCAACAATGGAGTGTTCGGATGCATAAGAGTAGATATTAAAATATTTTGCATAATCAGGGCAGCTTAGGGCTGGAGTGGTTGATATGGCTTCTTTGATCTTGTTAAATGCTTCCATATTCTCTACTATCCATTTTATTTCTCCAGTTTTCTTAACCATGTCATTTATAGGTTTGGTCATCTCTACAAAATTTGGGACAAATCTTCTAACAAAATTTATCTTGCCAAAGAAAGACCTAACTCCTTTTAAGTTCTTGGGAGGGGGAATTTTAGAAATAGCTTCTATTCTTTCTGGATCAATGCTTATTCCTTTTTCTGAAACTATATGACCTAATAATTTTCCTTGAGTTGTCCCGAATATGCATTTCTTGGGATTCAAAGATATTCCAAATTCTTTGCAGTGAGCAAAAACTACAGCTAAATGTTCTAAGTGGTCTTCTGGATTTTTAGAAAAAACTGTAATATCATCTAAGTAAACAACCACTATTTTGAACATTAATCCTTTAAAGGCAAAGTCCATTGCTCTCTGAAAAGTAGCACCTGCATTCATCAATCCAAAAGGTATCCTTAAATATTCAAATGTGCCCCATGGTGTAGTGAAGGTTGTCTTATGTCTGTCTTCAGGATTAATCTGGATTTGATTGTATCCAGAAAAACCATCCAACAGGGACAATCTGGATGAACCTACTACTACTTGTAGCAGTTGTTCCATATTAGGCAATGGGTAATTGTCTTTTAATGAACTTTTGTTTAAATTTTTGAAGTCAACACAGAGTCTAATATCACCATTCTTTTTCCTAACTGGTACTAAGTTGGATATCCAAGAAGAAAATCTTACCTTTCTAATTATTTTGGAATCCAACAATTTTTGTACCTCTTTTTGCATTATTGGGTGCAGAGTCGGGTTATATTTCCTCTGTTTTTGTCTGAATGGCTTGGAATCTTCCTTCAAGGGTATTATGTGTGTCATTACATCTGTCTTGAAGGTTTTTAAGTCTTCATAAGTCCAAGCAAAATGTTCCTTATTTTTCTTTAAGAAACTGATGTATCCAACCTTTTCTTTAGCTGGCAAAGTTGTGTCTATCTTGACTATTTTGGGTTCTTTCATTGAACCAATGTTAATATTTTTAGGTATCACTTCTTTAAGTAAAGGCTTGTAAGCTTTGTCAAAATCATCAAATAGACTTTCTAGGGAAACCAGTCCTTTGGGTATTCTATTTGTTTTCAGCTGGATTACTTCTACTGGTTCACCTATCTGGTCTTTTAGCTGATCTTCATATTTTTCATCACAAATTATGTCTGCATATTGATTTTGTAGAGTCATGAAATCTCTAATGTCTACATCATCTTGAAAAACCTGTAGGTAAACTATGTTATCTGGTACAGAAGGCTTATAAACTGAAATGGTTGGGAATCTATCCATATATTCTGTGGTTATGTCTGGATGATCTAAGCCTGAGGTATTTACAGCTAAAATATCTACAACATGATTTTGTTCTCTTGGAATAAAAGAAATATTGAAGGCTAAAAACTTTTCAATTTCTTCTAGTACTGCATTCTTGTATTGTTTTAACCTAGGATGCTTGGTCTGATATTTTCCTTTGATTTGTTGTATAATCAATTTTGCATCCCCTATTACAATTAAGTAATTAATGCCTAGTTCTTTTGCTTTCCTCAATCCTAACAATAAGGCTTCGTATTCAGCTACATTATTTGTGCAAGGGAATTCTAGTCTGTAAGGAATACCAAGGTAATTTCCTTTTACATCAGTCAAATTAATTCCTGCACCTGCTCCAGATTGGGATTTAGCTCCATCAAAAGACATAGTCCACATTTCTTGAGTTAAAACTCTATCTGATTTGGCATCCACCAATTTCATAACTTCTGGGTCCATGTTCTTTGCTTCTGGTACTTCTTCTAGGAATGGGTTATGCCATATTGAATAAACTCCCATCCCTCTTTCTTCTATAGAATTTACCAAGTTTACCATTGTTTCATCTATTTTAATCAACTCTACGGAGTATTTATTGAATGGTTCTCTATGCAGAGTCACATTTTCCTTGTCTGACATTGGGATGGTTGCATAAGACCAATCCAGTTGAATTGAACCTCCTAGTTGTTCAGCCCAATGTCTGCTTAGTAATAATGAGAAAAATGGGTCAACATCCACTACAACAACGTCCATTACTATGCCCTTTTTAGGGTGTTGATCTAGGAAAACCAATAATCTAGTTATCACCCCTACACAAGGCACTTGTCTGTTGTCCATGACTGAAATAGGGGCAGAATCTCTAGTACATATTAACCCCATTTGATCAGCTATCATTTTGGGCATAATGTTATGAGAAGCTCCACTGTCTAACATACAGTTGTGGATAACATACCTTTCTCCTTCATCTGAATTATACCTTAGTGATACATAGAAGGGTCTAACAGAAGAGGGTGACCTTGTGTCATGTTGATATTTCCTGGCAACATGACATGTTGGGTCTTCTTTTTGTTCAACTAACCCGAATGCTCTACAGACTTGTTCTCTATATTGTTGTACTTTCATAAGTTCACCAAATGTGATGTTGACATTTTGTTTGTTGAGTTCTATCCCAACATCAAATTCAATATTTTTAATGTCCAATGGTTTGTTACTTTCTTCTTTGAGTGCTTCCTCCTCTACTTCAATAATCTCAGGGATTATTCTTTTAGGGGTTTTATCAACTCTCTCTCTATTAGCACTTTTGTTGATGAAAGGTTGCTTCTTGATTTCACTAGTGGGAGTTGTTCCTGTCCTTTCAGGGATTATTCTATTCCTTAAATTTAGAACATGGGTTGCTTCCAATTCTTCCACTTCTTGAACAGTAGGAGTTATCTTACCTTGTTTCATCTTGTCATATCTTGACTCATGTGATTTTTGCAAGATTTTGGTACCTTCTACTACAAGAATTTGAGGATAATGATTTGAAGCATATTTTTCCATATTTTCTTCAAACAACCTTTCCCTGGACTCATCTTCTAGAGACCAACAAGCATTAATTCTTATATCTCCCTCTGAATCATCATGTAAATATATATTGTACTGATCACTTAGATGAATTCCACATGCATCAGGGTTATGAGGTGCATCACAAGTAGAGCAATAATAAGGAAATCCTTCTGCTATATTGATAGATGGTATAGGATTGGGAACATTATTTTGTTCTCTATCAGTTTCTCTGTTTTTCTAGTTATTGTTTCCATTATTCCTATTTCTATTTCCTTCTTCAGGGCCATTATTGTTTACCCAATTTTTGTTGAAGTTTTTCTTAAAAGGAGGGTGATTATCAACATGTGTTCACTCTGTCTGTGATGTCTCACCATTATTACCATTATTTCTTTCAATTCTTGCTAACCTGTTGCTCATAGTGTTGAACATCTCAGTCATTTGACTTGTTAGTTTTTCCATTGGATCTATTTCAGTTCTCCTTTGCAAATCAAATGCTACCCTTTTGGGCTTTCTTTCAGGTATGTTAGCTTCTAGAGAGTAAGGCTTCATCTTACCACTATCCAACATGTTTCTTTCTATATCTATTACTTTTTCCATGCATTCATCTATAGTGTTAGCTTGTTCTTGCCTTAACTCATAATTAAATTCTCCTTGGAAAGCATTTTTATAAAAGCATATTGAATGAATGTCACTAGGTCTAAGGTTGGCAGGGATTTTATTTCTGGTTTTTGAAAACCTTTTATTAAAGTCACTAACAACCTCATTTTCCTTTTTCTTCATAGTGGCTAACTTAGTTAACAGGGATTGTTCATTTTTTCTCTCTCCAAATTTCTTTAAGAACATAACTTCCATCTTGGTGAAATCTGGGATATCATTATCTGGAAGGGAATTGAACCATTCTCTGGCATATTTTTCTAAAGTTTGTAAAAATAGTCTTAAGACTACATCCTCATGTTCAACCTCTAGACTATCCATTGCATACAAGAAGCTTTTGATGTGATCTTCTCCAGTTATTGCATTATTTCCTAGGAATTTAGGAAGGTATTTATGGGATTTACTGGGTAAGGCATTCAAATTATGAGGTAACACAAAGGGTCTGTATCTATTGGTCCTCCATAAATGGACATTAGCCTAATTTTGTTGATTTTTTTGAGCCATTGTTATCGTAGGTTTTAAATTTTTGGCAATAATGCCTACAAGAATATGAGTTTGGGTCGCCTGAGTATGATCTAAAGAACAAAATACAGAGCTAGGGAACTGAGATGATCCTAACGTATTTTCAAAAGAAACATTCAATATTTCATCTACAACAATACTATCTTGTCTTCTATCTTTCCTTACGTACCTCTTACCACTAGAATTATTATAAGTAGTATTCTTAAAAAGTGGAGTTTTTTGATTATGTATAAATACCTCTAGATTCTCGAGTTCTGGGAATAGCTCCTTACCGCTTCTCCTGGTGTGCGCCAACACGTTCTGCTCTTTCCTTTTTTTATTTTTATCTTCTGGGTTCATTCAGACAGAGTCGCTAGCATCGAGGTGCAGAAAGAATAGCATATGCTTTATAAAGAATGCTTGATATTAACACTCATCCTCACAGGAGACGGTTCTTGGGATAATTCAAGAAAATCAAGAAAATAGATTTTTCAAGAAAATAAAGAAACGTAAAATAAAACTTCGAAATTGAAAACCATGGGTAAAATAAAGAACGTACAGATTATAGAAAATCAAAGCATTATTTCTTTATTCCTATTGGCTGCTCATTTTAAAATAATATCGTTGTTTAAGCCAAAGTTAAGAATTTAAAAACTCTTCCTCGACAACGATGCCAAAAAACTGTTGGAACCATTTCTTGCATCCATAGGATTCGATTGTCATGCTACAAGAAATCATTTGAAACCAATGAGCTATTACAGGCTCTGGTCAACCTGCCTCTTCATTCTGATAAACATGAATATTGCTAAAGAAAAACTACATAACGGGTAAGGAAACCCCAATGGTAAATTATGATAAAACACTGATTACATGCTCCAGATTATGATTATACTAGATGTATTAATAATGACCAAGCAAGAAAATAACCATTTGTTATGCCTTATGTAGACCGGTGCCTAGATTCATTGGGTTGTTATAGCAATTTAACAACATATTTGATAGGAACAGAGAGAAGGGAGAAAAGAAAAATTGGCGCTCTTAGACTTATTCGAATATCGTAATAAAACTAAAAGTTGACCAATGAGAGAAACGTACGCAATGCATTCAAATAATGTAACCCATTACGTAGTAACACACCAAACTGATACAATGATATAATAGGAAAAAGACTCAAAATTGTATTGATTTAAAAGAAAATATTACATGCAGAGTAGGCAAGAAGCTTTTAAACTCTGTTTCTCTCAAAAGTTATCAATACAATGAAGATATTCTGTTCAAATAATGTAACAGAAATCTCCTACTCTCCTTGTTCCAATTAGGTAACAAAAGAGTCTCCAAATCTTTGACTCAATAGGTCTGGAAATATTCTCAGCTTCTTGAGTACTTTCCTATCAAAAATCCTGCACAGTAAAGGGAAGAAAGAATAATGAATGAGAAAACTAAGACACAAAAGGGGATACAACAACACAACTCTAAAGGGCACTCAAGTATACCTCTTAGAAAAAATGCTATTCTCTAAATGCTTGATGATGATTCTGAACCTGGGCACTTCTTCTTATAGGTTGGGTTCTTGAATCTGTTATTCTTGGCCTGATCTTGGCCTTACACTTGTCCCTTTCTAGGTTGATCTTCAAAATTGGTACAACTGGCTTCCACTATCCCCTTTTTTTTATGTTGTACACTCTCCTTTGACTTTTTCAAACCACAGTTTATTTCAACCGGTGATGTTGGTGCTTGGAGGGTCTATTTTTTTTACTTGTTCTTCTATTTTTCCTTTTGTTGCTTCTTCTTGTTCCTTTGCTTCAGTTATTATTTTGGAGGTTTCTTCTTCTAGGACAGCCTCAGGTATATCTCTAGAAGGTGAGCTCATTTCCAGTTGTTGATTGCATATTTGAACCTCCTTTCCTTTTCTACTTTGTTGCAGTCGATTGATCTGTTTGTCGATCAGTCTCCAAGCTTCGGTGTCAAAAGTTGTCGCAAACCTTAGCATGTTCATTTCCTGCAGAGTTCTATTTTTCTGTATGCTAATGGAAACCTTGCTCTTTTCATATTGGAGGATCAACATTTCTATGGTATTCACCAAGAAAGTGGATTGTCTAGACATTTTTGACTCATCATCTGGATCACAATCAAATTCTTCTATTATATTTTTGAGTAACTCTTCTATACTGGGAGCTTCTAAGAATTCATCTAATGACAATCCAATATCTGCCATTTTGTTAGTTGCATCTTCCAATAGACTTGACATCTCAGCAACAACATTGATCCATATTTCTTTGTTTACCCCAAACATGGCTGCTTTTAGGAATTCAATATTGCACTGTACCTTGGTGCCATCATTCATCATTATCTCCTGGCTCTGCATCTCCTCAAAGTTGTCTCCCATTAGATCAAGGGTGGGATGAATGATTTCAAAGTCTTTTTCCTTTTCATGCACCAATGTTTCCATTTCTCGAGCAGTTATTCGAATCACTCTAATCTGTCTAAACATTTCGGTGATCCCTTTGACATGATCTCAAATTTTTATTGACATTTCTCTCTTCATTGTGTTCAGATAGTAAGTATAATTCAGTATTCTTACTACTGAAGGGGGCTGTGTTTTTGGGGTGTCTCTTTGCATCAATTCTTCCTTTTGTTTATTTATTAGCGTTTGCATTTCAGCTTTTTCTCTCTTCTCAGCTTCTAATTGGTTCCTTAACTCTACAATTTTATCAAGGAGTTGATCCATGGTCTGCTCTTGCATGGCTTTGGCAACCTTAACCATGATGCCTTCTTTCCCCAACATTGACGTTCCTCCTGTTTCCTCATTGACTCTGAAAACAATTGGGTCTTGTAAGATAGGAAGATTCACCTCTGCTATATCAGACACAAATGTTTCTATTCTTGTTTCATCCGTAAAACTTTCTCCTATGGCTCCCATCCCTGCCACTACTTGAAGCTCCTGCTCATTGGCGGCAGTAAAGGTAGTTTGCTCATCTGTTCTCTCCAACAAGACCTTTGTGGAAGGTAAAGATAATTTTGGCTTCTTATTTTCTGTAGTGGTCATTTCTATTTGATTCTTTACTCGGTGACCTCAGAACAGACTTCCAAATCCACCTGTTCTTCTCATATTCATCCGTATTATAGATGGAATTTTAATCTCCTGGCCTTTTATTTTTAGAGAGGTAGGGATGGCCATGGGTGCCAATTTCTTCACACTTGTTACTACTAATACTTGATCAAAAATGGGAATTATAGCTTGTTCTGGAAGAGAGGACTTCTGAGCAAGTGTGGTTACAATTTCTTTCCCTTTAGCTATGCTCGGGATTTTGGAAACTTCCTGGGAAGTGCTTGGTGCTGCCTCTATTCTGAGATGATCATCCCTAGGAGTTCTGACCTATTGCTCTACTATGTCTGTTGTACTCACAGTGACCTCCATTTGATCAATACCCTGTTCTTCTATTAACTCTAATAAAGGGTCTTCCTTGATTGCTTGAGTAGCTCCTGGTAAAATAGGTGCTACAGATTCTACTAAAATTTCTCTAAGCCTTCTCAATTCTGTAGGATAATCATAGGCTTCATGAATCTGTGTGTTGCCCCTATCTTTAGGAGGGAATTCATTCCATACAACCTGCAAATCTGTTCCTTTTTCCATAGCCTCTAGTAACCTTTCTTCATAAGTGTCTTTTCGATGCTGGATTCGAGCATATTCTCATTTTTCCATCATTTTATAGTATATTCCCTTTGGGTCATAAAATCTCCAAGTTATCTCATCAAAGTCCATGTTGTCTAAATCAAACATTCCTTTGAGCAGTGTAGGGTAGCCAACAAATATGTAGTCCCCAAAGCGACAGGGAACGTTGAGCCAGGGGACTCTACCATGTTTCTTTACCAATCTCATCTTGGCTTCCTCGGCCACCTGCCTACATAACTCTAGCGCTGCTAGGGATAATGGACAATACATAGGTAACAGCTTGGGGGGAATTTTGGCTCCATAGAGCCTAATATAGGTGAACCCTTCGGAGAAAAAGAAATCCCCAATCTCCTTTTCTTTGATGAAAGCCCTTACTCCTGGCCCTAGCCTATCAGGGAGTTCGTCGGTTAGAGTCCAGTGAATTTCTACCATAAAATGGTCACAGAACCAGCCCATGTGAGTCCACCCCTCATGTATTCTCCAAAAACTAGTCTGGACATAAGGACTCTTAATGGCTCCTACTCTTTTTCGGGCTTCTTCTCCCAATTGCCCCGCTATCAGGTGGATGAAAATTGAGTATTGAGAAAAATAGGGCATCTCTTGCCTTCGTTCAAAAATAGCCTTTTTTAATTCTATCATCTGCTCGTGCATTTGGTTACTCAATTCTAGTTCCCATGCATAAATTGGGGTATTATTTGCCCGGTTGCTCTGTGCTACTAAATACAAGACTTTTCTACTTACTACACTGAGATCTTGTACCCCTAGGACAATATTTACCATATCACAAAAATCTTGGACCCATGGTTTAAAAGCAGTTTTCCTAATTGGGAATTCATTAACTACTTTCTCATTTTCATCAAACAATGATTTAAAAACCTCTAATCTTGTTAACATTCGAGATTGAAGTTCAATTACCCATCGTATTAACTAGGTGGTAGACTCTGACAAATTGAAAACTTGCTTGATGTGCTCGGCCTTGATACTGAACACCGGTCGATCTTTATTATCCCAAAATGTTCTAGTCCTCTCATCGTATGCCACTACTAACCATGCCATCAAGTCTGAGGAGAAGTAAACCTTTGGACATATCAACTTCCCGAGGTTGCTGGTCCATATGTTACTTCTGGGGAAACCCTTGTACTGTAACCTCCTGGCTTTATGAAATAGGTCAGCCATTATCCAAGGGGTTCTGTAATCACTCTCCATCACACGAGCAAAACTCCTAATACATGTATTTTCAATCTTGTATTGCTGCACTGGAGTAGGTTTCTTATCAGCTCCGCACTTTTGGGCAAAGTCATACATTGTGCTACCAGGTACAGGTGGTCCAAAAATCTCAGAGTATGGTGACCGGTCTATAATGAATTTTACCGCCTCTCTAGTGTCTTCGGGCACAAAAGCATCTCCCCAGGATGCCATTGTGCTCATAGTAATTAGTCTGGTTTCTCTGAAATGAAAATCTCGAACCTCTTTTCTCTCTACACTTCTTGCATATCAGTTTCTACTCAAGATTACCAGGGTGGTAAGGTCGCTTGATTTTGTAAGCTCAAATACTAGGTGGTGGAATGAGTTCAATATTTTTGCATGACTTGTCATTAATACTGTGTTACCAACTACTTTTTAAAATTGGCCAATGGAGATCTGCCAACATGTCTTTTTCTGAAGTTGGACCTTTATGGTGGGTAGTGTCTTTCATTCTATGTGTCCGTGGGTTCTTTGGTTTGTGTACCTACAATAATTTATATTTTTGCTATTGGTCATCGAAAATTCTTCTTCTTTGACGTGGAAATACGATGTGTGGTAGTGGTGGCCCATTTTTTAAACATCGTGCCACCTAGGCCCTGGGTGATAATTAAATATTTGGGATCAATTACACTTTTAATTGGGCAGCAATCATCCTGGGGATCCTTCATAAGATTTGATTCTTGATGTGAGTGCCTATCGTCATCCTTGATATCTATTGGAAGGGATGTGCCTTATAAGCTTGTTCTGAATACTTCCCATCCTGCAAGGATGTTAGCTTCCAAAATATTGAGGGCAAAGGTTAGGGATGATAGCTTTTAAATTAAATCGATATTTCAAACTTGATTTAACACTGGTTATTAAAATATTAATCGAGAACTTATTAACCAAGTTTAAAACATAGTCTTCGACATTGGATTACCTTGCTAGTGGCTTACCATTAGATCAGATGTTCGACCAAGCGTAGTCATCCGATCATTTACACATACCTTAGGCTACCTTGATTAATGCTCGGGCCTTAATTGCCTTTGATAACCATGAACGAGCGCATCCGTTCGATCGAATCGATCATGACCGCAGCTGTTCGATTTTGTTTGTACCATCAGATCTACTGTAGGGTATCCTTAATTAAATGGTGGTCATTAGATCTTGGTGGGTTAAAGCACAACCATTGATCTCCCTTTAGTTCCCAATTGCTTTTTATCGAAGTGTTGCCATTGGATTTGGGCCTGAGTGTTCACAGTCATCGATTGGTTTTGATTTTGACTTGTCAACCCTTTATTGCCTTGGTTAAGTCACGACCATCGGATCTTCGAAGGGTTAAATGCGTCCATTGATTTTACGGTTTAATTTTATTCTTTGGATGAACCACGATCATCGGATCTGTGTTGGTTTTCTTTCTAAAGGAATCCTATTTAGGCTTTTACCCCAACCTTAGTTTTTTTTTAATTTTTAGACCATGGTGCCTTTAAAATTTTATTTAAATATTTTTAAAACTTTAGGACTTATGGATTCGAATTTTAAGAGTCAGATTTATTCAAAGGTTAACCTCTGTTTGCCTTTTAAGATAAATCAATATTTTTAAGTGCACACATTAGTAACGACTATTTTTATGAAACCAAAAATTTTAAAAATTGGGGGTTTCAAAATTTGAGTCAAATTTGGCTCCAACAGGATGTTCATTAATAAGACATATACCGAATAAATACCAGCAATGATATTTATACAGCCACCGACTATTTTGTACATATATTTTAATTTACAAAATCTTATAAAGAAAACACATACATATCACATAATCTCATCTCACATATGGATGCTTAAATGATTAATTCTTATGATAAGAGTTATCATTTATATTCATGATTTCATTACATTCTGTGGTGTCGTTTATTAGATTGCGAAACTCATATCAGATTCATTCTTTATGTTTTAAGTGATTAAAGCATACAAGTTCATTTGCATTGGATTATCCTCATATAACTAATGTATCATATTACATACATCATCTATCATATCATAGCATATATATTAACTATAGAAACAATTGAAACAAATTAAACATGCATTTAACACAAAGTATTGTATCCATATATGCATACATCACCATAGTACATCTATATATCTAGATCATAGCATCTAAACATACATCCATCACTTAACTAATGCATGGCATATGTACATCACATCATATAACATAAGAGAATAAACATTGCATACATATGCATCTCATAAACATCACAATAAAAAAATCACATGATACACAATGAATCTAAAAATAGGAATGTAATGTATATATATATATGTGTCAACTAAGTAACATAGAGGTGCAAAAATGCCTGCAAGCTACAATAGTGTAGGTCCTTAGACCTTACACTAAAAAATTATATAAATACATCTAGGTATCATGCAGGGCCTGCACCCCCTAGATCACCCCCACCCTCTAATCGATCTCAACCAGTCTGCCTAGAGATAGTTCTCATGGTCTGATCTATTCGGGTCCTGGTCCTCTAACTTGGTTGCACTGACGACTGCCCTGTCTCGCTCTGCCTATTGTGATATGAGCCCCCTATTATATCTTACTCATGATAAGTGCCATATAGCTGCCTAATCTGAAGCCTTAGAGTGGAATGAACCCAATATATCCCACTATATGTGCCTCATACTCCTCTAGTAGCCCCTATAAGCATCTCATCTCAGCATCTGGATCTAAAATTGTAGGTCCCTGAGTAGCTGGAGCAAGTGGTACTACATGTACTCGTGCAACATCCCTCTCAGCAGTAAGATGCTCTATCTTGAGATGCATCGAGTCAACCTATGCTTGGAAGGTGGTCCTCTCGTCATCAAATTCCCTAACCTTATACTGGAGCATAGCAATAATAGAGTCCCGCTATAAAATCAGAATACAAGCTACTTAAATATTAGAATCTACACTATGCAGCTAAGCCCGTAGAGGAGACTTATGCTCCTATAGAGCTAACTCCTCCTCATACTCTAGAGCTACCTGCTCCTCTACTACCTGTTGCTCAAATTCCTGGCCCCACTCCTAAGTTTGAGGTTACACCCGATGTGCATCAGGATCCTCCTCTATAGTTGCCTCATCCCCAGTCTACCCCAAGTGATCACCACCATGCCATAGCCACATAACCCACCACTGGGTATATGCCTTTATAGCCCTAGAATATACTATACCGACATCAACTATAGGAGGTTCCTCCTCATTTGAGACTGTTACAACTCGATGTGGTGGAAGGTCCCTCTCTATGGCAATCCATATGTAAAAAACCAGCTTGAGAGATACATCCTACTGTACACCAAACTAGAAGAGAACCTGAGAGTAATAAAAGAACTCTATGATCCCTCCCTTGTGACCAATCACCCATTTATTGTACCTTCTCTAATCCATGAATATATCTACCTCTGGCCATGTAGGGCACTAAAAGTAAGGCCTCCATATAATATATCATGCCTGTAGGCTAGTCAGGGTTGCTGCATAGTGTGTCAGATCCCTCATGTGACATCAACTCTGGCGCTCCTCTTGCTTTCAAGGCCAACTACATCCATAGCATTGGTCCACCTTGGCTATAGTAGTGATCCTAATAGGTAATCCTCTTGGGAGGTCCACTCTGATGTTCTCCCATCCCCAAATCTAAATAATTATTTTGCAAGTGACACTAGCTCATCCATGCCACTGAATCTTATAGATCTTGTCATAATAATGAGCCAAAAATGTGCTCCCCCATGCTATAATGATCGTCTCCTCACTATCCAGCAAGTATTGAACCATAGCTAAGAGATTCCATGGGAACCTCACTCCAGAGTAATCTAGAAAAAGCATATTACATATAACATGCATCAAAATGGTCTACCACCATGTGAAGATATCCTCTCGATACCACCGATCCATGAAAACTCTGCCATGTCAAGTGTCAGATAATGTTGTAGCTACTTGATATTCAAAGACCCTCTCAAAGGTAGTATCTTTGGAATTAGTGGGAGAAGAAATGATAGCTGCACCATCAAAAGGGATTCTAAAGATCCTGTACATGTCCTCTAGTGTAATGGTCATCTCACCCATTGGGAGATGAAAATTGTTGGTTTGGAAATCCCACCTATGGGCCAGGGTTGTAGGATAGACCTGGTATGACAAAATAGTTGGTAGCATTGTAACATACATGAGGCTGTGGGTACTAAACCAAGCCCAATTCGTGACATCCATCAAAGGAAGAATCGACATGAGCAAACTGGGATCCTCACCCCGTAAAGACAAAAGCTAAAATTATAAAATAAATGCATGATTAAATGCACTTAACAGGTAAAATGAGCAATAAAATGTAAACCAATGCAAAATTAACCTAAGATAGCCTAATGCTATGAAAACAATGAGCAAATGCACCTACAAAAACAAAAAAAATCAAAATTTGAACTTCAAAAATTCAAAAAAATCAATTAATTTAATTAAAAAAACCAAAAAATAAAAAATTTCAATAAATTTTCTAAAGTCCTATGACTACTCACGCAAACAACATCTAGCTACCAATGGTCAAATTTTTGACCGTTGGAATTCAAACTAGCCATTGCTGGTGATAGTGACCCCTAATTTACAAATTAGGGGTCGCTTTGAGCGACAATGGCTATGAGGCGACATGCCAACGACATCCGCCCTCACCTAGAAATACCAAAAACACTAAAAAACATCTAAAATAGAAAAGAACCCACCTAATTTAATCCTAAACTAAGCCTATCTACAAATTTTTTTCATTGCCAACTGGTTTAATTTGGTTCATTCTCCAATTAATTAGTGTGGTTCCTTTTATCGATTAATAAAACAAATAATAAGCTAGGGTTTAGAGAAATACCCGTGAAGCTCCGAATCCTCCGCTTGTGGATGCCTCGCCCTACTTTTCCATGGTGTATGGTTGTCATGTAGCATCTTGGTTCACTTTCTCCCTTTGTCTCTCAAAGCTCAAATTACAAATTTACAGTTGGCAAATAATGAAAGTTAAAACCTTGATTTTCTTTTATATTTTTAGTTTTACCTTGACCGTTGCTGGCATCAACGGCCCGCACTTTCTAGCCATGGATATTGATAACAACCAAAAAATTATAAAATTGGGTCGCTACTACTAACAATGGCTATCAAGTAGTAATAAATGCACTCAATTTATCACAATGAGGAATATAAAAATGGATAATTAAGCATATCTATTGGTCCAAAATCATCAAAAATTTACATAAATCAAAATTCAAAAACAAAATAAAATTTAAAATGATAAAAAATCAAATAATGTAATAATTTCAAATGAGCCTCGTATTTAGTTAATTACTGTATACAATTGGCGGTTGTGGTGATTCATGCTCCATGCAATCCGACAAGATGAGTAAATCACCATAAGGCCATTTGGGGTAAATTAGTTATGGTTGAATTGAGACACTTCACTTCAATCTCGAAGAAGGCCATGGTGGTCGGAATGCCCCATGGGAACGAGGATTCATATCATTTCTTCTGTAACAGTTTCAGAAAATCATTGAGCCAAGTGATTCAACATTGCTGGATATTTTGAGTGATAAGTTTTCATTGATCTCAAAAGTGAGTGGTCATTGATGTCAAGCTTTCAGCACCAGTCAATGGCAGTTTCAGTTGGCAACATCAGTTTTCTGTTCTCCAATAAATGCAAACGGATAATTCGGTTTTAGTTTCAAGACCCGGTTCTAGGAAGTCATATTTGGTCCAAAATGCTAAAATAAGCCCAAGTGAATAATATTATAATATTATTTTATAATATTATACAAAGGAAGTTTAAAATTAATTTTAAATTAATTTTAAATTAATTTATTAGTTAATTTACTTAACTTATAAAGTTATTTAAATTAATTATTAATTATAAATTAATTTAAGCTAAGGTTAAATAACCCTAAAGTGGGTTATTAAAATTAAAATTCGAAATTCGATTTTGAATGACAAAACACCGACGTGAGGATGAGTTTAAAAATATGTATATAAGGGGGAACACCCACTTCACCAAACCTAACCATGCCTTTGAAATAAATTATGAGCCTTGTAATTTGTGCTACGTCCAAGGAAGAGAGAAAACATATGAAATTTGTGAAAGACAAGACGACGACAAAGGCATAATAGGAAGGACTTCACCCTTCCTTCATGTGGGCCTTAGTAGCCCATGCGGTGGGCTTCCAAGCACTAAGGTTCTTAGGATAGAGGAGAAAACAGATCGAATCTCGTCGAATCCCCTTTTGGAGAATAAAGAGGTATGCTTTGATATTGGTTGCCAAAAATTTCAGGAATGTAGTTTGGGCATTTAAAAATTAATTTTTGCATATTTTTATTTGGTTCTAAGGTTGCAAAGGGAGTTATAAGGGTTTTGTAAAATTAAAATTTTAATGCCATTTTCTTAAAGATTTTGAAAGGATTGTAAGGTGTTTGGTTGATATTTTATGGTGTTGAATATTATTTTAAGTTGGAGTTTATAAGGTGTATCAAAGAAATTATTTTTATGTATGTTATGATGAGTGTTATTTTTAAAAGGGAGCAATACGACATAAATTGAGTTGTGATTATTTTGTGTCTAAGGGAATATTTTTGAGAAAGTATTGAAGTGATATTGTTGTGTTTAACCTTTGAATTTGGAAATAAGGAAATTGTGATTAAGACAGATTTGTCCAAAGGCACTTTTACATCAAACAAAAGGTATGGGCATATTATTCCTAGTGAGTGATTGTTGAAAGTTGTGTATGAAAATTTTGAGTGAAAAAGATTGTTTGGTTAGCATTGTTGAGAGTGTTTTGATTTAATGCTTCAAGGTTTTATGGAATAAAAGAGTTGTTGATAAAACCTTATTTTATAAGCATTGTTGTTGAAGTGATTAAATTGAGTGAAGAACTTGAACTAGGGTTTGGAAAGAACATGAGTGTCATTGTTATGTGAGTATTGGTTGATAAGCATTGTTGGGAACATTGAGTGATTGTTCATGTGATTGGACTAGGGTTTGTAAGCAAGGATTATTTCATTGAGTGATTGGTTGAGTAGAGTTGGTTGATCCTAGTCAAGTGAATGTGTTGAAGTGATTATTCAAGTTATATGAAACAAATTATTCTATATTATGAATTGAGTTGAGAAAGTGATTGAGTATTGAGGTGAATGCGAAGCATATTGAGTCTCTAAAAATTCTCTATATGTTTCTAAAAGAGTGATTGAAAGTGATTGAGTATTGAGGTGAACGTGAAGCATATTGAGTCTCTAACAATTCTCTATATGTGTCTACGAGAGGGATTGAAAGTGATTGAGTATTGTGATGAATATAGAGCATATTGAGTCTCTAAAAATTCTCTTTATGTTTCTAAGAGAGGAATTGAAAGTGATTGAGTATTGTGATGAATATAGAGCATATTGAGTCTCTAACAATTCTCTTTATGTTTCTATGAGATTGTACAAGTTTTAGTGAGGATTTGTTGAGCATATTTGAGGCAAGTCTTTGAGAAGACTTATGGACAGATTTGTGTGGGCTTTTGTGAAATCTTACAATATAGATTGAGAGCAGATTTGGATAAGTTCTAGTGAGGACTTATTGAGCATATTTGACAAGTTCTATAAAGGACTTGTGGATGGATTGATATGAGCTTTTGCTGATGTTTACAAGGCATATTTGATAAAAATATTTAATAAGACTTAAGAGCAGAGTTGATTGATTTATTTGTTCAAACCTTGAGTTAAGTTTTGGGGCAGATCCAATAGAGTTGATTTGAGATTAATTCAAGCTTTGAGTTAAGGCTTGAGGACAAATATTGAGGATAGAATTGTGATAGATCAAAGGACTATGTTTAGTGCAACATCAGGTGATAGAGATTGAGGACATATTTGTGCTAGACCAAAGGACTATGTTTAGTACAAATTCAAGAACAAAGTTTGGTGCAGATTTGAGGACAGGTTTGTGCCAGACTAGAGATAGATATTGAGCAGATTTGTGCTAGATCAAAGGAATAATTTTAGTGTAGATTTTTGATAGAGTTTTGAAGGTGATAGAGTATAGAGGATGACAGTGTCTAGTGGGTAGATATCCATTAGTGAGGGTAGTGAGGACAGGTGTCTTTAGTGGATAGATATCCATTAGCCAGAGTAGTGGGGGCAATAATTCTTCTAGAAGATTACCAATCAAATCTTAGGAGAATGGAGTTCTCATGTGGATAGAGATCCATAAAATTGATTAGGGGATTGGTTTCTCCTTTGGATAGAGGTCCATAAAAATTGTAATAGGGAAAGGATTCCCAAGAGATTGATTGAGAAAATTTTAGTCAAATATTTTCTCTGTGGAGTAGCCCACATTGGGTGAACCATGTAAACTTGGTCTCTATTATGTGTGGTGATTTGTGCATTACTTTGATTATTGCTATTGATATTTCTATCTATACATTGCATAATATTGATTGGGAAATAAAATTAAAAAGTGGTCTTATACTATTCACCCCCTTCTCAGTATAAGCTTATTTTCTTCAAACACAAGCCTAATTACAATTACTATCATCTTGATTTCCTAAGAAGGCCATTTGTGACTGGACTACTCTATGGGATAGAGGTGTACAATTACTAAAAATGGTTGAAACCATTCTTGTAATGGGACCTATCATGTAATAAAAAAGCAAAAATATTAAATCATTCAAATCATTCATCTTGGTCAAGTGACTCATCGCTTTATTGATTGTCCTTCCCTCATCGACTCGTCACTTGAGGGGGTAGTCATAAAATCAATAATCATAATCGAAGTCAACAAAGTATCACTCGATCATGTCAAATTATGTTCATCTTATGAATCATTGCTAAAAACTATCATAAGCTTACCATTTTTTGGGGAAAAAATTAAATATGATAATTAAGATTGATGCTCTCCTCCTATCGGACCAATCGTAGTACCAATGCTACCCGATTGTCATTGGACTAGCGAAAGATTTTAAAAATTTAAGCCTTACATGATGTTGGAAGCAATGATTCTAGGATGCACACCTTTTGCATGACTAGAGAATCTAATGTTGATGAGATCAATGATCATCACACACCCTACAATGTGGCCCTAGGTGGTCTATTTTTTATCAGTGTTGTGTTTTTTTCCACAATGCATCCCAAAAAGGGGAATTTTAGACATCTAAAACACATCATGTTTAGGAGAATACTCATATGGGAAAATCCAAAGACCATATGACTGATATTTGACCTTTCCAAGAGCTAGCAATGGTCCTAACCACTAAAAATGGGTAGTTCTAGCCTATTTAGGCTTGGTCATTGAATTTGAGAGCGACCAAATCTAGTCGCTTCTCTGGATAGTGACTAGCATTGAAACACAGTATGACCATGAATATAGATCCAAATCACATAGTTTGATTGCACTTGCATTTTTTATGAGCAGGTTTTGGCATGGATCTCCCAGAGCTCCTCTTGACTTCTCCTTCCATGCAAATATACGATTGAGCCTTCTCCTCTAATGGTCAGTTACATGCATATCTAGATCTTGGATTCTCCAAGAAGCCAAGATCTAGATCCAAATATGAATCTGTGAGGTCTACATATGCACCCTCACAATAACAAGAAAGGATCTAAGGTTTTATGTAGTGAAGCCCTAGTGAATTAGATAGAAATTTCATATCCACTTGAGGAATAACAAAGTGTTTTTCGATTGAGCAACGACAATGCACCATTCAAGAATTCAGTTCCACATGAGCTTCACCACCAATCCATCTCTGGATAAGAAGGTAAACCTTAAAAATCAATTTGAATGAAGGATTAAGTGTCCCCACCCCTATTTCTTAAGGAATAAGGTTTCATTTTGTGGCCGCTATCCTTGAAAGTGGCTTGCAGGTGCATCCTAGGGTTTGAGATACTATTTCCCAAGTTTTTAGCATAGATCTTCCAGTGTTTCTATTTTATCAATTAATGTTAGCATAGATCTATCTTTATTAATGCATTTCCATGGTGATTTTTGAGTTATCAACGTACTCTTGCTTAGTTTTGCTTCACTATGCTTTTACTATGCTTTTACATAATTCCTTGTAGATTTACTAATAAATACTCATCTTGAGAGGTCGTATATGCTATTGATAATTTGTTGTTGTTTCTTGTACGTAGGTTACAAGTTCTAGGACCAAGTCAAAGCATTCAAAGCGTTAGATCCCTCTAGGCAAGCGAAGGAGAAGAAACCATCAGTAAGACCTTGTACAAGTTTGTGTACGAATCTGAGAGGCCTGTGGAGTGCACCACCCCATTACAAGGGCTATTTCTATTTGTAATAATTGTATCGAGCAATTTGTATCCTTAAGAGGGACCTATTTGTAACTAAAGTTTCAAATGAATTAATAAAATATATCTTGTGTTGTTTTTCTATTTCCTTGTTCTTTGTGTACTTATGGTTCTTTAGCTTGATATTATGTTGCAAGTAGATTAGGTGTTTGCTTCCCGGGGTCATACAATTTCTAAGGTAAATACGTGAGTAAAATGTGGGGATAAATATTGGTAGCACTTCATGGTCAATAATTTCAAAGGTCTCTTTTTTTTTATTTGGGTGAAAACACCTCAATTTATAGCCCAAGAGGGCAAAGGAGGAAAAGGGGCAAGTTTGGTCATGCAAGGTAGGTCTTACCACTTGTCAATACCTTTTCCATGCATAGGGTGGAAGAGGATTCCCATGTGGACCTCCAATTTGTAGTCCCTAATGGGTATGACAACCTCCCAATTTATCATGATTGATTGGGGGGGATAAATGAAAAAAAATTATTGCTATTTGTCCCACCTTTGAATTTTTTGGGGGCCTGGTCCATGGTTGTCCTACCCAGGTATGGTTGTTGGTGGCCATCCTTGGGTGGAATGGCCATGAAATATGGCCATCCTGGGGTGGGATGACCATGCCTACATGGCCCAAAACCTCCCAAAAGTGGGGTAAACCATCCCAAAAGTGGTTGGGATCCCTAATTAACCCTTGAGGGTTGCCCAATGGGGCCATATGATATCAATAAGAATGGCGCATTGGTAGTGTTATCTGATTTACACAATTTTAGTGTCTACAACAAGGTCATGCCCTTTGGACTTAAAAATTTTGAGGTAACCTATCAATGCACAATGACATATATCTTCCTTGACTACATGCACAAAACTATTAAATATTATGTTGATGATCTTAGTGCCAAATATAAAAAGCGTAGTCAACATCTTGATGACCTTCATAAAATCTTCAATCACCTTTTATAACATAAATGTGATTGAATCCAAAAAAATATGTCTTTGATGTCACCTCAAGTAAAATTATAAGTTTTATTGTATCGCAACATGGCATCAAGATTTATCCTTAAAAATTCAAGGCTATCATCGATATACCTCCCCCTTTGGATCTCAAACAGCTACGTAAATTACAGGGAAAAATACAATTCATTCGTTGATTTATCGATCACCACTCTAACAAGTGTAAGTCATTCTACCATCTCTTATAAAATGGGGTCACCTTCAAATAGGATAGTCAATGTCAAATTGCTTTTGATGCAATAAAATCCTACCTCACCTCCCCACCAATTTTATCTTTGCCTCATCCAAGTTGGACTATTACTTTATATATATATCTGCTATTGATTTTGTGTTGGGAACATTTTTGACCCAAAAAAATGAGATGAATCAAGAACACGGTATGTATTAATGTTGGTTAGTTACAAGACATGATATACCTATAAGAATTTTTTTTATCTTGCTATTTTTTCTTCCACACAAAAGTTGTGATACTACATGATCAATCATACAACTTATGTGGTCACTTAAGACAATCCACTTTGTTATATAATGGGTAGGAGTTACCATAACAGTTACATGACCAAACAAATTATGCTTCTCACTAAATTTGATCTTGAGTTCATCAGCCAAAATTCTATTAAAGGCCAAGTCATTGTTGATCAGTTAGTTAAAGCACCTTTACTTGATGATAAATCCCTTTTCATCCAACTTCCTGATGATTTTGTGTTCCATACTACTGAATGTGAAGAATAAGTGGAACCCATACTGTCAGTTTACTTAACCCTCTTTTTCGATGACTCTCACTATGAAAATTGGGGGGTGTAGGAATTGTATTCCTTACATTGCAAGGGGAACCACTCCCTTTTCATTCAAGTTAGGCTTCCCTTGCACAAACAATAATGTTGAATACGAAGTTCTTATCCTCAGCCTCAAACAAGCACTTGAAATGTGCATTAAACATATCGGTATCGTTGGTGATTCTCTTTTTATTTTCAACCAGATTAAGGAAACATGGCAATGTGGATACCCCATCCTTCAAAGGTACAAGCATGTTGCTAAATTGTTACTCACCCAATAAAAATTATAGCTACTCAATTTCCACCAATCATTTTTTTGACACCATGGCTTCTTTTGGATTGATCATCCCACAAAACCCATATTCTAACAAAAGCTCACATGTCCAACTACATATTTTTCCAATCTACCATCACCACATCTCCACCTTCTCATGATGGTGGTGTCCACATTGTACAAGTTGAACCTCATGACCCTTAGTTTTACCATATCAAATATTTCATCAAGTTAGGCATCCTCCCCTTGGATTTACCCCATGCTCACAAACATACCTTCAAATAATGGGTAATCCACTATATATTATTGGAAGACATTCTCTATAAATGCAACCATAATGGTATTCTTTTGTATTATCTTGAACTACACAAAGACCAACATGTCATTAAGGAGGCCCATGAGGGTACTTGCAATGACCATTTCAGTGCTATGGCCATTACCAAGTGGATCTTACGAATTATGTGGAGCATGATTATTGTGAATACATTAAAAAGTGTATCAAATATCAACAACATGCCAATATCACACACTTACCATCTTAGGCGCTCCAATTGATTCAATCGATTTGGCATTTTTCTCAATGGATTTTGGATCTTATAAAAAAAATCACACCAACCTCATCTAGTAATCATAATTCATCATTACTACTATGAAGTACTTTACAAAATAGGTTTAAGAAATCCCACTTGTTCAAATGATAGGTCCTAAAATTATCGATTTTATTACTCAACACATCATTTTTAGATTTGGAATTCCTTGCAAGATCATTTTCGACAATGGTATGCCCTTGAAGAATAAGAATGTACATGCATTATGTGAGAAATTCTACATCCAACATAGCTTCTCTACCCCATACTACCCATAGCGTAATGACCAATCTGAAGATACTAACAAAACTATATGAGGCATTCCTCAAAACATCATTATGAAATACCATTGTGATTGGCACAATCAAATGTCATTGGCCTTATGGGTATATCGAAAAAGCATTCGTACTCTAACTAGAGAAACCTTCTTTTCCCTAGTCTATGGCATCGAGGTCATCATGCACTTGAAGCTCAAAATTCCATCATTATGCATACCCATGCAAGAATTTATCGATGATGGTACTGCTCACCAAGCAAGGCTGGATAATTTAACACTCTTGGATGAGTGCCACATTCATTCCATTGAATACACATGTTTTTACCATGACCATGTTCACCACACTTATAACAGTAAGGTACACCAACAAGAATTTCAAGTCAAAGATATGATTCTCAAATGGAACCAATATATCACTAGCCAATTATGCCACCTTCATGATAAATTTATGCCTAATTGGCTAGGTCTTTACATTGTTACACAAAAAATTGATTTCGGGGCATATTATATTTCCAATATTGAAGGTCTTGTTGACATTGAACCCATTAACATCATTCATATCTGAGAAAATATACCTAAGAATTTTTGATGAGGCTCATCATTCTTTGTATATACCACCATTATTATAAGAATACAAAAAAAAAACAAAACAAAACCATCCATTCATGGCATATGTCTAAATTTTACTTTTCATATCTATTCTACTTCTTTCTCCTATTCTTTGTCTCCTTCAGATAGGGATTAGTATTGTATTGCATTTAATATTGACATGAATTGTGCATATTAAATACCTCCTTGTAAAGGTAGACATGCCTATAAATATGTTTTTGTTGAATGCAATTAATAATTTATGTCATGTCATTCTTGTGTTCACCTCTTGAGTGTTCTTCCCACATCATTGGTATTAGAGCAAGGTGCAAGGGTTTTTGGGAAGTATCGGCTCTCTGAGACCATATTGGTTTAGAAAGGAATGAGAAATCCAACCCCTGAATATTGATGGGAGAATGCTCTTTTCCTATTATGAACACTTTTAAGCAATCCTATTTTTAAAAACTCTCAGCTTGGGTCCCTATGACTCCCAATCCTCAGCTAGCTAGGGTCTCTTTGACTCCCGATCCTTAGCTCACGTTGCAGTGCAATATTTTTTATTTCATTCGGTATGATCTATATTTCTTTTTACAGTTTCCAACACAAGTGAGACCAATATACCCATTGTTTTCTTTCCATAGGTGTTGCTATTCACATATCTACTCAACTTATGTACTTGATCCTATTCATAGATGGAACCCCTCCAATGCTTTACACTCAACTCACGATGTTGTGTAGTATTTCTAATTTTTCTTGGTCTAATATGCATTATTTATAGTTTCAATATTCGACACCATGATGGCAAACCTCGAGCTTTCGCTGGATGAGGTCTCTCACCGACTTAGGGATCTTTTTGTAGAAATCCAATAGATCCAAGCTAAAATTACTTTTTCCATGACTGTTGTTGACAAAATTCTTATTACCGACAAAGTACGCCAACTAAGAGATCTCACTGTTGAAATTTAGCAAATCCAAGTTGCTAGACTCATTGAAATGGTTGTTGTTGTTGATGTTCCTACTGTGAAATAAGATATTGTTCAAATAATTGCTGAAGGAAAAATTGTTCAAATTTTAGACAATGTTGCTCATAATATTAAATTTTGGTCTACTATTGATCTCCTTGAAGAAGAAAATGCTAAAAATTTTTAGCATCTTTATGATGAAGAAGGTCAACAATCACAAATTTTTTTGAACAACGAAGCTCTATCTATCGTTGCTTCTCTCGATGAATTTCCTGTTTGGTATCTGGATCTGAATATTCAACACTATTCTCAAGATTCCATAGATTTATTATTTTTTGATAAGATTCCATAGCGTCAAGATCCTCCCTCATGGAAATCGTTTGTATTTCCTGCATTCTATCAGTGGATTTTTATCTTTAGCACCAACTGCTCATTTTCAAGCCCCATTTCCATCCTTCTGGCCACTAGTTTTTGTTGGGTTTTCAATCCACCTCCCCTAGCCCCTGCACCCCCATGGCCTCCCTCTCTCACCTCATGTTGGTTGCTAGCCGTTATCACTGGTTAACATGCCTACCACTTTCCACTTGTCTGTGTTGCCATAAAATTAGCCATTGTCATCCCACAATAGTCGTTGCTCCATTTCCCTTGGAGAAAATTTTAAATTAAATTAAATTTTATTTAAATAAATTTAAAATTACAATATTTAATATCACACTTATTTTTAAATCCCATAATTATGTCCTAAATTAAATATTCTTCATTGATCGTTGCCCATTCACATCATCCATAAACCCATAATTAAATTCAATTAAATTTTTATTTAATTTAATTTAATCCACCAATTTCGTCTCCATTGACTGTTACCCATTCACATCACCCATAAACCCATTATTAAATTATATTAAATTTAATTAAATTTAATTTAATCCATAACTTTTGTCATTTATTTTCACACCGCGTGGTGACCTTTACCCTCGGATTTTGCATTACCTATTGCCTCGGCTTCTGCTCCATTGCACTTAATTTTTGCACTATTATTATTTTTGCTACATCACCTGCTATTTTCTTCTCCTATTGAATAGATGGAATATTCAATCATCCGCCAGTATAGCAATATTTATAGTTATTAGAAGGGTTCTTCCAAGCCTGAATCAGTGCCAACATCTATTTTATTTTTTCTAAAGACTTTCTCTAGTTCATCATTGGTCTTTCTCTTTTTGTACAGGAGTGCATTTTTAGTTGTACCCGAAACTCCTTTGCTTTTCCTCTTTCTCTTCCACACTTGTACACATTGGGGACCAATGCTTCCTTTGTGGGTGGGGATGATAGGGATTAGTATTATATTGTATTTAATATTAAAATAGATAATGTATTACATTTAATATTGACACGAATTATGCATATTAAATACTTCCTTGTAAATGTGGACATGCCTATAAATATTCTTTTGTTGAATGTAATTAACAATTTTCATCGTGTCATTATCGTGTTCACCTCTTGAGTGTTCTTCCCACATCACCTTCCTCTTTGTTAAATGTTGTATGGTCATGCTTCAAGTAGCTACATACCTTTGTTTTGTTTCATTTTCTTTATTTCTTTTTCTACCTCCCTTCTTCTCCTTTTATTTTTCTTACATCACATCCATCTTCACACTCATTTCTGGCACCCCATATCATTTCATCAATTATATTGATATCATAAAACATTTTCCATTTCATCTTACACTCATATTATTGTATTGATATTTTCTCCATTCTATCCATCAACCCTTCCATTTGGAAATTGTCTTGGGGTAACATTATATAGCATTTGCATACTCCATATATAACAAATTCATGTCATTCATTGCATCATTCATTGCATGATCATACATTTTCACTATTTTATTATTACCCCTTAGATTATCATTCCAAATTATGCTTTTAATTCTTCATACATATTTATATACATATATATTGTGTACATATCCACATCTGTACATATTCATTGTAACTAACACATTTAAATAATTAAATACACACTTGCTAGCATGATAGGTTTGGCATCCAATCCCATTTTCATGAGACTATATTGTTGAAAGCTTTGTATGGTTCAACCATATACAATAAATTCAATCAACGACCATCTAAAGTAGGTAAAATTCTAAAGCGCTTCAAAGCTTCCCTTGACTAATTTAATTTTTTTTTATGGACCATTTGCACATCTTACACTTTAAGAAAATTTTGAGAATAGGACAAGCAATAATATGCATATATAGGCCACTTAAAAAAATTCACTCTGCTTATCCTATCATTTGCATGATCTAAATCAAGCCTAAGGATCAATAAAAAGAAAAGATACAAAACAAACTAGAAAAAGGGTAAAAAACAAAAGCAAACACCCAAAAAGAGCACTACATAAAAGAGCAAAGCAAGGCAAAATTATACTATCAAAAATATTGAATCCTTGAGGTCCTCAGGTTTATATCAAAATCATGAGGTAAATCTCCATCGGGGCTATAGATGCTTGACTAGTAGTGGAGTATACCTTACAAGTAACGACATGTTTGTTGCATTGGAAATTTTCTTTTGAACAAACCACTGCATGCTTGTGGATGAGCTAGCTTATGGGATAAGTTAACAATTAGTTGAAACCATCCTTTATCAAAATGTTTAAATGAACATCATTTTATAGATATTGGTCCATGGTAGAATTCTTGTTAATCAAGCAAGTTATAATTTTCATAGAATTTATCTCAATTGTTCAATGGATTTGATTGCTCAAACTATCATGTTTGAATCTATTCAAAGTATTTTTCACACCCGACATATTTAAAAATAATAGAATGGATCACACCATCACTTGTTTCACAAAAATACAAGTACCTTCTTCAGTACTATTTGCATCCACCTGCATAGTCATTCATAGCATTCTTACATTGTCATATATTATCCATTGCATGTTACCTTGGCACATGTATACATTGCACAAGCATTTGCATTCCACATTCATTTACTGCATTGCATGTTTGCTTTCTCTCATACCTCATGTATTTCTTGATCACTCATTTTCATCTTTATTCTATCATTTATTATTATTCTAATCATAATGATGCCACATTTCTTCTATATTCCTACATTCATCTACATATTCACTATTATTTCTTTCACATACATCTACACTATATTTATACATTCACATTATTCTCTTACACATACACAAAAGTAGAATAACATAAAAGAAAATATAATAAAACATATCATCACATAATATCATATATATATATATATATCTCAAAAATACCATCAGGCTACAAAATAAATGTGTACCCTTTTAGATACGTCATCACATGTACATAGTATGTATATACTACTCATACAAAAAGTTATGGCCACTTGGCCACCAAAAAAATGATCCATCAACCACGCTACTCACTAAGAGTCTCTTGACTCCTCTCCTGAGTCATCAATACCTCCTATGTACCTCATCCCATTATTTATCTTCTCATATCTAGGGTATGTCACTCTACCTATGAGGCTAATGGCTTTACCATCCTCTACCTCATCTAAACTACTGAGGGTATAATCCACTAACTTTATTGTGAGTGTGTGTGTGATATCGATCATAACTTTGAATACACAGGTAGTACTAACCCATGCATGATTAACTTTCCCTCACACAACACCCTACTCATCACCTCTTATGAAAAGGTCGATCTCAAACCTGCATTCGCCTAATGCAAACACACCACTTCCCATCATAGACCTACCACCTTAGCTTTGGTTTGCTCCTCTACCACCCTCATTGCCTCCACATACCCTTATGAATATTACACCTATTACACCATCTCTCATATTCCCTTAATATCATCATGGACTCACCCCTTTGTAGCCCTCGTATCCTCCACCTCTCAATATAGTAGCTCTACACTCTTCGATCAACTTACCCTCTTGGTCTCCACTTCTTCCCTTGCATCCTATAACTCATCCTATAACTCTTGCATCCTCTGTACTTGATTGGCCATCTCGACCATTATCTAATACCTCATAGCCCTAACCTCATCCACATATTACTATAGGTGAGTTGTCTCATCTGTCATACCATCTCCATCACCTATCCTACCATCACACTCTACCACTATAGCATCTCTCTTTGTGGTCAATCACCCCATCTGAGTGATATCTCCCTCCATATATCACTTTAGTTACTCAACTCTCCCCCCTACCTAGCCCTCTTAACTACAAGCTCTCTTGTAACCTCACCCACATCCTATTGTAGATAATATACCTCACCGATCATATCATTCCTATCATCTCAAGCCTCATCTTGCACTACCACTAGAACATATCTCTCATCAGCCAACCACCTTGAGTCTCTCAAGACTTCCTCTATCCTCTCCTCTATCCTCTATCTCTCCCTAGTTAGTGCAACTTGATATTCCACATAATCAAGCTCACTCTCTATCACCTTACCCTCCAAATCTTATATAAAATCTCATAACCATTTTACCTCCTCCTTATCCGCTATCATCTCTTATAGCCCTATTGTAAAATCAAAGGTCGACTATAGTGCTCCTACATATCCCTCCATTGGAGGTGTTCCATCCATCATAGGTACCTCCCCCATTGATGTCATCTCAACCATCATAGATACCTCCTCCATTGGTGCCATCTCATCCATCACAAGCACCTCTCCATAGAAATTGCACCCTTGGTCGGCAATACCCCACTCCTCTCTGACCCTCGCAAAGTGTATCCGTGCAAAAGCCCTTAATCTCCATATCTATGTAGTCGTACACACTATATTAGGTCATCCAACTCCACCTCCTCCTCCTTCATAGGATCTGGTGATATTGGAGCCCCTATTGACCCTACATGCCTTGGTGATCCTACCACCATCGCTTCTCTTGGCAATCCACTTGCCATCTCTCCCCACTCATCCACCACACAAAATATTGGCTCCCACCTATGCCTAGCTCACCACACATCATACTCCACTATTGTGTCTACATTATCCATATCTATGATAACTATCACCTCATCCAATGTAGGATCCAAGTGTGGTACTACTAGTTGTGGCCGCTGATCTCCTACCACCCTTTAGATAACCACTGGTGGATCTAATCATACCTAACACAATACAAACTACTTTATCACTATAGAAAATGAGAAATACTCCACTTACTTCTCATACCACTCAATCAACCTTCTTCCTCGTCTTACTTGACAAATATGTACTCCATCCTCATCCTAGTTAGATGCTCCTCATCATAGCCTCCATATGATATCATTCACCTTCAGCTCCTCCAACCTCCCTTGATAATACATAAAATCTCCCTCATGATCCCTCTTAATTCTCCTCTCCATATTTTTCCTCCATCGCATCATAAAGGGTCAATCTGGACCCATGAGTGTATGTGCCTCATATGATAGCATAGTCAATCACAACATTGTGATATGCTTCCATACCCACACCTACAATAAGGGAATAAAGCTCAATTCTGATTGATCAATCCTAACCATGCCATGCAATTATGTGTATGCCTATGCTCATAATATTGGTGCCCAAGTATATACCATATTTTACTCTACCATATCACATACTATACCATCATATTTAAGTAGAACTTCACCCCTAAAGTATCTAGTAAGATGTATCTCACATTCAACAACATCATCATCGCTTATCGGTTGGACATCTTGTCCTTCCAACACCTCTCATAATTTACATCACTCTTCAACCCCACATCCACCCATCTATATTCGAAGGTCCTCTATACGATACCATCTTTTGTGGCCTTCCCTACTATCCTCACTATGATATCCTCTATTAGCAGTCGATAGATGCAATACACATCCTCCAATGTGATAGTCATTTTTCCTGTTGGAAAATAGAAGGTGTTCCTCTTAGGATCCCATCTCTCACATAGTATTGATACATATGCATGATTCACATGAACACTTTGCATCTCCCACACTCCATACAACCCAAAATTACACAAACATGTGCTATCATCTCAAACCCACACCTTCTATAGTTATATAATACCTCATGTCACCTACAATCGATGTTGTGCATATATTTTTTTCACCTACATACATTCACCAAAAAACATATCAATACATCATTAATACATATCATTCCACATGTATATACACATTCATATTATATTTCTAAAAATATAAATAAATGCACTGTTGGATAATTGAGCATTTTGGTTTTCATTGATGTCAAAGTTGCATGGTCACTGTTATCAAAGGTTAATGTGCTATGAAAGCAAGGAAAGGTTCTATTCAAAGCACTTAAGACCATGGTTTCTAAGTTAATGAATAAGAGTTTTGAAGGAGGCTTGAAGACCTAAGTTTAAGACTATGTGCAAGAGAGCAAGTGAAAATAATTAATATTATAATATCTTGGCCATCAGGGCCCTTCAAAGAGAAGATTGGATAATGCATTGGTAAAAGGGTTTATGAAGAAGCTAAGTATATTATTTAACACTAAGGTTAAATATTATAACTAATTAATATTAAAGCCTAAGGTTAAATATTAATAAAAATAATAATTAAATTCAAAACGTAAATTTCTAATTTTGAGTGAGCCGACGTCAAAATACAAATAGGCATGTGTATTTATAGGCTAAAGTTTAGTCTAAGCAAAGTTGTTCGAAGAAATAATAAAATCCTAAATTATTTCCTTGTTCGATTTCGTTTGGATGTGATGGAGGAAAATACAACAGTTTGCACATTTTTTAGAGTAGCGCATTGGTTAAATATAAAAGGATATTATTTCCACCTGAAGCGAGGTGGTAGCCAAGCTAGAAATCTTGGTTTGCGTAGCTCATGGAGGGTAGAAGATGCCAATTTCGATTCATGCAAATGTATTTTCATTTGCATGATTGGATTTTGGTTTTAGTGCTAGAGGTGGATAATATCAAGGAGCTCATGCTCCTTTGGTTCACGTCGATAGTTGGCTCATGTGTTGATTGCCCTTGTGTTAGGGCATGGCATCTAGCGAGGTTGCGGGTTCAAGCAATGATGTCAACGCTTTGAGGAGGATTAAAATTTTGTTAAGGTATGTATTATGCGCCTTGGTTTGGGAGTCATAAGGATTGATTAAATATTTTATGTGCCTTGGTTTGGGATTCATAAGAGTTGATTAAATATTTTGATGTGCCTAGCTAGGGAGTCATAAGGGTTTTGTCATTATTTTTGATGTGCTTGGATAGGGAGTTATAAGGGTTAGATAATATTTTTTTTTGTGAAATGGTTAAGGAACTATAAGGATTAGTAGGGTTTTTTGAATATTATTTTTCAAAGGGTGAAAAGTGAAAATTCAAATTGTTGAGAGGACTTTGTTGAGATTTAATGCATTGTCTTTGAGAACAAGAAAAAATCTTAGAAAATTATTTTAAAAATTTATTGAGAACTTTATTGAGGGAAAATTCATGTGGATATTCTAGATATAGAATATTACTATGTAACCTTGAATTATCACAAAGGAAAGTGGTTTTTGGTAAAATAGGTTTTGAAGACATATGCATAAAGCAAAAAGGAATGGGTAAATCAATATTTGTTTAATATGTTTTGTTGAGTGAATATTTCTAAACATAAGGTGGAGTGAAAAGGATTGTTTGATAAGCATTTTTGGAAATATTTGAGTAGGGTTTGAAGTCTACATTGTGCATTATTGTTGAAAGAAAGTGGAAAAACTCAAGTTCGGATTTTTGAGCAAGTTGTGCTTCATTGGTTGAATGTTTTTGTGAAACATCTTATACATTAGTTTGGGTTGATTTGAAAGTGAATTTTGCAAGTGATAGAGATTGATTGGTTGAGTACATAACTTGTGAGTGTGAAACATATTGAGATTTTGATAGAGCATATCATACTCTATATGTTCTAGAGGTTAAATAAATTCTGAAGCAAAATATATTTTGTTTGAAGAAAGCATTTCTGAAAAAGATACAAGTTTTGTTTGTGTGCAAGGATTGGAAATATTTGATATAATTTTGTCAGTGTTTGAGAAAGTCTTTTGATAAGACTTGAAGGTAAATTTGAGCAAATATTTTGAAAATAATTAAGGATATATTTGAGAGCAGTTTTTTTTGTCGATTTGATTAAGCTTTGTGATAAGGCTTGAGGACAAATTTGAGAGCAGGTTTATTTGCTAATTTGATCAAGCTTCATGATAAGGCTTGAGGATAGATTTGAGAACAGTTGATTGGTTATTTGTTCAAGCTTTGTGTTAAGTCTTAGGGCAAATTTAAGAAGAGTTTATTGATGATTTGTTCAATATTTGTGTTAAGGCTTGGGGCAGATATAAGCAGAGTTGACTGGAAATTTGTTCAAGCTTTGTGTTAAGGCTTGGGGTAATCTAAGCATAGTTGATTGGTGATTTATTCAAGCTTTAGGTTAAGGCTTGAGGCATATATAAGTATATTTTTTTAGTTATTTGATCAAGCTTTGGTTAAGGTTTGAGGACAGATTTGAGATAGATTTTGGTGCATATTTGTGAGCAGAGTTAGAGCAGATTTGTGCTAGACTTAAGATAGAGTTTAGTGCAAATTTTGGATAGAGTTTGGTGTAGATTTGAGATAGAGTTGAGAGCAGGATTTGGAGGTGATAGAGCAAAGAGTACAATAGTCTCCAGTGGGTAAACATCCATTAGCTAATGTAGTGGGGATAGAGGTCTCCTATGGAGAGAGATCCAAATGCCAATGTAGTGGGGGAAGAAGTCTTCTAGAAGATCACCAACTAGAGCAGAGAGGATAGATTTCTCCTATGGATAGAGATCTATGAACCAGAGCTAAGGGGAAAGAGTTATCCTATGGATTTTGATCCATGAACTAGTTGGGAAGATAAATTTCTTCTATGGAGAGAGATCTACAAACTAGTTAAGGAGATAGAGTTCTCTTGGATCAAGTTCCATGAACCAGAGCTAAGGGGAAAGAGTTCTCCTATGGAGAGATATCCACAAATTAGCGCATAGACGATTGGTGTCTCCTTTCGACAAAGGTCCTTAAAAATTATAATAGGGAATTGATTTCCAAAAGATGTTTTGAGAAACTTTAGCAAAAAAAAAATTCTTCGTGGAGTATCCCACATTGGGTGAACCACGTTAAATTGGTGTCTCTTGTGTGTGATGATTTGTGCATTGATTTGATTACTGATATTGATATTACCATTGATAATATTGGATAATATTGTTTGGTAAAGAAAAGTAAAATATGGTCTTATACTGTTCACCCTCCCTCTCAGTATAATATTGTGTTCTTCATGCACCCCCATGTGTGAATTCATACAGCTCTAAAAATTTACACCTCGACATGCAAATTTTTATGTGAGGATATTTTTTGATACCTATTTGGCTCAAAAAGAAGCACGTACCATCAAATTTGTACAAAAACACATGTACATACACAAAAAATCTCATACACATCAACAACACATAAATCAAGGAAAAATTAACCAAGTCAACAAAATAGAGATCTAGGTACTCATTATCCTTAAAAGCATACCCATTCAAAAAATATTCTGCACACATAGATACAATGGTCACATTCTTCCATGCATGTATCTCAAGGTCAAAAATTCAATGTCATAACAAACGAAACATTGAGATACCCATTTGGTCCAAATATCACTTTGAACACATATTTCAAGTAAAAATTTCACGCACACACTCAAAACATCCACATTCATACATTTACATTCACATGCACAAATTCCCACACACAAAAATTTAAAATAAATGCTCATATTTATTCCACATTTGCATATATTCCAAAGTAAGAAAAGTCCACTTACCAATGGAATGCTCCCACCCATACTCGTACTCACTTGCCCACTCACCGTTACTTTCTTTTGCAACCACAATCTGGCAACACTTTTCTTTGAAAATTCCTCTTCACTCCTCTCTCCCTCCTTTGCACCTTGCAAACTGACCATTTGCACATCAAATTCCACTTTTAAACCCCACTTTTGATGAGTTTGCATGCCCATGTGCAAACAAAAAAATTTGGACCCCCACGTGCAAATATTTTCATTCGCATCCTAGGGCGTGATTTTTTTTTGGTTTTCAATTTTTGTCTCTATTCTACCTATTGTGCCTAGTTTTTCCTTGGTACACCATATTTTGGCATTTTCATCAATTTTCACCCCTTATTTTCATTATTTTCAATTGACTCATCATTGAATTTTTAATCTCTTCCATCGCCAATTCGTCGCTTTAGGGGATAGTAACCCAACAATAAAAATTTACCTTACACATGTTAAAATAACCAAAATCCAATCATGGATACAAAAAATGCTTAAGAAAACTTTTGTTAAATATTATCTAAAGTCCCCATTTGCTGAGATAAACAAAAGCAAAATTTCTCTTCTCAATAAAAATTCCATTTCAAAAGCAAATAATTTTTGGTAAGCATCAAATACCTACGATTGTACACAACTCATGCATTACCTTATTCAAAGTGGTAGTTGTAATACCACTTTGAATGAAGCACCTGACTAAGCTCTACCTTACAACTCCAATGATTTGTTAAATATTGTCAAAAGAGCTCATCAATCAATCAGAAGAAAAAAATGTAAAGGCATTTTTTCCTTCCACAATTGGAACATCTCACATTGATCACAAGATAAGGCAGTCTTATGCCTTCCCTCAAAAGCAATCATTACTATGCTGCAAAGTATTGTATTCAATTATATATATATATTTTTTATGAATGCATCTCTCTCACATTTAGTCACAAGTCATCAATCACAAATTCCTTGCCTTCCAAATCATCTATCAATTCATGTCATCTATTTTTTACTAAATCGTGTTTTCACACAACATAGTACAAAAGGGGTAAAATGTAGATACCCAAAAATTGTACATTACCACTTTTCTCATATTCATGGCTGATCAATTCATAAAACACTAAAAAAATACATATTAATAAAAAATAAACATGGTGAATTCGTACTCTAAAAACGTAAACTAGTTTTTGATTCACTAGATCACAAATGTGCAAGTAAGAGCATACTCCTAGTGCTGCAAAATTTCTGGTTCACTAGATATCATTATGTGCAAGTGAAGAGCATAATACCGGTAGTAAAAATGTATTAGAAAACAAAAGGAAAAATTGAGAGATTATAAACTTAAAGAAAGAGATGAGTTAGGAAAGGAAAAAAAAACATTTGATTGAATTTTTATTCCATTAAAAAGAAGGATACATCTACAAAAATTTGCATGCATTTCGACCTAAAGGTCTCATCAGTGGAGTGAGCTTTGAAGAGGTACAACCTTTCTCTATAAAGAGCTAACTCTAGGGAGGAGCTAAAGAGTAATGCATGTGGGAAAAAAAAACTTACAAACTATAGGTTTATAGACCAAGACGATAAAAAAGAGAAGTCCCAAGATCAACCCCCCAAAAAACACACCCACCCACAAAAGAAAAAAATCATTAAAAAAATACAAAAATACAAGGTGGAAAGAGTCCCTCAAACAATTTTATTTTTACAAAGATAAGATCGAAGAAGTTTTTGGTTCCTCCAAAAAATGATGCCTCAAGCAATATGTTTGAGATCTCTATATATTCTCCATTTTTCAAATATTGAAGAAATAATATATGTGCTAATTCAAAGATCTTTAACAAAATTGGATTTTTCCAACTTCAAAATAAGAGGAGTTGTTTTTATTTTGGTTCCATGTACTCACACTCACTTGCCCACTCTCCATAACTCACTTTTGCAACCACAATCCGACAATGCTGTGCTTTAAAAATTCTTCCTCACTCCTCTCTCCCTTCTTCGCACATCACAAAATGACCATTTACGCATCAAATTCCACTTTTATACCCCACTTTTGGCAGGTTCACAATCCCATGTGTGAACAAAATTTTTTTCACCCCCACATATAAAGATTTTGTTCGTACCCCAAGGTGAAATTTTTTTGCTTTCAAATGTTTGCCTCTATTGTGCCTATTGTGTCTAGTTTTGCCTTGGTAGACCATCGTTTAAAATTTTTCATCACTTTCATCCCTCATTTTAATAATTTTCAATCGAATCTCATCTCTTCCATTACCAATTAATCACTTGAGGGGGTATTCATCCAACAATAAAAAACTACCTTGCACATGATCAAATAACCAAACATTCAATCATGGATACAACAAACACATAAGAAATTTTTTACTGAAGATTATCTCAAGTCCCCATTTGTTGGGACAAACAAAAGTAGAATTTCCCTTCGCAATCAAAATTCCAATTCAAAAACATTTTTTTTTTATAAGCTTCAAATGCCTACGACTATGGATAGCTCATGGATTACCTTCTTAAAAGTGGGATTCATAATACCACTTTTGAATGAAGCACGTGACTAAGCTCTACCTTACAAATTTAATAGTTTGTCAAAAATTGTCAAAAGAACTCATCAATAAATCAGAAGAAAAAATTTGCAAAGGTATTTGTTCCTTCCACAATTGGAACATATCACATTGATCACAATACAAGGCAATCTTATGTCTTCCCTCAAAAGTAATCATTACAATACTATAAAAGTATCGTATTAAATTACAAATATTTTTTTTTATCAAAGCATCTCTTTCATATTCACTCACAAGTAATCAATCACAAATTCATTACCTTCCAAATCATCCATCAATTCATGTCATATGTTTCTATACTAAATCATGTTTTTACACAACACAGTACAAAAAGAGGTAAAATATAAACACCTAAAAGTCAAAAATTACCACTTTCCTCATCTTCATGGCCAATCAATTTGCAAACGCTTGAAAATTGCATAAATTGGCTTTAAAACACTATTCATTTATTAAAATCACTATTCATCATCCTTAGCCCCCTTGGGCTAGTTAAGCTCCTTCCTACACTTAACTATGGGTCCTCATGCAACCTCAATCATAACTCAACTAAGGTTGAATTCCTCACCATGGTCAAAAAGCACTTTATGGTCAAAAGTCAATATTTTGGTCAAAACCTGCTTTATGGCTAATCATATGGTTAATTAGGCTAATCATGCTTAATCATGCTTAATTCTAACCCTCCACCTCACCTAGTATACTTTGACTAGTTTAGCTCTCCACCTCACCTAGTCTACTTTGACTAGCCTTGCCACCTCTCATTACTGATATTTCCTCCATCTCACACTCTCCTAGGCAATAAATGACAAATCATGACTTTTACACATAAAAAGGAATTTCAAATTCAAATATATTTCCAATTCAATTCCAATTAATACAGTTTGGAGACTTCCCTCCATGTCATCATGTCATGTAGATGGGTGAGGGATTCTCTCACCCAATCTCAATTATGAGGTATGACACATCAAAGGACACCTCCCATGAGAACACCTCACCATAGACACCTCACATGGGACACCTCAGCCCTTCCCATAACCTTCGCCAAGTCTATAAGTAGAAGGTCATTTTCACCAGTTTATATAGATCAAATTTATCTTATAGGAACTCTACAAAAATATTCTTAGGTATACAACGTCCATCACATATCAATCACATATATTAGATTCTCCATATGATCTACTATGCTCTTTGTGATTTAGATAGGTTATTGATAAAGAAGGTGAATTTTGAAGGTGACCCAGTGACAGATCATAAAAGCAACAACATCGGGACAATGTACACTTCAAATTTGCCAAGTTCAATCGAAAACAAAAATATTCACACCCCCATGTACAAAATTTTAGGTTAAAACAAATTCCCACCCTAGTGTGCAAATTTTATCTACAAAAATTCGGAGGTCACCATATAGGTAAATATGATTCCTTTTATGGTTTTTCATGGTTTTGTAAAGTTTTAGTCATGTTTTAAGCTTATTTTAGAGTCTTTTTGTCTTCATAAATATAATTTTTGACAAAGGCAAACCCCCAAATGATCTAATACCATTTTGCAAATCCAATAGGTGCAAAGGATAGATTAATCCAGCGATGGCCCATGTGTAGGAAGCCCACCTACATTGAGGAACATACAAAAAATGAATCCGACTTCTTGTAGTCATATTGAAGAGGGCTTCCTTAGGGAAGACTCATTTGTAGCCCTAAGGGTAAAGTTGTAAAAGGTTTCATCTTGTAACCCTATTTTATATTCAATATAAAGTAGCAGTTATTTATCATAAATGTGGTCTTGGAATGGTTTCAGGACTGTTAAAAGGCTTGCAATATGGATTACATTGTTTGGGCTTCCATATAAACTTATCAAGAAGGAGGTTTTGAATAATGTAAGAAATATTCTAGGGGAATTTATCTAGGAGGAACTAACTATTAAGGAGTGAAATCGTGTTGTATAAACGTGAACATGTATTGCCATGGATATCTTAAGACCTTCACCAACAAGTGGATTATAAAAATATTATATTTTAATTTTACAGATATTATGAGATTGTGCACATGGTAAGATATTGCAAAATAAAAAGGATGGGGAAAGAGAAGAAATTTTGGGCATGAGAAAAACTTTAACATGAAACATGGAGATCATGTCATAGTAAAACTCTTGGTATGACTTCAAAAGATATTTTGGATGCTATTCCTCTAAGTTTTTAATATACATGGGATAATATATGGATTAAATAAAACTCATATAGTTAAATTTTTTTATAGATTTTTGTTATCAAATATATAATTGCAACTAGAATATATAATATCTTTAAAAATTTATTATGAATAGGATTATATCACAAACCAATTCTCTTGAGATGTGATTTACTCAATAATGATCATTCAAATGCATTTCACTTTCAAACCTATATGGATCCAAGATTCTAATTTCTTCCATGTGGTTATGTTATGGTAGAATGAAGAAAATTTAAATGATGATGTATGTATAGATTTATCCAAAAGACAATACCTAAATAATTAATTGAATATTTGGCATGCCAAATATTTTGGTAACATATTTAAAGAAAATGAGGATTTTAAATCTATGTTAATTTTTTTAATAAACAATGCACATTAATATACTGGGCTAGGATTCATATGTTTAAGAAAAATAATTGTTTTTATTGGCATAATCTATTGAAAAATGAATCATATTGATTCCAAAAATTAAGGATGAGATGTTTCAACAAGGCCGATATAAATACAAAAAAAACACACTATAAGCTTTTGTAAAATATTCAATTAATTATAACATAGGCAAAAAATAAAAGCTTGATGAAGAAGATAGCTACGGAGGATCTACATAAGGGAGTTTTCTCTTTTCATATTAACATGTCAACATGCTTTAATGGATTTCCTACAAATTCCTAGAAAAAAAATGTTATAATAAGTGAGATTAATTCAGCCATTATTACATTGGTTCCCAAGCAAGGAAAGATAAAACATTTTGATAATATTCATCCAAAAGGGCTTTGTAATATGATTTTTAATATCATTTCATAAAAAAATTCAAATAAATTATAGATTGCATAATTTCAAAGGAACAAGGTGGTTTTATTCATGGTAAATAAATTCTTGATATTGTAATCATTGCATAGGAGGTGATCTATTCTCTTAATTTCATGAAAAGTCCAAATATGTTAATAAAATTAGATATGAACAAAGGGTACAATAGGATTTACTAGAGTTTTCTACATGACATTCTCAAAAATATTGATTTTGATCAAGGTTGGTGTTAAAGGATTATATATATTATAGTACTCCAAAATATTATATTTTGATCAATGGATCTCTTACTTAAAGGAGATTTTCTTCAAAAAGGATGTGAGGAAAAAATATGCTTCCTATTTGTAAGTGGGATAACATTTGCAAAGGAAGAATATTTGAGGGGTAAGGTTAGTAAATTACATAATTGTTAGTTTGGCCTTAAGAACCAAACTAGGCTGGAGATCATATGAAGATCAAGGAAAGGTTTGGTGAAAGTGTTACTTGAAAAATATATAATTTCTCTTCATGTAGTAAAACTATATAGGAAACAAACCCTATCTGAAGGGTCACCAACAAGGAAATTCATATCTAGATCATAAATATCTAAATGTCAAGCATTATTTTTAATGTCAACATTAACTCCAAATCATGGATTTCTACTAGTGACGTGGTTGAAGGAGAAGAGTTCAAACACATAAAAAATGACCTTCAAACTATGATTCATGACTTTTATTTACCTATATTTTAAATGAAAGGATGAGTTGGTTTAGAATCTATCAAAAGATGGTAGATATACACTTAAGTGTGCATAGGAGGATTTATGACAATCATAATTTCATAATCTTAATTATTTTCTTTAAAAATGTATTTGGTACATTTCCGAAGACCTCAAAATTTGCTAGTTAATAGTGTAAAGAAAAATTATTATAGGTGAGAATCTTAAAAAAAAAAGATGTTATGGAGCTTTTAAGTGTGCCTTATGTGAGAAGGATCTAGAAACATCATTATTTTTTCATTATTCCTTTTCTCATAATATTTGGGGATGTTTTTTCAAAAATATATTAAATAGGTCCATCAACACTAAAATATTTAATAAATTTTTATACTAATAATTTCAAAATATAGGTTCGAGGTGTAGACCAATTGGTCCAATCAAACCCCGTAAGGGGGGTGGAGGTCCAAGGTTCAAATCTCGAGCCTCATCGGATTGAATGCTTGTCCCTTTCCTAGTGCTTTGAGTAGAAAAAAGGTTTAAAATTATTGTGACATTGATTGTGACATGGTGGTTATAGGGGTGGATTGCATAAAGAACTGTGTGGTGGCTTTCGGGGTGGACATCACAGAATACCCTAGCCACCAAGGAGGACAATGCAAATACTATGGTGGCCATAAATGCTGGACAACACAAAATACCCTGGATGCCAAGGTGGACAACGTAAAATACTGTGGTGGCCATAAATATCGGGTAGGCTAGCTTTCAGGGTGGACAACGTATAATACCCTGGCCATCAGGGTGAATAGCGTAGAATACTGTGGTGGCCATTAAATTCGAACAACGCAGAATACCTTAGCGACCAAGGTGAAAAATGTAGAATACTATGGTGGCCAAAAAACCTGCCTGAATTCGTAGCGGCTACCAATTCCACCATGTAAATTCCCAAAATAATAATAATTATAATAATTTTAAAACATTCATATACAAAGTTTTCAATTTGAAATTTTTTTTACAATTAATATGGTCACATAATAAACTACCAGTTACTATAATTAAATTTTTTACAATCTACATAAATGTATTGTTGTATTGGTAAAGCTTTTATTTTGTTTACTTCAAAAATACCATTATAATGAGAAAAATATACTAATTACGTGTTCTTGTTGTTGGAATATGATCTAATCAAATTAGCATTGCGAATCTGATCTTCTTTGCCTTCTATAGTGACTGTAGTTTTAATTGTTCCATAACTGCAGTAACTGTTGTTCCTTTTTTAAGTTGTTAGTTTATACAAAATTGAATTTGCATGGAGGACTCATAGATTTTGAATTTTGCAAATGTCCATCCGAGCCTGGTTTGTTTTGATTCTAATATTGTCCAAGGCTCAATATAGGCAGGCTGTTGGAGTATGTTATGTATCGAACGACTGTAGCTATTCTTTCCTCGTTGAATAATATGTTGCGGGGGTGGCTTGTTAGGATAATATTATTTCCAGTTATTGTATTTGGATTTTAACCTTCTATGGATATTCTTCTATTGTGACTCCAAGGCTATATATTTATGTAATCAATTCATGAATAAACAATGAGCATTTCTCATTGTGGTATCAAAGCTGGTTAGGTTTTTTAGATCGAAGATAGCCTGTGGAGTGTTTGTAAGAATTTATTAAGCTTTTGCACATTGCCTAAAGGTTCCTTGCTAGTATTTTAGTATCATGGCTAGAAACAAAAACTCATTACCAATACTAGAATTCAATGGTGAATATTATGAGTATTGGGCCATAAAAATGAAGAACCTACTCATTAGAAAATGATGTTAGGATATAATTGAAAATGGATATACTAAGCCTACTGATTGGAATATTGTACCAGCTATTGATAGATATGAAAAAAGAGAAGCACACAAGAAAAATAGCTTTTGCTCTCTATCACATCAAAAACTCATTGGATAAGAGTCCCTTTCTAGAATTGTTAGTTGTACAAAAGCTAAGGATGCTTGGAAATATTTGAAGGATGGCTTCCAAGGCAATGATAAAGTGAAGCAAGTCAAATTTCAAACTCTCAAGAGGAATTTTGATAATTTGAGAATGAAGGAAGATGAAAATGTGAAAGAATATTGTGTGAGAGTAAAAGCTTGTGTGGACAAGATGAAATCTCTTAGTGAATAGGTGAACAATGAAGTAATGGTGAAGAAAGTGTTGAGAACACTTCTTACAAAGTGGAATCATGTAGCTTTCATAATTGAAGAGAGTAAAAATCTCACCACTCTTAATTATGATCAGCTCATTCGCTCTTTAACATCTCATGAATAAAGGTTATCTTCATCTTCAAATGTTGGTGGAGTTGAAGAAAAATCCTTTACATCCAAAGAAAGTGAATATAGTTCAAGAGGTCAAGGTAGAGGGAGAGGAAGACGTAGAGGAAGAAGAGGTGACTTCCAAGGAAGAGGATGTGCTCAAGGAAGAGGAAGATGTGACAAGAGTGACAAATAATGTTAATATTGTAACAAATTTGGAAACTTTGAAAAAGAGTGTAGATTGAAGGTATCCCATGAAGAAAGGATTAGTGCACACTATGAAGAGGAGGAAGACTCCTCAATTTTGTTTTTGTCATATGGTAAATCATATCAAAATTTGAATGAGACATGGCTCCTAAATACTGGTTGTTCCAACCACATGACCAACAAGGGGGAGTTGTTTTCCACAATGGACAATTCCTACAAGTCCAAGATCAAGCTTGGAGATGATAAAGCATTACAAGTAGAAGTTAAAGGAGCTATGGAGGTGCACACCAATGAAGGTAAAAATAAAGTGAATGATATATACTAAACTTCAAATATGAAACATAATTTTTTGAGTGTTGGTCAAATCATGGAAAATAATTATAAGCTTGTTTTTTAAGATAACAACTGTGTCATCTATGATAAGAATAATGGGCATAGGCTTATCACCACTATTCCTATGACCAAGAATATATTATTTCCTCTAAATTTTAGAGCACAAGGAGCTAATTTTACAAATGTTGCCATTGATAACAAGAGCTGGTTGTGGCACTTAAGATTTGGGTATTTGAATTTCCCAAGATTGATATTGATGGTATCTCAAGAAATGGTGTATGGGGTGCCCAAAGTTGAAGATTACAAAGGTGTGTGTGAAGGATGTGCTTTGAGAAATCACTGAAGAATGATTTTTCCAAGAGCAAAATAATGGAGAGCCTCCTATCCTCTTCAATTGGTGTATTCAGATATTTGTGGCCCAATGCAAACTAAAACAATTGGTAAGAATTCATACTTCATCACTTTCATAAATGATTTTTCAATAATGTTCTGGGTCTATTTTTTAAAAGCAAAAGATGAGGTATTTTCTTGTTTTAAAGATTTCAAGAATCATGTTGAAAAGCAAAGTGGGAACTATATAAAATGCTTAAGAACTAATAGAGGATGAGAATTTTATTCAAATTGGCCATTTCTACTCAGCGGATATTCTCTAGAGCAGGCGGATCTTTCTATGCACAGCAGAAGGAGAAGCGCTAATGAAGCGAATACAAAATTTTCCATTGCAATTGAAGGTTCGGAAAAATGGCAGAAATAGAAGTAGAGGTTTGAGTGATTGTCCCTCACCTCGAAAACTAAGACCGTGGTTCGAAGCTTTTGAGATGATACTGAGAAGGCTTCGATGGGCATTCCCTCTGCAGTCTTTCGAGACTAGCCAGCGGGCATACTCCGTGGAGTAAGCGTCACGATTAAGTTTCTTGGTATTTTCCACAATCTTTGAAAACTAATTTTCGTCTAGAATGTGTACGAATGGGCCCGTGAAAATTCACGTTGGTATCAATACTTTCTAAGATGTTATCTATAGTAAGGGTGAACCAAATTTGGATTATAGCCAGATTGGTCTTCGCCTCATCGTTTGCTTTATATTGCAGTATGTACAGTAATTCTGCCCTCATACATTTTATTATATTTTTTACATAAATTATTGTTTTTAGGGACATATTGTTCAACAATACTTCATTCCAAATTTATATCAGTTTTTCTAAGTTTATCTACTCTTTTTGCTTGTTCCCTCCGACAATATTTTTCCAAATTTGTTTGTTATTCCAAAAAAATTTAAGGTTAAAACCCTAATATAGATAAGTGTGCGAGTGGATGTAGTCATAAAAAAAATTGAACACATGGAGAATCTAAGTGGTGTAGATGGAACTAGCTGTCTACGTCCTATGTTCAGGAAAATTTATCTCTAGTGTAGATGGAACTAGCTGTCTACGTCCTATGTTCAGGAAAAATTATCTCATCTCAAAGTGTAGATGGAACTAGCTGTCTACGTCCTATTTTCAGGAAAAATTATCTCAAGACAACCGATAGTTTGCAATAGATGGAGCCTTACCTCATATGCATGTCACATGTATTTTGCACAGCAAGGAGGAAAGACCAAAATCCAAGTCTCTTTCATATCTTACTTATTCATCCAATCTAATGAAGTATAATCATTTTAATATAAGTTGAAATTGTCAACATGGACATAGTCATTATAGTTAAACCGAATTTTAACGTCTCGTAAATTATTAACGCTTTCACATTCGTGATCTCTTTTGATCTCTTTTATCAACACGAGATTTAGATTTGTATTTTGATCCTAATTTCTATGATACTATAGATAATAGTTACTAAATGATTAATTCTCAATAGCATTATTCAAAATATACAAATTTCAAAAATGTGAATGGCATTATAATGGTAGGAAAAATAATTTAAAATTTGGAATTCATTAATAGTAATAGTATCAGGCAAGAGAAATAATTGCTAATTGATAAGAAGATAGTCCCCAATAAAACATAAATGGTATAAATAAAAATGGAGGAAGGAATTTCTGAATTTCTATCTCATGGATACATGTTTATTCTACCTAATTTATTCTAAACAAATAAAACTAACTAGGTATTAGTCATAAATACCTAGTCATAATTTCATGTTGAATTTTATTTAGTTAAAATGAGAAATCTTTTAGTGCTAAAATGGATTTAGGAAAACACTAATAAACAAAAGCTAGCACCAACATAGCATCACTCATATAGTTTCAAATTAGCAATGAACTATTATTAGCAAAATGCCAATTCTAAATTCCAGTGTCACAATGATGATACATTTTATACAAATGAAAAGTTAGAAGTCTAGGTTGATGATGTTAGCTTGACTTAAAAGTTAAAAGTCTAGGATAATGATGATTCCTTGTTGTCCTTCTATGGTTGTTAGGTATTTTCTTATAAAATATAACTTCTTTTCTATATGGTGCTCTTCTATGATGAAATCTTAGGTTGATGTTTTTTAATTTATTGATCGTTATATTAAAGGTGATATTCATAAAGGAAAATCAATGATTGATTTCACATTCTTGTCTTTAGGTATTCAAAATATAAGGTAAATTTTCTCTCTCACTTAAGAAAATTATCTAAGAATAGCAAAATTCTAATTTATGGCTCTCCTTTGGGCACATCAAGGATAATAATAAGAAATCAAAAGTGGTCATGTTAGTAGAGGAGCTACTTTTTAGGTTTGGTTCATTTCAAATCATGTGTTTATGAGGAAGTGACCTATATTTAGTAAAATTAACTATTGGTGTAACATAGATTTATTTCCAAATACAAATACCATGTGCTTCTAGAACCTTTTTATAAATATTTGTTCCAATACGGATGAGTATACAAGAATATTTGAGGGGACCTCATTCCTCAATCACTCAATGCTATTTATAATCTCATGTTCTCCAACATTGTATTTTTAGGAAAGGGTTTGTCTACTACTCCTATTTAGATTATGATGATGAATTTAATAACAATTTTTGGAGTTATTACTACATAGAATTGGACCATATCTAAGGATAGTACATTATATTTTATAAATACTTTGAGAAAATGTACTTATTTTTCCTTGTATTGATGTTCTATTTTATTTTATTGTAAAATATTGTAGGTATTTTTAGGTAGTTATAAGCTATTTGTATCCATTCAAAATGGGTACCTATTATTCATGATTGTATATATTTGATTATTACATCAATACAAAGTTTATAATAGCTAATTTACATTAGTAACATTTGGTATTAGAATGATATAATATTTTAGGGGTGAGATCAAAGTTGTAGAGCTAGCAACATAAATCCATTCATGAAGAACTCCTAGCCAATCTAAGAAGTGATTTAATAATCATCTTGTGGAAGAAGTAGAAGACCTTACCAATTTGAGATGGCCATTATTATTTTTTATTAATTTATGTTTGGAGAAATAAGGACTAGATAGTATCCCATTAATTTGTAAGAAGAAGATATTTTTGGCATTTAAAAAAATATATATTCCTATTTTTAATAAGGTTCTTCGACGAGGCCAAAAGAATGTGTACCCAAAATGTGAAGTGTTTATTTACTAATAAAAATAGTGTTGAGACTTGTTATTGCACTTAAGATATCTCAAAAGTAGAGTTTGTGCTAGCATTTAAGAAAAGTTATTTTAATGTGCTTGAAAGGGAATAGATTCTTGTTTGAAATATAGAGATCATCTGCATGCTAAAATACTTGAATATGCCTCGTATAAGTATTTCCAACAAGTCAAGTTATCAACTAGTATATTATTATGGCTAGCTAAAAGAAAAGAATGCTAACATACACTAAAAAATAAGAATGCTAATATTAAAGAATTTGCATCAATATAAAAGTTCTCAAAATCAAATTTTTTATGATCTCAAACTATCAATAAAGAATTATTAGTAATGAATGGATCAACATCAAGTGAATGCATTTTTTTTGCTAATGAGAATAATATTTGAGGATAATTTGCTACAAAGATTTTAATCATTTTGTTGACATCAAATTAAAAAAAATTCAAATGAGGTGTCATCTTGTTGTTGACATCTGAAAGCACGAGATTCCGGGCGAAGGAAACACTAATTGCGATGCAACCAAAATCAAATACGCTTAAGTCCTAGAAATGTAAATTGCATGAAACGAAAGAGACACATGTAAATGAGATACAAGCAAATGGAGAAAACACAGCCCTTTCATTAAAATCTCTTGATCTCTGTTACAATGACGCCTCCTCCCTTTTCAGGGGCTAGGAGCGTTAAAAGAATTTGATTACAATCATTTAATGTTCCTCTTTCCGTGTGCCCATGATTGAAATGGGCGGGCCAAAACGCTGTCGCCGCTGATGTTGATGAGTCTTTGACCTCTGCTGCTCTTCCTGCGAACAAAGAAACAACGAATATGTCAGTAGCATCTGCTGCAAATAAAAGGTGTTTGTTCTCTAAAATCATCAAAGATGCATGTAAACATTTGTCTGAAACAGTGGGTAAAGTAAGTCCAAATGGCCTGAAAACTTGACAGAAGAAAGAAAATATTACCAGGAGGCCACTGCCACTAAGACAATCGGCCAATCTGCCTTAAACTGGAATTCGTCCCTGGGCAGGACGAATTTTGACTGTAATTCGTCCCTGGGTGGGACGAATTCTTCTATGTTGAAAAGGCCGACCTACTGCTGCTCCAATGTCGAATCTCGGGACCTGCAAAATGACTGCAAACAAGGGGGTTATGTAATTGGGGCCATTTTGGGACGACCTAGATGGTCGGATTCTCCCAATTTGGCCTCTATCCTTGGGAATTTGATATCACCACCTGCAAGTTAGTGAAACAACAAAGCGACACAAAACATACTAGAATCTGATCAAAAGTTATGAAATTGCAGCTATGAGCTCACCAAACAAAATGACACAATATGTAAGGCGAAAAAATAATCTAGAATGCTAAAAAGAATGGAACTTAGGAAGTGCAGGGTGCCCAGGTGGGCCTCCCACCGTTGGCACTTGACTTCGGAGCCAATCCACTAGGGATAGGCCCAAAACCTCTTAGGATTGGGGGGTCGGAAAATTGGTTGGTTCAGGTGTCCATGTGTTGGATTTGGGTTAGGTTCAAGCTTCCAAAAGCCACCCAACAACCTCCCTTGCAAAAGAGATTGGTGGATGCGAGAAGGTGAACCAAAAGGGATGCAAGTGGGTCTTCAACTCGGTAGCACTTTGTTGCTTGAAATATCCTTCAACCTCTCTATTTTGGGTGAGAAAAGTCCCACCTTTTATAGACCCATGGGGTCTCTTTTGAGAGGGAAGCATAGGTGCCACGTGTTGGTCATAGGTGCCATGTGGCAGTCTTGTCTTCCCATGAGGGAGGGGGAGTCCTCCATGACTTGGGCTTTCATAATTGCCCCTTGTGACAGTCTTCTAACGGCCCCTCTGTCCACCTACACACGCATGTGGGGCAGGAGTCATCAACTGGCTGTCCTGGGCTGCCACTTGGCACCATTCTTCCTTTTGCCCGTTAAACTCAGAATTCGTCCCTACCAGTTACGAATTCAGAATCCGTATTTGGGTGAGACAGATTCTAATTTTGAATTGGTCTCTGGGTGAGACAGATTTGAATCCGTCTCTGGGTGAGACAGATTTTGAGCAAAGTGCCTAAATGTGCCAAATTGCCCTTTTGACCTTACAAAATTGCTATAAAAGTGGTTAGGACCACTGTTTAACCTCTGAGGGCTGCCCTGGGGGCTGTGTTTGTCAAAGCGATCAGTGTTTGCAGTCACATAATCAGATTGGTGCTGTTTTGGTGTCTACAGATGCCCCTTTTTGGGATGCGCTGTGCATGGTGCAGCACCGAGCAAAAATAGATAACCAAAGCACTAATGATTAGGGTTTCTTGGTAACCTAACCAACTTTTGATGCCCCAAATATGGAGAGGGCATGCATTCTTGAATCCTTGCTTCTGACGAGCTAAGGAGTTTGATTTCAAGTGTTAACCTATTTTGGTGAGGTGTGACTTGAGCTTAGACATTGATCAGTCATGAATAGGCGAAGGGCGTTTTATCCACAGGGGAACCTTGTGTTCATGATTCACGAAATGCCAAGTGTTTGATTGATTTGATTGTTGCTTGTTTATCGGCCCTAAGCAGGAGCGTGATTGTCTTTGTCAATGATTCTTTGAATGCATGTCATTTTCCTTAATTGGGTGTGTGATTGTTGATTGGTGACTAAGTGTGACTACCCCCTCAAGCGACGAATCGATGAGGGAATGACCTTCGTGAGCAAAGCGACGAGTCGCTTGACCCAAGATGACTTGTGCAAGGGTGCGTTTAGAGGGCTTACCGTTAAGCATGTGCAATTTTTCCAACATTTGGACCTATTTTTGGTGGGTGTTAACCCTTTTGGTGATGCCGTAATGGGGTGAAATTATCAAAAATCCATCTTCCCGTGGAGCGGTCCGGCTATTGTAGCCTTCTTGGGGGAGTAGGAGAATGAGAATTTGAACCCCGACATCGAATTTATTTTCCTAGAGGTTAAGTGCAAGAGCACTTATGTCTGGCAATGCTTATTGCTATTTGTTTGTGTTGCATTTTTTATTGTTTTTGAATGGGTTTTTACCCTTTTGTGATGTCGTTTGGGGATTAAATTGCCAAAAATCCGTCCTTCGTGGAGCGGTCCGGCTATGGTAGCCTTCTTAGGGAGTATGATAGTGACAATTTGTGACTCCAATGTCTATTTTGTATGCCCTTGTTGTTAGGTGCAGTAGCACTCCTATCGAGCAATTTTATCGTCTATTTTTAGTGCATTTTTAGTCATTTTTTGATGTTTTTGAAGTGCTGGCCTGAATTCGTCCCTGGGTGGGATGAATTCAGCTGGAGAATTCGTCCCTGGGTGGGATGAGTGCTAATAAGAGCGCTCGTCCCAGTCAAGGATGAATTCCAGTGCAAAAGGCCTATTTAAGGGCCAAAACTTGATTTTGGGATCATTTGTGTCATTTTTTTTCTTGCGATTTTGGAGCTCTGGGAGGAGGAGGTAATTCTGCGAAGCGAAGCACTGCTGGAATTCTCTATGCCATCATGAGTGCACAAAATGGTTTGAGCGGCGGAGCCGAAGCAAAACCTGTAAGTGTCCCTAGAGTTTATTTTTGCTATTATTTGATGAATTGTTTTTGTGTTGATTCTTTTCAAAACTTTAAGATTTGAACTTTTAAACTTAGATTAGAATAACTGAGATTTAGTGTACACTAAACGTAGTTCAAAACGTAAGTAAAGATTTTATTTGTTTAACTGAACCTTAGGGTGAACTGAATGTAAACCCCAAGAGTCCATGTTTTTTTTTTTTTTGAATTTTTGTGATGTTTTTGTTTAACAGTTAAGGTTAGAAACCCTAGAACTGTAAATTTGATTTGTTTGTTTTTGTTGATTTATCAGTTAAGGTTAGAAACCCTAGAACTGTAAATTTGATTTTTGATTTTTTTTGTGTTTGTTTTTGAATTAATCAGTTTAAGAATATAATCCTTAGGACTGAAAATTTGATTTTTGATTTTTTTGTGTTTGTGTTGTTTTTTGTTTTGCAGGTTGTTAGGAGTTGGTACCGTGTACCCATTGCTTTTACTGAGGCACGGTTGGCATTGACTGATGATGACTGGGAATGGCTTGATGCCCTTGGGCTCAAGCAGGTGGCTCGACTGGAGCCTGTGGCCCCGGATCAGGCCTATCTGACGGCCATGATCAAGCTTTGGGATCCGCAGACCAATACTTTCCATCTCCCGACAGGGGAGATTACTGTGACTCTTGAGGACGTAGGACATCTCCATTTGATCAGTGGACTGCTATACTTACGAGATGTTTTGGGCATGGGGGGTAGTTGGGTGTAGCAAACCCAGTGGAGACATCCGAGGTGGATTGCCAGGCTGGCAGGATTTTGGTTAGCTGGTGGTAGGAGAGGGGGTGTTAGGAGTGAGGCACGCATTCTTGATGGGCCTCATTTCTAACATTCTTCTCCCTGATTCGTCAGGTGTGAGGTTCCCATGGAACCTGCTGGATTTGGTGTGGCAGTTGGTAGAGTGCCGAATAGAGGCACCGTTGATTCTGAGATGGGGACAGACTTTGTTGGCACAGCTCTATGGGGAGCTGTATGGGGTCCACTGTCGATAGTGGAAGGGTGTCAGTTGCAATTTTTTGTTGCAGTGCTGGGGTTGGCAGAACATAGCTGTTGAGAGGCCTATCGGGTTACCATGGACGACTCGGGCGGTGATGGAGGATGAGGAGATTGGTTATGCAGTTTTGTGGCGGCGGTCTACGGAGCAGGGGCAAAGTCGGCGATGGGCAGGTGCCGTTGAGCACTACACTGAGGCCTTTTCTCGGCTCACTCCAGGGGAGGTGTTTTGGCGTCCCTATTGGGACTGTCCAGCCTGGCCTGAGGCTGGAGAGTGGCTCCGATGGGTACGCAGGGAGCAGTGGTTGACTGGGCGACACGGGATGGAGCATGAGTTATTTTTGTACGGTCGGGTTACATGACAGTTCGGGGTTCGCCAGTGGTTGCCTAGTGAGCCCGTGGTCTATCGAAGGCGGGGAGATGAGAGGGGGTTAGAGCCACCGGTCACTGCGCCATTGGGCGAGGAGTTCGATGTAGTGATTGGTGTCCCGGACATGGATGACATCGGGACTACCACTGAGTATGACTCATGGTGGGTTTTACGGTGATGGAGAGGAGAGGGGCCACTGGGAGGCGCAGAGGTGGTAGTGGAGGATGCTGAGGCAGCAGGGGGTGATTGGGGGGCTCCATTGGATGACGCGTACATGGTTGATGTGGGTGATGAGGCTATAGACTTGGGCATTCCGGATCAGCCGGACATGCAGGACGTGGAGGAGTAGTGGGAGCCCAAGCAGGGTGCTGCTCCGGCGAGTCCTGTGCATCCGACAGATACAGAGGAGATGGAGTCTGAGATACGTGCCGAAAATGCGTGACTGATAGAGCTGTTGTGGATACGAGATCTAGAGTTAGGGGATGTGAGGCAGGAGCTAGGGGATGCACGGTGGGAGCTGGGGGATGCACTGCGGGAGAGGGATCTCCTGCGGGCCCAGCTAGCAGAGCGGGATAGAGTTTTGGCACAGCGCGATGATGCATTGTCTTACTATCATCGAAGAGAGGCAGAGTGGTGTCTACACCAGATAGACTTGGAGAGGTAGGTCATCTGCCTTGGTGGGCGGCTACCTGAGCCTTTGGTCAGTGTATCTTCATGTCAGACGAGGGATAGTGTGACTAATCAGTCAGCATCATCTCATTGTCAACGATTAGATGAGGGAGGTGGTAGCAGGCATGATGCGGGGGCTGGCAGTAGCCGCCCTACAGGGTCCCATAGGACCCACACCATGGGGGGTAGTTCCCGTCGCACCGATCCTACATGATTATGGTGGTCGACGCTTTAGGTTGGGTTTTTGGATATGATTGCGGGGTCTGAGGACCGGTTTGTAGCCTGCGGGCATTTTTATTTTTTTGACGATATATATATATATATATATATATATATATATATATATATATATATATATATATATATATATATATACCGGTTTTATTTTGGTTTCTTACATGTTATGATGATGGCTAATGACTATGGATGTATGCATGTTTATTTATTTTGATGAATGCATATGCTATGATGAATGCAAATGTTTTTTTATTTATATGTGATATGCAAATATGAAATGGATGAATGTGATTTGTGATGTTTGGCTATGGCACCATAGACTGTTTAGATCTCTGTTATTTTGTTTTTAGGCGATTGCTGTGATGCATGAATTTGTATGTATACATGTGGTTTTTCTTTTTCTTTTTTGTATTTTCTGATGGTATTTTAAGGATGAAAAGTAGCTCAGTTGGTTTAGAAATGTAGCTATGGTTTTCTGAGACTCAGATAGTTTTTAACTCACTAGCCATGATTGTACTTTATCTTACAAGACTTTTAAACAAGGTATGAATCAGACTTGTTTTTGACCAAGCTATTTACATCCCTGTGTGTGCAATTGAGTTCATTTATGTGGTATTTACCCATCAGAGATTACCTCAAGTTAGGTAATCTTCCCTTTGGATTGACGCACGCCGCAAAATGAAAATTCAAGCAGAAAGCGGCTATGTCTTGATAGGAGACATTTTGTATCATCACAGCTATGACGGGATTCTTCTTCGTTGCTTGGACAAGCAAGAGTCCACTTGGGTAGTCGCCCAAGCGCACGACGGTACATGTGGTGGCAAATTTAGTGGTATGGCCATTGCAAAGCGCATTCTCCGCATGGGCTATTATTGGCCATCTTTAGAGCGAGATTGTTGTGAATATGTCAAGAAGTGCATGAAATGTCAACATCATGCCAATTTGATGCACGTACCTTCCCAGGCCCTACAAACAGTCCAGTCTACTTGGCCATTTTCGTAGTGGGGCTTCAATCTAATCGAAAAGATCTCCCCTACATCGTCAGGCCATCACACTTTTATCATAACGACCACAGAGTATTTTACTAAATGGGTGGAAGCAATTTCGTTAACCTCAATGAAAGGACCCCGCATTGTGGAGTTCATCTTGCATAACATCATATGTCGTTTTGGTATTCCATCCAAAATAATATCGGATAATGGGCCATCATTCAAGAATAAAGACGTGTGTGCTTTGACCACAAAGTACAATATTCAGCACAACTTTTCAATGCCCTATTATCCGCAAGCAAACGGGAAAACAGAGGCATCAAACAAAACACTAGTGGCCATCCTTAAAAAGATAGTAACAGACAGTCATAAGGATTGGCACATACAAATCCCACTTGCCCTTTGGGCTTATCGCACTAGAATTCAGACGCCAACTGGGGCAAATCTATTTTCACTTGTGTATGGCTCAGAGGTAGTAATGCCTCTCGAGTTGGAAATTCCTTCCCTGCGCATATCAATGCAAGAGTTCATTGATGATGACACTGCGCGACAGGCCCGATTAGACCAACTTACGTTGCTAGATGAACGACGCGTTAATGCTATCGAGCATTTATGTATCTATCAAGGGCGACTTAAAAAAGCTTACAACATGAAAGTTCACCTAAGGGACTTTCGGGTTGGTGATTTGGTTTTGAAGGAAAACCAACAGAACTCTAATTTTCCATCCCATCTAAGGTACAAGTTCACGACAAATTGGTTAGGTCCATATGTCATTGATAGCAAAATAGGACCCGGGACGTACCGGCTAGCTTCTCTTGATGGTATCAAGGAAACAGAACCCTTGAATATTAGTCATTTGTGACCATTTTATATCTAAGAGAGACATATCCCAAAAATGCTCCAAGGATCCGTAAAATAACTTGGTCAAACCAAAAATCTCCAAGGATTATCGCAATCACTTGGTTAAAAACCAAAAAGCTCCAAGGATTATCGCAATCACTTGGTCAAAACCCAAAAAGCTCCAAGGATTATAGCAATCACTTGGTCAAAACCCAAAAAGCTCCAAGGATTATCGCAATCACTTGGTCACCACCCCAAAAGCTCCAAGGATTATCGCAATCACTTGGTCACCACAAAAAGCTCCAAGGATTATCGCAATCACTTGGTCACCACAAAAAGCTCCAAGGATTATCACAATCACTTGGTCACCACAAAAAGCTCCAAGGATTATCGCAATCACTTGGTCAAAACAAAAAGCTCCAAGGATTATCGCAATCACTTGGTCACTCCAAAAATCTCCAAGGATTATCACAATCACTTGGTCAACCAAAAAGCTCCAAGGATTATCGCAATCACTTGGTCAAACCCAAAAAGCTCCAAGAATTATCGCAATCACTTGGTCAAAAATCCAAAAAGCTCCAAGGATTATCGCAATCACCTGGTCAACCAAAAAGCTCCAAGGATTATCGCAATCACTTGGTCAAACCCAAAAAGCTCCAAGGATTATCGCAATCACTTGGTCAACCAAAAAGCTCCAAGGATTATCGCAATCACTTGGTCAAACTCAAAAATCTCCAAGGACTATCGCAATCACTTGGTCAAAAATCCAAAAAGCCCCAAAGATTATCGTAATCTCTTGGTCACCCAAAAAAGCTCCAAGGATTATCGCAATTGCTTGGTCAACCCAAAAAGCTCCAAGGATTATCGCAATCACTTGGTCACACCAAAAAGCTCCAAGGATTATCGCAATCACTTGGTCATCCCAAAAGCTCCAAGGATTATCGCAATATCTTGGTCACCCAAAAAGCTCCAAGGATTATCGCAATCTCTTGGTCACCCAAAAAGCTCCAAGAATTATCGCAATCTCTTGGTCACACAAAAAGCTCCAAGGATTATCGCAATCTCTTGGTCACCCAAAAAGCTCCAAGGATTATCGCAATCACTTGGTCACCCAAAAATCTCCAAGGATTATCGCAATCTCTTGGTCAAAACCTAAAAAGCTCCAAGGATTATCACAAATTCTTGGTCACCCAAAAAGCTCCAAGGATTTTCGCAATTTCTTGGTCAAAACCTAAAAAGCTCCAAGGATTATTGCAATCACTTGGTCACCAAAAGGCTCCAATGATGTCCACAACCACTTGGTCAAAAATAAAAAACAATCAAAAACAACAAAAATTTGCATCTCATTTCTAGGCATAATCAAATTCATCAATCGAGATCTCTTCTCACACCTCATATTCATATTCACAAAAATAAATCCATCAAAAATACAAAAATATGTAGTTGCATTAGCATTGCATCCATACATTGCATATTTGTGGTCGTATAGGTCAAAGGCACCATAGGCTGTAATTGCTCTGATAGACCATCTTGTTCCACACTGTTCCATTTTACAAAAACAACAAAAACACCATGCATTGCTTTTTACCACACTAGAGTCAGTGGTCTATTAATGTATCAAGAGTTTTCGTGATTCAGTCATCATTTTTCTCTTTAGCCATGTAATGTATCAAGTCAAACAGATTTTACGAAGGTAGAGTCATACTTGAAATAAACCTTGTTACGTAACATCCCAACACATATCAAGACACATAAAACAATTCCCAAGTTGTGTGAACGAAAGATGAAACCTGCAAAGTAATCCATGTCACCACAAGCAAAACGGTTATCTTACTCATTCCCCTATGTGAATGACCCCTAGAATGCTGAGAGTTGGCAAAAGGACAAGCATCCTCCCTACCCAATTCCCTAAGAATCCCTAAAGTTCTCAATAATTGCAAAACATAAAAAAATTTGCAAAACGTCAAAACTCCAAAATTTGACAGCCCCTGGGCAGCCCTCAGAGGTTAAACAGTGGTCCTAACCACTTTTATAGAAATTTTGTAAGGTCAAAAGGGCAATTTGGCACATTTAGGCACTTTGCTCAGAATCTGTCTCACCCAGATACGGATTCAAATCTGTCTCACCCAGAGACGAATTCAAAATTAGAATTTGTCTCACCCAGAGACGGATTCTGAATTCGTAACTGGTAGGGACGAATTCTGAGTTTAACGGGAAAAAGGAAGAATGGTGCCAAGTGGAAACCCAGGATAGCCAGTTGATGACTCCTGCCCCGCACGCGTGTGTAGGTGGACAGAGGGGTCGTTAGAAGACTGTCACAAGGGGCAATTATGAAAGCCCAAGTCATGGAGGACTCCCCCTCCCTCATGGGAAGACAAGACTACCACATGGCACCTATGACCAACACGTGGTGCCTATGCTTCCCTCTCAAAAGAGACCCCATGGGTCTATAAAAGGTGGGACTTTTCTCACCCAAAATAGAGAGGTTGAAGGATATTTCAAGCAACGAAGTGCTGACGAGTTGAAGACCCACTTGCATCCCTTTTGGTTCACCTTATCGCATCCACCAATCTCTTTTGCAAGGGAGGTTGTTGGGTGGATTTTGGAAGCTTGAACCTGACCCAAATCCAACACATGGACACCTAAAAAAACCAATTTGCCGACCCCCCAATCCTAAGAGGTTTTGGGCCTATCCCTAGTGGATTGGCTCCGAAGTCAAGTGCCAACGGTGGGAGGCCCACCTGGGCACCCCCGCACTTCCTAAGTTCCATTCTTTTTAGCATTCTAGATTATTTGTTCGCATTACATATTGTGTCATTTTTTTTGGTGAACTCATAGCTGCAATTTCATAACTTTTGATCAGATTCTAGTATGTTTTGTGTCGCTTTGTTGTTTCACTAACGTGCAGGTGGCGATATCAAATTACTGAGGATAGAGGCCAAATTGGGAGAATCCGACCATCTGGGTCATCCCAAAATGGCCCCAATTACATAACCCCCTTGTTTGCAGGCATTTTGCAGGTTCCGAGATTCGACATTGGAGCAGCAGTAGGTCGGCCTTTTCAACACAGAAGAATTCGTCCCACCCAGGGACGAATTGCAGTCAGAATTCGTCCTGCACAGGGAAAAATTCTAGTTTAAGGCAGATTGGCCGATTGTATTAGTGGCAGTGGCCTCCTAGTAATATTTTCTATCTTCTGTCAAGTTTTCAGGCCATTTGGACTTACTTTACCCACTGTTTCAGACAAATGTTTACATGCATCTTTGATGATTTTAGAGAACAAACACCTTTTATTTGCAGTAGATGCTACTGACATATTCATTGTTTCTTTGTTCGCAGAAAGAGCAACAGAGGTCAAAGAATCATCAACATCAGCGGCGACAACGTTTTGGCCCACCCATTTCAATCGTGGGCACGTGAAAAGAGGAACATTAAGTGATTGTAATCAAATTCTTTTAACGCTCCTAGCCCCTGAAAAGGGAGGAGGCGTCATTGTAACATAGATCAAGAGATTTTAATGAAAGGGCTGTGTTTTCTCCATTTGCTTGTATCTCATTTACATGTGTCTCTTTCGTTTCATGCAATTTACATTTCTAAGACTTAAGCGTATTTGATTTTGGTTGCATTGCAATTAGTGTTTCCTTCACCTGGAATCTCGTGCTTTCAGTGGCGATCACGGTGGGACCTATCCCATATTTTTAAAATCATAGAAAAATGATTAAAGTTTTGTGTTTGTGCTTGACAGGTACATTTTTTTGTTGCAGACTGCTATTCATCTCTGACTGTTACGAATTCTTAACTGCAATTCGTCTGACCCTGAGATGAATTCAAATTCGTCTCTGGGAGGGACGAATTCTTTTCTGCAATTCGTCTCTCAGAGGGACGAATTCTTGCCTACGAATTTTTAGAGCAGAAATTCAGAAGAAACTGGAGCAGGCAGAGAAGAGGTAGGGATTTTTATAATCTCTGTCAAAATTTCTGTTTCTGTTTCTGTTTCTTTGACTGTTTTCATTTTATCCTGCATTGCTTAGGGAAATTCATTTATGCTTATTTCATTTTCGCTAAATAAAATGAATCCCACACACATCATGAAACAATTTTAAACCAAGGAGCTGGTCGTAAGACCCTAGCCCTTGAGCAAGACCAAGGGTGGGTTCATCACCACCTTGGCTTAGCTTTGCATCCATTTCCCGATTGTCAACTGTTGTTATGCGTAAATCCTGACGAAAGCAGACCGAGTGTTTCTGGGGTGATTCCCATGCGCGTGAGGAAAAGTTTTCTATGGTAGGTGCCATTAACAGGACAATCCCCCTTTCGTACCACCTACGTACCATGTACCTTCTGCTCTCACATACCTATAGTCTCCCTCTCGTAAGGGCGGGTATATAGAGAGGTTGGTATATCGGCCTGGTTGGTATATTGAAGGGGCGACTGTTTTGGGAGTTATATGAGCCGTCATAATGCATTTAAATGATCTTAAAAACCTACAAAAACAAAACAAAACATAAAAATGCACTAAACCAATTTAGGACACACCATTTAATCCTTAAAAGAGATAATCACGGTTTGCGTATGCGTGTGTTCATTTCTATTTAGTGTAGACAAAAAAAAAAAAAAAAAAATCATCATAAAAGAGATAAAAATCTGTTTAGATAGTAGAGAAGCACCGCAATGGTGTACACCTGTAGCCAAGCCCAATCAAGGGCAAAAGCTTCGGAAGGTACATAAGAAGCAGGCACGAGTCACCTTCGCTTCAGTCCTGAGGATTTGGTCATACCACCTTATCGATCTAACCTTCAAAAGAATCCAATTCAGAATCCTCGGTGGGGTATGCCCGTTCAAAGTAGCCCCTTTCGAGAAGGCGCATTACACGTAGACCTTGATATAAATAGAGAATCGCCTTCTGAGGTTAGACATGAGTGGCCACGGTGCGATGAAGCGCTAGACAGGCACACCATCCATTTGGAAGGACAACGTGGATATGGTATCCCCTCCTTACCTCCCATTAGAACAGAGAGACAAAATCTAGAGCATAGGGCTCTGTACATAAGGCGACCTAACTCCGCCCACCCCCTTCACACCTATGAGAGGGAGCACGAGGAAGATCATCGCATTCCTCAAAGACAACAACATACCTTGCAGGAACCTTGCGCTTCCGCACTAGCTGGACATCATGATCACCCCTTGAGGCCAGAACCTCGAGTACAGACCGCCTACCTCGACAGAGGGAAGCGACCCCTTGAAGTTGTAGATAATTAAAATCAAGGCAAACACATAGGAGGAACATTCGAACCTTCTGAGAAAAATAGGGTGGACCAAATTGACCCGATAGTCGCCCAACATGCCACCCGTCAAGCCCAAATCATGCGGCTTAAACAAAGTCATCAGGAGATAGATTATCAACACCGATTGGATAGAGAGCGCATGCAACGCAAAGCGGATGAGCTACGCTATAAATTACCTGAGAGGGAGCCAACCCCTCGCATTCAAAGAGCTGAACAATATGTGAGACATAATCCATTAATGCAGGACAGGTCTCTACGACCTCGTCAAGCTTTGCCTCCAAGACCTCATAGATCCGAGAGGGAGGCAACTCCTCGAAACAATGATGGGTACCTTCAGCGAGGGCTTGATCAGGGTCATAGGTTTTGCCCAGAGACTCCTCAAGAATTTTACGAGGAGTATGAAATAGAAGAGGAATATGTTGAAACTCCCCATCAAGGCAGGAGGGATGCCATTCGGCCACCCTTCCATAGGCCTCCAATTTATCATAACTTACAACGAGAGCGAACAAGAGAGGAAGAAATAAAATCTTCCGATGCATACAAGGCGCTATTAGAGCGTTTGGAGTCTGTGGAAACAAAAGCTGTTGGGCATCAAAAACCCACATTACGTCAACTCCGCAGTAATCCGGTGCATCCCTCAGTGCCTACGCCTCTTTACCCCGAGCACTTCAAGTTGCCTCAATTGGCAGTTTTTAAAGGTGAAGAAGACGCACAAGAACACGTTACAAGATTTCTGAGCCAATTCTTCGGCATCCAAGATAATGATGCATTGTTGCTTAGAACATTCATAACCACATTCGCAGGCCCTACCTCGGATTGGTTCACACAACTACCCAAACACAGCATAAGCAACTTAGATCAATTAGTAGATGCATTTCTTGAATGCTTTGCCTTCAACACAAGGAAGAACGCATCACTGAGTGATCTGGCGAGCCTTAAACAATTTGAGGAGGAAAAAATGGTAGCATATGGGAATCAATGGAGAGCTTTGCTTTCTAAGTTACCATATCGTCCTCCTATGTCTGATCTCACACAGATGTTCACAAAAAGTTGCTTAAAATCAATCTCTGGTCTATTTTTGCTGCGACAATACGACAACTTAGAAGAAGCTCTAGCGCAAGCCAGAGTTATAGAAGAGATTAATATAGGCGAAGGTGCAATCACCAAGCCTAAAAAGGAAGAGTGGAATAAAACCACTAAAATCGAGACAACGCAACAACAACATGCTGCGGTTAACCAAGTTACGATAAATGTCCCCGTGCCTGTGCAAGAAATGCAGCCCCAAAAATCTAATTACCAGGCAGTGCCTCCTGCTTATGAAAGAGATAATAGAAGACAAGAGCAGAATTACCCGCATCGCCCTAGGCAACATTTCACCCCATATGCGGAGTCTAGGGACTCCTTATTTGACCGCTTGTCAGCGGAAAATTTAGTCACTCTACCAGAAATCCAGACTATAGACCCTAACGCTCCTAAGCCTAGGGGATACAGAGAGGAATTGTATTGTAGATTCCATAGGTGCAAAGGACACGACTTGAATGGGTGCTGGAAATTCAAAGAATTAGTCCAGGATTTGATCGACAATAGAACATTGGCCGTGGACAACACCATAGCGCCAAACAATCAACAAATGGGGGTATTCAAAGACCCTTTTCCTGCACATGAAGAACAGGCAAAACCACTCCATATTAATGAGGTGCGACATAATCTTCCCATGCAGGGATTTGTGGGAATGATTAGCATAGTAACAAGGAACATAAGGTACCCAACAGTTACCCCCGAGGTAGCTACGAGGGAAGTTACGACAACATCGCAGCCTCAACAACGCCCAACATAGTTGCCTTCGCCTAGACCCGAGGTCACGATACGGACCAAACTCACGCAGAGTTTGCGGACCACATCGGCTAGGCTGTCCATTTACGAGCTTATTCAACAGTCAAGCACCCCATAGGGAAGCTCTTATGGACATTTTAAAAGCCATCAAATTACAGCCTCACGAAGCTAATTCTTTCAACAACTTCGTGGGACATGTGAAACAATGTACGGAGCCGGTCATCACATTCAGAGAAGATGAAGTCAAAACGATATCAAATGACATGGCAGATCCACCCCTGCACATTATCCCGTGGGTCAACAGGATTCCGTACAAGAGGGTGTTGATAGATACTAGCTCATCCAGTAACATCATTACCACTACAGCCTTAAAAAATTTGAAGCTGCCAGCCTCTCACATCATAGCCTCCACGTATACACTGCGAGCTTTTAACAATGCAATATGCTCGATAGTCGGCATAGTTGTTCTGCTTGTCCAGGTAGGACAAAAATCAATACCTACACTGTGCCATGTGCTAGAAGGCGATATGGCTTATAATATACTGCTAGGGTGGCCTTGGATCAGGGACATGAAGTGTGTCCCTTCGATCGCCCACCAATGCTTAAAGTATGCTTTTGAAGGAGAAATACATGTAGTCCCAATGGACTTAGAGCCCTTCAAGTATTGCAATGCGGTACAATTCATACCTCAATCGACCCTCCCTTCAACGCATTTGGATTTCCAGTTAAATCCATCTAAACAGGGTTCGATACTGCAGGCACCACTGGTGGCCAACAAGGAAAAATCCCAGCCAGGTGAAACTTCATCACCTGCTCCTTCATCATCAACGTCACCTATCATGGCCCAACAGAAGGACAGGGGAAAACAGATCATGGAAGAGGTTAAAACCTTAGAAGAAAAGTTGCCCACAATCTCAACGGTATCAACGGAGGAAACACCCAGCAAAACAAAAACTAAGACACCTGAACCCCCAAACATGGAATGGAGTCAGGAAGGACTACCATTTCCTCTGACCCAATCATCAACAATCACTGTTGAAATGGCCAGTACAGGCTTGGGGGAGTACTTAGTGTAGAATGTCATGGCAACACCAGCATTGGAGTCAGTACAAGACATGGGAAGACCTCGCCTTCCCATAGGGACAGTTGTTCCTCTAGGCTAGCCTCCAAACCAGATGAATTTCGTGTATGGGGGCCTTGATCATGGTCTTGAACCATGCCAACAAAAGGAAGCAGACGAAGAGTCTTTTGTTGAAAACATCAACTATCTGTCAAACCCAGATTTTGCCCTAAAATATCTCGACCAATGCAATTGGCATGGATACGGGCTAGGCAGATATGAGCAAGGGATGCGGGTCCTTTTCCAACCAAGATATCAGATGCCATATGACAAGTTAGGAGTAGGGTTCAACCACCCCCTTCCCTTAGACATCTTGGTTGAGAATATGCAAGGCCTATAAATAGGCAACAAGGGGGGATTGGCACAAGATCCGTATGCCAATCCAAATACAAAATACACATTGGGAGACTACCTCCCATGGTCAACAAACACCCCTGGAAACAGCAGTAATCCCTCTCCTTTTCTAGAGAGAGGTGAAAGTTCGGATAGTAATCCTCAAAGAGAACATCAAGGACTTTCGGACATCTTTCTGAAGCTGTTCCCCTTAGAGGTTCCAGATGAAACAATACGATGTCAAGAGAATCAGGTCCCTCCACCAAGAGTGGAACAACCGCAAGGGGACCAGATTAACTTACTGGAACAAGGAGAGTCCTCAACGTCGCAAGTAATAGTTGTTGAAGAGGATGAACAATTTTGGATCTTTGAAAGCGATTCAGAAGATGAAACTGAGATGGACTATCTCAGACATGCGCGACGGCATCACCACCTGTTAACTCATGAAGATCTAATGGGACAAATGGGCATTCTGTTAGGACATGAATGGTGGGTAGACCCAGCGAGGTGGGACCAAGTGTTGGACCCATGGCTCCAAATTCAAGATGAGCATCGTCCACCTCGAGATCCCATCATGACATCAGTACCGAGAAAAGACCCTGCCCTCCTTTTTGCACATAGGCATGAATTCACACCTAGGGAAGATCCATTCGTGCCCGTTCCCGTAGAGCCAGATCCAGAGTATAAGGAGCATCTACAAGAATCAAGTCATCACACCCACGGTTCTGGAGACCAAATTCATTCCATCCACATGGTCTCCATTGATTTGATCGCACCCATCTGCAATCCGACCGATCCATCACGACCATTGCATCTAGACATAGATGCCATCGACTGGGATTGTGTCAATTCACCTTTATCACCATTGGAGTACTGGCATTTCGGTGAAATGCTTCATTTCACCCCAAGGATGACTCAGGATGTCTTTCAAGCTGAAGAGGGACCCGAGGTTCCAAACGCAGACCTAAACTCAGCTAATGATATCCATTTGATCCCAACTCCACATCAGTTGGAGGACGGATCCCACATGTCAGTCGAGGAGACGACTGACGTAGATATCGGCACAGATACAAAGAATCCGCAAATTATTAGGCTAGGGGTAAGTCTTTCCCCCAAAGAGCAATCCGATTACATTGCCCTTCTCAAAGAGAAGAAGGAGGTTTTTGCATGGTCGTATAAAGATATGCCAGGACTAGACCCGCAGCTAGTCATGCACAATTTAACGCTTGATCCGACAATCAAGCCTATAAAGCAAAAACTACGAAAGATGCACCCAACAGTGGCCTTGATGGTCAAAGACAAATTGCAAAAACTGTTGGATGCACAATTTGTCATCTGTGTGGATTATCCGCCATGGCTGTCCAACATGGTTCCCGTCAAGAAGCCCTACGGGAGGATTCGCATATGCACCGATTTTTGAGACCTAAACAAAGCGAGTCCTAAGGATGATTTCCCCTTGCTGAGCATCGACACATTGGTAGACGCTACAGTAGGCCACGAAATGCTCTCCTTAATGGATGGTTTCTCAGGATACAATCAAATTCGTATCAATCTTGAGGATCAACTCAAAACGGCGTTCACAACGCCTTGGGGGACATTTTGTTATAAGGTCATGCCTTTTGGCCTTAAAAACGCTGGCGCTACATACCAACGTGCCATGACATATATCTTCCACGATTACATGCACACAACTTTGGAGGATTACATGGATGATTTGTTAGCCAAATCTCTTTTACGCTTAGATCATCTCGGTGACTTAAGCAAGATTCTCGATCGCCTCATAGAGCATAAGGTAAGACTAAATCCCAAGAAGTGCGTATTCGGCATCACATATGGAAAACTCTTGGGTTTTATAGTCTCAAATCGAGGCATCGAAGTGGACCCAAAAAAAGTCAAGGCAATCCTTGAAATGGCTCCCCCAACCACTATCAAGCGACTCGAAGTCTGCAAGGAAAGGTCGCGTCGATTAAACGCTTCATAGCGCAATTATCTAACAAATGTCGACCAATGAACAAATTATTGCACAAGGGGGTCACATTTCATTGGGATGATGAGTGCCAGTTAGCCTTTGACGAAATCAAACAATACTTGTCTTCGCCACCAGTATTGGCACCACCTAGACCAGGAGTGCTGTTCTACTTATACATCTTAGCTACTGAGGTGGCACTGGGAGCCATGCTAGCCCAAAAGAATGAACTTCACAAAGAACAGGCTACTTACTATCTTAGCCGCACCCTGGTCAGTTACAAAATTAATTATGCATACGTTGAGAAACTCTGCTTGGCAGTGGTGTTTGCTACCAAAAAGCTATGCCACTACATGCTGAGCAACACTATGTATGTTGTGTCTAAGGAGAATCCATTGCGATACATGATGAGTCATACTTATCATAGTAGTCACACGGTGAAATGGATCATGTTGTTGACGAAATTTGACATTGAGTTCATCGGACAAAAATATATCAAAGGACAAGTCATAGCCGATCAACTAGCAGAGGCTCCTCTTGAAGACGATCAGCCTCTAACAATAGAACTACCCGATGATGGGGTCTTCCATGTCTCAGAATCACCAAATTCTGATGAGCCTGAGTCATAGGCCGACATAACCCTATTCTTCGATGGTTCCAAGTGTGAGCAAGGAGGTGGCATAGGAATTGTATTCTTCACACCATAGGGCGCTCCAATGCCCCTGTCATTTAAATTAAACTTCCAGTGCACCAAAAATAACGCAGAATATGAAGCCTTGCTCCTAGGTCTTCAAACAGCAATCGCCATGAACATCAAAAGACTGAACATCTTTGGTGATTCGCTGTTAATCGTCAATCAAGTCAAAGGGGTATATCAATGCAAATGCCCAGTTTTGAAGGCCTATAAAATCCTCATGGACAAATTCCTGGCAAAACTTGAATGGTATGACATCGAGGCACTCCCTCGATCATCGAATCGTTTTGCGGACACAATGGCCTCCCTGGGGTCACTAATTTCGTAAGACCTTTCCAGTGATATGACAACCATTCAAGTCAAAACATTATCACAATCCATGATGGAGCGTGCAAGCTCATATTTGGCACTAGGAATCCACATGATCCAGATTGAACCATCCTCGGATAAGTTCTTTCGAATTCGAGATCGTCTGAAACATGCCAACTGGGGGTCCTTGTTTTCCCCTACTCCCATTAATAGCAACACAACACTATTTTTACAAGTTTTATCCCAATCAGCATTTGTTAGGGAAGAACTTCAAAAGGGATTGGCTATTCATACTGTCGAGGTTTCTGATCCCTTTTCAAGGGCTAGGAGCGTTAAAAGAATTTGACTACAATCGAGACTTAAGGTTCCTCTTCCCACGTGCCCACACTTGAAATGGACGGGCCAAGATAATGCCGTCGCTGATGTCGATGAGTCCTTGACCTCCGCTGCTCCCCCTGCGAACAAAGAAACAACGAAGATGTCAGTAGCACCTGCTGTAAATGAAAAGTGTTTGTTCTCTAAAATTGCCAAAAGATGCATGTAAACATTTGTCTGAAACAGTGAGTAAAATGACTCTAAATGACCTAAAAACCTGACATAGGACAAAAAACATCACCAGGAGGCCACTGCCACTGAGATAGTCGGCCAATCTGCCTTAAACTAGAATTCGTCCCTGGGCAGGATGAATTCTGACTGCAATTCGTCCCTGGGTGGGACGAATTCTTCTGTGTTGAAAAATCTGACCTGATGCTGCTCCAATGTTGAATCCTGGGACCTGCAAAATGCCTGCAAACAGGGGGGTTATGTAATTGGGGCCATTTTGGGACGACCCAGATGGTCAGATTCTACCAATTTGGCCTCTATCCTCAGGAATTCGATATCACCACCTGCAAGTTAGTGAAACAACAAAGCGACACAAAGCATGATAAAATCTGATCAGATTGCAATGAAATTGAAGCTATGAGTTAACCAAAGAGAATAACATGAAATGCAACCTGAAACAATAATCTAGAATGCTTTTGAAACAAAAACTTGGAAAGTGCGGGGGTGCCCCAAGTGGGCCTCCCACCGTTGGCACTCGATTTCGGAGCCAATCCACTAGGGATGGGTCCAAAACCTCTTAGGATTGAGGGGTCAGCAAATTGGTTGATTCAGGTGTCCATATGTTGGATTTGGGTCAGATTCAAGCTTCCAAAAGCCACCCAACAACCTCCCTTGCAAAAGAGATTGGTGGATGTGAGAAGGTGAATCAAAGGCGATGCAAGTGGGTGTTCAACTCGGCAGCACTTTGTTGCTTGAAATCTCCTTCAACCTGCTCTATTTTGGGTGAGAAAAGTCCCACCTTTTATAGACCCATGGGGTCTCTTTTGAGAGGGAAGCATAGGCGCCACATGTTGGTCATAGGTGCCATGTGGCAGTCTTGTCTTCCCATGAGGGAGGGGGAGTCCTCCATGACTTGGGCTTTCATAATTGCCCCTTGTGACAGTCTTCTAATGGCCCCTCTGTCCACCTACACACGCGTGTGGGACAGGAGTCATCAACTGGCTGTCTTGGGCTGCCACTTGGCACCATTCTTCCTTTTTCCTGTTAAACTTAGAATTCGTCCCTACCAGTTACGAATTCAGAATCCGTCTCTGGGTGAGACAAATTCTAATTTTGAATTCGTCTCTGGGTGAGACAGATTTGAATCTGTCTCTTGGTGAGACAGATTCTGAGCAAAGTGCCTAAATGTGCCAAATTGCCCTTTTGACCTTACAAAATTGCTATAAAAGTGGTTAGGACCACTATTTAACCTCTTAGGGCTGCCCTGGGGGCTGTGTTTATCAAAGCGATCAGTGTTTGCAGTCACATAATCGGATTGGTGTTGTTTTGGTGTCTACAACATCTAGCATTCTCAAACAATTTATCTTACCAGCAACAAAGAAGTGTAAAACATCTGCCAATAGATAGCTAAAAATAAGGAAGAATATTTTTTCTAATGAAGGAGATGTGGAGGTATTATTCATTTATTGTCTATAAAAAGAGAACTAAAAAATTTTCTAACATTAAGAGAGATAGAGGGAGAACATATTTCATGAATTTTTTGTTTTGCCATCCAACAAATGAAAAATGCTACATGCATTTGAAACTAGCTATGATGATAAAAATTATAAAATATTGTTTGATGCCTTTGAAATTGGCTATGATCATAATAATACTAATAATAATAATAATAATAAATAAATAAATAAATAAATATATTATTGTATGAGTTTGAACTAGTTATGACAATAATAAAATATACAACTATTGTTAAATAGAAGTAGTTTTTTTAGTGCTAACAAAGTAGTCTAGTTTTATGAAAGTGGTTGCTAGCATCAAGTTGCAAATGAAGAAATTATTTCTTGACACTAAAAAAGTAAAATATGTTCTATCCCACATGCATAGTGAGATATTTCAAACACCATATTTTATTGATGATTTGAGTATGAATGAATTGTTGGATAAGTGTTATTTTTGTGAGTATACGGGATTTTTTACTCATTTGAAAATTATTTTCAAAACTTATCTCACCAACATACTGTTCTCTATTTTTTTTTTTTAAATTTTGAATATGGTTTTGAATGCCCCAAATATTTTATTACCTAATTTATAGTTGTTGAAAGGTGAGAACTATTCCACTTGTAAAAGAAGTAAAACATCCACATTGAATTTGAGGATTTATGTGGATAAAAATCCACATTGAGTTTGACAATTTATGGGGAGTGGTCTCAAGTACCATACAAAGATGTACCACTATCCCTCATGAACAAAGAAAATTTAAGAAAGAAAACAAAAAATCCCATTCAATCATAATATTCATGTATTAGATCAAATTCACTTATACATTTTTTGTTCAATAACATCCAAAGTTTTATGTGATAAACATAGCAAGTTGTTTGAATGTAAGATCAATTATATTGTGTGAAAATGAACAACAATGGGAAAATAGAGTGCTTTTTTACATAGAATTACAAAGTTGATAACCTTGCTTGAAGTGATATGTAAATCAATGAGTGATGATGTGCTTGTTTGAATTATGTTATGACCATTAGCACTTGCATTCAATATTTTGGTAACAATATTGAACATAACAAATTAGAGTCTAAATTATTAGACTCTTGTGAATCTACTTCAACAATAGGAAGCAATTCATCAAACATTGTTAAAAATGAACATGTTACACTAAAAAGGGAGAAAACCTATTTAGTCAATAAAAGAAGATGGACCCCCAATAAGCAACAATATAAATATAATGGAAATAGTTGATAACAACAAGGAAAAAATAAATTTTCATGTTCTAACATCACATGTTATGTTTAAGATAATTCATGACATGTGCTTAAGGATTCTAAGTAAAATACTTTCCCGCAAGTTTCTTCCAATAAGAACCAAATGCATGTATCAAGAGGTAAGCATATGGGTTCTCAATTATAGAGGTAGGATGTACCTCAATACCAACATAGATATTCAGTAGACAATACTATTTTTAAAGAACTAGAAGACTATCTATTTTATATAAGCACCTAATACAATATTAAAACCTAGCATAATTTGGTATATTTATTTATGAGATATCAAACATGTGATATTAGAGAATAAATAGTTTGTGATGCTTGAATGTTCTTCATATCATGGGTAGGGTGCACTTGGAAATAAATTTAAATACACTTTTGTAGGTATCGATGATTATTCTTTTCATATTGGTTCACACTTGTTATTCAAATAGATTTGTTTATGTTCCTAGTCTCACAAAGAACTTGCTAGTTATGAATCAACTTATTGATCATAATTTAAGATTTGAATTGATAGTGTTAGAGTTAAAGTAAAGTGCACTATGCCTTCCTTGACACTTGTCAGTTTCTCTTGACAAGTGTCATGTGTTGAATATAGGCTTATGCCTATATATTGTATCATTTTTATCAATAATATAATCCCTTAAGTTTTCCCTCCTAACATTTGGTATCAGAGCAGGCTTTCCCTGCCCTGTGAAACCCCTTGAGGGGGGATTTCCCTCATGGAAATCCTCCCTCCCCTGATTTTTATTTTTCCCCATTTTTTTTCTGACTGAGGGAGTATGCTCTCCATCCATGAGATGGATCAGAAACCAAAAAGTTTAAGAAAAATAACTGCCAAATTTCATCTCATCACCGCAAGCAACGAATGATTCCAGCATGCAGTTTTCCAGAGGAGAAGTAATGTGTGCCCCTGGTAACATGGTCTTTCTGTGGATTTACAATCCTATGTTGTAAATCATTGTTCATGGAGGACGTACTAGACCATATTGTTTAGAGAAACTGACAAGTGTCAAGGTGAAGGCATAGTGCACTTTAACTCTAACATTCCCCCTTAAAGTGCACTATCCTAACTAAAGAAGAAACAAAACAAGTCAACATTAGGTAACATTCCCCCTTAATGTTGACTTCTCTAAAACAACCTATCATCCTCTTTTATTTGGTCTAGGCTCGTGCTCTTTGCGCTTGGCTCTCCAACTATGAATAATGCTAGATTCACTGTGTATACATCTTGGTCTGTTGCCTCAGGGTCAGCCACTTCCATGGGTTTGTTGCCACTGGGTCAGCCGTCTAAGTGCTTCGGGGTCATCATGGGTGCCTCAGGGTCAGCAACTTCTGGGTTTGTTGCCTCTGCAAGTCATCCTCAGAGGATGTTGCCTCTCGTAGGTCACTGACTAGATTCACCATGAGTATGAAATCCCTCCTCATGGTGAACTAAATATAAAAGGTGTCGGTCTCTGCCGAAAATGCACCTAATGAAAGGAAAAATGAGCCATATAAGAGTGTCGGTCTCTGTCGAAAATGCATTCAATACAATAAAATGAGCCATAGATCCAAATAGGAGGAGAGAAGAAGAAAAAAAGAGAATCTTCTGAAGTGTTTTCGTCTGTAGTATTCAGAAGTAGATCCGAAAAAAACCTCGAATAGAGTCTAGGGTGTCTTTGTCTGTAGTCCCTAGTATAAGTGTCCTTATGGTGACCATGTCATCCCACCGAAATGCATGGGTAACCAGCCACTGCATTCGCCAAGTGTATAGAAAAGATCACTAGGTACAAGGATCACATATGAAATTACCTTAGGAGTGTCGGGTACAACCGAGAGTGCACTCCAAGGTAAAAAAACTTTGAGGCTAAAAAACTCATTTGAAATAGCCTCAGAATTACAAATGGACACCACCATTGTGTCCATCACGGAAAAACGTTTCCAACGACTATAAATACCCCTATACTTGGGTTTGAATGGGGCCTTTAACTTGCTGAAAAAACAATAGCATGCCTCTCTAGGCAGCAAAATAAACCTCAGGAATAAAAAATTCCCGGCATCGCACTCTGGCGGCAGAAAAACAATCACAGTTTCCCTCGCAGGGGAATTACATGGGCCTTCCACATTTTCACTTTCACTTTTCCATGTGGAAAAAACATTAAAAAATTAACCAATGAGGCCATATAGTCGACCAATAGGCATGGGCATTGCCAATAAAGTTCATACAATTTTGAAAATGAAAGTGGTTCCCTCCGCTTTATAAACATATGCCCTTTTTATCAAAAAAATGTTTCATGTTTTAAATATAAAGCCCCACTCCACTTTATATATAAAAAAAATATTTTAAATCCTTTGACTATAATGGGGCAAAATCACCCATATGTCAAATAGAAAATATCAAAGGTTTTTAAGTGTTTTATTTAATTTAAAAAATTGTATACTCTGCCCGCCTGAACTGCAAATCAGACATCTCCATACACATCGCCGAGCTTCACCGCCGATGATGTAGTCAGAGCAGGCTTTCCTTGCCCTGTGAAACCCCTTGAGGGGGTCATGGAAATCCTCCCTCCCCTCATTTTTTTTCTTTTCTTCACCTAGTTTTCCAAGCCTAGGGAGTATGCTCTCCATTTTTTTAAAATGGATCAGAAACCAGACAGCTTGAAAAAATTCATGGCTGCCCCTGAAGCTTCATTGCTTGGAGCCATGAGATGTTGAGGAGAAAACAATTTCTCTATTTTTTTTAGTCTCATTATTCCGTTGGTGCTTCGTTGGTATATGGAAAACGCTTACTGGAGAGCCATGAGATGTTGAGGAGAAAACAATTTCTCTATTTTTTTTAGTCTCATTATTCCGTTGGTGCTTCGCTGGTATATGGAAAACGCTTACTGGAGAATTACAACAGCTGAAAGAGTTCAGTTTATAACCAGTTGGCAAGGGTCTGTTTGGATGGCTGGAAGTTTGCAGGGTCGTGTTAGCAGTTTCTTAGTGCAGTTTGATTGTATATTTTTTTTATGAAAAAAACAATTTTATTTCCATTTAGGAAAAAAAAAAGGAAGTTTCATGGCATCTTTATCCACAATCCCAAAACCCTATTGGGAAGTTGCTGCTCAGCAGGCGAAGTTGTTAACATTTCGTTCCCCACACCAGCGGGCGCGGCGGGGATGGGCGTTCTGCAGGTCGGACAGAACGCCGGCGGGCAGGCGCCGGGACCTTAGATGTCAGTCCCAACATTCGGGCGACAAAAACATCTGACAGGAGGCAGCGCGGGTCCGTAGCAATGGCACCAGCCGCGAGTTCTCGGAAACCCTCCGGGCGGCGGTGGTAGCGGGTTTTTCGAGTGGTCTGCAGAGAGATTGTCTGTTATTTTTTCTGGTGATGAGATTTGCCATATGGCCAACAAAGTTTTTTCCATCTGCTGCTGGCAAAATTTCAGATCCACAGCATGTCATGAAGTCAACTGTTAAACAGGCCCACGGAAGTCATATGAAGGTGTTGATGACCCGATGTCACTGATGCATCCGAAGCAGAGAATGGCGGAATTGCAATGGAGTTTTTTTGTGTGAACGAAAGGTGGCTATATTTGAAGGCAATGAAGCACGACGAACAGTAATCCAGTTCCAAATGACAAATCATCACTGTTTAAAGTGACTGGTGGACCTGTGGACCTGAAGTTTAATCATTCTGGATGATTTACTGCTCCTGTAGATATGGGTTCCCAAGTGATGTTCTCAGAATTTGCCAGCTACGATGAACCACCAACGAAAGTCATCTTGTTCAGGAATCCTTTGAAGGAGGAAATCATGGTGAACCGTGTCTATGTGGCCATGGACCAGAAAATGACAGTTAGCCGAGGGTTTGGATCTCCTGCGCGCGCCATGGCCACCATGACGTGGGTCCGAGTTTTGGATCTCGGAGGGACATCGGTGGAGCAGTTGCCCTCCAGTTTGGGAAGCATGCAACAGCTTGTTTGTCTGAGGCTAGCACGTGTACTGCCTTTAACATCTGTCAATTCACGAGAAATGCAAATCTCCATTATTAAAGCGATCCATTATTAATGCAAATCTCCATTATTAAAGCGATCCGTGGCGGCTGCCAAAAAATTCCCATCGCTGGCGTAAATACTTCATGACTGAACAACACTTCCAGTTCGCTCACACTCAAAGAATATTTTTATATATTTTTTAGAGAGATATTCTGCAGATGTGGCGTGCCTAGGTTATATTTCGATGAGGGAGAAATTCAGCAAGACGGCGACGAAGATGATGATGCGTCTGCCCTGTGGATTGAGGGTGGGGTCTTCTATAACTTTGGTTGGGAGGTCCAGGCTGGCCCACAAGGAGAGGAACCCCAGCGTGTCGAGCTCGAAGGAGGAAAATTTGACTGTGCTGGTTTCTCAGTTCATGCTTGAATTACAAGGCTTTAATGCCGTGAATGGAGAGCACCCGCCCAGAATATTGCATTTTAAATCCAGGGTGTAGGGGCCCAACCCTAACATATATATATTATATGCTTTAAAATGAGGGGGAGTTTTATATAAATTATGGCCATTAATTTAAAGCATGGGGGCATAAATATTTTAATTTGAAAAGGGGGCATGGTTTATTAACTGTTTATTATTTCAGTGTTTATGGCCGACAATAAGGCCACTTTTTAATGTATGCCTACATGAAGTGAAAGGCTCTGTATTTTTTTTCAAGGATGGTTTAAGTGGGCCCATGTAATTTCCTTACGAAAGGAAAATTGTGATGATGTTTTTTATTCTGCCAGAGAGTGATGCCACCACAGTGCGAGGTTTTAGTTGCTGCCTTGGAGAGGCATGTTGTTTTTCATTATGATGAAGGCCCCTTTGATAATGGAATATAGGGGTATTTATAGTCGTTGGAAACGTTTTTCCACGACGGACACAATGGTGGTGTCAAATTGTAATTTTGAGGCTGTTTCAATTTAGTTTTTTAGCCTCAAAGTTCTTATACCTTGGAGTGCACTCTCGGTTGTACCCGACACTCCCAAGGTACTTTCATATGTGATCCTTGTACCTAGTGATATTTTCTATACACTTGGCGAATGCAGCGGCTGGTTACCCATGCATTTTGGTGGGATGACATGGTCACCATAAGGACACTTATACTAGGGACTACAGACAAAGACACCCTAGAATCTATCCGAGGTTTTTTCGGATCTACTTTTGAAGACTACAGACAAAGACACTTCAAAATATTCTCTTCTTTTCTTCTTCTCTCCTCCTATTTGGATCTATGGCTCATTTTATTGTATTGAGTGCATTTTCGGCAGAGACCGACACTCTTATATGGCTCGTTTTTCCTTTCATTAGGTGCATTTTCGACAGAGACCGACACCTTCTAGATTGAGTTCACCATGAGGAGGGATTTCATACTCATGGTGAATCTAGTCAGTGACCTACGAGAGGCAACATCCTCTGAGGATGACCTACAGAGGCAACAGACCCAGAAGTGGCTGACCTTGAGGCACCCATGATGACCCCGAGGCACTTAGACAACTGACCTAGTGGCAACAGACCCGTGGAAGTGGCTGACCCTGAGGCAACAGACCAAGATGTATACACAGTGGATCTAGCATTATTCATAGTTGGAGAGCCAAGCGCAAAGAGCACGAGCCTAGACCAAATCAGCAATAAGAGAGGATGATAGGTTGTTTTAGAGAAGTCAACATTAAGGGGGAATGTTACCTAATGTTGACTTGCTTTGTTTCTTCTTTAGTTAGGATAGTGCACTTTAAGGGGGAATGTTAGAGTTAAAGTAAAGTGCACTATGCCTTCCTTGACACTTGTCAGTTTCTCTTGACAAGTGTCATGTGTTGAATATAGGCTTATGCCTATATATTGTATCATTTTTATCAATAATATAATCCCTTAAGTTTTCCCTCCTAACAGATAGAATATCTAACAATAAGCTTTGTGTCATTCAAGTCAAATCTATAGGTTTGACAATTTCTCGTGCTACAAGAATAAGATGCCTTAGCTTACAATTCTATTTTGAGACAACCAAGATTTTACATCAAATGAGGAGGATGCTATCATACTTTGGTATAAGCAATTTGGACATTTTATTTTTAGCTACCTAAAATCACTCTATAATCATGATATAATGATAGGTGTTTCCTCACTAAAAATATTTAAAGACATGCATTTCTTGGTAGGAAATATTTGATCCCCATTTGGCACAAGTAATCATTTAGTTATTGGTCCACTAGAATTTAATTATATGCAATCCGATTGAATTAAGTTTTAGTAGCTATAGATATTTTTCAATTGTTTGTTGATTATCATGCATGACAAATATGGATTTATTGCCTAAATAAAAATAATGAAGCCTTTCATTTTTTCAAGAGTACAAAGCTCATGGGTAAAATTGTATTCGTTTTCATATCCAAGTCCTCTACATAGAACAAGGGGTACTACAAATTAATAAGATTTATATTTTTCTAAAGTAAAATTACATTCAACAACAATTGATAGCTACCTATATGTGTCAATATAATGGTGTTGTAGAGAGGTGTAATCATACTATTCAAGAGATGACACAAAGCATATTGAGCAACACCAAATTGAAGTTAGTATTTTGGGATGGGATTTTTCATACTATAGTATATTACCATGATTTATATTTGCATTGAATTATGTCATGTTTAAGAAAAAATAGATATATATTAAGCTCACTAATTCACATATTTGAGTGTTTAGATGTACAAAATTCACGCAAATTTTAAAGCATAAGTAGATGATGTTGAATAAAAAATCTAAACAAAATATTTTTATCAACATAATGATGAGTCAAAGGCATATTGTCTCATAGACCTGACATAAAAAAGCCACGTATCAACCATGATATCATGTTTTATGAGAAGAATGAGTTTAGATATTGCTTTAAGTCATGTTATTCAGATAAACATATATTCTATTGTCTAATGATGAATCCTCTAAAAGGTATGATGAAGAGTTTGATGATGATTATAGTGTGATGTTGAAGGATTTGATTAACTATGACTATCTAAATCATCTTGTTCAAGTACCACTTATAGAACTAAGTGGTATCTTAGTATAATTTATGATGCAAATCTGAATAGTGTCCTACATACATCAAGTTCAAAGTCAAAATACCATAACAAATTTTAAATAAGTTAAATTAAGCTCTTATAAGTATAACTGTGGAAAATTTTGAACCATCAATAGCTTAAAAAGCTCTTCAAATAAAAAAATGAAAGAATATAATTGAATCCCATGCATAGATGAAGGATAAATTTTGAAGCATGTTTATATTCTGCCTAAAAACAAACCCATTAGTGATAAGTGAGTGTTCAAGATCAAATAAAAGACTTATAGAAGTATTGAAAAGTGTAATAGAAGGCTCATTGTAATGGTATAGACATAAAAAGAAGTAATTGACTATGATAATACCTTTGCAACAATAACAAAGATCAAGATAATTTTAATAATATCTATAATGATAGCTCAATTTTCATTAAAAATGCATCAAGTGGATGTAAAATATGCATTCCTAAGTGGTAATCTTATATAAAAAGTATACATGATACTACCAAAGGGATTTGTTATACCTAGATAGGAGATAAAGGTATGTAGGTACATGAACTAAATTAATATCATAGAGTCTAGTATATGAAGATTGATAAGAATATTATACACATAACTTTTTTTACAGTCCTTATGATCCAAAGCTATACTTAAATAACAAGGAGAAATGGTCATGCTCATAATTGTTCATTCCAATAACATGGTGACCACTGAAAGTTTAGAGATTATTTTCTTGGTTTACTGTTGTGTAGATAAAAAGTTATGCTTCATGTCATAGATGAAGTATACCAAGAAATTGCTCAAGAATTTTTAGATGATAGATTACAAAAAAATCCAAACAATCCACAGTTAAAACCTTCTAGTGGAGAGAGGGTTTCAAATATTTCAAAACAATCCATTCCCATATATGAATATAATTATCTATAATTTTTGTAGTGGAAGTCTAATTTATTTATTTTATTTTTTGTTTGGGGGTGGGAGAGAAAAATCAAAAGCATAGGAAATATTTTACTAATATTTTTTTTGTAAGTCATGACTATGAATTATAAATGCATAATGACATTGGAATATTTGATCAAATACTTGAGAAGGAGGATTTGTTTTTACAATAAATACAATGTTAAAATTCCATTACATATTTTTACCATTTAAAATAAATTCACAACTAAAAGAAATTTTATAAATGAATTTTCCTATTACTTTTTTTCCTGTGACAACTCTTATTGTTATTTGTTTCTTAAAACACAAAAAAATAGAAACCCTTTTCAAATAAAAAGAATAGTTATTTAAATAAACTAATAATAACTAAATTACGAAGAAAGAATGTTATATGCGATTAAATTTAAAATCATAAAATACTTTTGCCCCTTTATGCCCATACCTAATAATATCATCTCAAGAATCATAAGCATTGCAAATGTAGAATGTAGTTATATTTAATAAAACTAATAAATATGGAAGAAACAAATCCTCCATGATTCAAGGCTTTTAGTACACAATAATAATTGAAATTCAATAGTGTCATTAACAACTTTCATATAAAACTGATAAGTATTCCCAATGCCAAAATAATGGATAACTTTGTAATAAAATCTATTGGTAGATAAATGTTAAGATGTAAATTTAAAATATATAAATTATTTCTAGTTCATTATAGTTTTTTGAAAAAAATGAAAAATATGTTATATTTATAGAAGCTGTATTACAAGGTAAAATGAACTGGACAGGCATCAAGGGAGACATAAAATCCTCCTCCAATCCCTCCTAGATCAAAAATTACCCATAAAACATTACCTTACATAATGCAGATATCCATACCATCAGCACTACCATAGCTGAATTCCAGTTTATCCAATTTATCTGAATTCCGTAAACTATCCATTTATCTTCATGTTGTGTTGCTCGTGGCCTAACCGTGATAGATTCATTAGACTCACTGTCTACTCTTCTTGTTCTACTATCTGCTTGTATCACCTCCTGCATCCCTTGGATTCTTTGGCACAAGATTATCTGATTTTCCATCTGAGAGTCCACATATTGCCCTTTCTCCAGATCTTTTCCCCATTTTGCTAAATAGTCTGCCACCCTATTTCCCTCTTGCTTTATATGTGTAATAAAAACATCTTGAAAAACTTGCCAGATCTTCTGGACTGCTTCCACCTTCTCTCTCCAATTTCTAGCACCTGAAAGGGCCTTATCGGATCTAATATTCCAGCCCATACCTGAGAGTCTGTCTCTATCCACAACTTATGTAACTATAGATTTGCAGCTATCACTGATGTTGACAAGATCGCCTGTACTTTTTCTTCATTATTAGTTGCCTCCCCCATGCCTTATGCTCTCCAATACACCTGTTCTCCTTTCCAATTTCGCATGATAATACCAAAACCAGCTTTCCCAGGATTTTTAGTAGAAGCCCCATCTGTGTTTGCCTTCACCCACTCTTTAGGAGGTGGCCTCCACTCTATGTTATTCAAGGGGATCACACCTGTGTACCCATCCTTAATTTGTTTCTCTGTTACAGTTATTCCAAGGCTCCGTAGAATAATCACTTCCTCCATTTTTATATTTGTTTCCTCCTGTAATCTGATAAATAGTTTTTCTGTTACCTTGCTCATAATACTCTCCTATACTTGCTCCCTTGTTTTGTGCTCTGATCTAAATATGTGTGCATTTCGTTCTAGCCATAACTGCCACCATATGAAGCTAGGTCCTAGTTTCCATGCAATTTTCATTGTTTTAGTCTTAAAGCTGCACTGTTTCCATTTCTCATAAAAGCTTTCCCCGGCTCTCAAAAACTTCCCAATGTTGTCTCATTTGCCTCCACCAATTGATCCATATGTATTTAGCAAAAGAACACCCAAAAAGAGGTTATTCAAGGTCTCCTATGCCTTTCCACACAAAACACATTTAGAGGGCCCAAAGAAACCTCTTTTTATCAAATTATCAAAAGTCAAGCACTTTTTGTGGTTAATCAACCATGAGAAAATGTTAATTTTTGGCCATCCTTCCTTTTGCCAGACAAATGTCCATGGAAAGGGTGATGGGGTAATCTCGCATCCACAAACTACCTTGTATCCCTCCTTTGCCTTATAAATTCCCAACTTACTTCCTCCCCATCCAAGTATATCCCTCTTAGAACCATCCTGAATTGGGTGTCTTTGAAGATATCTCCACAATTTTTCCATTAGTTCCTTTGTACCCCTCACTAGCCATTCTTGGGGATGTTTCCACTATAATAAATCTGGCACATGTTGATTCCATGATTTCATATAGTAAGAGGCTTTCCACCACCCTGCTTTTTCGAGCTCTGATTTCCAGCTCTCCATCTCTGGGAATGTCTGAATAATTGGTTGTGATTGATTCCATGAATCCTCCCAAAATAAAGCATCCTTTCCATCCCCTAACTGCCAATATAGGTATGTCTTTATTAACTCTTGGCCTACTAACATTGTCCTCCATATGGTAGATCCCTCTCCTTCCACTTTGTATCTTGGAATGTTTTTCTCATCCACTCCCCGGGTAATATTTAGCTTGTAAGAGTCTACTCCATAAACCCCCAGTAGCTATAATCCATCTCCAATATAGCTTCCTAGATAGTACCTTGCTGCTCTGGAATGCTGATCTTATCCCCAATCCTCCTTGTTTTTTTGGTTGGCATATCTTCTCCCAACCCACTAGTGCTATTTTTTGTTCTTCCCTTGCACCTGACCACAAAAAATTTCTTGTGTGTTTGTCAATATCTTTTAGAATTCTCTTTGGAGCCTGAAGTACAAAAAATTTATAAACTGGAAGAGCTTGTAGCACAGCTTTAATCATTGTCAGCCTTCCTCCTAAGCTTAGCCATTTATGAGTCCAGTTGCTCAGCTTAGCTTGAAGTCTATCCATCAACCCTTTCCACTCTTTACTTTTTGTTTTCTTTGCAGATAAAGGTACTCCTAAATACTGTATGGGTAAAGGAGTTTCCATGAATTTCAACAATTGTATAATTTTATCTCTCACCCTCTTCGTTGTATTAAAAAAAACAATTTGAGATTTTTTTTCATTAAAATTTTGCCCAGTAGCTTGAGTATACCCATCTAAAACTTCTTTTATGTTTCTTGCTACTATGAGATTGGCTTGACTAATAAGAGCAGTATCATCCACAAACTGGAGGTGATTTATCTCAATTTGAGAACTTATTTTCAAGCCCTTTAACCTCCCCTCTTGTCTCCATTTTTTTAACAGTCTCCTAAGACCCTTTGCATAAAGGATAAAAAGGTAAGGGGAGAGAGGGTCCCCTTGCCTCAGCCCCCTTCCTGCTATGAACATGGGAGAGGAACTGCCATTTACCAGAACTGAGAATGATGTAGTTTGTGTATAGGCTCTTACCCAATCTCTCCACCCCTCCGCAAAGCCCATTTTTTCTAAAATATTTTGCATAAAGGACCAGTCTACTCGTCATAGGCTTTAGAAAGATCTAATTTAATAAACATACCTGGGTCCTTTTGTTTTGACATTGTGTGTATCACCTCCTGGGCCACTACTATTCCATCTAGAATTTGTTTGCCTTCAACAAAACCACCTTGCTCACTTGAAATCAGATTTGGTAAAAACTGTTTCAACCTTTCTGCCATAAGCTTTGTTAATATCTTGTATACTACATTACATAGTGAAATAGGCCTATAATTATCAATTATCTCACTAGATGGGCCCTTAGGAACCAAAGTGATAAAAGTATGATTCAAGGCTTTTAACATTTGCTTACTCTGTCTAATTTCCTCCAGTGCCTCCACCACTACTTGGCCCACAATTTCCCAAAAATTTTGATAAAATTCAATGGGGAATCCGTCTAGTTCATTATAGTTATATGTTGTTTTTTTTAATAATTAAGGGTGTATGTAAGAACAAATACAAATATATATTTTTAAGGTAAAATCAAATATTTGAAAAAGATTAATAAATACGAAGATATAGTTATTTTAGTTTTATTTTTTAATTTAATTCTATATGAAATTTTAAAATTTTTATTGATATTTGGTTCCTTAGCATTAAATAAAAACAATCTATCAAAAAATTGCACTAAATTTAACAATAATTAAAATATTAATAAAAGTTATGAAAATTGCATCAAATGGAATTATCTCACTTGGTTAGATTCTTCGACTTTCAAGGAGGAGACCAAGGTTGAAATCTTGCAAAGCAATACATACATAATTTTCAAGCTTATTGTAGTATAACCATGTGGTCATGATGAAATATAGGTGGGGCCCATTTCATACCCATCTACCTAATTCAAAAAAATATTATGAAAATTATAATTTTTACTCAAACATATTTGTGGAGAACACATAATCATAGAATATTTGGTCAACATACTCATAATATATGAAACTAAAAATATTAGTGTATAAAAACACATTATCTATCTATCTATCTATATACCCCAAAAATATAAATTATAATCATATTTTACATTTTATTTATAATATTTTTCTAACTCTCACCTAAGTAATAGTAGAAATATATTTTTAAAGAAATCGTTTGCATAAATAAGAGGTGGGTGTCCATGGGTACCCCCACAATATTTTCATATATCACTATATGCTATAAATGATTATCCATCGAAGGGTATTTTGCTGATATAAAATCCTAATGAGAGGTTAACCTTACAATAATATAATAATAAATTACCATTTAAGCAAGGCTATCCATAAAGGTGGATTCACCAAGACCATTAAGGGTCAATACATGAGAGTTCCCTTAGGATTGCATGAATATTCCATTAGGCTTACACATAGATGCTTGTAGTCTTACCTTGAAGAATGCCTATAGGATTACATTGAAATGTGCCCCTAGTCTTACATGAAGATGCTCATAGGGTTACATCAATATGATCAAAGATATAAATAGCACTTGTTGGAGGATTACATCAAGGTGCTCATAGTCTTACAAAGAACTTACCTATATGTTTACATCAAGAGCACTCAAAGGTATTTCATCACTATTGGCCTTGGTTTAATTAGGTCATATTACACATATTTCAACACTTAGAACTTATGAATAGTACAATATTATTTATAATCAGCATGACAAGTGTCCTAAACATAGTGAATATATCTTCTAATAGCTAAATAAATACCTCTTAATTTTTTTATTTGACTAGAATAGATTTGATACACCTAGTGAAATAGTCCATGGTAGTTAGGACCCAACCATACCTAGTATTAGACAATAAGTTAATATTTTTAATAAAATCAAATCCCCGTTATTAGAAGGACCCAACCATACCTAGTATTAGACAATAGGTTAATGTTTAAAAAAAATCAAGTTCCCATTATTATAATGGTTACATCACTACTATAGGTGTCAAAAGAATAGGTTATTTTATTTTCTATCTTGTGAACATATAACATGAATTATATTCTTGCACCCATTGGAAGCAATTGGTGAATATAGTGGGAAAGTAATACCCTACTCTTAAAATATTATGAGTAGTTATCTAGGATGAATAATAGTCACCTTCATTATAATATTCTATCTACAAGCCTTTGATTCTTGAACACATCTTAATAATACCCCATCATATCCATTTTAGAATTGTATGTCATCACACTATATGTAGCCATTTTTTAAATATAAAATTTCATAGCACAACTCTAATTATCACATATATCTATATATCACTCATCCAGCCATTCAATTCCCTAGGTTGACTTCTTCCACTAAGGTAAGTTTTTTTTTTGACTTGTTCCACATTTGTGTCCTCCAAATATGTCTCAATCATGATGATCTTATTCTTGCATGAGATTTTCAAATTTGATCGATAATTCTCTTTTTATTTCTTGATTTAAATAGCAAATCAACCAATTTAAACCTTTATCATTTCATTTAAAATATACACAAAAATATTAAAAATAACTCCTTATATCTCCCTTTTAAAACTTGCAAAACAAAGTTTTATTTTAATGTATCCCTTATATCTCCTAAAATTTCCAAATAAAGCTTTATACAAATTACACCTTATAACTCCCTTAATTCTCCAATAAAATTTAATTAAAGAACTTACATACCTCTTAACATTGCACACATTCTTTATTTGATTCAATCACTTTAATTATTAAAGATGATAAAAAGAATAATATTGATCAAAGACCTTAACATGTTGTCGAATTGGTTTGAACCTCTAACCTTCCACACCTCAACACTCTAACGCTGGCCTACAACCGGTTGGGCTGACCCAATGTTTGAGATAAAAAATCAAAATAATATTTTTGTACTTTCCTTTGCTGTGAATACTTATGACTTGAATTAGCTCCATCCTTCAATCACAAAAACACTAAATCTTGTCCAACCTTATATCATTTGATGCAAATCTCTGTTGGGTTCTAGAAACCACCTTTCACTGGTCAAATGCCAACCTCTAAATAAATAATTTCATACTATATCCTACATTTTGAGTAGGAGAACACTCCTACGATTCCATCATCATCTACGAATTTATCTACAACTCACTACGCTTCACTTCTTGCATTCGTTCATTCATATTTCCAAAGAAAATATATGATCACCTGTGTATTATCTAAGGACCTGTAAATGTCTTATGAAGTCATTAGATCATTCACCTCTGTTTGTGCTCAATTGGTTCATATATCTATTGCATTTGTCTTAGTGCTTCACTTCCCACAAAATTTTCCTCTTCTACTATCGAAAACCTCCTCAACTTGCATCGTTTGTGAGACTCAAACACTCCCTTCTGCCACTTGAACACTTCTACCACACTACTAAAATATATCAAAGGATTTTCTCCTACGATGTTGCACTCGAATCGTAGGTTCTCCACATCCTAAGCTTGTATCACCATAAGCCCTTAGCTTGTTCACACTCCTATGAAACTCTTGTGCAACTACAACCCCACTTGGAATGAACTCGTCCCTTGTATAAATATTCAAATATTTATTTTAATATTTGGTTCCCAAAGGCCGACTTACTCAAAACATGTATATATAAATCTTTTTTATTTAAATATATCAACATTTATATTTTTATTTTAAACCATTACTTTAATATTTAAATATTTAATTTAAATATTAAAGTATACACCACCAACCTTATTTTGAAGCATACACCATTGGTTTTTGAGGCTTTTGACATCAATACATCACCACTTTATTTTGAAGCATATACCATTGGATTTTGAGACTTTTTACATCAATACATCATGATTAACCAAATCCACCTTTGACATCAATGACAAGTCAATATTTCTTACAATATCTCCCTTTGTCATTGATGACAACCCTATAATGAAACTAAATTTTACTAAAAAATATCACAAGTTGCTCCCCCTGACTAGCTGCTTCTCCTTACTGAAATTCTCCCCCTTTGACATCAATGACAAAGGCTCCTTGGGTCTGTAAGATAAGACACTTGATAATGCCCCCTACTCCCTGCTCTTCTTTGAGACTTCAATTATGATATGGGAATGAAATTCTCAAATTACTATGCCCCTATTCTTGTTGTATTTTCTTTCTCCAATTTTTGAATGTCATACCCTTTTGAATATTTTGACCATTATCCTTTTTTCTTGACTTCAAAATTTTAGGAAACATTGTTCTACACCATTTAGTTTTATACCTAAAATTGTTACAAATGTAACAAATGATATTGTAGTCCATGAGAGGTGCAAATGAATTGAAATTCCTCTTGGTAAAGCCAAAATAATTCATAGAACAAACCCTACCATTTATATTATTATAACCAAAATGGTTAGATGAGAAACAATAACCATGAAAGAAATATTGAAATCTGTTTGGTTGCCTTGGAGGATATTATCACATGGTTCTCTCATTGTTGTTTCTGTGATGGACTTTATTTCCTGATGATGCTTTATTTTCATCCTCATTTATGCTTCCACTTCTACACACATCAACATAGTTCTTGGGTTTCTCTCCAATCATTTTATTTGATGCATTTTTTCTTTTGAGCCTGACTCTCCCTTTTATTTATTTTGACCTTCTTCAAAAACAAGTCCTATCTTTATAACTGAAGATCTCTATATTTTAATAATATCACCCATGATTTTTGTGCTTTTTTCAAACTCATGTAGCTTATCATTAGAATCTTATACTTCCATCCTTAGAGAGATAAATTCATGTTCCAATTTTTCACATTCCAAATCTTTTAATTTTAACTACTTAACCATACCTTCTTCAATTCGCTTGGCCTCTTCAACTTTAAATTTTAGGTCAATGAGTTATTGTGACAAATTTACCATTATTTTCTCATCCTCTTGTACTTGAGCCTTCAATCTTGAGTTTTTCTTCCTAACCCTCTTCAACTGTTCAAGAGCAAAAACAGGCTCCTCTTCTATGCCAACCATGGCTTCTTCTTAATTTTATGAATCTTATCCTTGATCTTTGAAAACATGAGCATCATATTTCTCTTCTATGGATAGTAATAGGATATTTTATCTTTCCCTATCTGAGAAGTTTTCATTATTGATGTTGGAGGAATTACTTGCTTCCTCGACATAAAAACTCTTCTTGTATATTTAAAAGATCTTATCATGCTTGCTTTGACCATGCTTGTTTTTCTTTTCATGATAAAATTTATTTCTTTTTCTTATATTCATTTTATTCTTCACTTCTACTACTTATAGCTTGTGGATAATTAGATGCATAGTGACCAAGGTTACCACAATTAAAATATTTTACAGAATGCATACCTTTGTGTTTTATTGGAACCTTCTTATTTCTCTACACAGATTTAGCTTCTTCTTCACTAGATTTTGGTTCCTTATTTTTTATTTTCCTTGAAGCTTTAAATGTTTTTTTCCATTTGGATGTTTGATATTTTTCAGTCCTCATCTCATAGGTTGTGAGAATTCCATGTAGCTTGTCCATGCTTAAGTTTTTAAGATCCTTCATCTCTTCTATTGTTGAAACCTTTGCATCAAACCTCATGGGAAGTGACCTTAAGATTTTATTTAGAGTCTTAAATACTTTCTCCAAGTCCACAAATGGTGTTGACAACCTCATCAACGTGGAATAGATATTGGGAAATATATTCCTCATATTTCATATTCAAGTCTTCAAAATTCCTCCCATGGGTTTGAAGTTTTTATGTTTTAACCTTGTTGTCTCCTTTATATGTTCTTTCTAAATTATACCAAATTTCATTTGTTGCGGTGCATTGCATAAATTTCACAAACTCAGATTCACATAACCCACTTAATATTGCTTGCATTGCCCTAGCATTATTTTTATATGGTTTATTGCAAGTTTTATCCATGGGAGGAGTCTTAGGATGTGTGAATCCATCCTAAATAGATTTCCAAATATCATAGACATGTGCCATAAAATAATTCCACATATTCACACTCCAGAAAGCATAGTTAGTTCCAACAAATAGTGATTCTCTATTTGAGAAAAAACCTTCTTGGTTAGCCATGTGTATTCTTGTAAGATCTTTCTTCAAGATGTTAGGCTTTCATGAAGGAACCCGCTCGGATACCAATTGAAGAACATAATATTATATTGAGAGGGAGGGGTGAACAATATAAAATAAAACTTTTCTCATTTATTTCCAAAGAAATAACTTCAATTAATAACAATACAATAATAACACAATGCACAAATCACCATCCACATGAGAGACAAATATTTTATGTGGAAACACCCTCTCAATAGAAAACCATGACAAATTATTACTTACATATTCTTCAATAAATTTTGTGGACACCAATTCATAGGAGACACTAATCCCTATACAAGTTCATGGACATAAATCCACAAGAGACACCAATCCCCTCTCAAGTTTATGGAAATAAATCCACATGAAACACAGATACCCTCTCATGTTCATGGACACCAATATAAAGGACACACAAATCCCCTTACTCAGGTTTGCTCCAAAACCTGGTCATAAAACCTACTCACAAAACCTGCTCAAATATGTTCCAAAATCTACTCACAAAACCTTCTCAAATCTGCACACACACACTACTCTAGTATACTCCAAAACCTTACACAAATATGCTCATAAATACTACTCATCTATTCCAAAATCCAATCATAAAAAATGCATAAATATTCTCACAAACACTTCTCATCTACTCCCAAATCAAATCATGAACAATTCATAAATCTGCTCATAAATCTAATTTATAATTTTTCTTTTTTCTTCTTTAACTAACAATAATACACACACATTCTACCCAGAAATATTCAAGAACATATGGAGGATGATATGCACTAATGTAGTAATATTTAAAATTATTAATATGTTCTTTACTTTCATTACATCTATTGCTTCCATATATCTCACATTTTTTACACTTTAAAGGTAGCTCAAGTCTAGCATTGGATAACTTACTTGTGTGTTGACTTGGAGATGCTTATACCTTTCTCTTTTTCCACTACCACGTGCATATTTTCTTCTTTGAATTGGCTTAAATATCCTTCCTTTTTAATTGAATGTGTACTCAATATTCTTTGACACCTTGACTTGTTCCAGATTTGTGCCCTCCAAATCTACCTCGATAAGGATGATCTTCTTCTTATATGTGCTTTTCAAATCTAGTCAATAATTCTTTATTTTCTTGATTTAAATATCAAATCAACCACTTTAAACCTTTATCATTTAATTTAAAACATACATAAAAAGCTTAAAAATAACTCCTTATATCTCCCTTTTGAAAATTGCAAGAATTTTTTTTTATTTCAACGACATATCCCTTATATCTCCTAAAATTTCCAAATAAATCTTTATAAACAGTACACCTTATAACTCCCTTAATTATCTAATAAAATTTAATTAAAGAAATTGCATACCTCTTAATATTGAACATGTTCTTTCTTTGCTTCAATCACTTTAATTATTAAATATGATAAAAATAATATTATTTGTCAAAGACCTTAATACATTGCTGAATGGATTTGAACCTCTAACCTTCCACAACTCAACACTCTAACACTAGCCTACAACCGGTTGGGCTCACCCAATGGTTGAGATAAAAAATTAAAATAATATTTTTGAACCTTCCTTTGCTACAAACACTTCTGATCTGAATTAGATCTATTCATGAATCATCAAATCACTGAATATTCTCCAACCTTATATCGTCTAATGCCAATCTCCATTAGGTTCTGGAAACCACCTTTTACTGATGAAATTACAACCTCCTAACAAATAATTTCACATTGTATCTTTCATTCCAGGTAGGAGTACACTCCTATGATGACATCATCATCTACAAATTTATCTACAACCCACTACACTTCACATCATGCATTCGTTTGTTCGTCTTTCCAAAGCAAATCTATGATCACTTGTATATTCTTCGAGAACCTATGAATGTCTTATGAATTCATTAGATAATTAGCCTTTGTTTATGCTCAATTGATTTGGATATTTGTTGTGTTTTCCTCAGTGCTTCACTTCCCACCAAATTATCCTCTTCTATTATTGGAAACCTCCTCAAAGTGCATTGTTTGCAAGACTTGAACACTCCCTTCTACCACTTGAACACTTTTATCGTGTTTTTGAATTATATCAAAGTATTTTCTCCTGTGATGATACACTCCAATCGTCGGTTCTCCATGTCCTACGCTTGTCTCACCATAAGCCCTTAGTTTTTTCACACGTCGACAAAACTCTCATGCAACTACAACCTGACTTGGATTGAACTCATACCTTGTGTTAATATTCAAGTCTTCATTTTAATATTTTACATCCAAAGGTCGACTTACTCAAAACATGTATATTTAAATATTTTTTATTTAAATATATCAACCTTTATATTTTTATTTTAAACCATTACTTTAATATTTAAATATTTAATTTAAATATTAAATTATACACCACCAACTTTATTTTGAAGCATACACCATTGGTTTTTGAGGCTTTTGATATCAATACATCACCACTTTATTTTGAAGCATATACTATTGGATTTTGAGACTTTTGACATCAATACATCATGATTAGCCAAATTTACCTTTGACATCAATGATAACTCAATACATCTACCAAACACTTGGTGGTAGTTTAGCACAACACTGGATGGTAGATTTACACAACACTTGGTGGTAGATATTCGCACAGCACATTGTGAGAGAATTTTAGACAATACATTGTGAGGGCCTGATTTCCAGATCCACAGTGGGAGAACTAGGAGGTGGAGAAGGAAGAGACATTTGTAAATATTGGGGAGAACAAGATAAAGAAAATAACCAGCTAATTATCAGTAAGGATATGTAACATCATTGAATCCTAATAACAATATATCCAATTTATATGGACTATGGTTTTTACCCAGTTTGGGTATCCATGTAAAAAATTATTGTGTTCTCTTGAAATTTATAATGGTGTGTATGTGATTTATTTTATATAATATCTGCATTTAAATATTTTATAAGTAGATCATATATCTAAGTGACAGTTTAAGCATGAATAAATTTAATGAATATAAGCTAGAAAATTAAGCATAATCCATAGATCTGTATGTAGAGGTGAATCCACAATGTGACACTTTATAGATCAATTTTGGTATCAAATCTAAGTTTATTGAAGAATTATGTATGCAAGGTAGAATATCTCGAAGAAAGTACTTAGCCCCATACAACCCAGATTTTGGGAGAAGAAGGATTAGATCTATGAAAATGACAAACTAGTTAGAACCTAACTATCCAAAAATGTCCAACAAGGAATTCTAAAGAAGATTTCTTGAAATGGAATACACTCTCCAAAGCTTTATGGAGTTGGTGCTTTCTCAAGAAGAAAGGAAATCAAGGAAGGAAAAGAAAAAATTAGATTCAGAGTTAGATATTGATTTGGTGCTTCCAATGGTGATAAAATGAAGGTTGAAGAATCCCACTCCAAATAGCCCAAGAATATCTCATCACAACCCTTGATTGCAGATCCGTTCAAAATGGAGGTCAAAATTGATATTCTAGTATTTGAAGAGGAGTTAGATCCTAAAAAATTAGATGTGTGGCTAAAGAAATAGGAGTTTTATTTTAGTACTAAGTTATATACATAGGTGCAATAGATCAAATTTTATATATTGAAATTGGGTGGCCATGCTCTCATATGGTCGGAGGCATGCTCAGCTGGATTGATAAGAAATCAACAACCAACTATGGAAACATGGGCAAAATTTGTGAAGGTTATAAGAGCTCAATTTTATCCTATTAGCTATCAAGAGAATATGGAGGAGAAATGGTTATTGTAGACACCAAATCCTAGCCATTTGCCTTCCATCCAGCCTTTCCTGCCATTTCCACCACCAAAGCATAGCCAATTTGCCCACCATTCCTATTTTCCGCCATTTTCGAATATTATTCACATATGTATATATATTTTTTATATATTTAAATATAATATTTTATATTATATTTTAATATATATTTAATAAATATGTATTTATTTAAGTGAATTAATCCCATCCATTATATTTCATCTAATCTCATCCGTCCATCCACATCAATCCATGCCACACCCTAGATTTATTATCTACCCTTGGATGTGCTTTAATATCAGCCACACGATTAGTGTCATTGAAACCCTAGCATGCCCTAGGTTAGATTATAAATAGGAGCCATTTTGATGGCTCAACCCCTAGATTTCTTTTCCTAAGTTCTTGATTCAAATCTTCCTAAGTTCTTGAGTATCTTGATTCCTTGAGTGCCAAAGGCCTTACAATAAGCTCTTTGGTGCCCTAGCCTTATTCCATCCATCGCATTCCATACCCCTCACTTGCCATCACTATCGCCACATCCCTCGTGCTTTCCTGATCTACTTCTGCATAATTTCCCATCAACTACCAAGCACCTTTGGGTGCTTCCTATCAACACCAGGTACCTCTAGGAACCTCCTTACTAGTACCAAGTGCCCACGGGCATTTCCTACAACTGCTAGATGCCCACGAGAGTTTTACGCTCCTATTCTTGAAGTCCCCCTAGCCTTCGGGTGATGCTAGGGCATCGCCGTACCAGTCATCTACATCAATTTTTTCACATCAGAACACAATACGTAAGTAAGATAGATCTATCCTACATTTATTTATTTTGATGCATGTGCTTCTATCTTTTGTTCACTATATTTACAATATTTAGTTAGGGTTTTATTATTGCTTATAGAGGGCCTCACATTGTGGAGCCCTCTCATATACTACTAACTATTTTTTGTGTCTTTGTGTGCAGATCTGGAGCACTACATCAGCATCTGGAGTGGCCCAACCTTGGATAATGAAAAGCCCACTCAACCTTGTTGGGATCAAGATGCGCTTGAAGACACCACGACCTTGCTTCTTAGGGTTTTGGAGAACCCTAAATTGTTGTAATATTGTATCAAAAGGATTCAAGGATCCAAGCTTGTAAACAATGGAGTTTCTAGGCTCCCCCATCAATAAAGAATTTATTCTATTGTGCAATCTTGTGTTACCTTGCATTTTATTTTGTTCAAAGCATTGTATGTGTGTTGTGTTTTGCATCTTTCAAATGGCGATCATGGTGGGACCCCCTAAGGGTTTCTATTTATGATCTATTTTACTAATTTGTTTACTATTTTCTATCATCTTGCAAGTTTTTTAGAAGCATGGATTTCATAGTTTTTGTTGGATCTAGGGTTTTTGAAGTCTGTAGAAGTTTGTAGAAGGTGCGCGAAGCACCCAATGGCATCCGAGGGTAATCCAAAAATTCCCAGAGGTGTTCCAAGCCATCCAGAAGCACCCACGGGTATCTCAACAATGTTCAGAAGTGCCTAGAGGTATTTACGGAGAGTTAGGAGCAAAAACGTAGGCTTTCCAGTAAGTCTACTATTTAAAACCCTAGTTTTCTGTTTTACGTATTTTGAGTATCTTCTGTATTTTTTAGATTTTAAACAATAAAATGAATCATCATTAAGAAATCTGGAAATGAACGCATATTAGTTTTGCATTTTTAGATCTGCATTTCATTCACATATTTGGATTAGGGTTTTTGTTTTTTGGGTGCAAACTACTGCATTTTGTGTGCATTTGAACTAAAAATTGCATAACTTAGTGTTGCATCTTAGGGTTAAAGACATTTTCTTTTATCTATCTAAGTTGGAACAATATTATATTGCCAAAAGTATCCCTTCCAGTTGGGTGATTCCAGGTAGAGGGGTGGACGAACCCTCCGGTTGTTATTTAGATAGGGGGTCTTAAGCGGTGTACTTCACGCCCTTTGGAGAACTTGGCAATCTTTTGTTGGCTTCTGATTTAGGTTTATGAAATTAATTATTTTTAACATTGTTTGTATACAATAGAAAACATAAACCTTAAAAATAATTCACACACATCACGATTCATGCAAAATAATAGTGGTTGGATTTCATCACCAACCATTGCTTGAGATTTGGTGATGGTGGCATTCATCTCCATCCACCAATCTCTACCCTTAGACACCCTAGGAATACCCCCGAGAAAACTTGTTGGATTTCATCACCAACAAGAATCTCATTGCCCTACCTTAGCCATAGTTTTTCACCTTTGTTTCATTAAGAAATATTAGAAAATCAAAACACACAAAACTAGCACATAAAATGAATATACATTAAAAGGAGATAATTAATGAATGAGGTAAGCCACATTGATTGAGACTTAGCATTGTTTGTTTATTTCCTTAAGCATTCCAGTTTTTGTGTTACATTTGGTATTTTAATTTACATCTTGATTTATTTTGCTTATGGTATTAACTAGAAATCAAAAGAAAGCAATAAATCAAGAAAAATTAATGGAACCTTCATCCACCTTCCCCACCACTTCAATGGTAGATACCTTGAATGTGATATAGGCAGATTTATCTATAGGTCCCTCACATTCCTTACCATCCATAACCTTCCACATGGCCATGCCCCAAGAGGAGTCAACCTCTCCTACTATCCATAACCATATCACCCATATAGACATGGCAAGAGTAGAAGCCTTCATGAAGTCTTCTAATTATGTCTTAGAGTCTATCCCCAACTCACCTAGATAGGATTCTACTTTACAACAAGAGCCTATCTATTCCCAACCTCCATCCACCTTTACCTAGGTGTATACTAACCCTCTTTTTGAGGCATCAGTTGCACCTTCATCCCATACATCCATTCCTCAACCCTCAAGTGCTCCTAGCACTTCATATACCTCCACCTACACCAACCCCTTGTATGAAGCACAAGTCAATGTTGCTTCACAAGTCCCAGCCTCACAAGTTGCCATACCTAGTGTAACTTGTATCCCAGCCACATCTTCCATACCATCTACCTCCATACCCCTAGCCTCTGATAGAGATATTAGTGAAGCATGGGAACACCTAAACAAATTGCTTAGACAACATCAAAATGCTCAACAACAAGTACAGGTTAACCCTACGCCTTTACATAACTCTACTCAGACTACCCTTGTCAACCAGGGTCCATCATGGGCACCTCAGTCTTCGATGGTCTCTATCCTGATTCCCCCATCAAGCCATACCATTACCCATCCTATTCCCATTGGCCAGCCTAGCCATAACCTTCATCCATCAACATCATTCCATAATTCCCCATCCTTTCATCAACAATCCCCCATTCATCATATTCCATCCAATTCACCTAACCATCAATACCAATCTCCTCATCATTTAATCACTCCACAACATCTCTCCACACCACCACAAACCCATCAGGTAATTCAAGGCTTTCACATTCCTGAGGAAGACCCTAGAATTAAGGCCATGCAGAAACAAATAGATCAATTGATGCAATTCACTCCTAGATTTTCAAATCAGAAACCAACTTTACACCAATTGATCAAACAACCAATTCATCCTTCGGTACCAACCCTACCATATCCGATAGATTTTACGATACCCAAGTTTGAAAAATTTAAAGGAACTGAGGATCCCAAAGAACATGTGAGCACCTTTGTTCATGCATGCTTCAGAATTCAAGATGATAATGCTCTCATGCTTCGAAATTTTCCTCAAACATTAGGAGGAGATGCCATAGAATGGTACAATCAATTGCCAAGCCATAGTATCTATACTTTTGAACAATTGATTGATCAATTCTTTGACCGCTTTCATCCTAAATGTCAAAAAGAAGATCTCATTATCTGATGTCTATGCCTTAAGACAACAGGATGATGAATCTATCTATGATTTTAGAAACCGTTGGAGGGTTATCATCATAAAATTGCCATTCACCCTACCAATGGATGAGCTAATTAAGCTATTCACCAAGAGTTGCTTAAAACCCATCTCTTGGATGCTCCAACTAAGAACTTATCAATCCTTTGAAGAAGCTTTAGCTCAGGCTAGTGTCATTGAGGATATCAAAATCCAAGAAGGCATCATTAAGCCCAAGAAGAAAGAATGGTAAAACAAGGGCCAATACAAAAGTAATTATTCAGGCCAACAAAAATCAACACAAGCTACCCCAACCACCCAATCCAATCAAGTCAATCAAGTGGTCATGAGCCAACCGATAATGGCTCAACAACAACAACTTGTGCAACAAGTACCACAACAAATTTCCTATCATGTGGTCCCCTCAACAACACAAGCTCCAACAGTTCAAAACATAGTGCCAACTATGGAAAACCATCCTCGATGATAGTCTATCCAATAGAATCACCAATATACCCCACTAGATGAGTCATATACCTCTCTTTTTAGAAGGTTATATGAGACAAATAAACTTGCTTTGCTTGAAATTAGATCGGATGACCCTACCAAACATGGTAAAAATTATCAAGAATACTTATTTTACCCCTATCATAGGCAAAATGGGCATGACATCAACAATTACCATGTGTTTAAAAATGTAGTCCAAGACCTTATTGACTTGGGGGTGATCAAAGTTGGTAATCCCCTCACTCAACAAAACCAAAACCTTGGTATATTTTAGACACCACTTCCTCATCACGAGGAGGTGCAACCAAATGTAGAGGGAGCTAACACTAAAACTCCCCCTAACCAAGTCAATCATATTCAACAATACCAAGGGTTTGTAGGGGCCATTCATGTGGTCACTAGAGGTCAAAGGAATAACCAACAAAGGCAACAACCTCAAGCAAGTGTCTCACAACCTTCTACATTGCCACCCATCCAAGTTTCCCCTAATCCATCATCACCCATTCATATACCTAGTCAATCAAATCCATCAAATCCACCCATCAATCATCCACCCCAACCAGTCATCTCATTGAGTAGCCAGTTAACCACAAGTTTGAAAATGGCATCCACCAAATTGTCAATATATGAGCTAATCCAACAATCTCCCCCACATCGAGAGGCATTAATGGATATTTTGAAATCCATTGAATTGCAATCACAAGATCCTAATGCCTTCAACAACTTTATGGGGAGCATTCAAACATGCATGGAGCCTTCCATAACATTTTATGACTTTGAGATTAAGCCAATCTCATCGAGATCAGTAGACCCTCCATTGCATATCATGGCTCTAATTGACAAGAAACCTTTCAAGAGAGTCCTCATTGATACTGGTTCCTCTATCAACATTATCACCACATCTGCTCTCCATCATTTGAACCTTCCTCCATCTCACATCACCAAATCATCCTTCACCCTCAAAGCATTCAATGATGCTTTGTGTTCCATAATTGGCACTATTATTTTGCCCATCGAAGTAGGGGCTAAAATATTGCACACAATGTTCCACATCTTGGAAGGATCCATGGCATACAATGTACTCCTTGGAAGACCTTGGATGAGGGAAATGAGATGTGTCCCCTCCATTTTACATCAATGCTTGAAATATGTCCATGAGGGATAGGTACATTGCATACCAACGGACGTTAAGCCATTTAAGTATTGCAATCTCATCTCAAATCCTTATGAGTCCATGCTCCCTTCCACTCATCTTTTCATATCACCATCATCCAATCCATCCACCACTCCACCAACCTCTTCATCAAAGGATCCCATTCCTGAAGAGCTCCCCATCACCAACCATCATCAAACCACCATACCCTCATCATCATCATCATCAATGACTACATGCACATGTGGTCATAGTCAGTCCACATCATCAACATCATTGCCATCCACATCATCATCATCCATTCCATAACCTTCCCAATCCAATCCATCTCCTTCACCTAATGTCTCACAAGTCAAATTGATGGATTGTGAGATACCTCCATTTCCACCATTTCCTGATCCATCACCTGACCATGATCCTCCCATATCATCCCAAGTCAAAGTCCATCTCACCAATCCTAGTATTGGTGAATACATGGTCGATGACATCACCATCACACCCCTCACCATCCCTAGTGCTAAGGATTTTGGTCACCCACGTGACCAACCTTTAGCAATAGGAGCAGTTTACAATATGGGTTCAGCTCCAAATAGCATTAATTTTGTATATGGGGGCATTGAATCTTCATCAAGCCCAACACCCATAGAAGAGCCCAAAGAACCAAAACTTGCCAATATTTCAAACATGTCGAGATTTCCATCTCGATATTTCCACATTGTCAATTGGCAAGGCCATGGCCTAGGATTGCATGAACAAGGAGTGCATCAACCTATCGATGTTCCATATCAAGAGGTGCATGACCATTCAGGTCTAGGTTTCCACCCACTTCCTACCATCTCTTCTTTTGAACAAGCCTTCCAAAGGCTTAACCTCAATTCAGGAGAAGAAGCCCTCCATCCCGATAATTTTGATGAGGAAATCTATGAAGAATTTGAACTTATGTCGATAATTTTAGATGAATCTAAAGAAGAATCAGAGCCCATCATTCCCCATTCTGAACAAGATGAGTTTTATCTCAACATGTTCCCCATCCATGAGCCCATATTTCACTTGCTTCTTCCACAAGAGCGAGCTGCCCCTACAGGTGAACCACCACCTCCATTCCATTAAGCCATTCCATAAGCCAACTTGTAACATATGTACATAATTCAAAATAGTGGTTTTCACCACTACCAAAAAAAATAAAAAAATCAATCAAAAATCAAAAACATGTTTGCTTTCTTTGCATTACATATGTAAATATACCATTTAATAAAATATGTTTTGTGTTGCTTGTTGTTGTCTAGGTTAACCAAGCTCCTAGCATCGATTCCTAGGTTCCATCCATTCCATCCAACCTTGTCCACCTTGCCCATAAGTCAACATGAATCCTATTGATTTATTCACCCCACTCCGCAATCCATACGATCCAGATAAACCAATTCCAATTGACATAAGCCTCATTGATATGGATCGGATTTCCTCACCTCCAACCTTTTCCGAATTTGTCTTATCCGAGGAATTGTTAAGGGCTTCTACCAACTACATTCCTCCATCCCCTCCACCTTCACCTTCACCTTCACCTTCGGATCCTAAGGTTTTCCAGGCAGATATAGATGAGGATAAGCCAGAAGAGTTAGATGACATCATAGACTATCCCGACTAGCTCTCAAGCCTAGTACCCATTAGTAAGCTTAATGAGGATACACATTTGTATTGATTTTTGAGACCAGTCTTAGCTCTTCCTTATCTGGGGGTCCTCTTCTATGCATGATTTAATTTCTATATATGTATATATACATGGCTAATACACAAAAACATTTGCATACATTTCATTCATAACATTGCATTTCACTTGCATTCACATTTCAAAAATAATGCATTCACCACATTTCATTCATTCATAAATTGCATTTCATACATTGCATTCACATTCCACATTCCACATTTCATATAGGGATCATTTATTAAGTTCAAGGTCTTAATTGGTCCAACAAAAGTCATGTTGCCTTAATCAGGGGCACCTTCACAATGTCATCCACACAATTCCACAAAGTCAAATTGTCATAAGCACAAGCCACATTCACAAAGTCCTAGGTGTTTTTGGTCACTCAGCCACTCCTAGTGTTTTAAGCAACCTCCAAAATACATGTCGAGTTCTTCTTAGGACCATAGCACATCTTACACTAAGAAAATATTGAGTTTAGGAATTGATTCCAAAAATATTCTTGAACCAAGCACAATTCTCACATCTTAAAAACATCTTGTGTCAAAGAGGGATAACACCATACTTGGTATGAACATTGAAGTGAAAAGGGTCATCCTTGCTAGTCCCATCATGCAACATAGTCCATAAGAATAGTGGTTTGCACCACTATCACAGTTTTCAAATTCAAAAGATAGAGTAGTAAGGATAGGGTACAATTCTCATCACACTTAGGTTGAGAATATCCCAAAGCTCTAAACCTTTTACATCACACACCACTGATCATTGGGTTGTAAGGATCATACTACATTTCCAATCAGATGGTTAGGTAGTCATCCCCAAAATTCAAGAGATCAAAAACAAAATCGTGGACTATGGAGTTAGCCTCCACCGGAGCTATAGATGCTTGACTAGTAGTGGAGTACGCTCATGCGTGGTGACATGTCTCTTTTAAAAGAGACCTCTGACCACTCATACGGACAAGCTAGCCTCTTGGTTTCAACCATAATAGGTTTACCCAATTTACTCAAGATGAGTTAATGAACTCACTTGCACACACACTGGTTCTTGATTGTCTAGGGTCATTACCTTGCTCTTGATTTGGTAAATGAATTCACTACACACACATTTGGTCCTAGAAGGATTAGGCAGTTTTAGTGGGTTTGTTTGATGCCACTAGGATGTTTGAGTCTCTGCAAAACAAGCAGTCTTCCATATCAACATCCATATCTTCTTCCATATCAACATCCATATCTTCTTCCATGTCAACATCCATGTCAGTTCATAAGTCATTCATCCCATATGCCACCAAGTCTGGTGCCCTTGATTAAACAACAATGCTAAAAAAGGGTCAAGAAAATATCTAAACTATAAATGATCATTAGTACATGCCATCATTAATCATCCATACATTTCATCTTGCATTAATCATCCATAACATCTCATATGCATTAATCATAAACATAAACATGCATTCCACAAAAGCATTCACACAAAAATATAACACAAAAGTAAAATCCATGTATATATATATATATATGTACAATGAGTGCCAAATGGCTACATACAATGGAGCACCAAGGCTCATATACAAAAAGTGCATCTAAGCACTAGCTACATCCTCCAAGAAGACCCCTATGACCTAGCAGGAGCCTCAGACCTAGAAGGAGCCCTAGAACTAGAGCTATGCCTAGCACCCTCAGATACAGAAGAGGTTGGAGGATCAGGAAGTGGAATATGATGTTCCATCAACCTATCCTCCAATGCCTCGATATATCTATGTCGAGACCAAAGGCATCATATGTCGACCTCATGTCGATGCTCCCTCTCCGCTAGCTCTACCTGGAGAACCATAATCCTTGCATCCACTCCACCACCTACTGCTCCAGCTATGCCCACTCCTCCTCACTCTAGCCTAGGGGTACATCTAGAACCTCCTCCATCTCATCTCCATCTCCACCATCTCCCCAACCTCAGACTTGATGCACCCTTTACCTTCCACCTCTAACTATCATATTGAAGGCATCACTACCTCTTGTAGGCATCCTAGGTCCCCTCACCCTAAGTCTCTAGGGCACCCTCATCCTATCTCTTGGGTACCCTCATCCCTAGCCTCTCGATTACCATCCCATAACTCCTCGAGGTGGTACCCATGGTGGCTAAGCCACAAACCATGCATCATACTCCATGGTCATCCCTACATCCTCCACATCTGAGATGTCCACCTCCTCATCATCCTCCAAGGCTACCCTCCATGGCTCCATGCATGGTAGCCCCATCTCCTCTTGATGCCTCCTATACCGCACTAGCTCATCAAGAACATCCTACCTCAGCCAAACTAGTAGAGTACTCATGAGAACTAGAAGTACTCTACCTCACTCCTATGCCTACCAACCACCCACATACCCTACCACACCCATCATAGATGCTCTCCATCCCCAGTCCACTAGGCACCAAGCCATGGCCTCCACACCACTTGGATAGATGTCAATCCAACCCATAGATCCCTGTACCACTAACTCATCCTCACTGGATGACTCAACTGCACCTCCTCCACCAATGCCCATCACCTAGCATAGGGTTACTCCCTACCAAAATCCTCCATAGGTAAGCCCTCCGGTCGAGCAACTCTAAAGTGCTCCCATCCCCAACATTGTAACAATAAGCTGCACCCCAATCCCTTCTACCCCTACCTCATCACATCATAAAGCTCCTGATACACCTACACCAGTAAGGTGGGAGCCCATGCATACACCTACCTCATCGTGAGCATATCACTCACCACCCCTATCAGGTTCCAAGGGAACCTACACCTAGTACTATTTAGGGCCACAATGTTGGCCAACATGAACATCACCAATGCCCAAAGTGGGTCTAACTCCTTGTCCACATACATGGAAAAATAAGGTATACCTCTACTCTCCACCTTCACCCCCTCCCATGCATCCCCAAACATCCACCTCATATCCATCTTTCTGATTGAGCCCAACCTCAACCCAAACCCCCTCCACTAGTACCTTGAGGATGTGATATACATCCTCCAAGGTCACAATCACCTCACCTATGGGGAGCTAAAATATCCCCCTATCTGCATCCCACCTCTCTACAAGGTAGAGAGGTACCCCTCATCCACCCTCACCACATCCAACTAGGCTACCTCCACTAGCCCCACCTCCCTAAGCAGCTCCCACTCATCCCTCATAATCACCTTCCTCATCCCGAGGATATAAGGTGAAAATCGATGCCGAGCCTCCAAAACTCTAAGCTGCAACACAACACAAAATATTTATTAATAATTCAAAAAAAAAACTTTACATAATCAACAATGTTACCTCAAGCCACTCTGCTCCATCTATAACCTCGACCCCACACACACTCCCTCCACCACCATAGCTTCTGCACTCCAAATACCTCACCTCACTTTCCTCCTCACTCACCCTTCACTCCTTAGATGCAGCTTCTCAAACTCTGTAGATGCACAAATGAGCTTCAATCTCCCAACAAGCTATTTATAGCTATTTTAGGTGCTTTGGAGCACCCATGGGTATTTCCTGGCATATTGAAGCACCTACGGGATTTTTGTGGACCGTAAGCACCCATGGGCGTTTCACGTCAACATTGACAAAAGCTAAATCAGCACAAAATAGTAGCTTCCCCCAACCAAATCACTTCAAATTTCACTCACCAATGCATTCCATCATTTTATCAAGTTTTGTGAAGATTCTAACTGATTTGGATGCATAAATCTCATTTGTGACCACATTGACCAAAATTCACCAAACAAATTCCAAAAGTACCTAAAATGGTCCAAATCTTCACAAAATGATGATCATCAACATTTTCATCATTCATACATCATCTCCACTTCATTTCACATCATCATTTACATATTTTCCAAGTTCAAATAACATGCAAGTGAATCTTGTATCTAGTGGGTTATTCTACATACTTGGTGATTGCAATGATTTGCATCCATGCAATTCGGTAAGATGAATAGCTTACCATAAGGACACTTGACCATGATCATCATCACTTATCTCCTTGCTCGAAATCATAATCATATTTGGTATTTCCTCATATTTAGAGTGAAACATTACCAAGAATAATTTGCACAACCGTTGTCATTGATGGCCTAGTTCATGGGGCTTAAAACATGGATAAAACTCAAATTTCATCATTCAAAATCTCCTTAACACCTTAGAGATAGGCACTAGCTAGGATGATTGGTTCCATAGGAATTAGGTGAAGAGTTTTCCATAGTCACTAGCAGGCCATCCAAGGTTGATTATTTTTCTTTTGCATCATCATTTTGCATATCAATGATGCCAAAAAGGCAAAGTGTTTCAACAACATCGAATCACCCCAAATTTGGGACAACCACTTTTGGTTTTAACTTTCCCGCAATGGGATACATCTTACATGATCATGGCATCTACACTTGGCAAAAATCCCTTCTTGGGAAAAATGATATTACAAAACTCCCCTTCCCACCATTGGGGAAAAAATGGTATCAAATTTTACATCATTCATATCATCCTCATCACCTCACATTTGCACAAAACCCTTCATCTATTGGGGAAAAAATAGACACATCATATCACATTTCTCACCAACCCCCTTCCCACCATTGGGGCAAAAATGGTATCACATCATCCATCATTCATTTGCACAAATTTTTCAATTGGCTCATGAGATTCATCCATAACCTCATTCACCAATTGAGGGGGTAAGCTACGCAAAACTCCAAATTATTTTATTCTTTTATCTTCAAGCTCATGCTCCACATCCCAAGAGAAGTTGCTTCTGCACCTGGCCAAAATAGGTGTCTCATGTTTTTGCACTGCATTGTGTTTCACGCAATGCAGTACAAAAAGGGGCATCTGTAGACACCAAATCCTAGCCATTTGCCTTCCATCTAGGCTTTCCCACCATTTCCACCACCAAAGCATAGCCAATTTGCCCACCATTCCTATTTTCCCACCATTTTTGATCATTATTCACATTTATTTATATATATTTATTTTATATATATTTAAATATAATATTTTATATTATATTTTAATATATATTTAATAAATATGTATTTATTTAAGTGAATTAATCCTAGCCATCCAATTTCATTTAATCTCAACCATCCATTTACATCAATCCATGCCACACCCTAGATTTATTATCTACCCTTGGATGTGCTTTAATCTCAGCCACACGATTAGTGTCGTTGAAACCCTAGCATGCCCTAGGTTAGATTATAAATAGGAGCCATTTTGATGGCTCAACCCCTAAGTTTTCTAAGTTTTTTTTTTCAATTCCTAAGTTTTTGAGTTCCTGAATTCCCTAAGTGCCTAAGTCCTTGCAATAAGCTCTTTGTCCCCTAGCTTCTTATCCCATTTGTCGCATTCCATACCCCTCGCTCACCATCACTACTACCACATCCCTCGCCCTTGCTTGATCTGCTTTTGTAGAATTTCCCATCATCCTTCCTTTCTTCATTCACTCCTCTAGCCCCCTACCCCAAGTGCCCATGGGTATTTCCTATAGCCACTAGGTACCCATGGGTATTTTACGCTCCCATTCCTGAAGTCCCCCTAGCCTCTGGGTGATGCTAGGGCATCATCGCACTAGTCATCTGCATCAAATATCTCACATCAGAACATAGTAAGTAAAATAGATCCATTATTTTATTTATTTTATGCATGTGTTTCTGTTTTTGTTCACTTTATTTGTAGTATTTAGTTAGGGTTTTATTATTGCATATAGAGGGCCTCACATTGTGGAGCCCTCACATATACTACTAACTATTTTTTGTGTCCTTGTGTGCAGATATGGAGCATTACATCAGCATCTAGAGTGGCCCAACCTTGGATACCAAAAAGCCCACTCAACCTTGTTGGGATCAAGATGCGCTTGAAGACACCATGACCTTGCTTCTTAGGGTTTTGAAGAACCCTAAATTGTTGTAATATTGTATCAAAAGGATTCAAGGATCCAAGCTTGTAAACAATGGAGTTTCTAGGCTCCCCCATCAATAAAGAATTTATTCTATTGTGCAATCTTGTGTTACCTTGCATTTTATTTTGTTCAAAGCATTGTCTGTGTGTTGTGTTTTGCATCTTTTAGTTATTTTTGAGATAGACATAGGGTCAAACAGTCCAAGAAAACACCACATAATTCAGAGAACAAGTTGTGTTAATGGGTGTTAATATTTGTGATCCTAAAATATTTAAGAAATATAAGTGTGGTTTGTCTTATCATATCAGGATAAAACTGATATTATTTGATGCCAAGAATATTGATGAGGTATGCATTAAAGCCACATACCTAGAAATGAGGGTCAGAAAGCCAATGAAAGATAATAAGGTATAAACATCATCTAAATCCTCCAAGCCTATAGAGAAAACCAAGGGTTCCAATAGTAAAATCAAGAAGACATTAGGGGCTACAACCACAAAATCACAAAAGGGTGAAAAATATTGCAAGGAGTGTAATTTTGATACTCGTTCAAGTGAGAATTGTTGAAAGCTACACCCTGGAAAAAGGCCAAAATGGTGGAACAAGAGAAAGAATAAATCTACAAATTCTTGCTAAAAATATTGAGCAGGAGGAAGAAGGGTTTTTTGAGGAAGAGTATGAATGAAAGGTAGTGTATTCTACCATAATTAAGCCTTTATGGTATGAGTAAATCTCTAATAACGAGGAACAAGATTTAGAGGCCAAGAAAGAGGAATTATTTTGGGTCTACATACAAGTGCAGAGGATGAAAGTTACAACATTGTTTGATAGTGGATCCCAATGGAATTTAATTTCTGAGGATCTAATGAAGTAGTTGGGATTGAATATTGTGGATCATCCACAACCATATCCATTGGGATGGGTGCAAAAGGATGTGGAGCTATAGGTAACCAAACAATGCACTTTATATTTTTTTGTTAAAAATATATTTCATGATGTAATTACATGTGTTGTAGTATGTCTTGATATTTTCCAACTTTTGGTAGCCCATATTTATGGGAAAGATATGCTTTGTTTAAGTGGAGGCGTAATGTTTGGGAGTTGAAGAAATGTGGAACCACCTATGTGATTAATCCCAATAGGTTGGAAAATAAATTTTACCTTGTGATAGTGCAGTAGGATAAGCATTTGGTGAATGTAAGCAAGAAATTCATGTTATTGATGATAAGAGATGCAAAGAGTATTGTGTAGTTCAGTAAGAAGGTGGAAGAAACTAACTGTACTCCCCCAAAAAAGAAGGAATTTGACCCTTTTCTTTCAAAGAGTACAAGGGGTATTATGAAGAAGATGTTGAACATGGAAATAAGTACAAGGAGTTGGAAAATGGAGTGCAAGGCAAATCCAATAAGTTTTTTCCTTTGTAAAATGACTTGTTGCTCAAAGAGGAAAATATTTGTATGCCCAAGGGAAATAAACGCTTATAGCTGATAAGGTAAGCTCACACATCTCTAGTTTTTGGTCATTTTGGTATGCATAAAAGAGTAGGTAACCTATAATGATATTTCTACTAGACCAATATACATAATGATGTGTCTAATTTTATCTATGGATGTGAAAATTATATCTCAAGCAAACCCAACAACCGTAAAGGTAAAATTCTATGCTAGTATATATAGCTTTGAATAGGTGCAACATCTCTTTATAAAGATCTAACTCTAAGGGGAGCTGAAGAGTAATGCATGTGGGATAAAAACACCCAATCATTGTTATAAATAATAGGTTTATAGACCAAAATGGTGAAAAGAGGATAAATCCCAATCTCAACCCCTAAAAAAACACCCACCTAGAAAATAGAAGAAACACATTAAAAAATTTAAAAGAACGAGGTGGGAAATATAGTCTCTTAGACAATTTAATA